>OY856412.1:1073722243-1074359743 GCA_963693085.1 Alisma plantago-aquatica
AAGTGTTCTTAGTGCTTAACTAGTTGTTAGATGTACATTAGTTGGCTAGACATTGCTATTCGTGCTTGAAAAGAACAATCCAAAACCCTGCTTGGTCGAAAAAAATGTCGACCGAACAATGTCTTGGTCGAGATTTTCTTTGACCGAGCCTGGGTTTAAGGCAAAAGTATTGTAACATCTATTTCCAACTTCCAACTACCAACAACTCAGTCTAACGGTCGCAAGCTTTAGACTGTTGCTTACTCCATCGAGAATATTTTCGACCGAAGGCTATTTTAGAGCACAATTGTGTAAGTTGTTGAACTGTGCTCACAATTTCAACCAAGGTGGTTCTCGATTGAAAAGATTTTTGACCGAGAGTGTCTCAGTTGACAAGTTCTTTGACCGAGGGTGTCCCTGTTCTAGACTTTTAAATCACCTACTAAGTGTGTATTTTAATGTGTGTTAGTGACTCTAACTTTGGGGGAAAACCAATCTAAGGGTTATAAGTGGGTAGGGAAGATCTAACCCTTGATTTACATGATGTCTAAGTACTTATACATTATATATGTGCACAAGTATTTACATTTGAGTACAATCATGAAAACATAAGTAATTGAGCATATTTGATCTTCAATTTGTGTTGATCCACTTAGTATGATCTCCTTATTTCCTTGAATCCTGAAATACTCAAGTAGCACGTTAGATCCATAAGAATGAAATGTTTGTCATAATAAAAACAAAGGGTATATTAATGTCCAATTTAGCCAACAATCTCCCCATTTTTTAAGATGACAAATATTTCTAAAATATAATCAAAATAATTTAAATGAGATGAGTTTTATACCTGAGATTTACATGTAATGAGAATATTCTCTTGTTTCCATAAAGTGTGTGCTAATTATTCCTAAGGAGATATGGAACATAGTATCCATTTCTTAAGGAATATAGCATCAACTATTGTTAAGCTAAGAGAGCGTGAAACTCATTTATTTTGTTTTATATTATTTCTCCCCCTTTATCATTTCAAAAAGATAGCCATATAAGCATTTTACTCCCCCTGAATGAGATACTTCCCCTTAATTGTTTGCTTCAACAAATGTCAAATTTAGCCACAAATTAAAAACCAAGATTAGTTTCTCAATCATTTGCAAGGGATGTTAAGCCCTAAAATGATATGAGATTCCTTTAGGCTCATGGTGGGATCAATGAATGTTATTAATTTCTCAACTATTTGCAAGGGATGTTAAGCCCTGAAATGATTTGAGATTCCTTTGGGCGCATAGTAGAATCAATAAATGTATCTCTAACTAAATACAAGGGATGTTAAGTCCTAATTAGTGTAAAGAATTCAATTAAGAGCAAGATATACATTATATTCAAGAATTTTTGTGAGCTACCCCTTAATGTCATATCAAAAGTGAACTTAAAGATACTAAGGTATTTCAAATTATATCCTTCTCTAAAATCAATTGATGAAGTAAGATTGTGAGTCAATTTTTATAAGCAATCTTGTTTCTTGTATTATCTTAAAATTTTCTCTTATTATAAGAATTTAACATGATAAGCAACTTACAGATTTAATATACCAATGTTGGGTGCAAGTAAATGATTAGATTTACAAATAAGAATTTTTTTCAGGCTTATTTTCGGTCAACCATAACTTCGACTGGGGTGCCCCTCAGTCAAACTCTTTTTCAGTCGAGAGGCAACTCTACATATTTCCAATTAATGTAGATTTTGTCTAAATTAAACCAAGATATAACATTTTATTGACAAGTTAACTTGTTTTTGTATATTTATCTTGTTTCAAGTCGTGAGTTTAAGCAACATAGATTTCTTCCTTTATGATTTTATTATTTTATATCAATTTCAAGAGTTTGATGTCCTTGTGTTCTCAACTTTTACCCATTGGTGCATAAGTCATGTCAAAGTTTGTTTTCTTTCATTATATACTAGGTTTATTTATTTCGTCAAGCCAATTTAGTTCCAATTGAATATTTTCTTTTAGGTCTAGGAGTTGAAACTTATGCATTATTGAAGCTCTTATAGAATTATCCAATAATCAACTCAGTTTGGGATATGATTAAGTCTAGTTGTGAATAATTCTTAAATTCTCTTAGATGTAGACTTATGAATCCTAGGTGTCTTGTTAGATGTTGAAAATTTTAGGATAAAGCCTTTTTGTAACTTAAGATCATATTTGTCTTCACCATCTTTTGGTATAGAATTAGATTTATGTAAATAAGTTCGAGTGAGCAAAATTTTAGTTTTGACAAGAAATCTTACTTTTGATCTCCTAAAATACACAAATTTGATATTTTTCTTATCCATTCATTTACAAATAGAAAAGAATGTATCAACATCACCTTTCTTCAAATGTGACCAATAAGTTTACCTTTTCTCCACGTGTGTGGAGATCTTATTTTTTATTTTATGCTTGTTGGGTCAATCGGTATAGGCCATCCAAACCTGCAAAGTGTAAAGTTTTGGTCCCCATATAGTGGTCTTTTTGGTTAGGATTTAGAACAATCTATTATGAAGAGTACATTACAAATTTGGGTCATCAAATTCAATTTGTAAGATGATCATTATAAACAGTCCTGACAGAACTATTGTCGGTCGAATATATCATCAACCGAAAAAAGTTCTCGGTCAAACTATTTGTTGACCAAAAAGATTTTTCAGTAAAACCAATTTCGACAGAACTACCTTCGGTTGAACTTGTCTTTGACCGGAGATATCTCGATTGAGAGACCGAGATTAAATTTTGTGCATTTTCAACAATTTCAGCATTTTTAATGTAAACATATCATGTCATAATTCTTAGATAACACAATTAAGTAATCAATGATGTACAAGTTCAAGCTTAATTCAGTTGAGATAAGACATTATAAATTTCAAAGTGAAGCTTAGGTCAAATCTCAACTATTATGATCAATATTTTTAAGTTGGAGTATTGAAACCCAAACCAAGTCAAGATCTTTTTTCTTGTATGGGCAAGAGAATGAATAATGTCCAAGAGATAAACAGTAATGACAGCAAATAGAATCAATTTCATTTCTCTTCTTAGCTATATTGTCTTTAGGCACATATATGACTTTAATTTTGGGTACTTGTGTCCTTTTTGTTCTAGGTTTTTTATAGGATTTATCTTTGGGCACATAACCTAGTCCTCTCCTCCCAATTTGACCAAAAGAGTCTTTTAGAATTTTGTTAAGAATGTCTTTGTTTTTCAAGCTACTAATATCCTTTTACAACTTAGCAATTTCATCCATTCTCTTTTTAATGTTTAACTTTTTTTTGGAAATTAGGTAAATATATTTCCAACCCATCAAGGGTCAAAAGTTACAAGCCACATCCCAACATGTGGCCTACAAATGTTTTTGAGTCATTACAACAAACACCTCAGTGGCATTCAGTGAAACAACCCATTCATTACATCATACTCATAGGTATTAAGAGCAAACTAAGACAGTTCCTAGTTTCTGATTACTATAGAAGGATCATCCTAGAGTCTACATTTATAGATGTTATATCTTAGCTTAATATCTGCCTCAAGCTTATGAAACAGTTGGAGAGTATCATGTGCAGCTCCACCATGGATATGTAGATTCCTTTCCACCCATATAAGATGTACAGTTCTTGTTAGCGTCCAGTGTTCAATAATACTTCTTTTAGCTCTTCTATTCCCCAACCCTTCAAGGCAAGAGAATGAATAATGTCCAACATTTATTCATTCTTTTGCCCATACAACAAAAATGTCTAACTTTGCTTAATCTAGATTAGTTAACAAATTATCTCTTTCTTTGACAATAGCATCATAATCCAAATGAGTGCATAAAATAGGTTGAGTTTGAAGATCATTCATTTTAGCAAGCAATTCAACCTTTTCTTTGCAAAGAAAATTATTATTAGTTTCTAAAGCAAGCAACTTAATATTGCAATCATTAATAGAAGATTTTAGAGTAGCTTTATTAGACTTAAGACTTTCCTTTTCAAAAATAAGATCATTCACTTTAGCATACAAATCTTCATTAGTTTTTGTAAGCCTTTTTAATTATTTTTTACAATCAACATATTTATCATGTAATTCTTCAATACTAGTGACCAACTCTTCTTTAGATAAATCAAGAAGACGTACCTCATTTTCTTCTTCATTTATTGTTGCAATGAAGCATCTTACTGTGCCTTCTTTGATCATGAGACATTCCACTTCCTCCTCACTTTTGCTATCATCACTTGAGTCATCCCAAGCTGCTTTGTAGACTTTTTCTTTCTTCTTGAGAGAATATTTCTTTCCCTTCTTGAATTTGGGACACTCATTTTTTAAATGTCCCTTCTTACCACATTCAAAGCACCTAAGGAAAGAAGAGGAAGAAATAGAAGAATTTTTGTTAGTTTTAAACCTTCTATATTGCTTACCGTTTACAATAAGTGCCTCTTCTTCACTATCTTCTTCACTAGTTTCATTACTTTCTTTAGTTGATGCCCTAAAAGCAATGTCCTTCCTTTTCTCCTTCTTGTGCTTGACTTCCAATCTTTCATCTTCTTCAAGAGTTACCTCATGAGTCTCTAGATTGCCAATGAGCTGCTCTATCCTCATTGTGGTGAGATCATTAGCTTCTTCAATGGTTGTCACCTTTGAATTGTATCTTGGAGGCAACAAACTAAGAATTTTAGACACTTGATCTTCTTCACTTATATACTTGCCTAATACATTTAAAATGTTAATAATGGAAGAAAATTTTGCATACATTTCACTAATAGATTCATTAGATTGCATACAAAATTGTACAAACTTTTGCTTAAGCATACTAATTTTGGTATTTTTAACTTGGGTAGTTCCTTCATGTGTTATAGAGAGTTTATGACATATATCATAAGGTGTATCACATGAAGATATTCTATTAAACTCACTTACAGAAATAGAACAATATAAAAGGATTACCGCCTTTGCATTTAATTATACTTATTTTATCGTATTTGGATGTCATGTTGCATATTCTGTCGTGGGAAGTACATAGGGTGTAGATACCATCCTCCAAAGGTCAATCTAATCCCTTAGAAGTAAAATTACATCCTTCTCTTCCAATAAGTGTAGTTGCTTCCATCAAAGGGTGGTGGCCGCTCACATAGGTTCCTTCAAGGTTGAGGTTGTGAAGTACATCGGCCCCCATTCTTCAAGACCCATTATGGCTCCTTGAAAACCTGCTATGATACCAATTGAAAGATCTAGAATGGGGTGAATAGATATTTTTGATAATTAAAGTTAATTAAAACAATTAAAACACCTATAGTACTCAACTAAAAGAGGGGTAAACAAGGAAGACACTTCGATTTAGAGTGGTTCCAATCTTTGAATCAAAGGTTGTCAGTCTACTACTCAATTGTTCCCAATTGAGATTTTGAAAGTGATTTATTTTATTACCTCGCAAGGATGTTACATAAAATACAATCACCTTCCACTCGAAGTAGCCTTCACCTTGAAGTAGCCTCAACCCTCTTAAAGCAGCCTTCTTGAGATAACCACGAGCAATCCTTGGAGCAATCTTCACCACCTTCAAGTAGCTCCACCACCTTGAGATAGCCTTCATGTAGAAGTAGCTCCAACCTCCTTTGAAGTAGAGCCTTCTTGAAGTAATCTCAAACACACCTTGAAGAAGCCTTCACTTTGTTGAAGTAGCACCAAGCAACCTCCTTTCAACAGCCTCCAACCCTAGGAGTAGTCAAGGAGAACAAAATACAATATAGAGTAAATAAATTGGAAGAAGGAAAATACTTATCCAATGAAGTATAGTGCTTTGATCATATATCAAGAATTTATATCTCCTATCCACTTAGGATGGAAGTGTCTATATGTGGTGTCTAGGAGATTGTAACTATATTATACAATTCTAGAGAACAAAGATAAAGATGGCAAGTGAATTCTAACTTTGTTGCTCTCATATAGTGTATGCCTAAGTATTGTTTATGTATTATGTATGTAATTTGTATTTTGGGTGTCCTAAGGCCTCTGCTATTTAGAGGAATGATTTACAAGTGATTAGGAATGTTGTAGGAAGTGTCTAGAGTGTTCTTAGTGCTTAACTAGTCGTTAGGTGTACATTAGTTGGCTAGCAATTGCTAATTTGTTCGTGCTTGAAAAGAACAATCCAGAACCATGCTTGGTTGACAATTTGGTCGATCGAACTGTGTCTCGGTCGAGATTTTCTTTGACCGAGCTTGGATTTAAGACAAAAGTATTGTAATGTCTATTTCCAACTCCCAACTACCAACCACCCAGTCTAACGGTCACAAGCTTTAGACCGTTGCTTACTCAGTCGAGAATATTTTCGACCGAAAGCTATTTTAGAGCATAATTGTGTAAGTTGTTGAACAGTTTCGACCAAGGTGGTTCTCGGTCGACAAGATCTTTGACCGAGAGTGTCTCGGTCGACAAGTTCTTCGATCGAGGGTGTCCTTGTTCTAGACTTTTAAAACACCTACTAAGTGTGTGTTTCAATGTGTGTTGGTGACTCTAACTTTGAAAAGAACCCTATCTAAGGGTTATAAGTGGGTAGTGAAGATCTAACGCTTAATTTACATGATGTCTAAGTACTTATATATTATATCTTTGCATAAGTATTTATATTTGAGTACAATCATGAAAACATAAGTAATTGAGCGTATTTGATTTTCAATTTGTGTTGATCCACTTAGTATGATCTCCGTATTTCCTTGAATCCCAAAATACTCAAGTAGCACGTTAGATCCACAAGAATGAAATGTGTGTCATCATCAAAATAGAAGGCATATTAATGTCCAATTTATCCAACAGTTATGTCAAGAGTTATATATATATATATATATATATATATATATATATAGTCAGGCTAGAATACACTCGAGTGTACAGATCAAGCCGTACACCCCAATGGTGTTTATCTATCTAGACCATGTTTTTCCAAAATCTAATGCATTTATCTTCATGGTTATAATAATAATAGGTCACATACAAAATTTGAACTCATTTGGATGAGTGTAAGTCACTCATCCAAGGATAAAAAAATCAACGCACAAAACTAATTTGAAATACATGATTTTTACCTCCTTTAGATGCATGACCTATAAGTGTTCAAATGAGCTAAAATTTATTATATAGTATGTTCTTATGATAATTAAGAAGATCAACGGTTTAGATTTTTCAAAAATTTATTGCATCTTCAAAAATGACTGAGGTGTACGGTGCCTCCGGTACACTCGAGTGTACACTAGCCTGAATATATATATATATATATATATATATATATATATATATATATATATATATATATATATATATATAGGCTAGAATACACTCGAGTGTACAGATCACACCGTACACCTCAATGGTGTTTGCCTATCTAGACCATATTTTTTCTAAATCTAATCCATTGATCTTCATGGTTACAATAATAATAGGTCACATACAAAATTTGAACTCATTTGGATGAGTGTAAGTCACTCATCCAAGGACAACAAAATCGACGCACAAAACTAATTTGAAATACATGATTTTTGCCTCCTTTAGATGCACGACCTATAAGTGTCCAAATGAGCTAAAAATTATTATATAGTATGTTCTTATGATAATTAAGAAGATCGATGGTTTAGATTTCAAAAATTTACTACATCTTCAAAAATGACTGAGGTGTACGGTGTCTCCGGTACACTCGAGTGTACACTAGCCTGACTATATATATATATATATATATATATATATATATATATATATATATATATATATATATATATATATCCCGTCATCAATGTGTCATAGAGAATATAGATTTAGCTGGTGGGCTTGTTTTATTATAGACTTAAAGAAAGGGGTCCAGAACAGTGGTTTCAGATCTTAGTTTCTCGCAAGTGATGACTGAACCATGGTGTACAACTGATTGGGTTGCAGGTTTTGTTGCAGGCCTATTATGTTGTCCCGTTCTAGGATTTAGAAATATTTATAAGCAGGTGTAAGGAGATTGGAGGGGTTCACTAACTGATTAAGGATGAGTAGGAAAAGAGAAGCACCCACTCTGTTGTTCGTGAGGAAGTGTGACACATTGCCCCATTGCCACATTCTGGCAGGTTGTGCAGGTTGTGAAGATGAAGTGAATGTAATGTTCGGTGTATGGTCTCATTTAGCTAGGCCGTTGGGGCCTACATGTTCAAGGCAAAGCTACAAAGGGGAACTTTCATGTCCAACATTAGGGAAGGGAGGTGTGAGGAGCGTGGTAGAGTTCTCCAGTAACAACCATCGACAACAGCTTTACGTGGGGCACTGGCTTAGTTAATTTAACTCATCAAAACTCTTAAAAAAAAAGTATCCCAAACTTCATACAACTTTCTAATTTTATATCTTCTAATGGATAACTGATTTCTATGAAATTTTGATCAAGCATATAAATTTGATAAACTAAATTATAAAAATAGTTACACTTATAAAACGGCTAATTTATTATATCTTGTAAATAAATCAAATATCATACACACATCATATTTTTATTGATTTCAAAGTCATTAATTCTCAAACTAAAAGATATTTATTTCGTTCGACTACTATTGGAAATATTTAACCACAAGAGTTTCAAGTTCAATAAGTGATGTCATAGTAGTCATAAAGAACTTGAGAGACTAATATGTGTATGTAAGGAGAAGGAACTCATTTGGACACATGAAACTCAAATGAAGACAAATTTGTATTCAACGTCATTATTATTAATTTTAAAAATTAAATAAGACTAAGAATGAGATCCAATCGTAAATGAGTTCCACTTCATGTAAATTGATAGATGTAGCTCAAAATATATTTCATACCCAAAAATTAATATATTACATCACACAATCAATCACCTCGAGATTAAGACATTGCCTTCCTCTCTTTTGGTATGATATATGTAATTATTAAAGCCTGATTTCTCTATGGCACATGTCCCATGGGGCTAACGAGTTTTTATTACTCTTCGTAGACACCATGACTACAACCACTATAATCATCGCTGATGTTAGGAGAGTTTAGACCTTTGGACGTTCGTTGTTGCATTGTGTTAGTACCTTACTACACCTACTGTCTAACGTGAGTGTTGACACCAATTCAATAGATGCATAAATTTGGGTGTGAAGTGCAAGTACGTTGATCTTATATCTTATATCTTCGATTGGAATCTTAAAAAAATAAGACTAGACAACAAACTTCAAGCAAACCAGACAATATACACAGACAATTACCAGTACAGAAAAGAACTTACCTACAAAACAAACCCGAATTTTTTCTTTATTGGTATCAAATTTTGAGACCATCTAGGAAATGAAAAAAAATAGAAGAAGGAACCCAAAAACTTAATCAGAAAAGGAAACTCAGCAATCAAAAAAATAAATTGGATTGCATAAAATCTTTCAACAGAGTTTTCACACTATATTACCCCTCTAAAAATCTCAAGAAAACTGACCTTATGTTCTGGTTGTAAAACTAAAAAAACAAATAACAAATTTGGAATTGTAATTTCCATCTTATATTGTGAGCAATCAATCAAGACCAACCATGTAATGATAAAAATAGCTTGCACATATACTTAAAAACATTTTACGATACAGTTACTTCACTAATATTGTTTCATAACATTTTACGATACAGTTACTTCACTAATATTGTTTCATAGAAGTACTGACTTGTGCTTTACATCCGGGCTCACTGCCAAGACTATAGTTAAATTTCAAAAATGATGACCAATCTATAGACCACTACTAACTTTAACTATGTGCTTTACCCCCACTCAGACACAAGTCGGGATGAACTTCCTATTAGAGAGTATATATTAGTCTATTTAGTTAATAGGTTAATTAGTTAGTGGGTCTTTAGTATCTTGGCTTGTTTAGAATACTTGAGTCTCAAGTCTCAGAGTTTCTCCATTGCTCCTATATATATGACACTATTGTACATCTCTTATTCATCGAATCAATATAATTTTATTTCTCACATGTTATTAGAGCACATTCGCTCCTAGGGAAACCCTAACCTAGTTGTCGTCCCTCTTCCCTCTCCTCTCCGACATGCACACAACCCTAGTCGTTGTCTCTCTCTCCAAGAGAGAGCAACAGAGGGGGTGTCTCTGCCTACGAGCGGCTGCCGCCATCTCCATGGCTTAGGCCGGCTACCCGCCGGGCATATCCCAGCCTCCATGGCTCATCCTCCTCTAATAAAAATTAACTATCAAGATAGTGCAAGAAACAAGATCAATAAATCTCCTTTCCTGCCAAGTCCTGAAAGTTCGTGCGACAGAGTTATGGTACATGCATCGTATCACCAGCATAACGTTCGTTCGTGTTCGTGCCACGTTATGCACGTCTTCTCAGACGCTTTGAAGACACCACTACTGCTACATCATCATCATGTTTGTGTCGCGTTAAGTATGTATTCCTGTGGAGATGACGTATTCATGGTATTGAATATCATCCGCTTCAAGTGGTGAATTACTTTTGTAGTATTCAGGTCTCATTCACCAGATGTTTTCCTTCCACATGCACTCCACAAGACCATCTCCAAAGCTCGGGGATCTTCAGCATACAGAAGACAGAAGGGTCATATGATTTAGGGAGAGTTTTGTATAAGGGAAGTATCAATCTTTTGTATGGGGAGTAATATTTATCTTTTATCATTGTTATCTTTTCTTTTATCAAGACCTACAACTCCAAGCTTGGACATGTGTTTCACTCATAATCCAGCTTGAGGGGGGTCTTAGAGAGTATATATTAGTCTATTTAGTTAATAGGTTAATTAGTTAGTCGGTCTTTAGTATCTCAGCCCCTTCTGATTACTTGAGTCTCAAGTTTCAGGATTTCTCCTTGCTCATATATATATGACAAGATTGTACCTCTTTTATTCATCGAATCAATATAATTTTATTTCTCACACCTCCCAACTACATCCTGGTATTACTCCAAATTGAACACATAACTTCAGAACGATTAATGATGGACTCCCGAAAAAGAGATGCACCTTGATGGTATGTGTAATCTTCATTCCTTTTTAAATCATTTTATATGAGACCTCAAATCCTTAGTCGTTACATGTACTATCTGCTACTATTTCAATGTATGATGATGACACCCTTACAGATAGGGGTGTCAAAAAAAATCGAATTCGGGTCGATTCCGGGTCAAAAAATTATTAGAATTATTTGACTGTCAAATCCAAACCCAAACCCGAACTAAATTATACTCATACCTCTTAACCCGTAACCGACCCGGACTAAAAATTCTAACCCGGATGGAACCAAACTCGAACCAAATTTGAAGGTGGTTTTTTCAAAAAAAATCCTAATAGAAGTACCTACACAAATATAAATAATTTCATTATCTCAAAAAAAACTACCAAAGATGTCAATGATTATGCAATATTAAGCAATTATAATATCACTTTTTCTTTACTTTTATTAGATAAAATAATACAAAAATAGAAAATTAATTCACCTAAATATAAGAAAATCTCATCACAGGTGCAACATCACATATATCATACTAAAACAACACATGTATCACATTAAATTTGTTGCAAACCACCTAAATCATACTAAAATAACACATTCACATCAAAGTACAGCCCTGCAAACCAATTGAGATGACTATTACCAACAAAATTATTTTTTATACCACATCATAACATCTAAAAAAATAATTTGTGTTATCTAACACATAAGTAAATTCTTACACAACATGAATATCATAATACTATTCAAAAATAATACAATTTTCACATCAAATAACTATAATATGTTACAATATCACATATATTATATCAAATCAACACATATCACTTCAAAATGCAACATCCATCCTATATATATATATATATATATATATATATATATATATATATATATATATATATATAGAGAGAGAGAGAGAGAGAGAGAGAGATAAATCCACAAAAAGAAACTTACAGTTCTCTCAACTAAAAATTCAAAAAATAGTAGAAACATATGCATGAGATATAGGATACGGAGGAATTCTTAAACAAAAAATTGATAATAAAGAACATTTGGTTCGATACACCTCAGGAGTGTGGAATGAAACCAGAAAAAATTATTCAACTATAAAAAAATATTAGCCATAGTTCTCTCTATTACAAAATTTCAAAGTGATCTTTTAAATAATAAATTTTTATTAAGAGTAGATTGTAAATCAACAAAATTTATTTTAGAAAAGGATGTTAAAAATCTTGCCTCAAAACAAATATTTGCTAGATGGCAAGCAATATTAGCTATATTTGATTTTGATATAGAATTCATAAAAGGAGAAAATAATTTTTTACCTGATTTCTTATCTCCCGACGTGCTCTGCGCCAACTGTAAGTTCCCTAACGTTAAAAGAAATCAACTCTAAAGGTAGTCCAAACCAAAATAAAAGAAACAATCGAATTACCACCAATTCTGGAAAGACATATATATGTTAAATGGTGGGACAAATTCAATATTGATCCCATTTTAAAGGGAAAATTAAACTAATGGAATATAGTCAAGAACCAGCTAAAACACACCATATAGCTCTGCTGCTACAAAAGATAAACTCAAAGTAAAACATAAAATTTCTGAAGCACACATATGCATCAACAATAATAATATTAAAACCTCATTTATCCTTCCTCAAAATATAACTGAGGATATTATCATTAGGACACCCTTTCTTAATAAAATTCTCCCTATATTAGTTAGTGAAAAAGGGGTTCAAGATGCAAGTATATCCTAACCGCCCCTAACTTGGCTCTGATACCATTTACCTCTTCAGATGATTCCAGAATATATATATATATATATATATATAGAGAGAGAGAGAGAGAGACAGGCTAGGATACACTCGAGTGTACGGATCGCACGAATACACTCAAGTGTGTTTGCATATCAAGACTATTTTTTGCAAAATATAAACAGTTGATCTCCACCGTCATACTATAACTAGGTTACATACAAATTTTGAGCCGATTTGGACGAGTGTAAGTCACTCATCCAAGGACAACAAAATTGACGTGCGAAACTAATTTGAAATATATAATTTTTGCGATCTTCATAACATGAGTTATACATATCCAAATGTGCTCAAATTTTGCGTATGAGTTGTTCACAAGATGTTTAATAAGATCAACAGATTAGATTTTCAAAAAAAAATATTACATCATGAAAAACTACTTGAGTGTATTCCGCTCCGGATATACTCGAGTGTATTCTAGCCTGACTCTATATATATATATATATATATATATATATATATATATATATATATATATATATATATATATATATATATATATATATATATATATATATATATATATGAAAAACACTAGAGGGGGTGAATAGAGTTTTAAATCAATTTTAAAAATTATTTCACTCAAACAACCATAATTGAAAATGGAAGAAGGAGACAGGTGTTTAGAGTGGTTCCAACTTTAGCAAATACTAAAGTTGTCAGTCCACTACCCGGTTGCTTACCCAACCGGGATTTTGAAAGTATTAATTTTATTACCTTCACAAGGATTTACACAAAATACAATACTTTCTTTACACCCCTTGAACAGCCTTCACTTGAAGTAGATGCACCAACTTGAGGTAGCCTTCTTGAAGTAACTCCAAGCTCCCCCTTGAAGTAGCCTTCCTCTCTAGAAGTAACCTCCCATTGCACCAGCCTTCTTGAAGTAGCTCAAGGTCCCCTTCTTCACCAAGAAGATCTTCAACCTCTCCAATCCGCAGCCTCCAACCTAGGAGTAGCAAGGAGAGTACAAACAACAATAGAGAACAAGAAAGAAAATAGAAATTACAACTTATCCTTTTGTAGCACAAGGCTTGATTTGCCTTAGATCAAGCGTGTAGATCTCCTAACCAAAGTGTATGGAAATGTAATTGCATTGGATAGGAGATGCTAGCCTATAGGACACGAATTTTGAGCTAAGAGAAGAAGTAGCCAATTGTCACTATGCTCAATTTGCTCACAAACAGGTTGCTCAAAGTATGCTCAAATATTTCTCAAGTGTAACAAGTAAGTTTAGGTGTCCTAAGGCATGTCCTATTTATAGGAATGTCCTACAAGTGCTTAAGGACGTTTTAGACACCTTCTAGGGGTTTCTAAGTGTTTAACTAGCCGTTAGGTACAAGTTTGTTGCTTCAGCAACTGCTAATTAATTAATTCTGCAGTTGCTGTCAGAGTCCATCTCGGCCGAGAAATGGTCGACCGAGACACCTACTCGGTCAAACTTTTGTCGACCGACAGGCTCTCTGAATCAAGTGTTTTGCAACGTTTATCTCCAACTGCCAACTACCTTGTCAGATGTGTCTAACGGCTACTTGGGTCTTTCTCGATCGAGAAGATTGTCGACCGAAAGTGTCTCGGTCGAGGAGTTAGTCGACCGAGATTGACCATGTTTCAATTTTTCAATTAAAGTACTAAGTGTGTGTATGAGTGTGCATATATGACACTTATTTTATTTGAAGGGGATGACCTATCTAAATGTGATGTTTAGCTAGGGAGAATCTAACGCTTGATTTACATGAAATCTAAGTACTTGTACATTATATATTTGTACAAGTTTTTACAAAGCGATTACATTTCATGAAAATATAAATATGTAAGCATATGGATTTCCCTAATTGCTTTGTCATCCACCTTATTCCTGCAACACTCAAGTAGCGCGTTAGATTAACAAGAATGAAATGTTTGTCATTATCAAAACAAAGGGATTTACAGATGTCCATTTAGCCAACAAACTCCCCCTTTTTGAAGATGACAAACATTTCCTAAATATAAAATAAGAAAGTATAAAAACATGTGAGTTTCATACCTGAAGATTACCTTTGTAAATTTCTTCTCTTGTTTATAAAATGTGTGCTTATTATTCCCCATGAATTATGGACTATGAAATCCAATCCTTTAGGGAATATAGCAACTTTCAATGTAAAGCCAAGAGTTTTTGAAACTCATTGATTGAGTTTTGCACAGATACTAAGTTTTATATTTATTTCTCCCCCTTTGTCATTTCAAAAAGATATCCGTTTAAGAATAAATATTGTATAAAAAGTATTGCTCCCCCTTAAATACATATCCGTTTTAAATAGATGGTCAATTTAGCCACAATTTTTAAATTTCAGGTTTTGCAAAAATGTCATCCCTTTTTATTTATGACATATTTATTACTCCCCTTACTTTGTATGCTCTACTAGAGTAGTCTTATAAGCCATATTTGAATGATGTCATAGAGGAATATCCAATATAATCAGTAAAGATAACCATTTTATGTAAAGATAACCATTTCATTGCAAAGATCACCATTTTATTACAATCATGCAAAGATAATCATTTCATTACAATCATGCAAAGATAATCATTTCATTACAACAAATATAATTGTCACTCCAAATCTCACTGGAAAGACTTGAGTATTACATCAATATCAGGGTCTTTTCCAAGAAATGGCTCAGCTCCATAATTTTGGACTATCCAACGTGTCCTCCACTGCAATCAGTCTTTTTCGCCACATCGGGGCTATGGGAATTGAACCCAAATTTTCCACGACCCCCATTTCCGAAGTTTGCCACTCCAAAGCACCTGTCTTGGTTAAAGCATATGCTTCCAAGAAGGTAGGAACCCGATCAAAACGGAAATGAGCAGCAATGTCTTGTAATTGTATTGAGGAGAACTGAGTATGTGTGAGATCTGTAGATGGTGGAGGTGGAGGTTGGTAGTAGTTGTAAGATGGATTATATGGGTTGAGCATGCCAGGATTTAAAGAATAAGGATATTCATCTGGTTGATTTGGAGAAAGGGTTTGCATCCTTTGATTTAGGTAGGTCATGGCATGGTGGTTATAGTCTAATTGTCTTCTTAGATGATATTGTGACCCAGCAACATAGGTTAGGGTGTTTTGGATGGGATCATAGGATGGGTTGGTAGGAGGAGGTGGTGGTGGTATATCTTGAGTAGATGTCTCACCTTCTGTCCTAGCCCTCTTGTGACCAAAATCAATTCCCATTTTCTCTACTGTGTTTTTACTTATTTTTTATGGTCTTCTTTCCCATGTGTATCCCATATCCTCAATTTGTGTTTTAAGAAAATGTTGAGTGATTTGGCATACAAAATCAGCATATGGGGGATTGCCAGAAAACTCAAGCATGTTTTTAAGGATTATGCGGATAAAATTTGTGGGAATACGTTTGATAATGGCATAAATTAAATACATGCGAAAAATAGGAACTTCAGACTTGTTTGCTCTAGGATGTATGTTGGTGGAAACAATAAGATTGACAATCCTAGCTGCTGGTTTGAGATTAATGGCATAGTAGGTACCCCGATCTTCGTGAAAAGTAGTATTAGATTGAAAAATGGCTCGTTTAATGTCACTAAGACTGACGGTATTATCACCTTGGGAAAATATATTGAGTGGATTTCCAGTTGTAAGGTCAAGAGTGTCTTGATATTCATCTAAGTCGATGTTGAGCATGTCAAGAATATCCTCTTTAGTAAATCGAAAGCTATGTCCATTGACCATAGAGTAGAAGAAGTTGTTTTCATTTTCAGAATGGGAGATTAGGTTTGCATAGAACTCATTTACCACTTTGGAAGAATAGGAAGGGAAAGAAGGGTTAAGAAATTCTTTCAAATTTTGCACCTCAAAAAGATCTTCCAGGTCGACGATGCTGAGGAAGTCCATGACGTCAACCGGCCGTCGTGGAAGAGGAGTTTTGGAGGAGAGTCAGAGATAGCTATCACCAGCATCTGCGTCGACGAAGGGGATGTCGTTGATGATCGTCAATGGTGGAGTAGCCTCCCTTCCTTTCTTGCTAGCAACTTTCTTCTTTTCACGTGTAGATGATGAGGCCATTTCTTTGCTTTAAGGTGGAGAAAAAGCAAGAAAGTCTTTGGGATGAAGAAGCTAAAGAATTGCACAAGAATGTACTAGAGAGAAGCTATGGAAGTAAGAATATGAGAGTGTGTAACAATGACCCATTTTTGGTCCCTTTTATAGCAAATCAGTGACCAGGTCGGTCGACAATTCGTCGACGGATCGACCGCAACGGTCATATCCCAGACGTGCCACTCCCCCCCCCCAACGGTCAACTGCAACGGTCATAAAACGGTCGGATTGTAACGGTTATATCCCAACGGTCAATTCTCGGTCGAACAATTGTCGACCGACACTGGCTCGGTCGAACAATTGTCGACCGGAAGTGTGTCCGATGTTATTTCTGTCTAAGGTCTGTCGGTCGAAAGAGATAGGCTGACCGAGATGTTTTCGGTCGAAGAATTTGTCGACCGACAGATTTACTGGGTATGAATTTTTAAGCTAATTTTTAATGCAAATGATAGGCTAAATTTGTAGAGCATATATACTTTCTAAGGGAGTAATATTGTGATCAATATTTGGACAATTTTGTGATCATAAATTAATTGTTCTTTTAATCACAATTTTTTATATAGAAAATGATATTCAAATAAGTATTGTGTCAAACTTATTTTAAGTCAACTTTGACTACGACCATAGCGCCCTTGGTCAAATTTTATTTCAACCAAGAGGCAAATTTGCAGATTTTCAAATTGAATACTCGTATATAATATATGCATGTAATTTGATTAGATATCAATTTGAAGTATTTAAAACAACACTCAATATGAAAACATTTTGTCCTTGATTTTTCTTAGAATATAAGCTTTGTTGTTGTTACATGAATATCAAATTTCACTTCTTCTTGTATCCTCATAAGATTCTTAAGTAATATCTCGGTTCTTAAAAGATACCAATTGAGAAATATTTATCTTATGTGTTGCAAGCATCAAAACAACATATAACCAACAAATCATTTTGTTTGCCTATGTATCATCAAGGAGGCAATAATCATTATTCATGCATCAACGTTTATCTATAGAAGGTTGAATAATGAAATGTTGAAAATATATCCATGATGTAATAAAAAAAACATGAAATTTAACATATGGTTTCTATGTGAATAAATCAAAGAATACTTGGAACGGACCATGTAGGTAGTAATTTTGACTTATAGCAGATTTATTTCAGACTGGAAATCAGTGACCTGCTCGGTCGACAATTTCTCGACCGACAAGATTTCTGAAATGTTTTCTGAACTGTTAATTGCTTCCAAGTAAAACACAATTATGCAAGTTAGATGTTTAGATACTTGAATTAATTTGATATCTCATTATGTTGAGTTGAGATAGACATAGAAATATACAACTTAGGTCATTGGTCATATCTCAACTTAATTCCGTTCATTTAGTTTGGAGGTTTTGGAACCCAAACTAATTCAACATTTTTTTTCTTATAAGGACATGAAAAAGAATAGTGACCAAGACGCAAACAATAATGACAACATATAGAATCAACCTCATATCTCTTTCTATGATTTTGGTCTAGGTTGTTCTTAGGTATATTTGTATTTGTGCCTTTAGGTACATACATAGATTGATGTGCTTGTGTCTTTTTCCAACTAGGTTTATGATAAGATTTTCCTTTAGGCTTGTAACCTAGTCCTCTCCTTCCAACTTGATGGTATGGATCATTTAAGATTTGATCAAGAATGCCATTATTATTTAGACTACTAACTTTTTGTTGTAACTTAGCAATCTCATCCATTCTCTTCTTGATATCTAGCTTTGCTTGATCTAGATTAGATGATAATGAATTTCTTTCTTTCACGATAGTATCATAATCTAGATGTGAGCACAAAACAGGTTGTTTTTGAAGATCATTCACTTGAGTCTGCAAATTAATCTTTTCTAGAGAAAGGAGATTACAATTTGCTTCTACAGATTTTAGCTTAATATCATGATCTTCAATAACCTTTTTGAGATCTTCATTTTCAGATGTAAGAGCAAGAAGCTTAGCATTTAACTCATCATTTGCTTTATTAGATTTCTTTAATTTTTCTTGCACTCAATATATTTATTGTGTGTCTCTTCAAGAGAAGCAACTAGCTCTTCTTTAGATAAATCAAAAAGGCTTACCTCTTCTTCTTCTTCACTTATTGTAGCAATAAGACATTCTTTATGTGTATCTTTCTTCTTTGACCTCCACGGGCAACCAAGTGTTGCATGGCTTGTTCCTAAGCACCAACTGCAACTTGTTGAAGGTTGCCCCATACTTTTCCTTTGTTTGCGGTTGTAGACACCACCACCCTTCATACTTCAAGACTCGATTAGAGCTCCTTGAAGCCTGCTCTGATACCAATTGAAAAACACTAGGGGGGGGTGAATAGAGTTTTAAATCAATTTTAAAAATTATTTCACTCAAACAACCACAATTGAAAATGGAAGAAGGAGACAGGTGTTTAGAGTGGTTCCAACTTTAGCAAATACTAAAGTTGTCAGTCGACTACCCTGTTGCTTACCCAACCGGGATTTTGAAAGTATTAATTTTATTACCTTCACAAGGATTTACACAAAATACAATACTTTCTTTACACCCTTTGAACAGCCTTCACTTGAAGTAGATGCACCAACTTGAGGTAGCCTTCTTGAAGTAACTCCAAACTCCCCCTTGAAGTAGCCTTCCTCTCTAGAAGTAACCTCCCGTTGCACCAGCCTTCTTGAAGTAGCTCAAGGTCCCCTTCTTCACCAAGAAGATCTTCAACCTCTCCAATCTGCAGCCTCCAACCTAGGAGTAGCAAGGAGAGTACAAACAACAATAGAGAACAAGAAAGAAAATAGAAATTACAACTTATCCTTTTGTAGCACAAGGCTTGATTTACCTTAGATCAAGCGTGTAGATCTCCTAACCAAAGTGTATGGAAATGTAATTGCATTGGATAGGAGATGCTAGCCTATAGGACACGAATTTTGAGCTAAGAGAAGAAGTAGCCAATTGTCACTATGCTCAATTTGCTCACAAACAGGTTGCTCAAAGATTTCTCAAGTGTAACAAGTAAGTTTAGGTGTCCTAAGGCATGTCCTATTTATAGGAATGTCCTACAAGTGCTTAAGGACGTTCTAGACACCTTCTAGGGGTTTCTAAGTGCTTAACTAGCCGTTAGGTACAATTTTATTGCTTTAGCAACGGCTAATTAATTAATTCTGCAGT
Organism: Alisma plantago-aquatica; assembly: GCA_963693085.1. Lineage (NCBI taxonomy): Eukaryota > Viridiplantae > Streptophyta > Magnoliopsida > Alismatales > Alismataceae > Alisma > Alisma plantago-aquatica. The sequence goes on from OY856412.1 coordinate 1,073,742,315, forward strand.
TGCTGTCAGAGTCCATCTTAGTCGAGAAATGGTCGACCGAGACACCTACTCGGTCGAACTTTTGTCGACCGACAGGCTCTCTGAATCAAGTGTTTTGCAACGTTTATCTCCAACTGCCAACTACCTTGTCAGATGTGTCTAACGGCTACTTGGGTCTTTCTCGGTCGAGAAGATTGTCGACCGAAAGTGTCTCGGTCGAGGAGTTAGTCGACCGAGATTGACCATGTTTCAATTTTTCAATTAAAGCACTAAGTGTGTGTATGAGTGTGCATATATGACACTTATTTGAAGGGGATGACCTATCTAAATGCGATGTTTAGCTAGGGAGAATATAACGCTTGATTTACATGAAATCTAAGTACTTGTACATTATATATTTGTACAAGTTTTTACAAAGCGATTACATTTCATGAAAATATAAATATGTAAGCATATGGATTTCCCTAATTGCTTTGTCATCCACCTTATTCCTGCAACACTCAAGTAGCGCGTTAGATTAACAAGAATGAAATGTTTGTCATTATCAAAACAAAGGGATTTACAGATGTCCATTTAGCCAACAATCTCCCCCTTTTTGAAGATGACAAACATTTCCTAAATATAAAATAAGAAAGTATAAAAACATGTGAGTTTCATACCTGAAGATTACCTTTGTAAATTTCTTCTCTTGTTTATAAAATGTGTGCTTATTATTCCCCATGAATTATGGACTATGAAATCCAATCCTTTAGGGAATATAGCAACTTTCAATGTAAAGCCAAGAGTTTTTGAAACTCATTGATTGAGTTTTGCACAGATACTAAGTTTTATATTTATTTCTCCCCCTTTGTCATTTCAAAAAGATATCCGTTTAAGAATAAATATTGTATAAAAAGTATTGCTCCCCCTTAAATACATATCCGTTTTAAATAGATGGTCAATTTAGCCACAATTTTTAAATTTCAGGTTTTGCAAAAATGTCATCCCTTTTTATTTATGACATATTTATTACTCCCCTTACTTTGTATGCTCTACTAGAGTAGTCTTATAAGCCATATTTGAATGATGACATAGAGGAATATCCAATATAATCAGTAAAGATAACCATTTTATGTAAAGATAACCATTTCATTGCAAAGATCACCATTTTATTACAATCATGCAAAGATAATCATTTCATTACAATCATACAAAGATAATCATTTCATTACAACTAATACAACGGTCACTCCAAATCTCACTGGAAAGACTTGAGTATTACATCAATATCAGGGTCTTTTCCAAGAAATGGCTCAGCTCCATAATATTGGACTAAAGTTTGCCACTCCAAAGCACCTGTCTTGGTTAAAGCATATGCTTCCAAGAAGGTAGGAACCCGATCAAAACGGAAATGAGCAGCAATGTCTTGTAATTGTATTGAGGAGAACTGAGCATGTGTGAGATCTGTAGATGGTGGAGGTGGAGGTTGGTAGTAGTTGTAAGATGGATTATATGGGTTGAGCATGCCAGGATTTAAAGAATAAGGATATTCATCTGGTTGATTTGGAGAAAGGGTTTGCATCCTTTGATTTAGGTAGGTCATGGCATGGTGGTTATAGTCTAATTGTCTGCTTAGATGATATTGTGACCCAGCAACATAGGTTAGGGTGTTTTGGATGGGATCATAGGATGGGTTGGTAGGAGGAGGTGGTGGTGGTATATCTTGAGTAGATGTCTCACCTTCTATCCTAGCCCTCTTGTGACCAAAATCAATTCCCATTTTCTCTACTGTGTTTTTACTTATTTTTTGTTGTCTTCTTTCCCATGTGTATCCCATATCCTCAATTTGTGTTTTAAGAAAATGTTGAGTGATTTGGCATACAAAATCAGCATATGGGGGATTGCCAGAAAACTCAAGCATGTTTTTAAGGATTATGCGGATAAAATTTGTGGGAATACGTTTGATAATGGCATAAATTAAACACATGCGAAAAATAGGAACTTCAGACTTGTTTGCTCTAGGATGTATGTTGGTGGAAACAATAAGATTGACAATCCTAGCTGCTGGTTTGAGATTAATGGCATAGTAGGTACCCCGATCTTCGTGACAAGTAGTATTAGATTGAAAAATGGCTCGTTTAATGTCACTAAGACTGACGGTATTATCACCTTGGGAAAATATATTGAGTGGATTTCCAGTTGTAAGGTCAAGAGTGTCTTGATATTCATCTAAGTCGATGTTGAGCATGTCAAGAATATCCTCTTCAGTAAATCGAAAGCTATGCCCATTGACCATAGAGTAGAAGAAGTTGTTTTCATTTTCAGAATGGGAGATTAGGTTTGCATAGAACTCATTTACCACTTTGGAAGAATAGGAAGGGAAAGAAGGGTTAAGAAATTCTTTCAAATTTTGCACCTCAAAAAGATCTTCCAGGTCGACGATGTTGAGGAAGTCCATGACGTCAACCGGCCGTCGTGGAAGAGGAGTTTTGGAGGAGAGTCGGAGATAGCGATCACCAGCATCTACGTCGACAAAGGGGATGTCGTTGATGATCGTCAATGGTGGAGTAGCCTCCCTTCCTTTCTTGCTAGCAACTTTCTTCTTTCCACGTGTAGATGATGAGGCCATTTCTTTGCTTTAAGGTGGAGAAAAAGCAAGAAAGTCTTTGGGATGAAGAAGCTAAATAATTGTACAAGAATGTACTAGAGAGAAGCTATGGAAGTAAGAATATGAGAGTGTGTAACAATGACCCGTTTTTGGTCCCTTTTATAGCAAATCAGTGACCAGGTCGGTCGACAATTCGTCGACCGATCGACCGCAACGGTCATATCCCAGACGCGCCACTCGCCCCCCCCCCAACGGTCAACGGTCAACTGCAACGGTCATAAAACGGTCGGATTGTAACGGTTATATCCCAACGGTCAATTCTCGGTCGAACAATTGTCGACTGACACTGGCTCGATCGAACAATTGTCGACCGGAAGTGTGTCCGATGTTATTTCTGTCTGAGGTCTGTCGGTCGAAAGAGATAGGCTGACCGAGATGTTTTCGGTCGAAGAATTTGTCGACCGACAGATTTACTGGGTATGAATTTTTAAGCTAATTTTTAATGCAAATGATAGGCTAAATTTGTAGAGCATATATACTTTCTAAGGGAGTAATATTGTGATCAATATTTGGACAATTTTGTGATCATAAATTAATTGTTCTTTTAATCACAATTTTTTATATAGAAAATGATATTCAAATAAGTATTGTGTCAAACTTATTTTAGGTCGACTTTGACTACGACCATAGCGTCCCTTGGTCAAATTTTATTTCAACCAAGAGGCAAATTTGCAAATTTTCAAATTGAATACTCGTATATAATATCTGCATGTAATTTGATTAGATATCAATTTGAAGTATTTAAAACAACACTCAATATGAAAACATTTTGTCCTTGATTTTTCTTAGAATATAAGCTTTGTTGTTGTTACATGAATATCAAATTTCACTTCTTCTTGTATCCTCATAAGATTCTTAAGTAATATCTCGGTTCTTAAAAGATACCAATTGAGAAATATTTATCTTATGTGTTGCAAGCATGAAAACAACATATAACCAACAAATCATTTTGTTTGCCTATGTATCATCAAGGAGGCAATAATCATTATTCATGCAAACAACATATAACCAACAAATCATTTTGTTTGCTTATGTATCATCAAGGAGGCAATAATCATTATTCATGCATCAACGTTTATCTATAGAAGGTTGAATAATGAAATGTTGAAAATATATCCATGATGTAATAAAAAAACATGAAATTTAACATATGGTTTCTTTGTGAATAAATCAAAGAATATTTGGAACGGACCATGTAGGTAGTAATTTTGACTTATAGCAGATTTATTTCAGACTGGAAATCAGTGACCTGCTCGGTCGACAATTTCTCGACCGACAAGATTTCTGAAATGTTTTCTGAACTGTTAATTGCTTCCAAGTAAAACACAATTATGCAAGTTAGATGTTTAGATACTTGAATTAATTTGATATCCCATTATGTTGAGTTGAGATAGACATAGAAATATACAACTTAGGTCCTTGGTCATATCTCAACTTAATTCCGTTCATTTAGTTTGGAGGTTTTGGAACCCAAACTAATTCAACATTTTTTTTCTTATAAGGACATGAAAAAGAATAGTGACCAAGACGCAAACAATAATGACAACATATAGAATCAACCTCATATCTCTTTTTATGATTATAGTCTAGGTTGTTCTTGGGTATATTTGTATTTGTGCCTTTAGGTACATACATAGATTGATGTGCTTGTGTCTTTTTCCAACTAGGTTTATGATAAGATTTTCCTTTAGGCTTGTAACCTAGTCCTCTCCTTCCAACTTGATGGTATGGATCATTTAAGATTTGATCAAAAATGCCATTATTATTTAGACTACTAACTTTTTGTAGTAACTTAGCAATCTCATCCATTCTCTTCTTGATATCTAGCTTTGCTTGATCTAGATTAGATGATAATGAATTTCTTTCTTTCACGATAGTATCATAATCTAGATGTGAGCAAAAAACAGGTTGTTTTTGAAGATCATTCACTTGAGTCTGCAAATTAATCTTTTCTAGAGAAAGGAGATTACAATTTACTTCTACAGATTTTAACTTAATATCATGATCTTCAATAACCTTTTTGAGATCTTCATTTTCAGATGTAAGAGCAAGAAGCTTAGCATGTAACTCATCATTTGCTTTATTAGATTTTTTTAATTTCTTCTTGCACTCAATATATTTATTGTGTGTCTCTTCAAGAGAAGCAACTAGCTCTTCTTTAGATAAATCAAAAAGGCTTACCTCTTCTTCTTCTTCTTCACTTATTGTAGCAATAAGACATTCTTTATGTGTATCTTTCCTCTTTGACCTCCACGGGCAACCAAGTGTTGCATGGCTTGTTCCTAAGCACCAACTGCAACTTGTTGAAGGTTGCCCCATACTTTTCCTTTGTTTGCGGTTGTAGACACCACCACCCTTCATACTTCAAGACTCGATTAGAGTTCCTTGAAGCCTGCTCTGATACCAATTGAAAAACACTAGAGGGGGGGTGAATAGAGTTTTAAATCAATTTTAAAAATTATTTCACTCAAACAACCACAATTGAAAATGGAAGAAGGAGATAGGTGTTTAGAGTGGTTCCAACTTTAGCAAATACTAAAGTTGTCAGTCCACTACCCGGTTGCTTACCCAACCGGGATTTTGAAAGTATTAATTTTATTACCTTCACAAGGATTTACACAAAATACAATACTTTCTTTACACCCTTTGAACAGCCTTCACTTGAAGTAGATGCACCAACTTGAGGTAGCCTTCTTGAAGTAACTCCAAGCTCCCCCTTGAAGTAGCCTTCCTCTCTAGAAGTAACCTCCCGTTGCACCAGCCTTCTTGAAGTAGCTCAAGGTCCCCTTCTTCACCAAGAAGATCTTCAACCTCTCCAATCTGCAGCCTCCAACCTAGGAGTAGCAAGGAGAGTACAAACAACAATAGAGAACAAGAAAGAAAATAGAAATTACAACTTATCCTTTTGTAGCACAAGGCTTGATTTGCCTTAGATCAAGCGTGTAGATCTCCTAACCAAAGTGTATGGAAATGTAATTGCATTGGATAGGAGATGTTAGCCTATAGGACACGAATTTTGAGCTAAGAGAAGAAGTAGTCAATTGTCACTATGCTCAATTTGCTCACAAACAGGTTGCTCAAAGATTTCTCAAGTGTAACAAGTAAGTTTAGGTGTCCTAAGGCATGTCCTATTTATAGGAATGTCCTACAAGTGCTTAAGGACGTTCTAGACACCTTCTAGGGGTTTCTAAGTGCTTAACTAACCGTTAGGTACAAGTTTGTTGCTTTAGCAACGACTAATTAATTAATTCTGCAGTTGCTGTCAGAGTCCATTTCGGTCGAGAAATGGTCGACCGAGACACCTACTCGTTCGAACTTTTGTCGACCGACAGGCTCTCTGAATCAAGTGTTTTGCAACGTTTATCTCCAACTGCCAACTACCTTGTCAGATGTGTCTAACGGCTACTTGGGTCTTTATCGGTCGAGAAGATTGTCGACCGAAAGTGTCTCGGTCGAGGAGTTAGTCGACCGAGATTGACCATGTTTCAATTTTTCAATTAAAGCACTAAGTGTGTGTATGAGTGTGCATATATGACACTTATTTGAAGGGGATGACCTATCTAAATGTGATGTTTAGCTAGGGAGAATCTAACGCTTGATTTACATGAAATCTAAGTACTTGTACATTATATATTTGTACAAGTTTTTACAAAGCGATTAAATTTCATGAAAATATAAATATGTAAGCATATGAATTTCCCTAATTACTTTGTCATCCACCTTATTCCTGCAACACTCAAGTAGCGCGTTAGATTAACAAGAATGAAATGTTTGTCATTATCAAAATAAAGGAATTTACAGATGTCCATTAAGCCAACAATATATATATATATATATATAAAGTGACTATTTAAAACTCCATTTTTTTCCAAATCGGACACAACCCGGTTCATGGGTTCGGACAATTTTGACAGCTCCTCAAAACTTCAGAACGACAACACGAAATAATACGAATTTCCTCAAATGCAGATCGTAACTGTTGTCTATGATGTGAGATGATCTGAAATCCGATACAATTTTCTATTATCAGAACTACAGCGAACTCGACATATTTCCCTTTGCAAAACTAGCACGCCTGAGAGAGCATGTTAGACCAGCAACTGGTTTTCGACGTCAACTCTCCGGACAAGCACCTAGTCTGGACGTATAATGACCATGACTTATGTTGTGACAAACAGGTAAATAGTGGGATTTTGATCGTTCAGGGGCCAACACTACCGAACTCCACACACCAATGACCGAAACTCTCGAAATAGAAGTTTACACAGCCATAAGCGAATAACCAATTGTGAAGTAAAACCGAATCTCACCAAGCATGATCAACTCTTATGAGCGTCTGAGAATCTTTGAAAGACTTTCGAGATGCCAATTGAAAACGGCCAAAACGAGACCGTACCCCTCCAAACAGTATTTGCTTTCCCTCCTCCTTTCTCATCCGGGCTGGGGACCGGCAATGGCAGAGTTAAAAACAAACCTACCTTACCAACAAGCAGAAAGCAGGATACCAAGAACATGTACGACAGTAAAAGCACATTCTATCGAAGTGGCAACACCGTTCTCCAATCAGAATCTTACAAGAGAGACTATCAGATACACGTTCACTAAGAACACAAACAAGAAGTGTCCACGCATTAAGACATAATCTACATAGAAAAAGGCAACAAAAACAACAGGTGGGCTTTCCAACCATAGCAACTGCCAGCTAAAAGAGGTGCGACTGACACAGGCAAATCTTATGCTGATACCTCCCATCCCTGTAAATCAAGGATGTGTGGATCCTGTCGCCTGTTCTAACCAAGTCAATTTGAGATGCATCACGACCTCTGTAGGGTGGCAGAAGGTAAGAATCACTATATATATTACCTGCGTGTGAAGGATCACACACAACCAAACAGATGCTCAATTGCTCAAACAAACTTGCAAATAACACAGTCCACGCATTAAGACATAATCTACATAGAAAAAGGCAACAAAAACAACAGGTGGGCTTTCCAACCATAGCAACTGCCAGCTAAAAGAGGTGCGACTCACACAGGCAAATCTTATGCTGATACCTCCCATCCCTGTAAATCAAGGATGTGTGGATCCTTTCGCCTGTTCTAACCAAGTCAATTTGAGATGCATCACGACCTCTGTAGGGTGGCAGAAGGTAAGAATCACTATATATATTACCTGCGTGTGAAGGATCACACACAACCAAACAAATGCTCAATTGCTCAAACAAACTTGCAAATAACACAGGAGGATGTGGACAGCTAAGCATGATACGAGTCTTGAATTCAAGAAAACACGAGTTTGTTCTTCATAAAGTACCTGTCCACTGCCCTCAGTTGACATTAATACAACAGTTAATATCAGTGGAAATCCGGCGTAGAAAAGAAACTACAGGTACCAGCTAAGAATCCTTCAGGAATCATTTTTTATCAGAAAGTCTACACTCCAGTTAGTATAGAAGGCATGTAATATTAGCAACCGGAAAATACAGACATAATAGTCTCCCGTCTTTAATAAGAAACTTGCGAGATTTGGAATGACACCTGATGGATTTGGAGACTGACGTGCCCACCCCAGTCGCAGCAGTTCTGCATGCCCACTTTTCTGCTGGGACAAGTTCTCTGCTACAGAGGCCTCTGGCAGCGTGAACTTCATGAGCAGCCAGATAGAGACCGCTAGTACTTGGAATATCGGCCCCTTAGTGTCCTTGTTGCCAGCTGTGAAGCTTCTGTCCAAATCAATAATAGCGCCAAAAAAAATATACTGGCAGCCAGTGAGTTTAACAAAGGTGACACACATTGGGAGTATGTGTCACTCGTCTCCCACAGCAGAAGATGTGATCTAATGAGTATAGAATAACGCAAAGATAGAAAAATAATGGCCAGCAGCAGCAGGACACCTAAACCACAGCATGTTCGGGTGATGGTCATATCCAGGCTAAACATCACAGTAAACTGGGGCAGATTCCAAACTCAAGACCCCACGTGCAAAAAAAAAGAGGGACCATGTTCTTTGACTCTGGGGCAAAACAGTTGGAAACTGACGCACCTGCTTGACAAGTGACGCCACATTCTCAGTCAATATGCCGTCTACGCCGTCTCTTTGTGGAGCACGTCATGTTTGTTGTCAAGGACCCAGGGAAGAAGAACACGAAAATGACACATCATGTCCATCAAGGATACCCGATGTTTGGAAGTCCCTGAAAAGATCACGAAGCGTGTGAAAGGTTGTGGATCACCACAAAAGGGGTTAGATGTGGTCATCGAGGACGACAAAAGACAAGCCACAAGGACCTCCTTCACAACACATGATTGCCGAAAAGCGTATTTAACTAGATCCTCTCATTGAAGAAGAGGTCTTAGATTAGGAGGGAAGAAGAGAACAAGGTTGAAGACGGTGGTTCTCCTCGACACAACGAGGTTGGAGACAGTAAAAAGCAGCAACAGTGGCAAGGGGGGACGAGGGCAATGACCAAAAGTTGCAGAGCAAGTGCAGAGGGTGATGAGGACGACGACCAAAAGTTGCAGAGTGGGGCTCCATAACCAGCTCTCATTCGATGTTGAAATCAACTGCAACCATCCTCCTTTTATCATCGATAAGGGGCGGACCCCCTCCTACATATAGGAGAAACTAGTAAGCGGACAATTGGGAGAACATATATCTCAATACTATTGAGATCACATTAAGCCCATATTACAAGAAGCTATACAAATATGGACATACAATTAGGGAAACATATATATGAATACCGTTCTATAAAGCTTTAGTCAAAATAGCAGACATAGTACATGCTCCTGCAAAGTTGTTTCATATGATTTTCATTGGCTAGTTTCTGACCTCTTCATGAAACCGACTGAGCCATTGAAATAAACAGCCTGTGCACTGGAATTTCTTTTCCAAAATACATTGGACACTATCGTAGTATACAACTTTGAACTGATATATGAATGAGGAACTCCCTCCACTGCAGGTTATTTGCAACATCATTCACCAAACAGAATTATTAGGCACAATGTCCTACACACCTGACCATCCACGGTTGTCCTCTCAAGAGGCAAAACTAATGGAGCCATCAGATCTGTATTGCATAATTTAACTAACACGACCCTACTTAAACAGATTATAAATGATACAAGTAATGAACTTTAAACCTACAAAAATGCCAACCCTTCCGATGCTTATATATAACATAGCCCTTTCAACTAAAGACTAAGCGCACCATAAAATTGGAAGACAACATTATAGAGAAGTTCCTTGTACAGCAAGGATAAATCATATACGAAAATAAACCAGAGAAGTCGGCCAAATGAACCAGCAGATAACTGGACGCGAAGTTGAGCCTAAGCAACGCTAGATTACCCTCTAGATGCAACAAAAGAATTACGGCCAAATTTTGCAGATAAGAAAACCAAAGTAACATGAAAAGCAAACACAAGATGCGGCGCATACTGCACAGGGCTGAGACCAAGACAGCCGGGACAGAATAAACAATTGTATTCGACTTAAAAGAGGGAAAATACATTCACGGAAATTGTTTCTACAGACAAAGAGCATTATAAAAAATTATCAGAAACATATATAGAAGACATACTAATCAAAAAAATCTATAAGTATCAAGTCATTAATTGGCAAATTCGCAGAATCCATCATGTGAACTGCCACAAGTATGAAGTCACTAATTGGCAAATTCGCAGGATCCATCAGGTGAACTGCCTTCTAACCAAAACACAAAAAGGTTGAACACCAAGCAACAAAATACCACCAGATGACAGAGGCTCAATCTAGAAACTCCAGTAATTGATGTTTGATCAACAGTGAGAACCAAGTATATAGTGAAAGGAAGCAACAAGACTCCATAACTTAAGATAGTTAACAAACATCGATGCCAACGACCACCTATACTGTTACATAAAGCTATTGCTCAAGAGCGTCATCAAGAGGTAAAACCAAAACTGGGCATACTATGGATATCATTGCACTAGCTCTAATGCTATCCCACAACGCACAATCAAAATAGAACATCCCAGTTGTGAATACATGCCCATACGATGTCTTTCTTATAGTTATTAAGAAAGGTATCCAACCCAGAACAAATAACTATATAAATAGACTAATAACCAATAAAAATCCAGGAAAAAGACTATTCGAAGTCACTTCTTGGTAATTACTCGAGGAACTATGCCCCAGTGACATAGCCAGGTGAACAACCAAGTGACAAGTGACAGGAATACAAAGAAACAGACTAAACATTGACAAAATATGCTGACGAAGGTTTTAAAACAATGCAAGCCTAAAAAACGTACGAGCTGCACATATTATAAATATCACATATTTTAGTCCAGACTGATTGATAAGCCCACACTAATCCTACACATGCATAGTTGTTAAAGCGGCTCAGTACCCATGCGTCTCAACCTTTTAACTAAATAATGTTGACATTCAAATATTCCATAATATGATGACACCATAATATTACATAATATTTAGGCTAAAATCACACCTAACATGGCTTAAACTAAGGCCTAACAATCAGAACTAGCTTGATCAAAATTTGATCTAATTTGACTTGGTTTACTCAGATTTATGGAGTAAATTAAACCCACAGACCAAATCAGACCTAATTCCCCCAAATTCTCCCTATATTGACCAACTCCCAAAATCAGTCATATACATCACCCCCAAGTCTGACCAAAATCAGGCCTAATCTCCCCATGTTTTCCCCAAATCAGATTAAATCTGCCCAATTTTGACATAATTTTGGGCAACATGACCTAATGAAACATAATTTCTTTGAATCAGAACTGATCTCCCTCAAATTAGACATGTTTTCTCCACATCAGACCTGATCTTCCCAATTTGACATTATCAGGTCTAAATCAAACCTACATGAAGTAATCAAATCTAACCACCCCTAACTTCCCCTTCATTGATCTAAACAAAACCTAATATGGCCAAACTAGACCTATTTTCCTCCAAAGCAGGCATGTCCTCTCCAAATCTACCCAAATTCGACTTGATTTACGCTATCACTGTCGCTTCAGAATACAGATGACGCGTGCAAAACTACTCTCGGAGATAATGAACAGGTGAACCAAAGGATTACCACATACAATATAATTTAGAAGAAACCACATCCCTATCGTGCCAGGGCTGAAGTACTGCAAATTGGAAGAGGAATGATAACACAGATTCTTGGATTTTGTGAAGAATCGGACAAAGTACTGCAACTAAGAAGACAGGAACAAGAAGAAAACACAGATGCTTTGATTAGGTGCATGAACCATTTATAATAACCCTGTAGCGGTTGGATTCATCCAGCAATTTTGTTTAACTCTGTACATACAGTCTCGTCAACATAAAACCAAACATACAAAAGACAACAACTGCTTCAACAGAAACTAATCGCACACAATCTGCAATTGTTGTAAAGAAAAATTTAAGAGTGAAAGATCGCTCAAATGAGTTGCAAACCTTCGTGAATGCTTATCGTGGGTCAGAAATTCAACCTTCTTCGTAATCTGGCACATACCATAAAAATGATGATTCACATAAACCACTAGATGATTACAAATCACATAAAAGACCAATAGTTACAGAGATAAGGAAACTCCAGACATAAATGTTGGATTATGAGAGAAAAGCAGGTGAAAAGGTAGAAAAGAGAGGAAACAGCATGTTGACACCCGTATAGTTGGCAAATCAAATTGGCATAGTTTGCCAATGCTGCTACTTGAGATTTATCACCTAAAATTAAACTACAAAAGATGACATAAGTTATACAGGAACATAGGAAGGATACCACTAAACTGCGAATCACAAAGCTTCCGCAGCAAATATGCCTATTTGCACCCTGCATCAGATCTGATGAGTGTTCCATTAAGCATATTATAATGATATCCGACTCAAAATCACCATCTCATAGCCTCTATGCCTAGGTGGGTTTTGCTAGATCGTTTTTCTCTTCATTCAGCTTTCTTTTGGGTCATCTTAAGATGGAAGATGTTATAATCACAATCTTCCAACAGCTCTCACCAAGATGATTTAGGTCTGTCTCATCATCTTTTGAAAAAATACCAGACAAGCCAAAGAACTAAGAACATGCTTCTCTGCAACTATTTCAGCAAAAGAAAGTTGATCCAAAATCTCAAAAGCCATGAAAATAAATACCAGATAGCTCAAATGAGTTAAAATTCTTCATGAATACTCATCACGACCACTCGAGTAAAATCGACCCTTCTTGTATGACCACACGATTAGACCATGATCATTTAGACCATGACCACGGTGAATCAAATATGTTTATAAATAATTATATTGCAATGATTAGATAAAAGTATCTCAACAAAGATACAGAAGCTCCTGATATTGCTGTTGGATCACGAGTAGAAAGCAGGCAAATATTGAAAGAGAAATCCAGATAGTTGGCAAACCGTTGGTGGTAGTATACTTTATCTTAATCGATATTTGAGATGTCAGCTAACATCAGTGACTGCCTGAATTGAAGTTGACTATACTGAAAATCCATATATAGGTGATACATAAATAAAATGAGGATCACAAAGCTCCAGCAACAGAGATCTCCAAATATAACTCGCATGAGATCCAGCTTTCATCCCCAAAAGATCCACATGGACAATACATCAAACCTAGATTCCTCATCTAAAAGCTCAATCTCAATCACATTAGGATCGGCTACATGGACTATTCTAATAAAGTTCTGCACTCATTTAATATTGTAATAAATCCAGATCTTTCATCCATTCACCAAATTGATTCAAGTCCAAATATTTTTGCTTTTAATTTTTTCTTAACTCATTAGTATACTCTGAATTCATTCATATGACAACCTTCATCGACCTTGTCAAGTACCGAGCCAGATGAATCACCACATACACCAATTTCCAAACATAGTCACAATATACTCCGTTTTTTTGAAAAAAACGTGTTTAAAACGCGTCTTATTCACATGACGTATATGACAGCCGTTTTAAACTCCAAACCGAATAATACGTTTTAAACGCGTTTTATTCGTGTTTTATTCGCGTATTGCGTTTTAAACGCGTTTAATGTATTTTTTTGCCGTTTTAAACAGTTATGTACTTTTGCTTCACATTTATTTTTTCCACGTCCTTTTTAACTTGTAGCAGGGTTCCACTAAACCGTCCAACCTTCCTCCTCTATCCCTCGACACACCAGGAGGAGTAACCCTCGACATTCTACATGTACGCTCCATCTTTCTCCTCCATTCTCCCCTTTTCTTCCCTGATTTGTGCCTGCTGCTCCCACTTCTTCCCCTTCTTCCAATATTAGAGTAATCGGTTCGATGTTTAGTCATTTTCAATCATTATGTGTGGGTTTATATATATATTGTATGTATATATATATATATATATATATATATATTATATTCCGCTTTTTTGCCGACTTTTTTCCGAATAGTTGACCGAACTTTTACCGTATGTTGACCGATTTTTATCCGAATTTTCCGCATAATTCCCGATTTCCGAATTTTTCAACTTGGCCGTACGTATCCCGAATACCGAATTTGTGACTATGTTTCCAAAGAGAGATAGGACATCTAAAAACAAAAGCCTTCACAAACACTCATCATGACAATTAGCATGACATCTAGCCTTTTCATATGGGCATACATATGAATATGTTGATTCATATAGACCAAAGATGGCAACCAGAATCATTAGATAAAAGATCTATAGTGGTGATGATGGGAATACTTCTAACATCAATGTTGAACGGAATGTGAGATGGCAGATGACATAGTAATATGAAGATTAAGAATCTAACTATGACTTCACAACGTCAGAAAATTTAAGTGAAATGTGTATTGCAAGCTAATATCACCCAACATCAACGGTTAAGCGAATCAAAGTTGACCATACTGAGATCAGAATATAGGCAAGGGTTGTCAGACTCGAACCGGTTAGCAAACCGGTGAGGCCTCTGGTTCCCGGTACACTGGTTCAACCAGTGGTCTAATGGTTCAACCGGTGACGCCAGCATGACGTCACTAATAGTTTAAAATATATAAAAGTGTTTGATACTCATAGAAAATATCCCTGCAAGAGTTATGAAACATGAATAACAGCACAACTGCTCACAATAATTTGATAAACAGACCAAATAACATATATTAAGAAATTCATGGACACTTATATACCAACATTTATATAGTATTCAATATTAATTAACAAAAAATGCAGCAAAAATACATTTACTTGCTAAGTGTGAGAACCATCCGGTTGGGCTAAAACCGGACCGATTTGCCAGTTCACCAATTTTGATGCCGATCATACTTCATTTCCGACTTTGGGAGGGGACCGACCCGGTAGAGTGACCAGTTCCCGGTTCAACTGGTTCAACCGGCCGGTCCGATTCGGTATTGATAACCATGACATAGGCAACGAAGAAACAAGAAACATTGAAGCTCCAGCAAAAAATCTCTATAAGTACCTAGCATCAGGATCCAATGTTTTTTTTCCTCGAGAAAAGCTAATCAAGAATGATATCCAACCCTTAATGATCATATAAAATCCTCAACTTAACCCTTTCGGGATAGGCTGTGCATGTATCCTTCTTTCCATTCCGCTTGTCTTTATTCACATTCTCATTGGGATGCTACTGGATCCAAATAGCTCTCCCCAAGTTACGGTTTATAGCAATTTAGGGTCTAGCTGCAAACTTACACTGATAGAACATACACATGAATATGTTGATTCATATAGACTAAAGATGGCAACCACAATCATCAAATAAAAGATCTATAATGGCGATGATGGGAATACTTCTAATATCAATGCTGAACAGGCAGGTGACATAGTAACATGACGAGTAAGAATCTACCTAAGCCTTCATATGACGGCCTTCATCGAACATGTCAAGTACCGAGCCAGATGAATCAACACATACACCAGTTTCCGCAGAGAGATAGGACATCTAAAAACAAAAGCCTTCACAAGCACTCATCATGACAATTAGCATGAGATCTAGCCTTTTCCTATGATTTGACATACATATGAATATGCTGATTCATATAGACCAAAGATGGCAACCACAATCATTAGATAAAAGATCTATAATGGCAATAATGATGGGAATACTTCTAACATCAATGTTGAACGGGATGTGAGATGGCAGATGACATAGTAACATGAAGAGTAAGAATCTAACTATGACTTCACAATGTCAGAAAAATTAAGTGAAATTATGTATTGCAAGTTAATATCACCCAACATCAACGGTTAAGTGAATTAAAGCTGACCATATTGAGATCAGAATATAGGCCAGGGTTGTCAGACTCGAACTAGTCAGCAATCCGGTGAGGCCTCTGGTTCCCGGTACACTGGTTCAACAAGTGGTCTAACGGTTCAACCGGACGTCAGCATGACGACACTAATACTTTAGAAATATATAAGTGCGTTTAATACTCATGGAAAATAACCCTGCAAGAGTTATGAAACATGAATAACAGCACAACTGCTCACAATAACTTGATAAACAGACCAAATAACATATACTGTTCTATTCATGGACATTTATATACCAACATTTATATAGTATTCGATATTAAGTAACAAAAAATGCAGCAAAAATACATTAAATTGCTAAGTGTGAGAACCGGCCGGTCGGGTTAAAACTGGACCGGTTCATCGGTTCACCAGTTTTGATGCCGATCAGACTTCATTTCCGACTTTGGGAGGGGACCGACCCGGTAGAGTGACCAGTTCCCGGTTCAACTGGTTCAACCGGCCGGTCCGGTTCGGTTCTGATAACCATGGCATAGGCAATGAAGAAACAAGAAACATTGAAGCTCCAGCAAAAAATCTCTATAAGTACCTAGCATCAGGATCCAATGTTTTTTTTCCTCGAGAACAGCTAATCAAGAATGATATCCAACCCTTAATTATCATATAAAATCCTCAACTTAACCCTGTCGGGATAGGCTGTGCGTGTATCCTTCTTTCCATTCCGCTAGGCTTTATTCACATTCTCATTGGGACGCTACTGGATCCAAATATTTCAGCAGCTCTCCCCGAGTTGCAGTTTATAGCAATTTAGGGTCTAGCTGCAAACTTTGACACTGATCTAACATACACATGTATATGCTGATTCATATAGACTAAAGATGGCAACCACAGTCATCAGATAAAAGATCTATAATGGCGATGATAATATGAATGTTGAACCGAATGTCAGAAGGCAGATGACGTAGTAACATGACGAGTAAGAATTCACGACGTCGGCAAAATTAAGTGATATATGTATTGCAAGTTGAAATATCACCCAACATCAACAGTTAAGTGAATCAAAGCTGACCATACTGAGATCAGAATATAAGCAACGAAAAAACAAGAAACATTGAAGCTCCAGCAAAAAATCTCTACAAGTACCTTCCAACAGGATCCAATTTTTTTTCTTCAAGAAAAGCTAATCAAGAATGATATCCAACCCTTAATTATCATATAAAAAGCCTCAACCTAACCCCGTCAGGATTGGCTGTGCATAAATCCTTCTCCCATTCCGCTTGGCTTTATTCACATTCTCATTGGGACGCTGCTGGATCCAAATATTTCAGCAGCTCTCCCCAAGTTACGTTTTATAGTAAGTTAGCGTCTAGCTGCAAACTTTGACACTGATCTAACCAATAATGCTAGCTAAGAATTAGAACAGTTAGTTTGATCCAGAGGATGCTTGTGCATGCTTGAAGATATTACATCCCCAGTTGGATAACAAATTTAGGGCCAGTGCTAGAGACTCGAAGGACAAACCAAAAGCAAGACAATTAAATTCTTGAACGTGAACAATCACCCAAAAAAAATATAAAGCAGCTGACTACTTTAGATAAGCCAATAAAACCGATGGCACTCCATAGAATCCCATCAGCCAGGATGTTTCACCTATATTAAAGCTGTAGCTGTTGGGAAAAACGAGGACCATCTGCCAGGATATTCCATTAACGTACAAGATCAACTAAATTACACCATATGCAACTGTGGAATAGGAGGAAGTTTACTGAATTCAGATACCTATAGAGAAGTCACACGCAACTAATGTCAGCTTTCAAACTCCAAATTTACTAGGGCGGAGAAATTCATATGAAATAATTCACGAGCCGAACATCGTCATGAAAAATAGATGAAGGAAACGCAACTCAGCCATGAGACGATTTGAATTTACAGTTTACTGGCGAATGCTGCATACCAAGATTAAGATCCATGTGGAACCCTATCATCAGATTCCTGAGCCAATAAAAATGAAGATCTAGACATCCCAGATGTTTGATGAATAATAGGTAACGTCAAGGAAATCCCGATCTGCTGAATGGCAATAGATGAGTTTTCCTCACTACCAGGTCCTGAGATATAACCTCAGGTAGGCAATAAGGAAATAATAGCAAGAAAGCAATACCAGGTTGTTAAATAAGAAACTTATAGCAAGAAAGCAACAGACATCACAGTTAAATGTCTACCATGTTAAATAATAAAATAATAGCAAGAAAGCAATAGCTGGTTGTTAGCAATATAGATACGGGAAGCGCATTCAAACTACTCGGGTAAAATGAAGTTGACCAGGTGAACCAAAAGATCTCTACAGGCCATTGTACACAGAACATGAGTTGGACTCGGGCCTATCAATGATCGGGCCACAGTACCGCAGATGAGAAATAAGAAGACCATATAAGCAAAACAGGGGTGCTTGAGTTTCTTTTGGACTCGGGCAAAACTACCTCCCCACCAATGATCGGGTCGCAGTACTGCACATAAGAACTAAGAAGACCATATAAACAAAACATGGTGCTCGAGTTTCATAAAGTAACCTATATTACTTAATTCAATTCTGCAGTAGTAAGGCGGATGTTGGGCTAAATCCAGCAATATTGTTCAGCATTTCAGCTTTATTCATTCTTGTAAGCATATTTCACAGATATATAATCAAGCATAGAAAATCTGCAACAGCTTCACAGGAAAATCAGAACATCCAGCTCCTAAAAAGCCCCAGCAACAGGGGCAATGGGTGCAAGATTGCTCAAAAGAGTTGCAAATCTCCATGAATGATTATCATCGCTATTGGCATGAGGTTAGCCTTTTTGTATGATCAAGAATACACCATGAGAAACGATAATTGACATAGAAATGTAGATGATTGAACCGTGATAACCAGTTGAATGAGTAAAAGGCAGGTCAAACGGTAAAAGAGTAGAAGGCAGACTCCAGATACCAGGCAAAATCAAGGTCTTCGCAGCTTTCAATGACTGTCTGAACTGGAAGCTACAAAAAATGAACTACACTGAAATTAGTAGAATCAATGGTAATCACAAAGCTGCAGCTAAAACATGTTTCAGGATGGGTCTTCCATCAGATCAAATGCTTGTTTCAAAAGCTAATCATGAAACAACCTCAGAACATCATCTATAAGCCTAAATCCCCCCCCCAAAAAAAAAATATTGGGATGGCCACGTTGGTCCTTTTATTCAGCTCTATTTTGGGTCGTATTCTCATTTAGGTAAAACAATCCAGTTCTTAAATCAGCTCCAACCAAGTTAATTTAGGTTTACCTCTTCCCTCTTTTAACTGTGTGAAATCCATAGCTAACTCTAAACTGGTGCATATACTGGTTTTCTTTGCACAAGTCTCAAGCCAGAAGAACTATGACAACAACCTGCAACTGTCTAAAAAGGGAAAAGAAAGAAAATCTTACAAGCCGTGGAAATGTACAAGATTGGTCGAGCGACTGGCAAATCATGTTAACTTTTAGCGACCTTCTCAACTGGTTCAGCCTCTACTTAATTTATACCATGGTTATGATGATCAGTTGATGTCAAATCAGAAACATTGAATAAGAGAACTAGAATGTCAAAGATGAAGACACCCCACATATCAATGTTAAATCATGAGAGCAGGCAGATGAAACAACAGAAGGGAGCAAACAGCAAGCTAATATTCCAATTAGTTGGCAAATTGGTCTTCTATGCTTTCATTGGAATGGAGACAATATTGGACTTGAGACAATACCTATGATCGACTGACTAAATTGATCAAGTACACGAGCTACACTGAAATTGTAATAGAGGAAGCTCATCAATAATTCGGAGTTGAACATTTTGATGTATATCTCACATCAGATCCGATGTTGAAACAAAAAATGCTAATCAGAAATTAATCTAAGATCATCGTCTATATAAGCATCGATCACAACCGTATTAGGGTTGGTTACATGCATCCTCCTTTTCCATTCAGTTCTGATCTGGGTAATAGACACCTTCAAAATGTGTGTGGCGAATCTTTGCGAACATCCATCACAACAATTAGCGTGAGAATAGCTTTTTGCTATGATCTGAAATATACCATGAATGCAATAGTTCATATAGACTAGCAGATGACTGAATCACAACCGGCATAAACAAGATCTTAAAAAACAAAGATGAGGAAGCACCAAATATCAAATAATGAGCAAAAAGCGGGTGAAACAGCACCAGGGAATGCAAGCAGCCAGCAATTCATGATTTCAAATACTTTGGCAAAATAAGTGATAGTCTTTATCTGCACTGCTACTTGAGATACCAACATAAGATCAAGGACTGACTGAATTAAGAAACATAAACTTTTATCTATACTGACTTGAATTGAGAAACATAAATTATAATTATATTTGGGTTGGTTACATGAAATCTCCTTTTCCATCCAGCTCTGATTTGAGTAATTATCAAATCTTTGTGAACACCCATCACAACGATTGATTTTTATGAACTTAGCTTTTTACTAGGATCTGAAATATACCATGAATCTCGTAATTCATATAGACCAGCAGGTGACTGAATCACAAATCGTCAGAAACTATAATCCTATACAACAAAGACGAAGAAGCCCCAAATATCAATATTGAATAGTGAGCAGAAGGCAGGTGAAACAGCAGCAGGGAGAGTAAGCAACAATCCACGACTCCAAATGATTTGCAAAATAAGTGGTAGGTCTCGTCTGCACTGATACTTGAGATACCAACTTAACATCAAGGACTGACTGAATTGAGAAACATAAATTATAACTATGTTGAGATTATACATAAGAAAGACATGAATAAACAGGAATCATAGGGCTTCAGCAACAAGAATTCCAAATGTATCAGATGCTCCAATGTTCTTACCTAAAATCTAATCCAGAACATATGTAACGCGCAGTCGTGATCTAGAAACGCAATCCAACCATCTTAGCACAGGCTACATGCCCTTTTGGTCCCCTTTTTGCACATTGGTATGTGATAGGATCCAAATCTTGTCATCAGCTCTCCAAGTTAAGTTTGAGCTACCTCTTCCTCTCTTGAGTTTCCTCTTTCAACTTCGTCCGAATCACTGGCTACTCCAGAGTAGTACATACCGTCAGTCCCAAACTCAGGTTTCAATATCGGTTGGCAACAGGCATAACAACCACTGGCAAGACCGTTACTTTTTATAATATGCAACAACACTAACTTATAAGACAGTAACAAGTCACTTATATATATATAAGTGACAAAAAGCAACAGGAATGATGAAAAAGCAAAGGCCCTCCTCAAAGTGATTCCTTCAAGATCCTTCGCATCGGTACACATCTCTATATCTCCTTGGAGTGGAATAGGAGATGAACAATGAAGCGGTGAAAATTGAAACACCACAACACGCAGTCATGATATGAGATACATCGAATTAGTTCAAATGTCCACCAGATTAAATAAATCAACTAAATTTATCATCGCTAAAATCAAAAACAAGGACCGCATTCAGGCCATATTTTTGAGTTCAAACAGAATTAAAATCTTACTTAAAACTAGAATATTATCCAAAAGATATCAGACTGTCAAGAATACAAAACCCCAGATTCCCCGTTCCTATCAACATAAGATATCTGAATAGCTGACACTCCATGGGCTCTAGATGACATCCCACTACCAAAACATGGTATTGTACTATCACCCAAGATTATAATATAAGGCTAGCATCATCAAAAATAGTATATGTTATGTCAAAAATAGGTATTGGCATCATATGAAGATACCATTGAGGCAAACCAACCAGAAGATATCAGAAAATCACCCTACGGTCAAAGTGAATACGAAAAAGTGTTGGGAAGATGCCACTCCCTACTCGAAGGGATACTTTTAGTGTCACAAAATATTTCAGAATTTTAGATAACAAAATTATGATTGGCACACACATGACCCTTACTGATGATGAATCCCTGAGAGGGGCTGAAAGTTCAAAGAATTGAGAAAGATCACCAGCAATCACAACTCATAAGGTTGTGATATGTGAGATAGATTTGACGAGTTGTTGACCTTCACAATACCTAATAAATTGGAGATTCCACTGCCATCAAAGATCACAAAAACTCTTAACTTTTTATCAGGAAAAGTATCATCTTGCAAAACAAGATACAAAAGTCACATAAAACCTTCTTTCTACCAGACCACATGTGGATGAGGTGGAACAAAAAACCCATAGCCATTCTCTAGATGACTAACATTTGAGAGCTTCAATATGTCGGCACCAAATGTGATATAATTCAAGAGGTCAGCCTTTCTGCATGCTCTGCAAAAACTGCTCTACCATGGATATGGTCCACATAGAACATTAGATGAAGTCAAACATTAAAGTGAGAGACATATAACAAGTATATTTAAACATTTAGCTCGTACTCATGTTCTTTCATGCGGATGGAATCATTGCTGGCTCCATATTCATTTTCAACCCTAGTCCCCCCCCACCAAACACCGCTTAACAATACCATATTGTATCTTCATCGTGAGAGTACTCCAGATCGGATTATCTGATGCTGGGATTCAGAGGATGTTATAATGATATCAGGGAGCAGTTGAAAAACTCTACTCTAAAAATTTGTCAAAGGATAAGGGCACTATGAGCAACAAGATAGCATACATAACTTCGACACCTGGCAAAGAAAAGATATGACAGCAATTGTCATCATCCTGGGAGATACGATCTGATACAATATAAGCAACTTCTACACTAACGAAGATAAAAATTTGACCTGCATCATCAGGTCCAAACCAGATCCTGAGTACCTAAAAACAAATCTAGTGCTGGGAAATGGGACAAAAGCAATGAGGGAAGAATATAGCTGCTCAAAGCTTAAAACCAACCATTTGCAAAGAAATTGCACATGCAGATGTGGACTCTTGCATAATACTTTTTGTAGCCAATATACAATATTGTTGCTTGCTTGAACCGAACCTCGTGCACCACCAAAGCATCCTCTACAATCAAATAAGTACACCGCAAGATGGCCTACTTCAGATCATAGTAACAAACATCTCCGAATTTTACGAAAAATCAGCGATTTTTTGCGGTTTTATAGGTTCCCGAATGTTCACCACGATTAATACGTCGATTGTCGATTTTTCACGACTTTTCACGATTCTTCATGACTTTTCATGTTTATTCACGATTTTTCCCTTAAGTTGTTCGCTCTTTTTTTACCAAACCATGTACATGAAATTCCTTATACACACTAAACCTCCAACCCCCCACTCCCCCGACAGCCCATTGTTATTATCTTACTATTCTTTAATTCTTTTCCTACTTTTTTCACTCAATAAGTTTGTACATATCGTGACCTTAATAGTTACCATAGAATTAAATGTCCGATTTCGATGTCGTATCCGATGGCCCAGAAACAGAAATTTTTCAAAATTTCGCACGAAATTTCGATATTTACGGCCCTAACAATTTGGACGACCAAATAAGCGAATTAAATTATAAAAATTTACCTGGACGATCTAAACGCCAAGATCTACGCACGAAATTTCGATATTTACGGCCCTAACAATTTGGACGACCAAATAAGCGAATTAAATTATGAAAATTTACCTGGACAATCTAAACGCCAAGATCTACTCAAATATGCAATAAAATTTCATATTGGATATGTGGGGTGGGGTCTCCCACATTTGTAAGTGAAGGAAGCTCAACAATTTCGACAGAATTTCGATGGAAATTTCGATGACAAAATGAAGGAATTAGATTATGAAATTTTGCATACACAATGTTTAGACAAAGATACACTAGATTATATATTGAAGTTATATGTTTAGAGGTTAGGGTGGGATCCATGTCTTGATGAGTGAGTGCACAAATGATAAGAAATGGCAAGTCTGCTAGACAGTTAGACTGTTAAAAACTTCAAGTTACAACTTAGAATGTATAACTTACAATTACAAGTTACAAAGTTACGAACTACAAGTTGTATAAGTCTAGTGTTTGCATTTAACTAGGTTACATGGGACATTTATACATAGATCCAAGAAAGAACTTTGTTATTTTCGAAGTATTTCTCCATATCTATATAGAAGTGTAGAAATTGATGAAGGTAATGTATAGATGGTCTAGAGATAGCGGAAACATGCCTTAGAATCAAAGAAAATAGACTTTCAATGCCAGAGATTCAAAAACAATTGCCAAAATACCCAAGATGTAGTATTAACAGCCTTATGAACAAATTTCTCAAAATTTAAGTTGTATTTCTGAACCATTTTGCAAAATTACGGTCCAAACTGGCCTTTTTGCTGTGAAATTTCACCCTATTTTGCAAATTTTCGCACCTAGAGTCGAATTTTTTGCAAAATTACGTCCCATTCCCTGCATTTCGTGTCCAATCATAGGTTTCGATGTCCGATTGAAAAAAAAAACGAAATTTCAATCGAAATTTTATTCCATGATAGTTACATTCGTATCTGATATATACGTATATATATTTATATATATATATACCTATATGTATATATATGTGTATATACAAGTATATGTATATGTAAATATATAGCCGACTTATTCTCGATTATTTCCGAATAGTTGACCGACTTTGACCGAAATATATCGATTTTTTCACGAATTTTTGCAATTTTTTCCAAATTCCGATTTTTTCCGGCCAGACGAAAAGTTGCCGAATCCCGAACTTGTCACTATGCTTCAGATGAATACACCTCAAAATTCTTGGGCAATAGCAGATCATCAAAGCTTCAAAAATTGGTAATTGATTATCAATTGTAAAACTAAAGATAAAAGCTGACATGGATAGAAGCTGGCATGCATCATCAGGTCTAGACCAGATCATGGGTTACCGGTTACCTATAAACAAACCTACACTTGTACCGGAAAAAGGGATCATGCCTGACAGGGAATAATATAGTTGCTCAAAGCTTTAAACCAACCATTTGCAAGAAGAATGCACAGGCAGAAATAATACTATTTGTAACCAGACTCATACCTTCATCGCTCTGTCTTTCCGTCACCAAACCGAAGAATGAACGAAAATTCCACTTCTGAGCATCAGGCCAAACAATTAGGGACATGCATGGGAATTTTGATTGCGCTTATATCCATAACTGTAGGAATTGGGTTCAAGCTTTCTGCTTTCCCCAGCCCCTTCTCATCAATGGACTCCCAGCAACTAAGATGATGTCCTGTTTCAAGCCGGTTCTTTTTTTCTGAGAAGTCCCCCGTTTTCACGGTTTAGGCTGCTCCCATTTCCTTACTTGAACCAAACCTCGTGTACACACGTTTGTCACCAGAGCATCCTCGCAATCAAAGAAGTACCTCGCCAGATGGCCTACTTCAGAAGAATACACCTCAAAAGTTCATGGGAGCAGTAGCAAATCATCAAAGAAAATTGACAATCACCCAAGAAACCAAAACTAAGAACATCCTATAGACTGAACAAACAGCCGACCATCAAGAAATACATACTAAGAATGTCAAGGAAAATGGACCAGAAGCATCCTGCAAGGATTGAAAGCTGCCCCCCACCCAGCACACATGCAAGGGTTCAGAGCTGACCTGCATCATCAAGTCAAAACCAAGTCATGGGCAGCTAAAAACAGATCTACAGCTGTAGTGGAAACAGGGATAAGGTCTCCAAGGGAAGAATAGGTGTGACAGAGTTCTGCATAATGGACAGAAGGCAATAGGAATAATGAAAGGGCGAGGGCCCTCTATGATGATTACTTCGAGATCCTATGCATTGAATGAGTTCTGCATTTCTCCGTGCAATGGAATTGCCAGATGAAGCATGTATGAAAGATGCAAGCACGAGTGGTCATGATACCATATTACCATCGGACAGTTTGTTATATCTAAAGACCAAACACCACCGAACAAGACCAATCATCTAAACTAAGGATTGAATCCACGACATACTACTAGCTCAAACAGAACTAAAATATTATTTTAAACTAGCATATTAGCTAAAGACATATGAGACTGTAGAAAATAAGAAAACTGAGAAAATCTGGATCTTTCTTTGTGCTTGTCGGCATAAGATTTGTCTGAAAGCTGGAACTCCTCAGGATTCTAGGACATTCGACTACCAGCGATAGTATTATAATGCCAAAATAATTCTATCATACAAAGACATCAACTAGGAAGCACGGATACGGATACGTATCCGATACGGGTACGGGTACGGATACGGATACGGGGATACGGCAATTTTTGAAAATATAGGATACGGGTACGTCATGGATACGGCAATTTTTTAATATTTATTTTAATATTTTAAAAATAAACAATATATTTATTTTAAAAATAGATGAAGACAATCAAATTTCATTCAAAAATCACAATATTTCTAAAGAAAATGGAAACCAATACCATAATATCAAACAATGATTTAAAATGGGGTCTTTCATTCATATTAATGTGAGACAGAAGTTACACAAAGACATGATAATATCATATTCTAAAGCTTATTCATTTCATGTATCATGTAATGTTGTGTTGTAAAGTGAGTTGTGTCATCGGTGATACCAAACTATCTTCTTTCATGTATGGCTAGCTACTATGAAGCACTGATATAGATACAAAAATGGATACGGGTACGATACGGGGATATGCCAATTTTCGAAAATATAAGATACAAGTACATGGATACAACAATTTGTCAAATATTTATTTTAAAATTTTGACAAGAAATACCAATTTCATTCTCAAATCACAATACAATAGGGGGAGTCTAGAGTTGGAAGTCACATGGTTTTGGAATTTTGAGGGATCACACGAGTGGGGTGCTCTCTTGGCTGCTAAATGGGTTGTGGTTGTATCCTGGCTGCATTGAGGTCATATCCTGCTAATTAAAAAAGGAATACGGCTTAAGAAGTATTTGGTATGTATTAGAGAGTATCTAGGGAGTATTTTTATCAAATATGCATTCAGTACTGGTAGGACACCTATTTTGGAGTATCGGTGCTTGGAAGTTCTTTAAAAAGTGAAATCAAAAAAAAAAGACAAGGTACAAAAAATAAAGAGAAGGAAGATTGGCATTTAGCAAGAGGAATGGTGACTAACCTTGAACTACTTCAAGGAGGCAACTATGACAACCTTGCTGCAAGCTACTACTTAGTAGAGAGGGTTGAGAGTCTTGAGACATGAGCTGGTGTCAAATGCTAATCAAGCAATGCCATGCCCAGATTTTTTTTCTTCTAATTTTTACTGACTGGATACGGCTTGGATACGGATTAGGAGTATCCGATACGTATCTGGGAGTATCCACGGAGTATTGATATCCGGTACGTATCAGATACGGGTACGGCATCTGTTTTGGAGTATCCGTGCTTCATAGGACATCAATAATATTAAAAAAATCAGGATCATACCCAGAACATATTACTTCAATATCAAACAGAATCGATGTATTACTCTTAGCCAAGACATATGAGATCGTAGAATATAAGAAACAGAGAAAATCTGGAACCTTCTTTGTGATTATTTGAATAGCAGGCGCTCCTCATGAATCTAGATGGCGTTCTACTACCAAAAAAAAATATTAGTGTTATACTGAACCCAATATTAGTCCTATCATATAAACAACATCAAAAATAGTAACTACAACGTCATTTATATGTATTGGCATTATATGAAAATATCATGGGAGTATATCCAGTTGACCCAAACTTAGAAGGGATTGAGGCTTAGATGATCATAATGGTGATGATGATGATGGAGTTCCAACCCGGAGAAATCAGAAGATCATCTAAGGTCGAACTAGATATACCAAAAATGGAGAGAGCTATTCCCTAGATGTGATAATTTCAAGTAAAAAAATACTGCAGAGATCAAGGGAGCACAAAATTATGATCAACACACAAATGATCGTATTGAAGATGAATCTCTATGAGCAGCTGGATAATTGAAGAAGGAAAACCACCAGTTGTCATAACTCTGAGAGGTTCCAATAATTGGGATAAATTCCGCAGTGAGTTGTTGGACTTTGTAAAACTTCATCAACCAGGATATCCCACTGCCACCAAAGATCACAAAAGCCACCCTACAACATTTTCCTCACGAAAAAGAACACCACAAAGGGCATACCCCGTATAGCTCTTTATGCCCACTCCGTGTGACAGAAAACAGAATTCAGGAAACAAACCTTTCAGAATGAAGATCGTTTCAAAGCTCTAAATGATCAATCTTACAGTATGATGTATGTGCAGCTCCAACACGAGCTAATTTGAGAGGTCAACCTTTCTGCATGATATGCAAAAACTGCCCTACCATGAGATGAGGAAATTTCAACCATTGAAGTGAGAAGGGCATACGATAATAATATCTAAACATTCAGCTCATAATCATTTTCCTTTAGTTGGGCCCATGTTCATTTTAAACCCAATTTTTTTCCTTAAAACACCACTTAACAGTATCAAGTTCGTCTCTTCACCTTGAGAGGATTCCATATCAATATATCAAATGTCGGGATCCATAGAGCACTATAGTGGTAACAGTGAAGTAGTCTAGACAAACTGTGAAAATTTATGAAACCCGAGCTAAGAGGGGGGAATTATGAGCCACAAGGCCATACAACTTCAACAACTAGCAAGAAACAACAATGACGGCTATTGTCAGCACCCTGGGACATATGATCAATACCAAAGAGCCAATTTCTACATTATCAATTGCAAAACTGAAAAAAATCTGACCTGCATCATCAGATCTAAACCAGAGCACGGGTATCTATAAACAGATCTACACGTGCTGGAAACTTTTAAGGTCTGCCAGGAAATAATATAATTGCTTTAAGGCTTAAATCAATCATTTGCAAAGAAATTGCACAGGCAGTTATGGACTCTCATAAAACTCTCTGTAACCAATATACTACAGTGTTGCTTGCTTGAACCAAACCTCATGCACGTTTACCACCAGAGCATCCTCTACAATAAAATAAGTATACTGTCTAATGGCCCACTTCAGAAGAATATAGTTTATGGGAGTAAGAACAGATCATCAAAGCTACAAAATTGATAATTAATTCAGTTGCAAAACTGAAGATAAAAACTGAGCAGCAGCATCAGGTCTAAACCTATAACCAGAACACTTGTGAAAAATGGGAAAACGCCTGTAAGAGAATAATATAGTTGCTCAAAGCTTCAAATCAACCATCTGCAAATAGATAGCAGACATCTACAAAATATGGACTCCTGAAAAATACTATTTGTGCGGAAGACTATACTGTTGCTTGCTTGAAGCAGACCTCGTGCATGTGTTTATCACCAAAGCTTCCACAACAATCAAGTATATACCCCCAGATGGCCTACTTCAATAGAATACACCACTTAAGCTCACGGGAGAAATAACAGATCTACAAATCTTCAAAATTGATAATCACCCACAAACCAAAGCTGAGAATGCTTCACGACCTGAACAAACAGCGGACTGAGACATCTGCAAATGCATCCTAAGACTGCCAGGGATCACGGACCAGGACTGTTCTGCAGTATTGAGAGATCATGACCCAACCCAGCACACCATTCCAGCATCTTCAAAGAAAACGACAATTTTTATCAGGAAGAAATGCAGATCTAGGAGACCAATAACAATTGAAAAGATTCGTTCTTCTGCATCCAAAGATCGAAGCTCAGATACACCTTCAGGAGTGTTTTGTAAGAAACATGAACCATGATTAGTCAACTAGGAGCAAAATCTATGAGAAGAGATCAATCATCAACCATTTATTCAGTCTAACAACCTATATAAGCTAGAATAGGCTGCAAACAAGCCTCATACACCTTAAAAGCTAGACAGACGTGGTGCACCGGAAAATCCAAACTCCAGAAACACACAAGATAAGAATTCAGAACTGGCTAGAGTAAATCTATCAGCCACAGATGAATACATCACAAGTTTTCCAAAGTAACGACCTGAAATACTAAATTAGGCCATCAGCAAGCCTAGGCATGGTCAAGACATGAAGTACTAAATTGATTTTAGTACACCTTATAATTTTGATCAAGACATGGTGCACCAAAAAATCAGAATCTCGTGGACACATCCTGAAATTTTATAAAATTGCCACATAAAAAGATCAAAGCTTGATATCCCAAGCCCCTCACAAACATTAAGGACTGAATCAGCTGTAGAATCTCATGAACATGCTTTGAGATGAATAAAATCATTACCTAGAAGTTCGTACCTCTGATATCCAAAGCTCGCTCGCTTTGCAATACAAGATTTTCCGGATCAATCAATTCGACTGGGATCCAGATTAAGAGAAAGCCTGGTGGATCAAGCGCAAATATATTATTAATGATGAATTTACCATATTTGTGAAATCAATCAGGCCGGTACCCACTCCTAAAAGCTGTCCGGAAGCCTCATAGACCTCAAAAGCTGGGTGATCCAAACTCAATAATCTCTCACATCGATTATAAAAATAAAAAATCAAACTATTGTATGGACAGTCAGAATTGGTGAAGGCGCAATCCAATAATTTAATACCAAAACCAGAAGACAAACGAAAACCCCCCAATCTTTCTCAGCTCTCACAAAGTTAATTTAGGTCTACCTCTTCCTCTTTTAGCTTTCTGTAAACTCCATAACTAGCTCTAAACTGCTGCATATAGTGATGGTCTTTGCACACATCCAAGCCAGAAAATCTAGATAATAAACAACCTGCAACTGTTCAAAACGGGAAAATGAAAAATTGAAAAGGGTACAACACTGCTCAAATGACTGTATGATATTTGCACGAGTAACTTGCAAATCTTTATGATCTCTTAGTGACTTTAGGTATCTGGTTCAGCCTTTTCTTACATTCTGACGTATATCATGATTATGATGATATGAGATGTCAAATAACAAACATGAAATAGAAGAACTAGAATGCCAAACATGAAGAAGATCAAGATATCATGTCAAATCATTAGTGAAAGGCAGGTGAAATGATAGAAGGGAGAGCGAGCAACAAATGACTGTATGATGTTTAACTAGCAATTCTTTGAAATCACTTTGTGACTTTAGATATCTGGTTCAACCTTTGCTTATGTTCTGACATATACCATGATTATGATGATTCCTATAGATGAGCAGATGTCAAATCACAAACATTAAATAAAAGAACTAGAATACCAAGAACGAAGAAGCTCTAGATATCATGTCAAATCATTAGTTGAAGGCAGGTGAAATGATAGAAGGGAGGGCGAGCAGCAAGCTACAGCTCCAAATAGTTGCCACGCCCTAATTGATATAGCCTTAGCCTTTGTCTTCATTGGGATTAGAGATGCTATCCACCATTGACTACCCAAATTGGAAAGTGCAAGAACTATACCAAAATTGTAATGTAGGAAGCACATTGAAACAACTGTGAATCACAAAGCTTCAGAAACAGTAATCTCTGAATATATCCAGTCATCAGATGCAGTTTTCAAACACTAAGGCTAATCATGAATCATAACCAACCTAGGATCTCCATCTATAAGCATTAGTCTCAATCACACCAGGATTGGTTACATTGATTCATCTTTTCCATTCAGCACTGATCTGTGTCATGCTGTCACTAAAGTCTGGAGTGGGAAATCATTGCGAACACTTAGCACGATTCACAACAATTGGTATGAGAATCAGAGATCAGCACGATCTGAAATATGCCATGAATATAATGATTAATACAGATCGATAACTGGCTGGATCCCAGTCACCATTAAAATAATAAAAAATAGCCAAGTTATAGAAAGCCCAAATTTCAATGTAGAATCGTGAGTAGAAGGCATGTGAAACAGCAATATACAGAGTGAGCGGCCAGACATGACTCCAAATGTAGAGCAAATAAGTTGATTATCTGCACTCATGCCTGAGATATCAACCTAACATCCAGTACCCAACTGAATTGAGAACCATAAATTGTACCAAAATTGGGACATAGCAAAACCCAAATAAATGGGACTAGGAACAAATATTCCACATCTATTTGGCATCAGATCTAGTTTTAATCCAGAATCATACCCGACCCAGAGTCATCATGCAGAAGATTCAACCCGACCATGTTAACATAGGTTGTGTATCCTTCTTTTCCATTCAGCCTCATATTGCATTCCCTTTTTAACTCTGTCACTCCTCTTTCAACTTTGTCCGAGTCACTAGCTTACTCCAAAGTAGCTAGTACATCAGCTAAAGGTCAGCAGTGAGTTAATAACCACTTACAACTTA
Organism: Alisma plantago-aquatica; assembly: GCA_963693085.1. Lineage (NCBI taxonomy): Eukaryota > Viridiplantae > Streptophyta > Magnoliopsida > Alismatales > Alismataceae > Alisma > Alisma plantago-aquatica. Next base: position 1,073,774,414 of record OY856412.1, read on the forward strand.
CAAGGGTTTTTGTAATATGCAACATTGCAAACTTATAAAGTTAGACTACCATTTAGATAAATGAAGTGACAAATGGGAATAGGAATAATGAATGGATGAGGGCCCTCCATAATTATTGCTTTGAGATCCTTTGTTATTGACGACTGCATTTCTCGGTGCAATAGAATAATCAGATAAAGTATGTATGATGCAAGATGAAAAATGAAGTGCCATTACATGCAGTCATGATAGCATTGGACAGTGAGAAAACTGGATCACATCCGGGATAAATGACTTTGAGCTCAAACAGAATTAAAATATTAAACTAGAATATTAGCTTAGACATGAGACTGTCGAACATAAGAAAACTTGGGAGCCTTCTTTGTGACTTCCGGAAAAGGATTATCTGGATAGCTAGCAATCCTTTTTGACTCTAGATGACATTCTATTATCAGCGTAGTTACTGAACAAAAGTTAGTTCAATCATATAAAAAAACATCAAAAATATTAATCGTTATGTCATTTCTAGGTGGCATTGTCTGAAACTATCACGGAGACAATCTAACCAAGAGAAATCAGATCACCGAAGCTCAAAGCAAATATACAAAAGAGATTGGGAGAAACAACTCTCAGACTTGAGGTGATAATTTTGAGTTAAAAAACACTGTTGAAACCGAGAAGGACAAACAAGTGAGTGGTATTGATGACAATCTCTATAAGCAGCTGGATATTTGAAAAAGAAAATCACTAGCTGTCACGACTCACAAGGTTGTAATAATTGGGATATATTCAACAATGAGTTGTCGGAGTGTAAAACTTCTTCATCAACCAGGATATCCCACTGTTGCCGAAGATCACAGAAGTCCAGCATACACTATTTTAATCAGGAAAAAGAACATCTTGCGAAGTTAGACATGGAACGCCATATATCTCTTTAAAGTTCTACGTCACCACATTCAATAGAAAATAGAATTGAGGAAACAACCTTTCAAATGTTCGAATCAAGATCATCTGAAAGTTTTAAATGACCAATCTTACAGTATGCCAAACGTGCAGCACCAATAGAGCATCATAATTCATAACTTGAAAGTTAAACCTTTCTGCATGCTGCTCTACCGTGAGTATTATCCATATAGAACAATAGATGAAGGAAATCTCAACCATTAAAGTGAAGGACATACAATAAGAATATTTAAGCATTCAGCTCGTATTCATTTTCCTTGATCCCTACTGCAACTTTGTTGGCTCCATGTTCATTTTAAACCCTAGTTTTTTCCTTAAAACACAAGTTAACAGTATCAAGTTCGTCTCTTCAACGTAAGAGGATTCCAGATTAAACTTCAAATGTCGGGATCCATAAAAGCTTGCAAAACTGAAGATAAAACCTGACCTGCATCGTCAGATGAAACATGATCATGGGTACTTATAAACAGATCCATCTACACCTGTACTAGAAAATGGGATAACGCCTGTGAGAGGAGAATATAGGTGAAATCTAGGAAGCACGGACACTTCTCGGAGGCTGCCGTGTCCGTGTCCAACGCGTGTCCAACATGGACACACTTTGGACACGCCTAGACGCGTGGCGGACACGCCTCCGGTGTGTCCACTTTGAATTTTTTTTTATTGAAGTGTTGGACACAACTTGGACATTCCATGGACACCTCCAGGACACACCACTCTGACCCACTTAAGCCTAGGCGTATGAAAAAACCCAAGCCTTCTCTAAATCTTTGCCTCCTGTCCTCCACTACTCGCCCTACTACCATTAGTTAATTAAGCTTCAAGTGCTACATGCAAGTCGTTGACACCCTTCTTATCATCTCCACCAGCTGTTGCAACATCCGGGGACTGCCACATCAACCATCAGGAAAATAATTGGATTCACCTCCTCTTGATAGTACATGTTGTTAATCATTACTTCCATTGGAACTATTGTCCCCAAAATTCTACTGCTCTTAATTTTTACAATTTATATTACAACAATATCGTATAATCAAACATCATAATGTTTGTTGTGAACTAATCCATATTGTGACTTGTAAATATAATGTTATATGTTGATTGTTTGTTGGATTTCATGGTGATTGCTCATGCGGATAATCTATCTAGATCATTTTGTGTTAATACACATAGCATATTACACATTATATGTCATAATATGTTATACAAATATATATATATACATATACCTGCCGTGTCAGTGTCCGTGTCCTATATTTTTGGAAATTGACGTGTCCCGTGTCCGTGTCCATGTCCGTGTCCGTATCTAAATCCGTGTCCGTGTCCGTGTCCATGCTTCCTAGGGTAAAATCAACCATTTGCTAAAAGATTGCATAGACGGATATTGAATTTTGCGAAATGCTAAAAACCAATATACTTCATTGTTTCTTGCTTCAACCAAACCATGGTGTTTGCCGCCAAAGCATCCACTAAAATCAAATAAGTATATCCAGATGGCCTACTACAGGTGAATACACCTCAAAGTTCACCCAAGCAATCAATAACAGATGATCAAAGCTTCAAAAATCATAATCTCCTAAATAGGCCAAAAGTGAGAACGCTTCGTGACTTGAACAAACAGCAGAGAGAACCATCGACAATTACATCCTAAGAATGTCAGGAAACACGGACCAGAATTTCCTGCAAGGGTTGAAAGATCCCGCACACCATCCCCGCCTCTTGGAAGAAAACCTAAGATAGAAACCGAACAACAGTTTTTCATACGAAGAGAACAAAAAATTAAGGCCGATCTAAGAGTGCAATAACAATTTTAAGAATTTATACACCCTAAGCCGCCAATCTAAGAGTGCAATAACAATTTTAAGGATTTATACAACCTAGGCCGGATCAGAGTTCTGCATTCTGAAAATCGAATCTCACCGCATGAACCAGAAATAACGAATTTGGACACATAATCTACAAGCAGAGATAATCATCAACAACAATCTATCCAAACTAACAACCTAAACAAAATAAAATAGGCTGCAAGAAAGCACCGTACGCCTCAAAAGGTGGACAGAGGCGGTACACCATAAAATCCAAGCTCCGGAATCCGTCAACTGGACAGGAAGTCAGAACAGGCAAGAGCATAATCTATCAGCCACTGATCAAACATCAAAAATTCTCCTAAGCAACAACTTATATGCCCTTAAATAGGATGTTAGCAAGCCCCATACACCTTAAAACTTGATCAGACACGGTGCACCGGAAAATCCAAGGTCCAGAATCTCATGGACTTGCTCTGAGGTAAATGAAATTGCCACATAAAAGACCAAAACTCTGATAACCCGAGCCCCTCGTACGCCTTGAGAACCGGATCAACTCCAGAATCTCATGAAACTCTCCAACATGAATCAAATCGCAGCATAACGACATCATACTTCAGGTATTCCAAGCACGATCGCTTTGCAAGACAAGATATTATTGGTTAATCAATTCAATCGGAAGTCCAGAATCGGCGAAAGCCTAACCTATCGGCCCAATTAGCAAAATCAAATATGCCGCTCCGACATACGCCTCAAAAGGTGTGCATCACATAAACTCCAGAATCTCTCGAACGTGCGCTTTCCGAAACGCGACGATCAGAAGTCAAAAAGTTTGATGGGACGGTCAGAATTGGCGAACGCACACTCCAATAATCAAAACACCATAACCTCCTGGCAATCGTCCATCGATGATAAAGCTATCGTCCCTTACGGGGAGGACAAACGAAACTTACTGAATGGGTGAAAACCCGGGGCTTAATTTATAAGCAGTGTAGCTCCTGGTACTTCGATTGTGGGCGGTCGGGATTAACTGGTGACAGGGGGGATGAACGGTCAGATAAAGCGTTTGTTTTACGTGGTCGGCAAAAGCGCGTGGGCTGAGTCGGTGGATCGATATTAGCGGTTGGTGGTGGAAGCCAGGGGTGTGAAAAAAGACCAATATGGTTCCGGATCAAGAAAAATCGAATTAGGATTGTGTTTAAGTGTCAAATTTGTAAAGATTTTAGATTCAAATTTGATTCATATCTCTCAATGTGTAACCAAATTAAGAAATCTAATCTAAAATTAAATTTGCTTCTAGATAAAGAAAAAATTAATCCATGTGAGCGTAATAATTTCATTAAATAAAATAAAATATCAAAAATGTCAATAATTATGTAATATTACACAGCTATTATATAATTTTTCTTTTACTTTTATTAGAGAAAATTAATATCAACAGTAAAACATTAATAACATCTAAATACAAGGAGGTCTCAACAAATAATATCATATTAAATAACAACAATAACATCTAAACACAAGGAAGTCTCAATACATGGGCAACATTACATATATCATGATAAAACAACGCATATATTATACAAAATTGTTGCAACATCTCGTATATGATACTAAATTAACACGTATATTACATCAAAATATAGTGTATCAAATAAATTGGGATGGCTAAATCATCCAAAATAACATTTATATCATATTTTTTTTTCTTTTGAGTACTACACCTCTTCATCTCATTTGTGCAGAGGCTTTCTCTCGATATCTTCTAGTACTATTTTGCCAATTTATCTGCAAGACTATCAGCTACTATGTTGATCTTCGTAATGTGTACAGACTTGAACTATTGTTTCAAGCAATTTATTTTTTTGAACCAGTGGCAAATACTTCTGAAGGCATCTTGATATCATCAGTGAAATCGACTGAGAGTTGTGATTCTAAAAGCACATCACAATTATTATGATTTCCTCTTTGGCTGTAAGCAGACCCCTCCATATGGCAGTAAGTTCCCCCTCTAATGGATCACATTTGTACCACATCACACAACATTTGTATAACAAAAGGCATCATTGGTGTTACCTAATACATAAATAAATTCTAACACAACAAGAATATCACATTAACATTAAAAACACATATACACATCAAATAACTAAAATATGTTGCACAATCTCATATATTATACCAAAACAATATATATATATATATATATGTGTGTGTGTGTGTGTGTGTGTGTGTGTGTGTGTGTTATCACTCCAAAATATAATCTAAATACATGTAAATAAGTAAGTAATTAGAACTCAATTTTGTTTGATTTCTAAACCCATTTCTGATATGTAGAGATTTAGATACGTAATCTTAAATATGAAACCAACCCAGAATGTCACAACTGAAACCCAAACCCAATTTTTCCGGATCAGAAATAATAGGGCTCATGGACTGGGACAAATTTTGACAGGTCAGCTCAAGGAAAAGGAATGGTGAATCTCTTTTAGATGCAGTACTCACTTTTAAAAGAAAAAAATGTGTCGTTACATGATACTATATTCTTTTACATATAGTACTCAACTTTCATGTTTACAAGTAATCTTTTCAAACTACATTGTCTTTTCTAATTAAACAACAATTTCATGCATTGTTTATACTCATTGCATTGCCATGCAATATTGTTTAGAAGTGTCAAATATCTATATTTGATATGCATAGTATCAATACTCATTTTTCACATACCCAATGTCAATTATTTCTAAAGCAACACCTATTTTTTATGTTTCTCGGTTTTTTTTTCATGCAATATTGATGTATGTTGCATGTTGCAACCCACCAAATGTTGTTATGTGTTGCATACACATTTTTGAAAATCAATCATTTGTACAATATTGAGGATATTTGCCTCGGTACTTAGGGAAAATAGATGCTATATACTCCATTTTGTCACCCATATTTCTTTTTTAGGTAGAGGTAGCAGAGAGGCTCAGAAAAACCACACAATAATGGTACCAACTAATAGTGCATAATTTCACGATACGTTCAAAAGTTGCAATTAGTAAACCTTAACCTTAATCATACAACATCACGATATATATATATATATATATATATATATATATATATATATATATATAGTCAGGCTATAATACACTCGAGTGTACAGATCGCACGAATACACTCAAGTGTGTTTGCATATCAAGACTATTTTTTGCAAAATGTAAATTGTTGATCTTCACCGTCATACTATAACTAGGCTACATACAAATTTTGAGCCCATTTGGATGAGTGTAAATCATTCATCCAAGGACAACAAAATCGACGCGCGAAACTAATTTGAAATGCATAATTTTTGTGATCTTTATAACATGACCTATAAATATCCAAATGTGCTCAAATTTTGCGTATGAGCTATTCACAAGATGTTCAAGAAGATCAACGGATTTTTGAAAAAAAAATATTACATCATGAAAAACTACTTGAGTGTATTCTTGTCCGAATACACTCGAGTGTATTCTAGCCTGAATATATATATATATATATATATATATATATATATATATATATATATATATATATATATATATATATATATATATATGTGTGTGTGTGTGTGTGTGTGTGTGTGTGTGTGTGTGTGTGTGTGTGTGTGTGAAAATAATAAACATTATGATTTTTATATACTCGTAAGAAGCCTTCTTTTTATTTGAAACAAGAGTAAAAAATTCATGGTGTGGGACATGTGTTATATTTTTTATCTTTCCGAGTTTATTTACTAGAAAAAGAGTTTCTCTATGTCACACTAAAAAGTGAAGGAAACGTCACCCTCATGTATAATATCGATTCCCACTTGTGCTTCCACAAGGAGTGCGAACTACTACTTTTTATGCGTATAAACTGATGTTGAGATTTTCTAGCCTCGGTTTAATATAAATAACTAACGCTGACAATATGTTTGTTTATCACATAACAACATGATTGTAGACTTGCTATACAACAAATTGTTTGCATTGTAAATATTCACATTCAGCCTACAATACCACCTGAACTACATTCAAATTTTAACATTCACATATATGTCGTGGTTCCATATCATACATGCATGCATTCACTTGCATTCACATTGTAAGGAGTGGGATCCCAGAGGAGAACCACTCCCTACTAAAAATTTGAACAGTAGAACCTCCAGTCCAAACATACCTAAAAGATATGTTGGAGTGGAAGTAAAAATATTAAATCTTATTTATGGTATACAAAACAACCAAAGTGTAGCAGCGGAATAAAAACATTGACTATATTCAATTTCTCACAAGGTTACAAAAGAACATCTTAAACTTATATGTAAAGGTACACCATAAGGATGCATGTAGAGGGAAATTTAAACCACATCAAGATTGTCTCAAAGATTTAACTCCTTAAGCTGTTAGATTGTTTAGGTGTAAATGTTGTTACATGCAACAACAAACAGTTGTAAAAAATTAACAATTGCAGGTAGATCAAGATAAGATATACAAGAATAAAACATTGTAGGAGAACATAAATAAATGAGTAAGAAACTCGTGACCAGATCGTCCCGTTGAGAAACAAGACATATAAATTTATATACGTATATACTTAAAGAAATCATTGTCTTGTAATCCTTCGGATAAGCGATGGTCTTCCAGTCCATCCAGTCATTAAGAATGTAACAAAGTCTACATCATTGGCTCATCTCGCTAATGTTTGATGCCAAGTCATTTGTCTAATCCCACTATTGTTAGACGTCGATAGCCTTGCTTGTTACGTTGACGCCTAACGCCACATCATTTGGTTGTCGTGTAACGGATGGTTTCACGACGTTCGGCTCGTCTGGTTAACACTAGACGCCGAGTTGCTCCGCATGTCTACTTGTGTCTAATGTCATCTTCCGGCACGTCAATTTGAGGCCGAAATATTTATACCACCAGTACAGCCCAACGATCGTATGTACCACCACCCAGACATATCATGTCAAAGGAATAGAAGGACGACGTTGTTCGTCTCTTTCAGGAGAAGAATCTCCATGAGACAACTTTTCCGAATGCTCGATTCGTTCTGAAGACAAGTCTTCACAAAGCAACAATTCTGATGGGCGAAGGGAAAGAAGAGAAACACTCAGTCAAAGGGACACATCTCTCATCTCTTACAAACGGCGGCTGACGGCTGTGTGTTATGCGGAGAGAGGGTGAATTCATTGTACGTCCAACCCTAATGACATGTTTCCCTTTTTATAATCCTTTCACGCCCCACATCCTAATCCTAGACAGACACGATCACTCGATCACTCTTGTACACGAAACGTGCATGTATGTACCATTAAAGAAAGGAGATCATTAATTATATAAATAATTAACTCCATCTCTTATTCACATAATGAAAAGTTGTTGAACCGTTTCAGAAAGATACAATTAATTAAATCAATAATTAATAATGTAATTATCCTTTTATACAAAAAGAGTAACTTACGTTCCTTTCTATTATGTACTTGTTGCACTACATTGGGCTTAACCCATGCTAAATAATAACTTGCAAAAGCTTATATCCAACAATCCCCCCACAAAGTCCAATGTGTAGTGCCCTATCAAACAGTCCTCCATACTATGCTTTCAGTAGATATCTTTTGGTTTGAATCGACCTGAGTTATCCCACGTAGATTCACACAGGAACTAAGTGAACTAAAGTTTTGAACTTGAACCTTGGTTGTAAGAGTATCGGTTAGTAACAACATAATAAAGACATGGCAGTAAAGAAGTAAAACGATGCATTAAAGGTCATGCATGCTAATCAGGGAATCATGATTGATATAGGAAACAACCATATTCCTTGTTGCGGCCCACACAATATCAATCACTTAGTTGAAGTCTCCAAGGATGTACTGCTGGCTTCCTGTCCTAGGACTTGACTCCATTCAGAGACTAATCTCTTATTAACTTGTAGCTTATGATACTAAACATGTTTTCACGGGAGAGAGACACAGATGCATGAAGCATCAAAAACAAATTTACATAGTGTCATCAATTCACCCGACGTCTTGTTATTACCACATTAAACCTAATTCATGGGATCTCCACTCTCTTGGGTTGGGTTGCTACTGCCTATGAATAAGAAGGGGTTTCAGTCCCATCCTCAACCTGAATTTCTCAACTAATGTCATATTAAGACATAGAGTCAAAGGATTGGCTTTATAAGAAAAAAGGTACCTACGTAGTCAAGCCTTGACCCCACAAGACACTAACTCCCTTACATACATAAGTCTGACTTGGATGTGTCAATTTGTTTTAATTATACTTGTCAATCTTTATATATTTTATAGTTGTATTGTTATTAATATGAAATGAAATTGTAGGAATCATATTTATTTTCAATAGCTAACTTAGATTAAAATCTATGCAGCCATTCAACTTCCAATTCAATTTCATATATAAAACACCCAACTAAGCTTCATAAGAAGACCAAGACAATCCATAAAACAACACATTTTCTTGTTAGGAAAATATATCACAAGATACCATTACTCCTAGAGTTCCTGACAAACTAGTATGCATTATTATATCCTTCGACTACCAAAGGATATTTGTCATAATGCCCTTTACAGACCTCCATACTCTATCAAGATATTTCTAAATGGGACTTAGCAGGATCATTGGTGTATCTACTCAACTTGCACATAACAAACATAATGTATGTACATGTGTGGTTCTTAAGATACATCAAACTTCCAATATCCAGAAAGTGTCGTAATTAATTCATTAGAACTTCAGTTACATTCTTATACAAGACATTTTGATGAGTTCATATAGAGTCTTAACATGGTTGCATAATGTGTACTCAAACTTTTCTAGTATCTTCTCAACATAATGAGACTTTTAGAGAGTTATACCATCAGTAAACCTCATGATTTTCGGCCTTAAAATCATATAAATGACTCTTATATATATTTCATCTAAAACTTGTTACATAAGAATGATAGTCTAATTTATTACTTTTATATTGGAAACAAAACATCATCTATGTATAACACATGAATCAACCATTGACGATTTTTACAGTAGATACATTTATTAAAATTATTAGAAATGAAGCATTTCATTGATATTATTCTATCAAACATCTCATATCATTGCTTAGGAGCTTGTTTCAAGCCATGCAATAGCTTTAATAAAATTCCACACTTTTATGCTCATTCCTACAATGCACAAATCCATCAGGTTGTTCCACATATATATATCTTCTCGTGAATATTATCGTGTAAGAATATGGAATTCTCATTCATTTATTGAATATGAGATTATATGTGACAACCAATGCCTTAAGCATTTAGATTGTGTTCATGTAGGAAACATAAAATATGTATCAAAATACTTTATTCCTTCAGAGTGTAAAACCCTTAGCAACTAGCCTAGCAAAGTATGTTATTGATTATCCAGTCTGAATTTATTTTCATCTTAAGGATCCATTTATTAACAACTTTAGAACAACTAGAAGACAAATCTATAAATTCCCATAATTGATTTGAGAGAATTCATAAGATTTCTTTGTTAACAAATTCTTTCCAAAACTAAGCTTCTGGAGAATCCATAGCATGTTTTGAAAGGAACAAGATCATCTTCGATATTATAAGTGAGAAACTCACTTCTATCATCCTTGAATTGAGGTAGTCGAGCCTTCGCATTTATAACCCGAATCCTTCTAGGCCCCCACAACTTTGTTTACGGGGTCGAAGTAGTCATACGGGGTCGAACACAGGGACAAGGTGGGTTGTGTTGACGACTCTGAATCGACACTCTACACTCCGGTGGATATAAAGAGATATTGAAGTTCCCCAAAGGGAACAACCAGATGTCACGATTAAATCAAAGAAAACTATCTCCAACTGGAGTTACAAGAAAGATTAAGATTTTGTCATTTAGCAGTTTTTAGGAATTTTCATGCAACAGAAAATAGAAAGGTAAACTGCAGTTTAAGGCGTAATGCAAGGGATAAGACTTTTAGAAAGACAAGCGGTAGTAGTAACACCCTGCACCCCTCCTCTCAGAGCGGGTGCCTCTAACCAAGCTTCAACACCCCTCTCGAGGTTGCTGGACTCAAGTTAGAGTGGAATGATACTAAAACAACTCCGTTCCGGGCACTCTCGTAATCCAGAATCGGACCGAACACTAGAGCCACAACCCAACTCTCGAAGTAGTTGTGACGGGAAAGACGATTCGGTAGCTAAGCGAAACGCGATCCAAAACATGCAAGCTAGAGTTCAGATATCCAACACAGTAGTTACCCAATCATAAGGCACTAAGCATTAAACAAATAGCAATTTAGCATTTCTATTTCCATCAGCAATAAGGGTTTTAATACAATGCATAAGCTAAGAATTTAAATAACAGAATTAAAGATAGATGTCGCCTTCTTGATGTAGAAGGGCGACAGACTACTACTACTCCCAGCCCGATACCGTCCAAGGACCTATCCCGGTACAGCCGTGTCGGGCGGCACGAACTCTCGGACGGCACGCTCGACGGACGACTATATCGTTCGAAGACCCTGGCCGATACGCTCATATCGGGCGGCACACCCTCTCGAGCGGCACGACTGACGGGGAGAGCGTATCGGTTTCGGTATCGTGTCGGCCAAGGATTCATATATACTACTGTCGGGCATTGTTGGTAGGCACTCGTGTCGCGTATCTACGTCGGCCGATATCGGCCCTCAGTGTCGTCCGGTACAGTCCTAGGTGAACCGATTCCCTCCCTCTCGGGATGAGGAAGAGCTCACCTAGTGTCGCCCGGTACGAGCACTGGGGCACGATACGGTTGCTCTCGCACTTCTCTCGCAGATCGCTCAAGTCCCCAACTGTCCGAACGGTGAACTGGCCAGCCGTCCCGACCTATCCAACCTCCCACGTCTCCGACTTGTCTTTTCGGCTTCCTGTAGCTGCTATTTATATCGGCGGTTGAAGGAGTTATGGTGCTGGAAACGCCACGTAGCCCCCTTATACGCCGGTCGATGGATATGGACAGCCGATACATGTATGTCTTCAGCGCGAGGCGCTGGCTATCGGTCACGTGGCTGGCGGCACGCCTGCCGGTGGGTGGTCGTGTCGCTCGACGAGTTGGGTAGTCGAGCGGCTTTGGCTCCCTGTCGGGTAGAAGGTGTGTCGGCCGGTACATCCCTTTCGCAAGGCGCCCTTCTCCGCCGATCATTCTTGTGTCGCCCAGCCCCTGTCGGGCTGGGTTGTATCGGGCGTCAGGAAGGTCGATACGGGCTTAGACTTATTGTGGGCCGGAATCGGCCTTATTGCACAAAAACGAGGAAAACCCTGTAAAAGATAGGAAAAACTGGAATAAGAGCGTTGCTTGGCCAATTATTGCGAAAATGCTAATAAAATAGAGGAAAATAGCAGAAAAGGGTAGTTTTGATAACATAATAAAGGGCAAAAACGTCACAAAATTTGGTGTTATCAACTCCCCCAAACTTAGCTTTTTGATTGTCCTCAATCAATATTTAAACTAAACTTTATTTTGTGATGCTTCTTCTTGCTCCGTAAAACTTTCGGGCTAAAAGGGTAAAACAAGAATTGCGATGTCTTGGAGGTAATGCTGTCTTAATGCGAACAAAAGACCTTGCCCTACTTTCCTTATTATTTAGGTAAAATTGTTCTTATCCACAGCTTCAGCGAGACTTTGGTGTATGATTCCGAAGTTAGCTTCCACACCAAACAGCTTTATTTTAGGGGCAGAAAGTTGTGTATAGGGTAGGCTAAGGTTTTTTTTTTGGGTTTTTTATCTTGTTTCCCATCAGTCCATCCAGGTAAGGGTCCGTTAGCGGGAAAGTGGTCCCTGCAGTCCAAGCCAGTTGGCTTTAGAGCACTGATTTCACATCCTACGTACCACTGCCCCAGATCTACCATGCCTAAATATGGGTACTTTTGGAAAACAAGTGTGTATATATATATTTTTTTCTTTTCTTTTATTTGGCACAACTCTCATGCTTTTATTCACGCTCATAAGGCTTCTTTCTCTTTTTGGGATTTTTGCTGGGTAAAGGAAAACAAAAGAGATATCTGCTGTTTGGGCAGCTTTTTCCTTCTCCATACTCGTCTCTTAGCTGTTTGCGAGATTATTATTTTTCGAAAATTTTTGGATGGCAAGGCACAATCTTTTGTTTGTTTGAGACAACATTATCAGAAAGATATGACAGAACTTGTAACTCGTTAAAATATACAGAAAGTAAACTTTGCAAGAAGTCACAACAGGTTTTTATTATTATTACAGCAACTTTGTACATATGCATAGGGACAGGAAATTTGCAAAGGAAAGATTTTTGAAAATTTTTATATGGCATGCATGCGTACATCAGATATGCAGGGAGCTATAAGGGCACATCAGGTAAAAGAGAATGAATATCATAGAAAGCTTGAAGAGATAAAATTTTTATACCTCCCTCACTGGCATACCCCCCCAAACTTACTTTCTACTCTGTCCCAGAGTAGAGAAGAAAGCAAAAGTGAGGTAAAACACAGCCAGTGAGGGTTAGCTTTCTGATGTGCTGCAAAATGCTCCTACGAAGTTGCAGCATGCCATTGGGAGGTTGTCTAGCGGGTTCGCTTCGGCGGTGTAGCGGTTGAGTGTGACTGTAACCCTCGAAATTCACTTCTGGCCCACCTTTTCTTCACATCTCCGTTGTAAACAAAAACAAAGGGACTGATTATCCGTCCCTAGTTTAGTTCCCAGGAGTGTGTAGTCAGGGTGGGCCCTCTCCCTTAAGAGGGCAGAACCAGGGTGCCTCGAACTTGTTCGGAGGCCTTGGTTGCCGCACTCATAGCTAGGTGACTCACTATTGGAGCTACCAAATCAAGAAGAATCTTCCTTTCCATTGCTGTTGTCGTTTCTGCCCGACAGTTGTTGTTGATCCCCGCGATGTGCTTGCTGGCGCGGTAGGTGGTTTGCTCCATATGAGCCATACCTGTTAGTTAAAATTTATTTATTCATCCATTAGGCAAGAAAGATGAAAAGAAAGAAAACTTATTAAAACCGGGCGATAAGCGATCGGACGACACGATGTTGTCGCGCGATAAGGCTCGACGCCCGACACAGGTGTATCGGGCGATACGAGGTCACATGAAGCAAAAACATGACATCGCAGTGAGAAGCATGACGCCCGATACAAAACATCGGGAAAACGCTATCGACCGGCGTTACGCGCGAAAGCATGTCGGGCGATAGAAAATTTGCAGGTCATGTAAACCCGATAAGCGGCTCGGTAATAGATACTGGCGTCGGGCAACATGTTTATCGGCCGATAAACGTGTCGGTCTTCAAACCTATCGGGCGACAAGCCATGTCGTTCGGTAAGAAAACAACAAGTCGGCCGATATGCCTCACACGATACAAAAATCTGTGCCGGGCGAGAGATAGCGTGTCGGGCGATAGACGTGTCGGGCTATACCTTTGCTCTCAGGAGGCATCGCCCGATACTAGGGCGAAGGCAAGATGGCCGACACACGAGCAAAAGGGAGGATCAAAGCATGCGTTCCAGGTGGCAAAAGGAGAAAATGATAGCCCGACACGAAGAAACCTCCACGCTATTTATAGAGAACCCAGCTGGGGGTGAAACGTGTAAAACATGGCGCGCGTCGGGCGTTTTAGTCACGTTATTCCCGAGACGCGAAGTCCCATTGGTCAGTCCAAGGGTCATCCGCTGCTCTTGCATCGCCCGAGGCGAGGCTGCCCGATACAAGTGGTTCTGCGCCCAGCTGGTCGACACGGTAGAAAAGCGGGCGGTCAAAAGGCCAAAACTAAACCTGTGTGAAGTAAAAGGCCATTGCAGGGTAAAACATCATTGGTATAGAGAAGGATCTCTTACCTCAGATGGTATTACTCCTCAATGCTCCGCAAAACACAGCGATGGCCCATAAAACAAAAAGAGTCAGCACACGTGCGCATGTACTGACTCGGGCCTTATTACAGTCCATAATGGTTGTTTTTACAAAGAAAACAAATGTATCCTAATCTATGACTCGGGCTGCCTTCCGAGGAGCGCTGAAGTTTCCGTCGCCAGTTCGACCGGTGTAGGCTCTTTGGTTGTACCCACATCCAGCAAGTCAATTTCTGCTTTCTTGACAAAAGCTTCGTCCTCATAAAACCTTTTTACTCTGTGCCCGTTCACCTTGAAGATCTTGGTCGGGTCATCCTTGTCGTGGAGCTCCATCATTCCTGATGGGTATATCTTTACCACAGAAAATGGTCCCGACCATCTTGTCTGTAATTTCCCAGGAAAAAGACGGATGGAGGACTTGAATAACAGGACCTTATCCCCTTCACTCACATCCTTTCTCCTAAGGTGGGCATCATGCCACATTTTTGTTCTTTCCTTGTAGATCTTTGCATTCTCGTAGGCGTGAATCCTCAGCTCTTCGAGCTCTTGAAGCTGTAAAAACCTCTTTTCTCCTGCTTTGTCTAGATCCATATTTAGGAACTTGATCGCCCAAAGGGCCTTGTGTTCTAGTTCCAAAGGCAGATGGCAGGATTTTCCATATATAAGATGGTAGGGGATGGTTCCAATGGGCGTCTTGTAAGCAGTACGGTAGGCCCATAATGCGTCGTCAAGTTTCATAGACCAGTCCTTCCGCGTCCGGCTGACAGTCTTTTCTAAGATCTGCTTGATCTGTCTGTTTGAGACCTCCACCTGCCCCGACGTCTGTGGGTGGTAGGGCGTAGCAATCTTATGTTTTACTCCATACTTACGTAGGAGCGCTTCGAACTGCCTTTCTCCGAAGTGTGACCCGCCGTCGCTTATTACGGTGCGCGGTACACCGAAACGGGGAAAGATGGTCTTCTCAAAAAGCTTGATAACCGACTTGGCGTCGCATGTTTGGGTGGCTACCGCCTCTACCCACTTCGATACATAATCTACCGCCACTAGTATGTATTGATACCCCTGGGATGGGGGAAACGACCCCATGTAATCAATTCCCCATACGTCAAATATTTCCACTTCGATCCAGCTTGCCATCGGCATTTCATTCCTCCGCCCTATATTTCCCGTTGACTGGCACTCTTTGCAGACCTTTACAAATCGTGTTGCATCTTTAAATAAGGAGGGCCAGTAGAAACCTGATTGTAGCACTTTCGCCGCTGTTCTTTCGCTACCCAGGTGTCCACCATAGGGGGAGGTGTGGCATCCTTTCAGGATATCAGCGGTTTCTTCTTCCGGGATGCACCTCCTGTACAAGTTGTCCGCGCATCTTCTGAACAGGAGAGGATCATCCCAGTAATAATTCTTGGCATCCGCGAATAGCTTCTTCTTTTGATTATAGGTGATGTCAGGAGGCAGCTCTCCACAAGCAAGGAAATTGCAGATGTCTGCAAACCAGGGCAAACCTTCTTCTTGAGCTTCGTCGGCAAAGTTGTCATCGATCTGTGGCCCTCTCTGTCTCTCAGCCACTATCCTCGATAGGTGGTCTGCGACCACATTTTCCGCGTCTTTCTTGTCGATAATTTCATGATCGAACTCTTGGAGCAACAAGGCCCATCTCAACAATCTGGGCTTTGCGTCTTTCTTTTGCATTAAGTATTTTATTGCCCCATGGTCCGTGTATACCTTGACCTTTGATCCGACGAGATAGGACCTGAACTTGTCAAACGCGAAGACAACCGCGAGCATTTCCTTCTCGTTGGTTGTGTAGTTTACCTGTGCTTCGTCCAACGTGCGACTAGCGTAGCAAATCACATGGTGCTTTTTATCTTTCTTTTGCCCCAGGACTTCTCCCACTGCGTAGTCGCTAGCGTCGCACATTAGCTCAAAGGGTAAACCCCAATCTGGCGCTTGAAGGATAGGTGGTGATACTAAAGCATTTTTCAGGGCCTGAAAAGCACTGAGACAATCGTTAAAGAAAACAAATTCAGCATCCTTTACCAGGAGATTGGACTATGGTTTGGAAATCTTTGAGAAGTCCTTGATGAATCTTCAGTAATATCCGGCGTGCCCGAGGAAGCTTCTTATCCCCGTGACGGAATTTGGTGGAGGAAGTTTAGATATAGCTTCGATTTTGCTGGTATCCACCTCGATCCCGCGCCTTGAGATCTTATGCCCTAGGACGATGCCCTCCCGTACCATGAAATGACATTTTTCCCAGTTCAGGACCAGGCTGTTTTCCTCGCATCTTTGAAGTACTAACGACAGGTTCTTCAGACAGCTATCGAAGTCCTTTCCATAGACGGAGAAGTCGTCCATGAAAACTTCCACGATGTCTTCTAGAAAATCTGAGAACATTGATATCATGCATCTTTGAAAGGTGGCGGGGGCGTTGCAGAGTCCGAAGGGCATCCTTCTAAAGGCATAAGTGTCGTAAAGGCAGGTGAACGTCGTTTTTTGCTGGTCGTCGGGTAAGATGGGTACCTGGTAAAATCCTAAAAAGCCATCAAGAAAACAAAAATAATCGTGATGCACTAATCTTTCAAGAACTTGGTCAATAAAAGGTAGCGGAAAATGATCCTTTTTTGTAGCTTGATTTAGCTTTCGGTAATCAATGCACATTCGCCAACCGGTGACGGTCCTTACCGCCACCTCGTCACCCTTCTCACCCTTAACCACAGTCATTCCGCCTTTCTTGGGTACTACGTGGATCAGGCTTACCCAGTTGCTGTCGCTAATTGGGTAAATGATCCCCGCGTCCCTAAGTTTTATTACTTCTTTCTTGACGACCTCCTTGAGCATCTGATTCAGCTTCCTCTGGGGTTGGACCAGGGGCTTGGCAGACTCATCCAAGTTGATGCGATGCATGCAAAGGGCGGGGCTAAGGCCTTTGATATCATCTACGGAATATCCTATAGCCCCCCTGTAGAGTCTTAACTCCTCAAGGAGCCGGTCCAGCTGATTGCTTGAAAGATCTGCGTTTACGATGACTGGGTTCCTATGTTCTTCATCTAAAAATTCGTACTTCAGTCCTTCCGGTAACGCTTTTAGGTCCGGCTTTGCTCTGGGCGTCTCCTCCTGAGGTTCTTCCTCAAGGGAGGCATACTTCGCAGAGTTTACCTCCTCCTCTTCTTCTTGCAAGTCTTTGTCAGAAAGGTTGAAAATGTCGAGATGCTTTACGACCTCGGGATTTTCGAAGTCGAGATCCTGACAGCTTATTGCTCTTGTGAGGGGATCCACTGTCCGGATATCCTCCTCTAATTCCTCGCAGAATTTATTGTAGCTATCCGCAAAACAGGCTGATTCAGACAGGGATGGATCTCTCATGATTTCCTTCATCTTGAAGTCCATGTGGTTGTTTCCAACCCTCAAGGTGATTATCCCTTCAGAGACATCAATCAGCGCCCTCCCTGTTGCCAAGAAAGGGCGTCCGAAGATGATCGGACATCTGGGATCTTCAGCTGTGTTGATGACGACGATGTCGCAGGGAATAAAGAAATCACCGACCCTAATCGGCACATCTTCGACAATGCCTACAGGTCTTTTGAAAGAGTGATCCGCCAGTTCAATCCGCATATTGGTTCGAACCATGTCGGTCAAACCCATCCTTTGCGCGAAACTTAAGGGCGTGAGGCTGATGCTTGCTCCCAAGTCCGCCAGACCCTTCCGCTCGACATTGTCCCCGATGGCGAATGGGATCGTGAAAGCTCCGGGATCCTTTCTCTTAGTCGGCAAGCTGGGCTTTACGAAGGCAGAGGAAGTAGAGGCCAGGTACACTGTCTCTATCCTCCCCCCTTATTTTCTTCATTATTAGATCTTTGAGAAACTTGGCGTATGTGGGCATCTCCTCCAAAGCGTCAAGGAAGGGGACTTCAAGATGCAGCTTCCTGATCGAATCCATGAACCTTTCGTGCCGCTTTTTCAGATTTGCCTTGATCAGCTTGTACGGGAACGGTACCCTGGGAGCGTAAGGATTCCTCACACCAGATGGCTCATCGGACGGTCTCGGCGCAGGCTCTTCGGTTTCTGCAGGCCTGCCTCCATCTCCTGCTGGAACGGCATCCTTGGGACCTTGCTCAGGTTCCGGTGGGGCTTCATTAGCGCGCTCTACTGTCTTTCCTGATCTAAGCACTGCCATTACTACAGTTTCAGGGTGAGGGAGCATTTTTCCTGCAGGGTTCTTCATCAGAGCAGCCATCTGAGACAGCCGTTGATCGACCTCCCATTGACGCATCTGCAGACTCGCCGTCTGGTGTTGCATGGAATTCAGAGATCCAGGGCTGGTAAGCGTCCCCTGTACCAGCTGGTTGATGATGGTGTCCTGTCTTTTTATGTAGGCGGAAAGCTGACCAACCCAATTAGGCCGGGTCACTTTCTCGCTTTGGCTCTGACATTCGCCCTCAGAAAGGGGTTGCTCACAACGAGGCATGGTTGACAGTCTCGGTGTTCAGTAGATCAGAGTACCTGAAATCCGCATAAAATCATGTTTAGAAAATTATAATTGGGGTAAAGAATAATGCTTAAAGTAAAAGAAAAAGAAAAAAAAAGAAGTGCTGTCAAGCCTATTTCTAAGCTTGAGGCACAAGAGTGTAGTTAGTGGATTCGGATTCGTCAACAGTGTCATTTGCCTTGTCCCCGGCAACGGCGCCAGAAAGTTGACCGGCCTAAATCGCGCGTCCTAAAATTGGAGGCGTATTGAGGTAGTCGAGCCTTCGCATTTATAACCCGAATCCTTCTAGGCCCCCGCAACTTTGTTTACGGGGTCGAAGTAGTCATACGGGGTCGAACACAGGGACAAGGTGGGTTGTGTTGACGACTCTGAATCGACACTCTACACTCCGGTGGATATAAAGAGATATTGAAGTTCCCCGAAGGGAACAACCAGATGTCACGATTAAATCAAAGAAAACTATCTCCAACCGGAGTTACAAGAAAGATTAAGATTTTGTCATTTAGCAGTTTTTAGGAATTTTCATGCAACAGAAAATAGAAAGGTAAACTGCAGTTTAAGGCGTAATACAAGGGATAAGACTTTTAGAAAGACAAGCGGTAGCATTAACACCCTGCACCCCTCCTCTCAGAGCGGGTGCCTCTAACCAAGCTTCAACACCCCTCTCGAGGTTGCTGGACTCAAGTTAGAGTGGAATGATACTAAAACAACTCTGTTCCGGGCACTCTCGTACTCCAGAATCGGACCGAACACTAGAGCCACAACCCAACTCTCGAAGTAGTTGCGACGGGAAAGACGATTCGGTAGCTAAGCGAAACACGATCCAAAACATACAAGCTAGAGTTCAGATATCCAACACAGTAGTTACCCAATCATAAGGCACTAAGCATTAAACAAATAGCAATTTAGCATTTCTATTTCCATCAGCAATAAGGGTCTTAATACAATGTATAAGCTAAGAATTTAAATAACAGAATTAAAGATAGATGTCGCCTTCTTGATGTAGAAGGGCGACAGACTACTACTACTCCCAGCCCGATACCGTCTAGGGACCTATCCCGGTACAGCCGTGTCGGGCGGCACGAACTCTCGGACGGCACGCCTGACGGACGACTATATCGTTCGAAGACCCTGACCGATACGCTCATGTCGGGCGGCACACCCTCTCGAGCGGCACGACTGACGGGGAGAGCGTATCGGTTTCGGTATCGTGTCGGCCAAGGATTCATATATACTACTGTCGGGCATTGTTGGCAGGCACTCGTGTCGCGTATCTACGTCGGCCGATATCGGCCCTCAGTGTCGTCCGATACAGTCCTAGGTGAACCGATCCCCTCCCTCTCGGGATGAGGAAGAGCTCACCTAGTGTCGCCCGGTACGAGCACTGGGGCATGATACGGTTGCTCTCGCACTTCTCTCGCAGATCGCTCAAGTCCCCAACTGTCCGAACGGTGAACTGGACAGCCGTCCCGACCTATCCAACCTCCCACGTCTCCGACTTGTCTTTTTGGCTTCCTGTAGCTGCTATTTATACCGGCGGTTGAAGGAGTTATGGTGCTGGAAACGCCACGTAGCCCCCTTATACGCCGGTCGATGGATGTGGACGGCCGATACATGTATGTCTTCGGCGCGAGGCGCTGGCTATCGGTCACGTGGCTGGCGGCACGCCTGCCGGTGGGTGGTCGTGTCGCTCGACGAGTTGGGTAGTCGAGCGGCTTTGGCTCCCTGTCGGGTAGAAGGTGTGTCGGCCGGTACGTCCCTTTCGCAAGGCGCCCTTCTCCGCCGATCATTCTTGTGTCGCCCAGCCCCTGTCGGGCTGGGTTGTATCGGGCGTCAGGAAGGTCGAGACGGGCTTAGACTTATTGTGGGCCGGAATCGGCCTTATTGCACAAAAACAAGGAAAACCCTGTAAAAGATAGGAAAAACTAGAATAAGAGCGTTGCTTGGCCAATTATTGCGAAAATGCTAATAAAATAGAGGAAAATAGCAGAAAAGGGTAGTTTTGATAACAGAATAAAGGGCAAAAACGTCACAAAATTTGGTTTTATCAATCAATAAATTCAAAAATAGCAAATTCTAAGTTGCCCCCACATTTCTCATCCTTTCTACGTACTCGAGAAAAGACCATGTGTATAATGAATCTTTTATGAGATATTTCTTTAGATACACCCGTTTTTCATGGGAAACACATTATCACATAATGTCGTACATAATATCACAATTGTATAAACCGTATAGCCTAAGATTTTAGATTTTACAATCATAAATCTAAAGGTGTAACTTGTCTTTACATGACCCAGTAAAATGGCATCAACCGTTTTTTCTAATTTCTTTTCTTTTGTGTTCAAAGACATATACCTTAGTAAAAATGCCCCCACATTTTAAAATATTAGAGGAACAATTCTTTCTCAATCAATAACTCAATCGGGTTACTCTTATTATCACTAGTACAGTAATGGTCTATAGGGTCAATTTTTTAAAGTATGTAGTGTCACTTTTTAACCGACTCCTAAGTGGTCGTCACTATAGAATTTGATCTATAGGGTCGGTTTTTTTAACCAAAGAAAACTGACCTTATATAGTAAAAACCGACCCAATAGGCTGTAAAAAAACTGACACAAGCGAGAAAAGAAACTGCGCCCGAGGCTTTAAGGTCGGTTATTCATAGAAAAAGCAACCCTACAGAGGACCTGTTAGGTCGGTTATTTCAAAAATCTGACCCAATAGGTGAGCTGATCCCAGTGCTTTCAAGGTCAGTTTTTACCTAAAAATCGACCCAACAGACATATTGTAAGGTCGGTTTTAAGAAAAAAAAGTGACCCAAAAGACTAGCTTGCTTGATCTAAGAACTTCTAAGGTCGGTTATTCCTAAAAAACGACCCTGTAATTCACCTTTAAGGACGGTTATCTTAAAAAAATCAACCCAAAAAGTTACAAAAAATGAGTTGATGATCCCAGACCATGTAAGGTCAGTTTTTTCTTAAAAACTGACCCTATAGATCTACAAGGTCAATTATTTAAAATAACTGACCCTATAGATATCAAAATTAATGTCAGATACAAAAGTAAATTTGAAAGAGTTTCAAAACCACATACATAAATGGAGCTGACATATGCATTCAATCCAGTGTTATATTGACTTCATTTAGAAAAGCATCTGACCACTCTTCTCGGAATTCATTTAAGTCCTCAGGCGTGTAAGGTTGAGTTGTAAAGATCTACAACAGAAAATGCACATGCTAATATTTTATAAAATGACTACAACTCACTTGTAAATTTATGATGTTATTCTTTATTACATGATCTATAATCTGAATGCCATGTGATGCTTGTTTGACAAAAGATTGCATATATTTCATTACATAGTAGCCACAAGCCCAACCATTATTTTGTATAGGACACTACAAATAACGAATTATACTTAATGTTAGTAAACTACTATAAATAAAGTTGAAATAAGACTATAAGAGTTGACATATAAGAGTTGAAAATTGATACATATAAGACTAAGCAGTTGTCAAAGTAGCTACCTTGATATTTTTCAAAGTCAAAGTCTTTAATTTTATGGGTATTTGTCCTATACTTTCACAAAAAGCCTTTATACCCCTATCAATTAAATGACGATAGTTGGTAAAATAGAAATTATAAATAGAAATATCATGTTGAAGCATAACAAATGACTAAATTTATACTTACTCCATAGTTGACAATTTCAGTTTTTGGCCCCTTGTTGTTTTTCCCATTAGGTCAAGATAATAAAGAGTCATCAATTTTGGGACAACCACTAATAATTCCCAATGTCTAGATCTGAGTAAGAATAAAAAAAACATAAAAATAAAGAAATTTATTCATCATTAAAATTATATTGAATAATAATACTTACTGGACATTAAAAGAAATTAGAACAATTTACTTTCCCACACTAGCAAAATATTTGAATGCAGTAGAGAAGTACACATTCACATCCTCAATATGTGTCTCCACCTGACTAGTGACTGAAGGAACTAAAAATCCACCATTCTTTATATCAAAGTTTATGGCCTCAGTATATAAGTGGTTGTATAACATTTGTAATTATTTTCATATATAGAAATAAGTTTAAAATGTGTATTGGAATTTTCTATATTGATAGATCCTTACCTTATCCATACTTCTAATATCGAAGTATTTAGCCAATCATACCGGAATAATTCTATAATATCATCAAGAAAAATATATTTGTTAAAGTCCCTCCCAGTTGCATCTTTTGTTAAATTGACCAATAATTGTAATCCTGAGCTTTGGTTGGCTAAGTATCGACACAAACATTTACATTTACTTCCCAACTCATCGAATGTAGATTCTGGAATAAAAGATGGCTTGGGCATAGGAGGACGACTAGTAGAATTTTTACTTTTTGGTTTGCAAACCTGTTAATTAAATTACATACTTATATTACACGAGTTCATATATGTAGTCAAATATGAAAAACATGATAGAATTCAGGTATACCTTGTCATTGAATACCAAATGTCTAGGCCAACCCACCATAGCACCATATGCTTCTTCAACTGTACTATATTTAGGATTAGGTATGGGTAGTGGTTTGTCCCCCATTCCTTCATACACAAGATGGATGGACACACGACAAATGTCATCAGTAATTTATTGGCAATGCAATGTACCACCAAGGTTATATACCTTGTCCGCTGCCACAGCATTATATTCTGGAACCTCCACTGCAATTTTATAGTTCATATCAACCTGGAATTGAAATAATATAAGTTATATATGAAGTGGTAAACCAGATACCTACTACAACTATATATATATATATATCATATAAATATCATACTAATAACAAAACATATAGAACAAACTTACTACAGATTGTTGTGGTGGGTCATTGGGAGTGCTCCCGTGACCTTCTACAGCTGGAGCATGGGCTTGTACCTCATCATCTGAGAGACGCACAATTTGAATAGGTTGAGAAGGTTGAGTAGGATGAAATGAAGACATTATTTCTTTTACTTTCAGTGCTACTACTGCTTCAACTTCCTCTTGTGT
This sequence comes from Alisma plantago-aquatica, assembly GCA_963693085.1. Lineage (NCBI taxonomy): Eukaryota > Viridiplantae > Streptophyta > Magnoliopsida > Alismatales > Alismataceae > Alisma > Alisma plantago-aquatica. The sequence goes on from OY856412.1 coordinate 1,073,798,567, forward strand.
AAGACCTCCTGTATGACCTCTTATAGATTGTGAAGGGCCAAAATAAGACTTGAATCCTATGCCAGCTCCTAATCCCCTAACACGACCAGGATGCTCCTTCATACCAAGAGCAACTGATAGTTCATCCATGCGGCCAGTTGGGATGAACTTTCCTTCCTTCCTTTGCTCATGGAGATCAATCTATTCATAGTTAATAAAAATATTAAATCACAATATCAATTAGATATAAATAAATCAACGTTTGTGGGAGTTACTCTTTACTTAGTTGGGATAAACCTACCATCTTTTGTGCCACCTCCTTAGTTGTAGGGTTGACAATTTCACTTGCTCGATTCTTTCTATCATCAATCCACTACAAGTGTCGGGGTGGACACTCAACTTGAGTTGTACTAGACTCTTCTCCAGAAGAGAGTTGCTTCTCTTGTAGTTGGCGGAGGAAGGCATAACCACCAGGCCCCAAGCGATGGTCATGCACATTTTTGGCCCATCTTTCCTTTTGGGCCTCGTGAATGGCTTGATCATTTAGAATGAGGTATTGCAATTTTGACTTGGAAAACATATATAAAAAGATTCGCCTCCTTAATTGTATAAAATGATTCATACAATACATCACAATCTTTATACCTAAAACTCTTCCAATTTCCTTGTTGCAACAAATCTTTCCCACACCTCTGGATCTATAAAAATATATTGATTTGTTGTTTTCTTCTTTTGTTTAGGATTATCTATATAATCTCTTTTGAGATAGGTCTTAAAAGCCCTCCATCGTACACCACAACGTTGTAGCACTTTTTTCTTGTGATCCTTTTCATTTAGATGAAAAACACCCTATACATACAAAAGAAGCAATAATGTTATCTTAAAAAGGATATGTCTTTCCAAACAAACTAAATTAGAATCAATAAATAAAAAACATATTAAAATAATATCACTTCAACTCACAGATATATCTTTCCATAGGAGGTCTTTTAAGGCAACAAAAACATCATGCCAATTTTCTATATCTATTGCCACCTTACTGCATGCGGTCGCCCCTACGTAATGCTTAAAAGCACTAGCATGTTCCCCAATAGGTGCTCCTGTGACATCAAACTGGATTGGCAATTTCTCCCCTTTGGCCCTAAGCTCCTGCATCCTACGCATTAGTGTGGGACCTCTACATATCTTAGCATCACCACTACCATCCTCATAGTGTTCATGCTCAGAATGTTCATCTTCACTTGCTATTTTAGAACAACCTGCAAGTATACATGATAAAAGAAACATAAGTGATAATAAAAGCACAAGTGGTTGAATTATATATGATGTATATTTAAAAAATTACGTGCTTGAATGATAATAAAATAAATAATTCAAAGAATACATGCCTCTAGTATTGGTTGAGTTGTTAGTCAAGTAAAATTCCTTCAGCATGGTCTTGACGTTTATAGTATTCATCGGTGTTAACTTCAACATTTACACTTGGAAAACCAACTAAGAATGGGCTGGAATCATCATACTTTTTGTAGTGTTCTTCTTCATTTATAGGATCTATAGTAAACTATCTTTTTCCATGAAGAACGACAGACCAATTTTAATTTTCCGGGTCATCAATATAGAATACTTGTTTTGCTTGGTCTGTCATGATGAATGGCTCATCTTTCTCACCAATCTTTTCAAAATTCACCAATGTGAAACCCAACTCATCTACTAAAACTCCTTTGTTGTTATCAACCCAATTACACCTAAGATAGGAACTCTGAAATTTGTATAGTCCAATTCCCATATGTCCTCAATGACGTCGTAATATGGCATATCAGCTTCGTAGTGGTCTTTTATTTTTCATACTAGCAAAATACAACGAACAAGCTTGAACAGTGACCCCACTATTTTGGACTATGCTACTTTCATCTTGACGCTTTGTGTAGTATAAAAATCTGTTTATGTCATATCCTTCATATGACATGACATCCATTTTTGGCTTAAAGGCGAGCCATTTTATGTTCTCAGCAACATTATTCAGTGATTCAGATAGTTGATTAAAGACTTTCTCTTCAAACCACCTAATAAATGTTCGATTATGCTCTCTTGCAAGCCACATTGAACTGGATCGCAGATGATTTCTCTTGATAAGATCATTGTGTTCTGATATGTAGCTACTAACTTCATCGATGTTGTGTAAAATATACAAATGTGCTTGTTCCCACAACTCACGATTAATTCCTTTCATTCGTGCTCCCAGAGTTCCTTTGCCACAATAATATTCAGTGTGATGGGAATTTTTTAGATCGCTAGAAGTTTCATTGCAATTTAAAAAATCATTGCAAAAGTCCATCACCTCCCTGGCCACATAACCCTCAATAATACTCCCTTCAGGACGATAACGATTCCGAACATCACCTTTAAAAACACTCATGTAACGTTCAAATGGATACATCTAGTGTAAGAAAATTGGACCCAACATCTTCACCTCCCTTGTTATATGTAATATAATATGAACCATGATATCAAAAAATGAAGGAGGAAAGTACATTTCAAGCTGACACATGGTAACAATTACATCTTTTTGTAATTTATCGAGAGTATTAGGATGTATCACTTTGTTGCATATTTCATTGAAGAAGAAACAGAGTCTTGTGATTGCAAACCTTACATACTTTGACAATATAGATCGAATATCCACAGGTAAAATTTGTTACATTATGGTGTGACAATCATGAGATTTGAGACCTATCAACTTCAGATCCTTCTTTGATACCAATCTATGAATATTAGAAGAGTATCTTTGTGGAACTTTAATATTATACAAGCACTCACAGAAAGTCTTTTTATCCTGCTTTGACAAAGTGTAACAAGCTGGTGGTAAATATGTGTGGCAACCCCTGATCTCCACTGATAATTCTTTTCTTATACCCATGAATTCTAAATCTGTTCTAGATTTTATGTCGTTTTTAGTCTTTCCTGGTATATTTAATAGCGTACCAATGATGCTATCACAATTTTTTTTTCAACATGCATGACATCAATGCAGTGTCTAATTGACAAGAATCTCCAATAAGGAAGATCCTAGAATATTGACATTTTCTTGTATAGAGATTTGTCACATGCGAGAGTACGACTACTTGAACTCTTTCCAAATTCATTAACAATATCTTTCACCATGTCATATACAACATTTCTTGGTATAGGTTTAAGAGCACTTCAGTCAGATTGAATCAGTATTTTCCTCACAAATAGGACATGCTTTGTATCCTTTTATGCTATATCCAGACAAATTTTCATAAGCTGGAAAGTCATTAACCGTGCAAAACAACATAGCACGCAAACTAAAGATCTCTTCACGTGAAGCATCATATGTCATAATACCTTCTTCCCATAGTTTCATTAGGTCATCAATTAAAGGTTAAAGGTAAACATCAATGTCATTTCCAGGTTGCTTGGGCCCTGATATCAATATTGACAACATGACATACTTATTTTTCATACACAACCAAGGAGGAAGATTGTATATAACAATCATAACAAGCCAAGTGCTATGTTGGCTGCTTAATGTACCATAAGGATTCATTCCACCTGTACAGAGTCCAAGCCTTAATTTTCTTGGTTCTTTACTAAATTGAGGGTATAATAAATCAACTTTCTTCCATTGTAATGAATCATATGCATGTCGTAGGGCGCCATCATCATTGGCCTTTAACTCCCCATGACAAGACAAATTTCAAGCATCTTCAGTATTAGGAAATAAGCATTGAAATCGTGATATTATTGGTAGATACCACATCACCTTGGCAGGAGAGTCATTTTTAGCCTTAACTGAATTTGCCGTCTTGTACCTTGACACACCACATTTTGGATAATTTATCAAATTACTATAGTCCTTCTGAAATAACACACAATCATTTGGACATGAATGAATCTTCTTAGCCTCCATTCTCATTGGGCACATTATTTTCTTTGCTTGATATGTTGAAATTGGAAGCTCGTTGCCTTTAGGAAGAATTTCCTTTAACAAAGATAATAGTGAAGTGAAACTCTTATCGCTCCACCAGTTATGAGCTTTAAGAGTATATAATCGCATCACATCACTCAACCTCGTGAACTTAGTACAACCCTTATATAATAGTTTTTTAGCATCATGGACAATGTTTACAAATAAAGAAGGTGGATCAATGACATTATCCTGATAACTACGTAGCATCTCATCAACCATATCATCCTGAATCGGTTCATAATTGACATTATCATCATTATATATATCTTCTATGCTACAACTATTAGTATCGACATTTTTTGATCCATAATTAATTTTTTATCTATGCCAATACCATTCATTATAACCTTATATGATCCCATTGCATATGGCATGATTCTTAATTTCCTCAATAGTATCAACTTTCAAATTGTTACCACAATTTCTACATGGACAATAGAACCTATTTGTAGGTAGTTTCCTATGTTCCTCACCAAATCTGATAAATTCATCAAGACCTTTGGCAAACTCTGGACTGCAACGGTTCTTAATAGACATCCAACTTCGATCCATTTTCTACATCACATTAAAATTAATTATAAAAGTGTACCACCTATCAAAATAGTTATTGTTGATACTATAAGTTGTAAGTTTTTATTGATAGGAAGTTAATTACTTTTATAGTAAAGTGTACTACCTATCCCATTTTTGAATATTTAATCTCACTAGTAACTGTATAATGTATGTTTAGTTTTCAAAAAAAAATCAGCAGCATTTCCCCTAAGTTCTCTAAATACATCGATGTAAATGGAAAATAACCACCCACATATGTACCCAGAGAACAGATGAGGAAATACTACTAAAATTTTCTTCAAAACTAAACATACAGATACACTTACATCCTAAGTTAGATTAAATATCCAAAAATAGTCCCAAACCGGGGACTATCTAATGAGTAAATTTTGAACGAGTTTCTAAGTTGATACATAAATGTATTATTGTCATATTTATATATTAAGTTAAACATCATGCATCGATGATCTCATCTATAAATGCTAAAGTGTCAATCTGAGACTACACAATGTCTACCCTCATATTTCTGGAATGTATACAATGATTACATATGTGATTGATAATGAAATGTAGATATGAAAGAATACACATTTTTATTATTGGTTGATTTACTAGTCAAATAAAATGAAAAAAAACAATGTAACTGACCTGAGTCGTGGAGACGAAAATGAGAGAAGACTGTGGGCAGTGAAAGGCGCGCAGGTAGCAAAGAGCAAGAGGATGACCGATGAGCATCAGAGCTACTGTGAGTAAGAGGATGATTGTCGTGAACGACATGGGTAATCAAGAATACTTCCATTGATAAACATTCATTATATGTACTGAATTGAGAAGAATCAATTAGGCACTCTTGACAAATATATTCAGATAAATAAGTTAAACCAGATAGTTATATGAATGAAATAAAACAACTTATCAATTTGTGGTAAAAAATATTAATCTCATTCCCTATGTACAAGAGTAAAGAGGCAAATATAAACAGTGCAAAATGTTTATCCCAAGACTAAGATTGTTTTATAACATGGCAAGAACAGGGAACGAAACAAGGATGACACATAGGCGTCATTCATTGATGGCATACTTCATAATACATAGGCATTGGAGGAGCGTCACTGATTGGGGCAAGGGGTTTGGGGATTGATCATAGTGTGGATGTGGTTCTGTGATATCAAATTTCAATTATCAACAATGTTGATAGTAACAAAGTAGGTTGGAGATAGATGGATTTTAACCTAGGAATAATAGCTAGCTCTGCCTAGTTGGGCTTTGACAAATCATCTTGGCATTTGAGTAGCCAGCTGCTGGGCGTGGTATGCAATCTCATCTCCCCAACTACAACCATTCACTCTACACCAGCTTATTCAGTCACTCACACACCCATCATCGTTATTCCCCAATCTAGCTAGCTAAGCGGCACCTTCTTCCTCTATTTGCCCCGCGTCATGGAAGGCCTCCGGAGCGAATTCTACCCATCGATACCCTCCTCCTCCTCGTTATCGCTACCACCACACTCGCGTTCCTATCCTCATCGGCGAATAGATGACCTTACCTCTACGGAAGTGCCTACATTAGGTCAAATACGAAAAAGAAGGTGGTGACCTTACCTCTGCATTCAGGTGCGTTCGGGTGGCGGCGGCGGCGGTGAGGCTTTCCTCGCGGGGGTGGCAGCAGGGGGTGGTCTTCGGACCTATGCGACAGCAGCAGGTGTCCTTCTCTACTCTCCCAAAAGCGGCGGCATCAAGGATCCTTACGGAAGCGGTAGCGACAACTTCTTGTTAGCTTCACGCGATCGCTAAATGAAAAACTAGGTTCCAGTAACACTTAGTAACCGGACCTATAAGGTCGGTTCTAAGTAAAACACCGACCCAACATCTTAAGTGGTGCCCAAACCACCTGTAAGGTCGGGTAACTTAAAAAACCGACCCTATAGAATTATGCTACAAGGTCGGTTATTTTGAGAAAACCGACCCAAGAGGTCCAAAGCGGTGCCCGTATTTTTTGTTAACATATAAGGTCAGTCATTTGGAAAAACCGACCCTTTAGATTGAGGCGTGAAGCCAAAATCAAGCAAATTTTTGCCGCGGGAAGCATAATGGGTCGGTTTTTATGATAAAACCAATGCAATAGTATATTATGTCAGTTATTCTAGTAAAAATGACGCTAAGGGCAGCGACGTTATTGGCCAAAAATGTAGTAGTGTATGTCTACAGAAAACTTTATTCAAAATTTGGCAAGCCATAGTCAAAGTTTCTTCCACATATGTATGAGTAAACTTGAGGTCTGGAGAAAGTCATTAATCATTTAAATAAGGAATTAGATTTTACGTTCTACAATCCCAATATACAATGGTGTATACGGAGCAACAACCTTCATGAACTACACAGTGGAGTTGTTAAAATTCTAACAAACAAGTTCAAGGTATGTTCTTCTCCCCATCAGACCTTAATCATTTAAGTACCTTACTAGTTTGAGTTTTAGCTTCCATCTAAAATATTTTGAATTTTCTAATGTCTCAATTGTACTTTTAAGTAAAATTAAATAACAATATCTACACAAATCGTCCACATATGTTATAAAATAACAATTTCCAGTTCCTATTAGTAACTTCATCAAATTCACAGATGTTATGGTGAACTAAATCTAAAATTCAGAATTCTTATTATAAAAAGAAATTCTTCTAGGAAATTTAGTTTACATATATATTTTACATCTTTCAAAATTAATGTCAGATTTCAATTCATGATTCATCATTTGTTACATTGAGACAACAAAATATGTCTCAAACAATAATGTTATATATTAGATGAAACAAGATTCATGCATACAGAACTATATTCATTCAAATATTAAATTGCAATTTGAAATATGTTCAACAAGAATCTTAAACTAGTTCTCCGTGTTACACAAATATCACTTTCTAAAGAACATAGTATCACAAAGGTATGTAATAATAAATTATTACATTTTATAGTCTATTACAAAACCATCTCATTTAATAATCGAGATTTCATGTTTTAAAGACATATACTCATCATTAAGGTTCAAGAAAATAATTATCTAATTATAATCTCCTTAATTTCAGATGTGGCAACCTTCTATCATTTGTATATAAAGGACATAATTTGTTCTTAGCCATAGATATATGTACTATTTTTAATTTCTTATCATTGATCTTAGCACTAAAATTAACTACCGGGTAAGAACTAACATGTAAGTTGACATTTTATCTTTTAGGTGTATGTCTTGTTTATTAATGTCTAACATGAGACCGCTCATTGACATTCTCTTTTATATTTGAGATATATGTCAAACGACTTCCTAAAATATTAGGAATATCTCAACTATATATAGACATAACAATAAAATTTTCAGGTGTACATCTTGTGTATTAATGTCTAAAATGAGACCACTATTGACATTCTCCTTTATATTTGAGATATATGTCAAACGAATTCCTAAAATATTAGGAATATCTCAACTATAGACATAACAACAAAATTTTCAAGCAATTAATGCATGCATCCAGAATTTTGTACACAAAGGATTAAAACATTAATTACTTGTTCAAGAATAGATTTACCTCTATTAAATAAAATGTTTAGAAATATTATAAACTTTGAAACGCAGCATTGTTTAGTACCCTTATTCTCAGTTTTATATTTTATTTCTATCATCCCTATACAATGTTATGAAAATAAGCAATACTTGCTAAGAGTATAAATTATATAGTTTGTATTTTTAATACAAACAAAATTAACTCTTTGCATCTCGCACCAACCTTTTTCCAACTAGAAATAATATTTACATTGTTGGGATTAGTTTTATTTAGTTCCGATTGTTCCTATTCTTCATACCCATATATTATGCCAATTATATATTCAACATTGCTAATATACAACGTTCGAAACAATAAATTTTCAGGCATATGTTTATTGTTAATTCTAGCGCACGTACCATGATCTCCATTGTTAATTAACGAAAAAGATTGATTTCTTTAAGATTGTTAGATTATTTAGGTGTAAACGTCGTTACATGCAAAAAAAAATAGTTGCAAAAAATTAACAATTACAGGTAGATCAAGATAACATATACAAGAATAAAACATTGTAGGAGAACATAAATAAATGAGTAAGAAAATTCTGACCGGATCGTCCCGTTGAGAAACAAGTCATGTATATTTATATATGTATATACTTAAAGAAATCATTGCCTTACAATCCTTCGGATAAGCAATGTACTTCCAGTCCATCCAGTCATTAAGAATGCAACAAAGTCTATATCATTGGCTCATCTCACAAATGCTTGATGCCAAGTCGTTTGTCTAATCCCACTGTTGTTAGACATGGATAACCTTACTTGTTACGTTGACGCCTAATGTAACATCCCTAACCTGGGTTATGCCTTAACCCTAGGTGTTTTGTTTAAGAAAAATAATTATATGTTTGATTTTATATTTTGAAAAGTAATTAAGTTTCAAGAGGAACTTATGTTTCAATTTTAGTCCTTTTTGAACAATGTTGAAATAATGTTTTACCTATTTTGGACTAAAGTGCAAATTACCCACGTTGAGGGGTTAAATTGCAAATGTTGCATGATAAGATGTTCCTCAAGTGTTGAAGCATCATAAGGATGAAAATGATGCAGTGGCATGGCCTGTGGTAGCCTGAGTACCAAGAAAGAGCTGATAAAGCAATGTTTGTGCATTAAAACCTAGTTTTGGTGTAATGTGCAATTTACCCAAAACATAGGGTTCAATATACAAATTACCATTTCAAAATAGTCCCTAATGTTTCTTGGCATCATGTAGAGCAAATAAAATGAGAGGGGTGTCTCATTTGTATCTCTTTGGAGGAGAGAGAATCTTGATATTAAAATAATCAAGATTTAAGCATAATTGGAACTTTACTTCAATTTAATGCAAAAATAATTATATTAATTAAAGACCCCTTTAACCAAAAGGTGAGGGATGAGTTTGCAAGAGAATGGAAGACCATGTGACTTTAAAAGGCACGAAAATATCTAAAGGAAGTGGATAACTCACTCACCTTATTATAAGAAAAAGAAATATCGACTCACTTATGGATATTATTATAAAATGATTTAAGGTGCTTAATTTGCTTGTCTTTAAATCATGGATAATTGATAGGAATAAGAGGCAAGGAGGATATCCTCGTATACAAGGAAGAGAAGGGGGAAAGTGGCAAGGGAATTGAGGAGATAATTCCTACTTTCTCTCTCTTAATTGAATATTCAATAAAATTCACATAGAAGCCCATTTATCCATAGAGTGAAAGGATAATTTCGAATTCACTTCCACCCTTTGCTTGAAAAACGACCAAGGAAGATTTGAAGGACCAGGAGGACGACCCCCAACCTGTTGGTAAGCTTATTGACCTTCGTTTACCTTGATTCCATGGTGGAAATCGAAAATCAATGCATGATTTCTTCATATCCCGATCCCATCTTCAATTCTAACCATTCCTTTTCACTCAAAGCTTGAGGACGAGCCTTGGGATGGTGAAAGGAGTTCCAACCACCATTTTTGATGTGATCTTGGAGCTTTGAAGCTCAATTGTAGGTGGGTTTTATAACTTGAACCCTTAATATTGTTATTGCATTCAATTCCTTATCAAATTGTTGATCCTTTCTTATTCTCGAAAAATTATTTGGTTGATTGATGCAATCACCATGGAAATCATAGAAAGTTTCGTGGGTTTAGATATTGATGATGATGACATAATCATAAGCACACACCTCCACAAATATCTATTGCAAACGGTTTCAACAAAATGGTCCAAACGGTTTCACCAAACTGTTTGGAGACCAAACAATTTTTGCAAACCGTTTGAAGGTTTGGATCCCAAACCGTTTAGGTGAGTTGACCGTTTGGATGGGTTGAATGTTTGAGGTCAGGACCCTAGTACATGTTGGATGAAGATCTAATGGCTCCAATTGATTGAATCGATATATGGACAATCATCCAAGTAGAAACCCTAATCGGGTTAAGTGTTGAATTTGCAAGTGATTGATTTAATACTTTGGGTTGATTAACCCAAACGGTCTCAAGACCATTTGGAGGTCACCCAAACGGTCTCAAGACCATTTGGAGGTCAACCAAGACCGTTTGGAGGATTAGGGTTGAGTATGGTTGGGTAATTGAAGGACCAGAGATGGTAAATTGAAATGCAATCAATTATTCAACTGGTGATCAATCTAATGATCTAAACCCTAATTGAATCTCACAAAATTTCAATGATGGATGGGGCAAACGGTCTAAAGACCATTTGGAGGTTATCAAAACGACCTCAAGACCGTTTGAGGTCAGGTCATATCATAATTTGATGATAATTCATTGTTTTTAATTGAATTAGTTTCACAATGACAACCATTGATGTTTTCTCGATTTCAATACCCTAATTGATGGTGTATTGATTATAAACCCTAGTTCAATTGGGTTCAAAATCCTAATTGAAGGTCCAATTGAAGGGTGATTCAATGGTTCAATTGAAGAATAAATCATTAGTTCAATTGATTGGGGGTTTATTGATTGAAACCCTAAATTGATAAAGTGATGGAAGACCTTTTTGGTCCATTCGGTTTTGAGAGAGTTTGGACTAAACTGTCTTAAGACCGTTTGAGTCCAAATGGTCTCAAGACCGTTTGGGATCAAACGGTCTCAAGACCATTTGAGACCAAACAGTCTCAAACCATTTGGAGACCCAAGTCCAATCGGTTTCAAACCGTTCGGAGCATCAATGGTCAAGAACGTTTGGATGTTTCAATGTGGTTAATTCAATTGGAAACCCAAGGTGATGAAAGATAAAATGACCCTATGGTTGTCACTGATTTATCTCAAAGATAATCACTAGGGTTTACCTTTAAGGTATCAAGTGATTGGTAACCCTAGATGAGTTAATCCTTGAAGCTTAGATAAGCAATATTTTAATATACTATGTCAACCCTAATTGAATGTATTTAATTAAAGGGTTGGTTAACCTAATTTGTCCAAGTTTGACATAGTAAACATCCTAGAGAGGATGAGAGAGAGAGGAATCCATACATGCAATATAATCATGTAATGGATAGGTCTCAAACACCTTCAATATGATTGAACTAAGATTTTAGTGTATGAGCTTTGATGAAGTGATCATGAAACCATAACTAAGAAGGTTGATGAACATTAACCCTAATCTAGGGCAATGCTAGGTGTAACCCTAATCTAGGGTAGGGAAGTAACCCTAGTTGAGGGTGATTCCATGAGAAACCCTAGTTGAGGGTGATTCCATGAGAAACCCTAGTTGAGGGTGATTCCATGAGAAACCCTAGTTGAGGGTGATTCCATGAGAAACCCTAGTTGAGGGTTATGCCATGTGAAATCCTAATTGAGGGTGATGCCATGTGAAACCCTATGCAATGATATGATGAGGAGCCCTAATACAGGGTGAAGGTATGTGAAACTCAACTTTTGAGTTATAATACATGAAGCCCTAATCTTGGGAAATATGATGATAAACCAACACCCTAATTACTAGGTAATGGTACGAAAGATCCCTAATGCTAAAATAGTAAGTAATGCCTTATAAAGGTGAAATTTCCCAAATGGTTGATTATAGACAACTTTAAAGTGAGCAATGCAGTAACCTGAAATGAGTCCATATCATTGAAGATAGTTGGACCATTCTTGTGTGTGACCTATGCACTTCATGGTAAAAGTGATAGGTTAGTGGATGGAAGTATTAAGATGGGAAATACCTTAATACAAGATAAGTTGATAACTCAAGTAAATGGAAGTGATGAGGAAAGTGTTACATCAAGATATGACAGATATCACTTTTAGCATTCCAGGGTTGATATACCTTGATGCATCTCAAATTCAATATACTTGGACAAGAAACACATAAAGTGTGTTATGTAAATTATTACAATATCAAATGTAATAAGTTTGATATACTTTGATAAGTATAGGCTAATATACCTTGAGAATGGGGTTAAGCCAAACTAATGAGTATGATGTAATCATACCATGATAAGGATGAGAAATGAACTCATACCTTGTATTGATAATCATTTAATGATCAATTATAAGAGTAATAAACATGATTGAATAATCAAGATGAGTAATGGCCTTGTGAGACATGTGGTTAGATGTTGCCTAGTGATAGGTAATAAGATGTTTAATGGCCTTGTGATCCATATGGTTAGATGTTGCCTAGTGAGAGGTGACAAGATGCTTTATGGGCCTTATGAGCCATGAGAACAATTGTAGTCTAGTGAGAGACACCAAAATAATTATAAAAGTTTATTGTAAGAAATGATAATGTTTTAATAAATTTAATAAAAGGAATAATTGCATTCAGTAAAGAATGTGAAAAGCTATGAAGGCTAACCTCAGGGTCCAGATCCTAGGGAAGGATGTGATGATTAATGATGGGTCAAAGGAATTTATATTCCACGATCCATGTAATCAGGTTTGGTTAAAGTCCAATACCTAAAAGAGGTGTAATGCCTGTAATCAGGATTGGTTAGAATCCAATGCCTGACAGTGTAATCAGGATTGATTAAAGTCTAATACCTGGCAGAGGCATGAAGCCTGTAATTAGGATTGGTTAAAGTCCAATGCCTGGTTGTGTAATCAGGATTGGTTAGAGTCCAATACCTGGCTGTGTAATCAGGATTGGTTAGAGTCCAATGCCTGGCTGTGAAATCAGGATTGGTTAAAGTCCAATGCCTGGCTGTGTAATCAGGATTGGTTAGAGTCCAATGTCTGGATGTGAAATTAGGATTGGTTAAAGTCCAATGCCTAGCTGTGTAATCAGGATTGGTTAGAGTCCAATACCTGGCTGTGAAATCAGGATTGGTTAGAGTCCAATGCCTGGATGTGAAATCAGGATTGGTTAGAGTCCAATGCCTGACTGTGAAATCAGGATTGGTTAGAGTCCAATGCATGGTTGTGAAATCACGATTGGTAGTGTCCAATGCCTGGCGGTATAATCAGGTTTGGAAGAGTCTAATACCTAGCAGAGGCTCAATGCCTGTAATAATGACACATGATTGGTAATAACCCAATGCCTGTAATGATGACATAGGATTGGTAATAACCCAATGTGTGTGTTGATGATATATGAGTACATGGTAAATATAATTCCATATCTGTTTAGCAGATTGGCTAAGGCCAACAGATGAAACAAGAATGTTTCATGGGTGACATATTAAGAGAATGAATGTCACAAGAGAAGTTTGACATGATGGTATAATATGATGGATAAATGGTATACAAGTTCTTCCTATTCCTTATTAATAGAATAGTTGATCTTTTGTTCTATCATAAATGGTTACAATGCTTTAAGATGAGAATGCTTTAAACTGCTTATCCTCTGCCCAATTTTATATTCTTAAACTGCAATAATAATGTTTTTGGCGGAGAGTTATATCTTCCACTGGGGCAATTACAATTGTCTCACCCCCATGGGGTCCAACATTTTTAGGTAGACAAGCACGGAGGAGAGTGAGAACATCTTGTAGAGGAGGAACTTCAGCAACAACAGGGACAACAGTGACAGCTCAGGTTGAGTGTACTGTCTATCGTGTCATGTAGATAGAAGTCCTATGTGTCATCTCTGTACTCTCAGGTCCTCAAAGTTAATAGTTAGTGCTTTTAATAAATCATTTTGAGATTCTGGCTTGATGCCTTGAGGTTCTTATGCTGTCTGTGTTTAGATTTTAACAAAGCAGTTGATGTTGTAAACCTCGAGAAGAAATGGTACAAGATATGTACTTATGAACCAGGTTGTAATTGTAATACATTGGTCCTTGTTGAAAGAGTTTTCCTTTGATTGGATCTCTTTGAAAAAGGTTTTAATTTTTAGTGATTTTTAGTAACCCACTGTTAGTAATCGCTTCCGCTTAAGCTAATTATGGTTTTATGAGTTGTTCGCCACACCTAACGCCATGTCGTTTGGCTGTTGTGTAACAGATGGGTTCACATCATTCAGCTCGTCTGGTTAACACTAGACGCCGAGTTGCTCTGCATGTCTGCTTGCGTTTAACATTGCTCTTTCGGCACGTTAATTTGCCGCCAAAACATTTGCACCACCAGTGTAGCCCAGCGATCACAGGTACCACCACCCATCGTGTCAAAGGAATAGAAGGACTACGTTGTTCGTCTCGTTCAGGAGAAGGATCTCCATGAGAAAACTTTTCCGAATGCTCGATTCGTTTTGAAGACAAGTCACCATGGAGCAGCAATTCAGATGGGCGAATGGAAAGAAGAGAAACACTCCGTCAAAGGGACACATCTCTCGTCTCTTGAAAATGGCGGCTGACGGCTGTGCATTATGTGGAGAGAGGTTGAATTCATTGTATGTCCAATCCTAATGACATGTTTCCCTTTTTATAACCCTTTCACGCCCCACATCCTAATCCTAGATGGACACGATCACTCTTGTACACGAAACGTACATGTATGTACCGTTAAAGAAAGGAGACCATTAATTATATAAATAATTAACTTCATCTCTTATTCACATAACGGAAAGTTGTTGAACCATTTTGGAAAGATACAATTAATTAAATCAATAATAAATAACGTAATTATCCTTTTATACAAAAAGAGTAACTTATGTTCTTTTCTATTATGTAACGGTTGCACTACATTGGGATTAACCCATGCTAAATAATAACTTGTAAAAGCTATATATCCAACATAAGCTAGGTCCATAACTTTATGCCATGTCCTCCATATCCTTCACCTAGGGTTGGAAGCATACCCCAGCAAGAAGAGAGAAATACATGACATCATCAAAGGCTGGTATGTGCATACTAAAAAGTAAAATTGAGCAATATAATTGGAAATAAGGACATCAAATATAAATGCTTCCCATGAAAAGAGGTAAGGACTACCCAAAGAGGCATAAAAGATAAGAATCATCATTACATGATAAAAGAATATACTTGCCATAATCAAAATAATAAAGATTGTACAATGCTGACACATAAAGAAAGTAGGGTGCACACTCCACAATCATCATCAATAACCTACATGCACGTGAGATAAGCATATTCCTAGAACAATATAAACACAAAGGCGGCCAAGTCTCATAAACTTGAAACCTAATAGAGAAAGGAATACTGCCAATCTCCCAAATATATAAAATTGAGAATGGAATACTGCCAAACTCGGGTATAGAGAATGGGATACTACCCCTCTCCTCAATAAATAACAAGGGAATACTGCCCCAAAAACCAATGTAATTTACACTAGTGCTACTTAATCACATAGCATGTTTAATGTAGAGGCAAGTAGAAATTATAGTGAGATTATACAAACTAGTCACCACATAAGTGACCAACATATACATCCACCTCATAAGTGGGAAAAAGGCATCACATGTCATCATATAAAGTTCCATGATGAACCAAGCATAAAATAAGAGTCCAAAAGAATATCCATGATCACAAGATCAGTATCAAACAAGGTAGTTCACATGAACCATGATTTTCAAAAGAAAAGACATTGTGTATAAGCTAATGTCCATAGGACCAAGATAAAGAAGAAACATAGGCTAAGTGCTCAAAAGAATAATCGGGGATGCAAACATACCTTAAACCAGGGTCCTAGAAACTCTCTTCACCAAACTAGTTATTTCCAAGGTCAACCTTGCCTCAATACGAATTGTTCACATGTATTAGGGCTTGAGATTCATATATATGTAATGTAACCCTAATTATAGACCTTTCTACAAAACATCAGATCTTGGGCTCCAAACCTAAACCAATCGACTTATTAGATTTTTTTTATTAAAAAATATATTTATTTACTAAATTTAGAGTTCATATGGATTAGTTACCAATTTTAGGGCTTTTTATATTAATTCATTAGATCCTTAAAAGTCCATCATTGAAAACATAGAAATCAGGCTTTGAAACTATTTTTATTAGAAAAAACACATTTTTCTGTTTCCATAATATATTTTATTTTAATTTTTAGACAAGAAAATTAAAAGATATGAATTTTATAAAATTAAGCCAATCATAAAATTAGAAAAGTCAAATCAGTAGGGAATTAGCGAGAGAGGATGAGAGGTCGGATGGGCAAGGAGAAACTTATCTGAGAGTTTGGGGAAAAACTTCATTCGTCATTCATTCATGAAACTAACAAACCGATCATGAATAACAAGTGCCATAGTTATTTACCTGAGGTCCAATAACGCTCTGAAAATAAACATGACGTCGGGGAGCGGTGTCGCAAACTCAAACCAAGAACTATGTTCAGCTTTTGGGTGAAATGATGATGCAAGGCAAAATCAAAGCACGACCACTAGAAGCCACACACTCAAGAAAGTATGAAATTGGGATAAGAGGACGTTCACAAAACAACCGAGGAAGACCAGGATAGAGGTAATTATAAGTGGGGGTGTGTGAGAAGTTATTTTAGAAGACTTGAAGAAAAAGTGTAGGTGTTTCTTTAATTCTCCACTTTAGACTACAAATATGGTATGGATAAATGTGAAATTAAATTTTCAATCCAATACAAGTTATTTCATGAAATTTCATTAAGAAATGAGGAAGTTATGCCCAAAATACCAGACCTTGGTCCGCCGTTACTCTTTATGCGGGCTGGTGCTTCCTAATCCGAATTTTGTAAAGTGCTAATTAAATTATTTTCCTTTCTCTCTATCTTCAATTGAAGGTATAAACAAGGTCCAAATTAAATTATATTTGATATCTAACCTAATTAGAATATGTATAATCCAATTTTGATATTAGTTTTCCCTTTTGGAGACTTTGCTATTTTATTTAATTCTTTTAAAGTAAATCACATTTTCTCTTTCCTAATGCATTAGAGACGTCTAGAATTATCCAAAATTGATGAAACTTCACCCACAAGTAATATTTAATGTGTTAGATATGAATTTTCCATCAATTTCATATGTTGGAGTTATTTGTACAATTATTTAAAAATTTAAAGGTTCTACACACTTTCTCTCTCTCGATTTCACCTTTTAAGCAAACTTTCTCCAAATTAGATGAAAATTAACCCAAAGGCTATATTTATTATGTAGATTATGAATCCAAGATCATTTTCCTCTTTGGTAGTCATTTATATTTTATTTGATATTTTGGGGAAAACTTAGATCTTCTCTCTCCAAAAAGAATTACATTAGTTATTATTATGTGAAAGATGTGAAACTTGACTCCCAAGGCAATTGGGACCCAAGGAACATAATTTTTAACTTAGATTTCACTTTTGGGGTTTATTTGTAATGAATTATGTCATAATTAATATTTGTGGCCATTAATATCAAATTGTTACTTAGGTTATCATATTTTTTCACTATTATTATTATTGCTCATCCATTTATGTTCCATAACTTAATATTATTACCAAAATAATTTTGTGTGATTACTTGCACAGAATTGTATATAATTCATTATTATCTCATGTGACATATTTTATGTATCTATTCTTAGCTTAATATTAATGTGAGAACATTATGTTACATTAGGTTGATTTATTCATGCATTAGCTCATTAGGTTTATACCAAACATCTTTTAGATCTAACCCAACCTTGCTTGGCTAAACCCAAAAGATCAAACTTCTAGGGTAGGATTCTAGATCCGGTATGTTACAACACTCCACCCCTTCAAATGATTTCATCCTCGAAATCCATTGATCCAAACATCAATAACGAACTACTCTCCACCCCTTAAAAGGATTAACCTAACAAGTCAAACTAAGAAACATTTAGGGTTACCCACATATCTTTTAGTTGTAAATGTTTTAGATATTTATGTTGTTCTTGTATCCAAAAAACAAGTCAAAACCATCTAGGGTTGAGCTTTAGGTCCTCATGTCTCTAACCTAACAACCCTAAGATCTAAAAAGTCATAGGGTGCAAGGGTAGGTAAACTACACCTTTATATCATTCCACATATTCCTAGTCTCATACCAACATCATAACTAGGGCTTTTGGATCACTCTAGGATTTTTCTATTAGAGCTTCATAACTCACTTCATTGTGACTTAGGTCAAGAAAACTTTGATAAAATCCAGAAAATTTTGTACATATAATAATATATTTGAAAATATTTTTTGGCGATGAAATCTATTTGAAGTGAAATAAAATATGGATCCAAAATCGATTGTAGAACCAAGTCACAACTTTCCATAATAAGATCTCCTCATCCTACTTAATACACATTCATAAAACCTAATTTCATCCTCAAGTCAAGCCCCATATCATATAAAGATTTATGTCACCAAAAACTTTTGGTAGGGTATGATCCTCTAATCCTCATCAGATAAGGATTCACTAAACATCAACCTTTCATCATCTCATGGACAACTTAGGCAACATCTAGGGAAACACCTCACCTAAAGGGTGACTATGTAAGTCACAGTTTCTAATATGGGAGGCAAAATTGAAATAGTCATATTCCGACTACCATGGGCTCTGATACCATGCTATAAGGAGCGAGATCCCAAAGGGGAACCACTCCCTACTAAAAATTTGAACAATAGAACTTCCAGGACAAACACACCTAAAAGATATGTTGGAGTGGGTATAAAATTTTCAAATCTTATTTATGGTATACAAAACAACCAAAGTGTAGAAGCTGAATAAAAACATTGACTATGTTCAATTTCTCATAAGGTTACAAAAGAACATCTTAAACTTACATGTAAAGGTACATCATAAGGATCCATGTAGAGGGAAATCTAAACCACATCAAGATTGTCTCCAAGCTTTAACTCCTTAATCTAGGTCCATAACTTTATGCCATGTCCTCCACATCCATCACCTAGGGTTGGAGGCATACACCAGCAAGAAGAGAGAAATAGATGACATCATCAAAAGTTGGTATGTGCATACTAAAAAGTAAAATTGAGCAATATAATTGGAAATAAGGACATAAAATATAAATGGTTCCCATGAAAAGAGGTAAGGACTACCCAAAGGGGCATAAAAGATAAGAATCATCATCACATGATAAAAGAAGATACTTGTCATAATCAAAACAATAAAGATTGTGCAATACTGGAACATAAAGAAAGTAGGTCACACACCCCACAATCATCATCAATAACCTGAATGCATATGAGATAAGCATAGCCCTAGAACAATATAAACACAAAAGCGACATGTCTCATAAACTTGAAACCTGATAGAGAAAGGAATACTGCCAATCTCCCAAATATATGAAATTGAGAATGGAATACTGCCAAACTCGGGTATAGAGAATGGGATACTGCCACTCTCCTCAATAAATAACAAGGGAATATTTCCCCAAAAACCAAAGTAATTTACACTACTCTAGTGTTACTGAATCACATAGCATGTTTAATGTAGAGGCAAGTAGAAAGTATAGTCAGATTATACAAACTAGTCACCACATAAATGACCAACATATACATCCACCTCATAAGTGGGAAAAAACATCACAAGTCATCATATAAAATTCCATTATGAACCAAGCATAAAATAAGAGTCCAAAAGAATATCCATGATCATAAGATCAGTATCAAACAAGGTAGTTCACATGAACTATGATTTTCA
Source organism: Alisma plantago-aquatica (assembly GCA_963693085.1). NCBI lineage: Eukaryota > Viridiplantae > Streptophyta > Magnoliopsida > Alismatales > Alismataceae > Alisma > Alisma plantago-aquatica. The sequence continues at coordinate 1,073,818,647 of OY856412.1, forward strand.
AAAGAAAAGACATTGTGTATAGGCTAATGTCCATATGACCAAGAGAAAGAAGAAACATAGGCTAATTGCTCAAAATAATAATCGAGGATGCAAACATACCTTAAACCAGGGTCCTAGAAACTCTCTTCACCAAACTAGTTGTTTCCAAGATCAACCTTGCCTAAATACACATTGTTCACATGTATTAGGGTTTGAGATTCATATATAGGTAATGTAACCCTAATTCTAGACCTTTCTAAAAAAATTAGATCTTGGACCCCAAACCTAAATTAATTGACTTATTTGTTTTTTATAGTTAAGAAAACATATTTATTTACTAAATTTGGAGTTCATATGGATTAGTTACCAATTTTAGGGCTTTTTATATTAATGAATTAGATCCTTAAAAATACATCATTGAAAATATGGAAATCGGGCTTTAAAACTATTTTTATTAGAAATAACACAATTTTCCAATTCCAAAACATATTTTATTTTAATTTTTGGTCAATCAAATTAAAAGATATGAATTTTATAAAATCAGCCAATCACAAAATTAGAAAAAGCCAAATCAGTAGGGAATTTGCGAGAGAGGAAGAGTGGTCAGATGGGCAAGGAGAAACTTATCCGAGAGTTTGGGTAAAAACTTCATTTGTTGTTCGTTCGTGAAACTAACTAACTAATCATGAATAACAACTGCCATAGTTGTTTACCTGAGGCCCAATTACACTATGAAAATAAACATGGGAGCGGTGTCGCAAATTGAAACCAAGAACCATGTTCAGATTTTGGGTGAAACAAAGATGCAAGGCGAAATCAAAGCACGACCACCAGAAGCCACACACTCAAGAAAGGATAAAATTGGGATGAGAGGAGGTTCACAAAATAGCCGAGGAAGACTGGGGTAGAGGTATTTATAAGTGGAGGCGTGTGAGAAGTTGTTTCAGAAGACTTGAAGAAAAAGTTTAGGCATTTTTCTAATTCTCCACATTAGGCTACGAATATGGTATGGATACATGTGGAATTTTTCAATCCAACTCTAGTTATTTCGTGAAATTTTGTTAAGAAACGAGGAAGTTATGCCCAAAATACCGGACCTTGGTCCGTCGTTACTCTTTTTGCGGGCTGGTGTTTCCTAATCCGAATTTTGTAAATTGTTGATTAAATTATTTTTCTTTTTCTTTATCTTCAATTGAAGGTACAAACAAGGTCCAAATTAAATGATATTTGATATCTAGTCTAATTAGGATATGTAGAATCTGATCTTGACATTAATTTTTCTTTTTGGAGACTTTTACTATTCTATTTAATTCTTTAAAGTAAATTGCATTTTCTCTTTCTTAATGCATTAGAGACGTCTAGAATTATCCAAAATTGATGAAACTTCACCCACAAGTAATATTTAATGTGTTAGATACGAATTTGCCATCAATTTCATATGTTGGAGTTTTTTGTACAATTATTTAAAATTTTAAAGGTTCTACACACTTTCTCTCTCCCGATTTCACCTTTTAAGCAAACTTTCTCCAAAGTGGATGAAAATTCACCCAAAGGCTATATTTATAATGTAGATTATGAATCCAAGATTATTTTCCTCTTTTGGAGTCATTTGTTATTTTATTTGATATTTTGAGGAAAACTTAGATCTTGTCTCCGAAAAGAATTAAATTAATTATTATGCAAAAAATGTGAAACTTGACTCCCAAGGCAAGTGGGACCCAAGGAACATGATTTTTTAACTTAGATTTCACTTTTGGGGTTTCTTTGTAATGAATTATGTCATAATTAATATTTGTGGCCATTAATATCACATTTCTACTTAGGTTGTCATATTTTTTTCACTATTATCATTATTTCTCATCCATTTATGTTCCACAACTTAATATTATTACCAAAAGAATTATGTGTGATTACTTGCATGTAATTGTATATAATTCATTATTATCTCATATGACATATTTTATGTGTCTATTCTTGGCTTAAGATTATTGTGAGAACATTATGTTATATTAGGGTGATTTATTCATGCATTAGCTCATTAGGTTTATACCAAACATCTTTTAAATCTGATCCCAACCTTGCTTGGCTAAACCCAAAAGATCAAACTTCTAGGGTAGGATTCTAGATCTGGTATGTTACACACATGAACTCACCAAATTATACAATAGGAAATACAAACATTTCACTTGTATTCACATGAACTCACCAACTAGACACATATTCACAAATAAATCATCATTCACTTATCATACATGCATTCACACATATTCGCATCACTCACAAACAATCACATATGTGCACATCAATAAAGGGCATAAAATTGTATTATCAACAATTGATAAACAAGATTGAATTGGCATATTAGCCAGATTCAAATAAATTTATTAATTTAAGTTTGAACTGATTAATTAGACATCCAAATCTAAGTCAAAAAAATATTATACAAAACAATATTCCCAATCCTCCTAGAGCGCATATGTAAGATCCTCAAATTTTACAAATTTATGTTTGGTTCAAGAAGATAGGATGGAATTTTACCAAAGAATATCAAACTCAATAATGTAACACTGAAAGATAGGATAAAGGTTTTAGAATTATGAAAGTGGAACCTTAGTTATGAAACTAAAGGTTTAATGGACCAATTGAACCCACTTTGAGGCATGGGTTCAAGCCATGGACCAAGTAAGGCCTATGATACTATTTGCTTTACAAATATGTCCTTCTGGCACAAGTTAAAGAAATAAGAGAATTCATGCATAAATGAACGATAAATGTTTTATGTTTTGTTACATAATCAAAATATGGATTAATAGGAAAGTTTCATAAATGTTCTAATAAGATTTGTGACTTAGATAATTAATGGAGTAATTATCTAATCCTGATTTGCAACACATGTTTTTGAGGCATCAAATAGGATTATCTCAGACTAACTTTTAGAACACTTGAAGATAATTTAGAAACTAAGATAATTCTAGAATTTAAGATGAAAAAGACTTTCCTAGTAGTTTCATGCTTTAGTTATTCAACATATGCCTTGTATTTATATACTGTCCTTAATGGCTTTTGGTTTACCGATCAAGTATTATCCTATCGAGGAGAGGCTTGGTCAAATCCAAGTTTCAATATTAGGAAAGAAGTAGTTAGTTTTAGTATACTTAGTGTTACCACTAGTGAGATAACAAAACTTGACTTATAAGATTTTTATATATCATTTATCTAAGAATAATGTGATTGAATCACATTCCATATTAGTTTTAAAGTGTGGTCATGATTTGGCCCCTTAAGTCCGTCTCACAGTATGTGTTTGTCTCCCACCCTACACAGGATCTGAAAGGAAACACATACTTTCCCTTCTACCTAACCATCTCTTTCTTCTTCTTTCTTCATTGTCTTCCTCCTACTAACCCTTAGGGTTCCACCTAGAACCTATATAAGGAATCAGTGGAGCCCTCACCTCCACCCAAAAGATGTTCTATAGTCTCTATAATTTGTGGCAGAGAGTGATTTGCATGCCCTTCCATGGATGTTGCCCAGTCCATCGAACCATCACCCCACCATACATGGAAGCAAGTTTGAGAAGACAAGATCATGTCTTTTCATCACTCCCTACAACCGGCAACAAGTTGCTAGTAAAAGAGGCAAGGCTTCCCATGAAGGTTGTAGAGTTTCCTAGGCTCAATGAGAGAAAGGTGATGTTGTTTAAGAGTTTTCTCCACCGCAGCCTCAAGCCTGGGTTTAGGATGGTAGTGTGATGTCTCCACACCAATAGGAGAGTTTGACGCCTATTCTTGCCCCATGTCAACGCATCTGTGAGCATAGGAGGCAAGCTAAAAGGGTGAGGTGACATGTTTATCTCACTGGAGCAGGAACTAGAGCCAGTATCATGCCTTTCGATCTAGAGGCAGTGTATGAACTTCACACGGTTGCAAGGAAGGGGAAGGATGGATGGGTTCAACAACTTGCAACGGTTCACTCAACTAATGACTAGTCTAGAGAAAAATTGAGGCCTTGAACCACACCGCTAACTTAACAGTGTCACGTTGGATTCTTATAGCACTGGTCAATGAAGTTTCCACATGGCCCTATGTTTGAGGTATACATGGTTACTGGTGAGTTTCTTATCAAGGCTACACACTAGCCAACTAAAGGTGGCTAGATGCAACCCTAAGGGAAAACACACGGGAGGATCTTTCAAAATTTATAATCACCCTAACAATATTCGATCACAACACTAAATAGGTCACCCACAAACGCACGAGGTACTATCGTAGTATAGGTGATAGGTAAGAGTAGGGGTCGATCCATAGGGACAGAGGGGGCACTAGAGCTAGGTTAGAGTTGGCTATGTTTCTAATGCAAAGACTAGGTTTGAAGTGTTTAAAAGGGTTTGTTTGGTTGTTAAACTAGGTGAACAAGAAAGTAAAGGCAATTATGAAATCTAAGTTATCACAACCCTAAATTATCCTAAGTAAGCAAGTCTAAGGAACTAGATTAAGAAAATAGCCAAGAAAGAGCAAATGTTAACTACACTACACTAGTAGAGCAATTAGCAACTAAGAACTAAATTAACCATAAGAAAGAGAGAAAGAACCTAAGTTGACACTAAAGAGAAAGACTAAGAAATTAACTAGTTTGAACAAAAGCAACTAAACTAGACTGACATGAACAAGCTAAGAAAGCAAAGTGGGTTTTAAGCAATGAGATTAGTTAGGTGGGCCATTTGGGGATGTGATTTGATATTAGTTGGGGGTGTCAACATAGCAAGCAATTATCACAATTCTATCTAGATTACCAAACCAAACAACAAGGAAAGTGCTATTAGAATCTACCCTATACTACTAGTTGGAGAACTAGGGTTCAGTGTAATTCTAGTAGGACTTGTCAAGTCTAGGTCTCTAGGGTAAGTGGTATTAGGGAAATTGAGATCCAAGGGTAGAAATGGGAGTAGAGATGAGGATTTTTCACCTCATGTCACTAGCCATCTAGCGTTTAGAAAGCTCTAGGCAATTGCACTAATCACACTTACACTAGCCACTTAGATCTCAGACTCACTTGTAGAAGGAGGGATATGTATGTAGGAACAAAGGGGGCTAGCTAGGGATCCACTAATTGGACTAGGAGCCATTCCTAAGATTTTTGCATACACTCCAATTCCTCCTAGAAGCTAAGTGTCATCAAACATCTCAAAGCAAGAAATCCATGTTATAAGCACATATCACATGCAATAAAATAGGAAATGAGATAGAAGCAAGAAGCAATCATCATATATAGAAATCATGTTCATTACAAGTTATTTCCCCCCAACATGGTATCAAAGTCACATTTTAACCCTAAACAACCCACCACTAGGGGCTTAGCTAGACATGATCAAAGAAATAGCAAAAGAAAAGGGAAAGAGATAGAGGTGGCCATGAAGCTCGAAGTAGTGGCTAAAATCCTTCTCTCCAACAGCTGCAAGGTCCTCCTCCTCCTTAGATGGAATGGTGTAGAATGGTGGTGGGAAGTGAAAGGAAGGCTTAGAAATGAGTGGTTTTATGGTGGAAATGGAGAAATGGAGTGAAATGGAGGTAGAGTAGAGTAGGTGGGAGAAAGGGAGTGAAATGGATGCTCAAATAAGCCAACCCTCGACCTCCAGCCACCTCCAAGGCTTATATAGAGGTTTAGGGGGTATATGGTTAAGTAGAGGGCAAAATAGGGACATCAAGTGATAAAATTGGTGGGGCTCAACGGTAGCACGGCTGTGCTGGTCAGCACGGCTGTTCTGGCCACCTTCCAGCACAGGCATTGTTATGACCGCATCTGAGCTTAATTGGTAAACTAGGGTTTACCTAGATGATTACATGCTTAATTGGTTTGATCATTCCTTAAATCTAATTAATGATGATAATTCAATTATGATGTTTTAAACCTAATAAGAACTTTAAGTGTGATTTTACTTTGAAAAATTAGGGTTGAGAAATATAACCCTAGTCGGCTGAAATTAGGGTTTTTACCCAACAAGCCAATGTTGGAGATGAATGAGAGAGGTAGCAAAGGAAAATGAAAATGGTATCTAGTCTTGGATAGCACAATTGTCGTGGGTAGCACGGCCATGCTAGGTCATTGGTAGCATGGGCATGCTAGGCCACACGGCCATTTTGAAAGAATTGAACTATTAACCAACTTTTGTACTCAAATATGATGAAACCAATGCACCACAGTCGCGGTATGTAGCACGGCCATGTTGGGTTCATCTTGGCACGGTCGTGGCACCTTGCACGAGCATTCTGGGGCATTTTCTCTTCAATTGAAATTTCTCCAGAATTCTGGATAGCAGTACGCTATTTGATTTTAATTGTTTATGGTAACTCCAAATGATCTGAAATTTTTACTGGAGATCTAAAACTCAATCATAAACAACATATAAATTTTTCATAATTTTTGGAGGATCTGTTAGCTATTCAGTAGACGAATTACAGTAACATTTCTATGATAGAAAATTCAGTTGAAATAAGAGAAAGTATAGTGAGGGGTCAATGTGCAATTGACCCAAGCAGCTCAATTGCTCTATATGGTCAACCTAACACAAAAGGATGTCTCATAATTTGTGATTCAATCTAAAGAAATGAAATCCTAGAGAGAGAGGGAGAGTTAGGGTTTGAGAGGAGAAAGTGATTGAGATGCCGATCTAGGGTTTTGCGATCTGAGGAATGATGAAATCATGTAAGTTTAGCTTCTTTGCATAGCCTTTCATGGTGAATCTTCTCTCACATGTCAAGATTATGTCCCTCCTCTTATTTGATCTGAAATGGTATCAAAACTTCCCCTTTTCTCACTCTTTCTTCATAATCCCTCATTTTTAGGGTTTCTGAGTTGAAAGGAAGAAGAATTGGGTGAATTGTTAGGGATTTGATATGAGATCGATATTTTCAGATATGGGATACGTTTGTAAGGTGTTTTCACACCTTAGGGTGAGTGGGAACTTCCTCTAAATAGTATATTGCACGAAAATTGGTTAAATCATCCTTAATTTTTAATTGCTCAGTATGCAATTACAAACCCTAAATTGTCTGTTTGATCTAAGTTGTTGCAAAATGATATGATATGGATTCTTCCTCTATTTGAATGAATTTTAGATGATAAAATTATATTAGAAATGTATACAATACATCCTAATGAGAACTCCCTAAGTATTCACAGAGGTTATACGAGTAAACTGAAATATAGGGAATTTGTTTATGACTGAAATTGTTGTATAATAAATTAGAGAATTTTGTTTATCTGGATCCCCTTGGTTATGAATGATTGTTTATCTGAATTCATAGCACACATATGTCAAATACTATCTTGGATTTCATTTAAGGTGAATAGTGTTTGTTTGATATCTTAGTAAAGAGGGTGAAACCCTAGATGCGAGGAAAGTTGGATATTTACGAATAGATATTGTGAAATCCATTTGAAGGGATTTTCTTGACATGATAGACTTTATTTATTCAATTTTATTCTTGATACACATGATATATCAGTGAATGGCATGAAAACCTAAATTTAGCTCAGTTCCAAGGTTTCATACATACATTGATTGTATATGATTTGTTGAAAGCAGTCTTTATTCAGTGAATGTTTATGTCGTATGAAATCCTTATGAGAGCCATGTGATAAGTGAATGAGGTAAATGAAACCATAAGGATAGAGTGTTCAATGAATCAAGTATTGTGATATCAATGTTATCCGTATGAGATGTGGTGATGCTTAACAGTTCAATTGCATGATTCTAGTGTATAAAGTGCCAAGTTGACATGTTTTCTGTTTATTTAAGAATTTTAGTCTGCCTATATGTATAGTATAATGATTACTTAGAATATTACAATGTTTTGAATATACCGCTTTGCCAAGTTTAGAATGATATACATGTTGTATTATAAACTTCAAATAAATAGACGTGATACCATAGAGATACCAGAGTCAAGTATAAGTAAGGAAAAGATACAATATAGTAAGAGTTTTTCAAGAATAATAAAATAATAGACTTAGGGGCCATGAACACCGTAGAACCCCTATGAGAGGTTTGTGCCTTAGGGGTGAAACAACCTAACCCTGGCAGTGTCCAATATACGGGGGTCAGAACGTACTAACAGGTGGTACGGGGGACGAAGCCCAAGTGGAAGTATCCTTAAATACACTACGTAGTGTCCAACATCAACCAGAGATTCTGGTGGCAGTAGAGTACAAAAAAGCCAATAGGTGGCTTGACTCTCCGCCTGTGTGCTCAGGTTAATGGAGAAGTCCAGTTTTATGGCATAATAGGCAAACTGAGGCCAGAGAGCCATTTTTCCTGTTGCAGACCAGAGAGTAGTCAGACTTAGCTATCCCGGGGTGTCAGCTAAGTCTTGTACAGTGAGATCGTAGTGCACTACGAGTCTTCATATGTAGAGTACACTGCATATGATCAAGGCATAAGCTAAAATATGATCATATAGGTTTAAAGAGTTTCTTATAAATAAAAAGAGTTAAGAAATATTTGAGTACAATTTCGTAGTAGTTGTTTCTTTAAATGTAATATTTACATTCTCTGTTATTTTAACTGTATTGTTTTAGATCTGCTCAATGTAGTAATTAGTGTTGGTATAATAGATATCAGTTGCTCAAAGGTATATCTGTAATTATATCAGTGCTTTAGACTATTTCTTTGAAGTACTCATTCACTGAGCGAGTAGGCTCACCCCTCTACTCAAAATTTTTAGGGAAACCACATGGACTTGAAGAAGGTCAAAGCATCAAAGTAGATCTACCACAAGAGTTAAGTATGAGTATAGTTACGTTTTTTTGGTCCCTGTCACTCTAGGTCCTTGTATAGATGTGAGAGAGTTATAAATGATGTCTTTTATCTTTGTTTCCTTGATAAGAGAGAATGCAAATGATTGTCATGTCGTATGTACATGGAAGTGTAAGAAACGTAATGAATGTATGGATGTGTATCATTAATGTTGAGATCATATTAGAATAATAAAAGTTTAATTCTCTTGTAAAGTTTGTTTATGTGATTGAATGCGAGAAAACAAAAAGTTTGAAATAAAAAGGAAAAGTCGGGAGTGAACTTTGTATTAAGTGTAATCCTCATAGTCATGCCCTAATCTCATGATTAGTGGTAATCGTGGGATGTGGGTGTGATAGCTTGGTATCAGAGCTTAGGTTGAGTTGTCAGGGACCATTAAGTTAGTAAGTTATAGTCATAAGTGTGGCAGATAGGAGATGTTATGATGTTAGCTCTAGAGATTTGAGTATTTGGATATCCTGGCCTAAAAGTTTAATTCTCTTGTAAAGTTTGTTTATGTGATTGAATGCGAGAAAACAAAAAGTTTGAAATAAAAAGGAAAAGTCGGGAGTGAACTTTGTATTAAGTGTAATCCTCATAGTCATGCCCTAATCTCATGATTAGTGGTAATCGTGGGATGTGGGTGTGATAGCTTGGTATCAGAGCTTAGGTTGAGTTGTCAGGGACCATTAAGTTAGTAAGTTATAGTCATAAGTGTGGCAGATAGGAGATGTTATGATGTTAGCTCTGGAGATTGAGTATTTGGATATCCTGGCCCGATATCTGAGTACTTGGATCAACCAATATCAAGCTACTCTATCTATTCTTTCATGTATACCCTGGCTAGGTATAAAGTGGAATGATGGGCTAGAGAGGAACCCTCGAAATATTAGGGTTAGAAACAAGATAAGTAACATGAATTAAGAGCATAAATATAAAACGAGATAGAACTTTCATTTCATACTGTTGTTTTATTGAAGATGAATAGAAATGCTCTTATATGTTTGAATTTAGATATTCAATATTTCGAAATGTATATGGGTCTTTAAGATTTGTTGTACACTATGCAGTTGTAGAATTTATTGATTACATTATTTGTATCAAGTAGACTAGAAATGATCTTTTAATGAGTTTGTCCTAAGTGGATATTCTTTCCACATGTTTGAGATTAATAGGAGTTAGCTAATCCTGAGTAGCTCTTGGCTTCAGGACTGTAGGTTCGGCCTGGTCTGGCTGGCAGGGTACGTTATTGGGATCTAATGACTCCTATTAAAAATATAATAAGAGTAGACTCTAGATAAATTAGACACACATCATAGTGAGAATGTACATACACTAAGATGTTGAAACATATGGGAAAGATTAGAATAGCTAAGAATTAGTTGGAACTGATATCTGAGATCCAACTTTGGGGCCTCATATGAGAGACCCTTAATTGGGAATAAAGGAAGACAACATAAGTTTCAGATTAATTTTAATTATTAGTATTATATGAACTCTAAATATGAAATATGGAAAAGATATGAGAAAAGTATGTAAGGGCCAAGATAGTAAGAATCAATCATGAGGAATGGACTATATAATCGAGTACAATGTTTTTATGTACTCCAAAGCAAAGGGAAAATAGAAGAAAAGAGTAAGTAGACAATAAGTAAATATAAGTGAAGAGTCTTCAGAAGAGTTAAAGTAAAGAGAATTAGATGAACATGTAAATCATAAGACTAGGATAAGAAACTAAGTTAAAACAAAGATAAATGTTGAAAATGATGAGCTTGATTAAGGAATGAGGGTTATGATATAATTGAGAGCATGGAATGTATACCTTTATTGTGAAGTTAATACATTCATCCTTACTACCCTTGGATTCCAAGTCTCTATAGAACAACAAACTAGTTTCTAAAATAAGAAAAACAAAAGTATAGTTTAACAAATGAATAAGTCATACAAAGGTAGACTACATTCAAGAAGGAAAAACTTGTTTGAAAGAGAAACTAAGTTTGATCCATGCATGAGCCGTTTGATTTAAAATGAAAGATATGTAATGTATTAAACATGAGGTGAAATTAGTAGAGAGATTATTGATTTAGAATCTCAACTTCACATTAATAGAAGGATAAAAAGAAATATGTGTAACATGGTATACATGACCATACACATGAATAAGAAACATGATCATAAGAGAAAAATTAGAAGCCAAAGATGATAGGTGGAAGAGTAGTATATGCTAAGAGGATTATGAAAAGTAAGGAAGGGTTTGAAACATTATGGGGTAATATAGATTATAAAAGAAAGAGGTTAGGAGATTCAATCAAGTGCTAGTTAGTCAAGTATCCTTGTTGATAACCTAAATTCAACTCAGTTCCAAGGTTTCATACATACATTGATTGTATATGATTTGTTGAAAGCAGTCTTTAGTCAATGAATGTTTATGTCATATGAAATCCTTATGAGAGCCATGTGATAAGTGAATGAGGTAAATGAAACTCTTAGAATAGGGTATTCAATGAATCAAGTATTGTGATATCAATGTTCTCAGTATGAGATGTGGTGATGCTTAATAGTTCAATTGCATGATTCTAGTGTATAAAGTGCCAAGTTGACATGTATTTTGTTTACTTAAGAATTTTAGTCTGCCTATATGTATAGTATGATGATTACTCAGAATATTACAGTGTTTTGAATATACTACTCTTCCAAGTTTAGAATGACATACATGTTGTATTATAAACTTCAAATAAATAGACGCGACACCATATAGATACCAGAGTCAAGTATAAGTAAGGAAAAGATACAATATAGTAAGAGCTTTTCAAGAATAAAAAAATAAGAGACTTAGGGGCCCTGAACACCATAGAACCCCTATGAGAGGTCTGCGCCTTAGGGGTGAAAGGACCTAACCCTGGCAGTGTCCAGTATACGGGGGTCAGAACGGACTAACAGGTGGTACGGGGGACGAAGCCCTAGTGGAAGTCTCCTTAAATACAATACGTAGTGTCCAACATCAACCAGAGTTTCTGGTGGCACTAGAGTACAAAAAAGCCAATAGGTGGCTTGACTCTCTGCCTGTGTGCTCAGGTTAGAGGAGGAGTCCAGTTTTACGACATAATAGGTGTGCCGAGGCTAGAGAGCCAATTTTCCTATTGCAGACCAGAGAGTAGTCAGACTTAGCTATCCTGAGGTGTCAGCTAAGTCTTGTACGATGAGATCGTAGTACACTATGAGTCTTCATATGTAGAGTACACCACATATGATCAGGACATAAACTAAAATATGATCATATAGGTTTAAAGAGTTTCTTATAAATAAAAAGAGTTAAGAAAGATTTGAGTAAAGTTTCATAGTAGTTGTTTCTTTAAATGAAATATTTACATTCTTTGTTATTTTAACTGTATTGTTTTAGATTTTCTCAATGTAGTAATTATTGTTGTTATAATAGATATCAGTTGCTCAAAGGTATATCTTTAATTATATCAGTTCTTTAGACTATTTCTTTGAAGTACTCATTCACTGAGCGAGTAGGCTCACCCCTCTACTCAAAATTTTTAGGGAAACCACATGGACTTGAAGAAGGTCAAAGCATCAGAGTAGATCTGCCACAAGAGTTAAGTCTGAGTATAGTTAAGTTCAATCAGTCCCTGTCACTCTAGGTCCTTGTATAGATGCGAGAGAGTTATAAATGATATCTTGTATCTTTGTTTCCTTGATAAGATAGAATGCAAATGATTGTCATGTCATATGTACATGGAAGTGTAAGAAACGTAATGAATGTATGGATGTGTATCATTAATGTTGAGATCATATTAGAGTAATAAAAGTTTAATTCTCTTGTAAAGTTTGTTTATGTGATTGAATGTGAGAAAACAAAGAGTTTGAAATAAAAAGGAAAAGTTGGGAGTGAACTTTGTATTAAGTGTAAGCCTCATAGTCATGCCCTAATATCATGATTAATGGTAATCATGGGATGTGGGTGTGACATGCATTCTGCTCAAAATGGCCATTTTGGCCATAAAAATCAATTTCTGTAAATTCTGTGAAGAGTCTGTGATTGGGGCATGTCCCAGATAGATCGTTCCTTAGTAGCACGGTCGTTCTAGGGTCCTTTCCATGCATTTCGGTCTTGAACTTGGCCATCTATGAAGGTTATTGCTTCAATACATTCTTTGACCATTTAAGGTAGGTTGGGTGTAACGACCCTGCCTCCCGATAACCCCCAATTAAGGGAGACCCGAAGGTTAGAACCGTTATCCCAATTACAAGATCAAAGGTTCGACAATTAATCGATAATAATGATCAAATTTTACCAAACTAAACTGAAAGGCCGTGATAAAAATAAACTTTGCATACCTTTTAAAAACTTTGAAAATCTATTTCTATCCACAACTTGAATCTCTTCTATCTAATCCTCCTTGCACTTTATTTCTTATTTTCACAATGTGTCACTTTATTATTTATGCTTTTCAGGGTTGTACCTAAAATGCCGACAAACAAAATGTCAGTCAGCATATAAGAATATGTCGATATGTGGGGACAACCAAAATTTCACAAATATGGTTAACAATCTAATTATCACAATCAAGGTAATTAACAAGCCAATTTAAGTTTTCAATGTGTCATTCTCCACCATTTTTTCCCTAACCTTGGAATACCCCCTCTAGGGTTTCTCTTTTGCCATTGACTTAAGGCCACCTTCTCAATCCTGAGCTTGGTGCCTTGGGTCACCTCTCATGGTGCCCATTAGTCATGCAACACAAACCACCTTCTCATTCTTGAGCTTGGTGTCTGGGGTCACCAATCATGGTGCCTGGGGTCACCAATCATGGTGCCCATTGGTCTTCCCTAATGGGCTTGACCTTTTTGCATCATCCATCAGGGTGGCATGTAGGTACGAGAATACACACTTATTTTACAATTGTGAAAATCATAGTGACTTTATAATTTGCAAGTATGAACATCCAAACTGATAAGTTGCATGCAATGCGATGAATCATCTGGAAAACCCTCGAGAAACTAATGTGATTAACCATAATTAACCACATACCTGTCAAGATGACTTGAGTGCAGAAACAATTCAACCAAGCAAGAAACCAATCAAGCACACACAAGTTGATCCTGAAATATGCATCCAATTTTCCTATCATTAATCACGCCATCAAGATATATTAAACCTAGATCACTTCCTAGGGTTTCTAGTCCACTTTTAGGGTTTCCATTACAATTAGGGTTTCTCTTCATTCATACTATTTTTAAACCCTAATTTTATACAATTACTCACAAACCCTAATTATCTCATATATTCTTCACGAAAGATATTAAGGTTATCTTTTAACAACATATAACCTTAATTTCAGATTAAAGGCACAATTAACCATCAATTAAGTCCATTATGCTCTTTTATATTAAAACTACCATTTTTATCCTTTTAATTCATGACAAGATCATTAGGCCTAATTATCATCCTTGGTTCCTTCCGGATTAACAACTTATAGTTCCTTATGATCTAATTCACATATGAACTCTATTTATCATTAGTTTCACCTTTATCCATTAGAAAACCCTATTTACTATAATAAGGGTATTTATCCACAATTAGGAACTTTTATACTCGAAATAGCTTAGAACCATCATATCTCAGTTTTATTCATGAATTTGAACAATTAAAGCCATTAAGAGTCACAATTACTAATATTAGGGTTTTAAGGCCCATTAAAGTTCATTTATGCACATGGATTTCTAAATTAAACCAATTACGTGCAAAGTTCATCCTTTTTGTTCTTAATGTACCTTTTTATAATTAACAGACTAATATCAACTCTAATCATCCATAAAACCCTTCTTAAGTACATTAATCATCTCAATTTAGGGTTTCTTAATCATTAAAGCATTTAAGTTGATAGCTTCCACTACCTTTCGAATTTCAAGAGGAATTAGTCTATAAAACCATTTTTAATGGATTCCTCACATTTTTCTAAGCAAAATTGATATTTTACATGTATCGATCCGAGCTACCAATAAAAAGATATGATTTTTTCAATAATAACTTACTTGGACCAATCAGGAGCTGACACATCCTCCTTTTCCATGCAACGCGGATCGTTTGGAAAACATAACCAAATTATGAGTTTGCCTTTGGTTAAGTTGTTGCTCCTTCAGCCCGCAGAGGGGCATTTCCATCAAACGCACACCCGTGCCTCTTCTTCCTCGCGACAACCTAACGCTGCCGCCTGCAGCGGCTTGGGGGAGGGTTCCCTCCCTCCAACCTTGGCTCCTCGGCCACCAGGGATAGTTCCCTTACCTATGATGCTCCTCCGCGCTCCCATGGATGCCATGATCTCACAGCCAAAGCAGCTAGATCGCGCTAGTCAGGTCTACTCACACAGATGGCCTTACAGCTGAGTTGCAGCTACTGCACCTGCATTAAGGCATGACCACGATGGCGAAGCTGGTTCCTGGTATCATGAAGCATCAGGCTTCCCTCACAACTCCCTCTTGCCGCCTCATGGCTTCATGATCTGATGAATGCATATTCATCATGGTATTCAGTTATCACTTTGGAACAAACTCAACTCTATATATACTATTTCACTCATTAAATATCAATATGAATCATAATGTGCAAAACTACTTAGTTGATTCGATCATTAAGGTTTTAACTAAATATTGTTCATTTAATACAGATTTTGACAAAGCTGAACAAGTAGTCAGGGTCCACCTTCATCTCTGGCTCTGATCAAGAAATCTATCCAAGCATTTCCACCCATTCGGTCTCAAGACCGTTTGAGCCCATGCAGTCTCAAGACTGTTTGAGCCCATGTGGACTGTTTGAGCCCATGCAGTCTTAATACCATTTGAGCCCATGCGGTCTCAAAACTGTATGACCATCAGAGATCGATTGGAGGCATAATACAGCCGCAAGGGATCGAGTAGTGCATGGATTACAGACCTCGAAGCAGAGTCTTAACCACGACTGTGGTGGTCCAAAATGGCCGTGGTCTCCTGTCATCACCACGACTGTGTGGTGTGGCCACGACCATGGTAGACCATCCTCAACGCCTGAGCTTTCACTCTCTACGACTGTGGTCGACGAGCCACGACCGTGGCACCCTACCTGCATCGAACCTCTCTCACTCGCCACGCCCTTGCGAGGCAACACGGCCATGTGGCAACTACCTCACCACGACTGTGGTGTCACGCCACGACCATGGCACAATGCCAATAGGGCCCGATTTCTCACCCACCACGCCCGTGCAAGGCGGCACGATCGTGAGACCACGACATCACCACGACCGTGGTGCGTCGTCTTCTACCTATGAACCTCCACCGAGCAGCACTTCTTCTCTTCGATTCATCCACGATCACGCCGGCCCTCTTTGTTACCTTCCTCGGCGCCGCCCAGCTGCGACACAGACTGCATAGCTGTCGCCTTTGGTCTCTTGAGCAGCTTGCCTAATCAAATTGAGCAAATCAATTGAATCAGTCAGAGGATTGAATGGACCTGCTGTGATGACCATTGCAGGAAATGTTAAGACCGCAAGGACGGATTTGGAAACCGTTTGGGCGTCTGCTGATGTCACGATCGTCTCGCGAAAACATGATTAACTAATGCGGAAGCGTTCATCAAGCAGCGGATTAGCGAAAATCACTAAAAATCAAAACTTTTTGCAAAGAGATCCACACATAGGAAATCTTTTCCAACAAATGCCATTGTATATCATATACATTCTGTTTCAAACGTACATATCCTGTACCATCTCTTTCCAGAGACTACATCATCAGCTGCCTTATAAACATATATGCAGGTAGCATACAAATCTCGAAGCATCAAGCCAAAACCTCAGACTGATATATCAAAAACACTGACTAAAAACTCCGAGGACCTGAGAGTACATAGACGACACATAGGACTACTATCTATATGACTAGACAGACAATATCTCCACCTGAGATCTTATTGCTGTCCCTACTGTTGTTGTTGCTGCTGCTCTTTCCCTGTTCTAGGGTTTCTGCTCTGCCTTTCATGCATACCTAAAAATGTTTCCCACGGGGGTGAGACAATTGTAAATTACCCCAGCGAGAGATATAACTCTCCACCAGAAACATTGTTATAGCAGATTATGAAATTAAACTGAGTAGGGGTTACTTTTACATTAATAGGCAAAATTATTCTTCATAGAACAGAATAAGAAAATCTCCATTTTCAATAAGAGCATTACATCTACCCATGGTAGACTCATAGTTCATCCATCTACTTGTAATGAATACAATAGATATGAATAATCATCAATGAACTATAGATATATAACAGAAATGTAACATCAGCCAAGTTCTCTAGCATAAGTTATTAACACAAATGCTACAAACAAAACATGATACTTGTTACCCACATCACACATGGCTCACAAGGTCATTCATATCTTGTCACCTCTCACTAGGCAACAACTTATTCACATGGCTCACAAGGCCATTCACATCTTGTCACCTCTTACTAGGCAACAACTTATTCACATGGTTCATAAGGCCATTCACATCTTGTCACCTCTCACTAGGCAACAACTTATTCACATGGCTCACAAGGCCATTCACATCTTGTCACCTCTCACTAGGCAACAACTTATTCACATGGTTCATAAAATCCGTACACATTGTTACTTTTATAAAGCAACAACAACATCAACGCACAAAAAGCCAATCAACATTTATTATATAAATGTCACAACCCAAACTTGGCTATATTCATCATCTCATCATACCTGCATGGTTATTAGGCATGATAACAGTCATACAAGATATTCATCACATCATGTGATACAATAGTAACACCATCATTCCTTAACCAAGAATTAGGGTTCACTATCAAACAGGACTTATCATTCCCTTTTCCCCAAATTAGGGTTAGGGTTCCCCATTTCTCATTAATTCAGACCCTCTTGAGTTAACCAACTTTATCTTGTATTAAGGTATTTCCCCTCTTAATACATTCCATCACAGAATACTCACCCTTAGCATATAATGCATAGGCCACACAGTAGAATTGTCCAGCTATCTCACATGATATGGACTTATCTTAGTTTAAGGCATAACTTTATTATAAAGTTGCCTATAAACAATCGCAATGATACGCCCTCAACTAGGGTTTCACAAGGATACACCCTCAACCAGGGTTCACAATGATACACCCTCCACTAGGGTTTCACAAGGATACACCCTCAACCAGGGTTTATAAGGATACACCCTCAACTAGGGTTTCACAAGGATACACCCTCAACCATGGTTTATAAGGATACACCCTCAACTAGGGTTTACTAATCATATATTGGATCCATGAATTTGTTATGCATTATTGATTAGTACCATTAAGGGTATCTCTCACCTAATTACATTAGGTTTCCAAAAAGGTTTGATCAATTGGACCTTCAATGACATGAGGTATCCAATTGAATTGGGGTTTTCAATGTTGATTCCTTCAATCATTGAATTCATGGAACCAATCATCAATTGGACCTATACTCATACTTCAATTGAGTTTAATAGGTCACCCTTAAACTGATTTGACCCTCAATTGACCCTCAATTGATCATCAATTAGGGTTTGATTCAATTGAATTAATGTTTGGAATCGAAGATCCAACAACACTCATCAATGCAAGATTGGTTACTTTGAAACTATTGAACCATTATCCAAATTGGGTATGACCTGACCCCAAACGGTCTTGAGGTCGTTTGGATGACCTCCAAACAGTCTTGAGACCGTTTTCCCATCATATCACTCAAATATAAGCAATCCAATTGGGGTTTGGTTCATTGGATTGATCACCAAATCAACATTGCATTGTATAACAGCTTGGTACCTTTAGACCTTCAAACACCTAACCATACTCAACCCTAGACCTCCAAATGGTCTTGGGTGACCACCAAACGGTCTTGAGACCGTTTGGATGAGCTCCAAACGGTCTTGAGACCGTTTGGCCCATCCAACCTTTGGATTCTAGTGAAAAATCATCATGGATTGGTCTATCAAGTTTATCAACAAAGCAGCACTACATTGCAATATGATTAGTACCTTTGGACCTTCAATTGGTCAACTATACTTGACCCCAGACCTTCAAACGGTCTTGGGGTGACACCCAAACGGTCTTGAGACCGTTTGGGTGATCCCCAAACGGTCTTGAAACCGTTTGGGCTAATCAACCCCAAATCTCAACTTAACTCATTGGAATTTCAGCACTGTTTTCAATTAGGGTTTGCCTAATTGAATAGCCTTCAACTCAGGATTCCTTGGGAGTTAATCCCTCAAATTCGGTGAGTCATTTGACCACATCATTAGGAACAGTAATACCAAACGGTCAACGCTTGGTCAACGCACTCAAACGGTCTTGAGACCGTTTGCCCAAAAAGTTCAATTAAATCAGATTGAAAATCAGCACTTAATCCAATTAGGTTTCCCTAATTGATTAGGCTTCAACTCACGATTCCTTTGGAGTTAATCACTCAAATTTGGAGGGTTATTAATAAACATAATTATGAACAGGAATACCAAACGGTAAATGCTTGTTCAACCATATAAAATGGTCTTGAAACCGTTTTCTCAACCAGGTCAAGTTAATCAGGTTGAAAATCAGCACATAAATCAATTCGATTGCCTAATTGATTGGCCTTCAACTATCGATTCCTTTGGAGTTAATCCCTCAAATTTGGAGGGTTATCAGCCTACATAATTAGGAACAAAATTACCAAACGGTCAACGCTTGGTCAACCATCTCAAATGGTCTTGAAACCGTTTGCTCCCAAACGGTTTCAAACCGTTTGCCCTTAAACGGTTTGCTGAAACCACATAGCCAATCAAATTAAAACGATTTGGAGTAGCTATAAAAACGGTTTTGCTTGGTAATTTTCTTTGGATAAGCATCTAGGATGATGTCATCATCCCCTTCCTTCGAAAAACCAAGAACAACAACCGTTCTTGTTGGAAATTGCAGCAAAGAAACAAGTGTGTATCAAATTGAAGAAATCAATCAACAAAGCATAGAGAATTGATGCAATAGCAATGTTTAAGGGTTTGAGTTATAAAACCCGCCTCCAATTGAGCTCCAAAGCTCCAAGATCACGCCATCAATGGTGTATGAAGCTCTATCAACTCCCCCTAGGCTTGTACTCAAGCTTTTGATTGCAAAAGTTGGCTAGGGTTGAAGAGGAGATCGAAATAAGAAGGAATCCATAATTTATTTTTGATTTCCACCATGAAATCAAGGAGAACGAAGGTCAAGGGCTTACCCACAGGTTGGGGACGTGCTCCCTGCTCCTACCTAGCTCCTTGGTCGGTTTTGCAAGCAATGGGAAGAAGAAAATCCGAAAAAGGCCTTGGTTTGGGCTTGGAAATGGCACTTTTATAAGGAAATTGATGAGAGAGAAAATGCCTTATTAAAATGCATTTAATTCCAAAAATAGTACCACCTCTTACTCCTTGGTTTGCTTGCATACAAAGGCAACTCAAAGCCACCGAACTCCCTTCCATTATCCATGGATTAAGGGAAAAGAAAATAAGCACCTTAATCCATTATAATATTAATATATCTTTTTGAGTGGAAATTCTTTCCCTTATAATAAGGTGAGTGGAATTTCACCTACTTAAGATATTTTCGTTCCTTATCTTGGAAAAGGAACGTCCATCCTTATTCAAAATCAACCAATAACATTTTGGTTGAAGGCCCTTTAATTAATACATTCATTTTTGCCCTAAATTGGATTAGGGTTTCACTTAGGATTAAATCTTGATTATTTTAATATCAAGATTCTCTCTCCTCCAACTTAATTCCAATGAGATGCCCCTCTCATTTTCTTTGCTCTACATGATGCCAAAAAACATTAGGGACCTTATTGAAGTGGTAATTTGCATATTTAACCCTAGGTTTTGGGTAAATTGCACTTTACACCAAAACTGGGTTTTAATGCACACCATTGTCCAACAAGCTCTATCTTGGTGTCCAGACTTGTAGAAACCCTACCACTACATCATATTCATTCTTATGATGTCACAACATCAGAGGAATATCTTATCATGCAACATTTGTAATTTAACCCCTCTAATTTGGGAAATTTGTACTTTAGTCCAAAATAAGCAAACATTGCTTCAACATTGTCCAAACTGGACCAAAATTGAAACATAAGTTCCTCATGAGCTCTAATTACTTTTCCCAAGGTAAGATTAAGAATATACTCAGCCTTATTAGGCAAAACATCTAGGTTTAATTCATAACCCAGGTCAGGGATGTTACAAATTATAAACCCCTAACAAGGATTTCGTCCTCGAAATCCCAGGAAAAGGAGGGACAAATTATTCATTAATCATGCCCTCAAGTCTTGACATATCATCTTAATATCATGGAGATATAATGAACTCTGTGATTCCATACAAAGCTCCTTTCATTAATTCAACCTCATCAATGTTTATTGTTTATGCAAGGCATAAACCCCTAACATATGATGTTCATATCATTGAAAAGAAGAAGCATAAAAGAGCATACTTCTATCATCACCCAGAAATATTTACTAAAAGAGAAACATATATATCTAATAGAGATAATTCATTCGGCAATCCACTGAGTAAGTTCACTAAGTATCCACGGAGCAAGTTCACTAAGTATTCACAGAGAAAGTTCACTAATTATCCACGGAGCAAGTTCACTAAGTATTCACGGAGCAAGTTCACTAAGTATTCACGGAGCAAGTTCACTAAGTATTCACGGTGCAAGTTCACTAAGTATTCACGATGCAAGTTCACTAAGTATTCACGGAGCAAGTTCACTAAGTATTCACGAAAAAAGTTCACTAATTATCCACGGAGCAAGTTCACTAAGTATTCACGGAGCAAGTTCACTAAGTATTCACGGAGCAAGTTCACTAAGTATTCACGGAGCAAGTTCACTAAGTATTCACGGAGCAAGTTCACTAAGTATTCACGGAGCAAGTTCACTAAGTATTCACGAAGCAAGTTCACTAAGTATTCACGAAGCAAGTTCACTAAGTATTCACGAAGCAAGTTCACTAAGTATTCACGAAGCAAGTTCACTAAGTATTCACGAAGCAAGTTCACTAAGTATTCACGGAGCAAGTTCACTAAGTATTCACGAAGCAAGTTCACTAAGTATTCACGAAGCAAGTTCACTAAGTATTCACGAAGCAAGTTCACTAAGTATTCACGAAGCAAGTTCACTAAGTTTTTTTGAAAATATTTCACTTAGCTCTTCCTATTTAATTTCATTATACTCTCTGGATTGTTTCAGAATGACTACTTGATCATAGTAATCAAAAAGATAACAATCTAAGAGTTTCATACTTGCCTTATCTACAATAATCATATACCTGGCCAGGGTATACATGTATTGAGATTAGGTAGTATGCACTTTATTTACTATCATATTCCCCACTTTTCATACCATTATTGTAAAGACCCAGTCTCTACTAAAAACATGATAAACAAAATCATCAAAAGTATGGAAGCGGAAGAATTAAATCTTGACTTTATTCAAAATGTATAAAGAGTACATTACAAAATTTCCATAAAGGAAGTACAACTTTATACAAGCACAAGGATCTAGGTAGAGGAAGACTTAGACTAATACAACATTGTCTCCAAACAAACAACTATATAACATAAAAGCAAACATGATCACTCAAGCTATATATATATCTTTCTTCTTATCCTATCCTTAGCTTTAGGTTCACCAAGCTTCCATGCGCACTCTGATTCCTATCCTGGATGGTTGGGGTCATCCAGCAAGAGAGAGATAAAACAAGGTATGTGTTAAAAAGAAAGTATAGGACAAATAATAATAAAAAGCTTTACAATATAAAAGATTTTCCACAATAAGAGATTTCAAAAGAAATGAGGTAAATATATGAATATGAGAGAGAGAAACTGCCACATTTAAATATCAACAATTATCACATTTGCATGAATATAAATTATGACTCAACATCCTCTCAATGTAGGGTGAGGCACCTACCGGACCTCACCAATGGCAGGGGGACTAAAACCCCAGTCCCTAAAAAGTGGCAGGGGGAATAAAACCCCAGTGCCTAATATATAAAATGGCAGGGGGACTAAAACCCCAGTGCCCGGCAGGAGGACTAAAACCTCAGTGCCCTGTGGGTGGTTTGTACTCATGTACACTACATTGTCAATTGGCCAATAACTATATCATGCATAAACATTCACTTGGAAGCATAGTGAAAAGTATAACAAGGTGCAACATAAACATTGGGAATAAAACCCAAACAAATAAGTAATAAGACCATCATAGGTCACAACCATATCCAAGAGTTCCAAGAATTAAAAGAGTCATCAAACACCAACATTATATAATATTTCCAAATATCTCAAAAGGATGAGCCACATAGTCAATAACAAGATTAAGGAGTTACATTCAAATGAGCCACAAGGACAACCACAATATATATAAGATTTCCAAGTATTTCAAAAGATGAGTCAATAACAAGATTAAATCATTTCCAAGTAAAGGAGGCAACATATGAAGAAGAATGATTCACATGATTCCAATGATTAAGCCACAATGGCATAAACTAAGTAAAGAGTCAATAAATGTAATTATAAGGATAACAAGGCTAGCACAAATATAATTGGTGGGGTTGGATAAAAGCCCAACTGAAAGATAGGTATGATTTGCACATTATATATTCCACACATTCATCATAGATGTCACATACATAAAATAGACTTCACATACCTTAGATATATACATTATCATCATATCCATCAAACAGATAGTATCACCATCCATATATCCTAGTTATAAACATAACACATGTATTAATATATATAAAGACATAAATCATAAGAAAAAACCCTAATTTTACAAAACTACAATTTAGAGTTCAAAACCAATTCCAAACGATTACTCATAAACTCCTGATTAAGAAAACATATTTTATTTTATAAAACAGAGTTAAAATGAATTAATTATGTATTTTAAAACATTTACATACTAAAAATGCCAAACAAAGCAAACTTCTGAAAACCCTTGAGAATCAGGTCTCAAAAATCATAAAATTAGATTCTACGTTAAAAATCCTTTCCATCGACTATTTATTCATATTTTTCTGATAAAGGATCGATTTACTATGAATTAAGTAAACCTGACCAATCAGAAATTAGGAAAACCATAGTGTGACAGGTATTTAAATAAAATGAAACTCGATGTAAATAACAGAGTAAAGGACCAAAATATCCTTGCTCGTTAAATCAAACCAATTAAATTGACAAGGGCAAAAGAGTCATTTGAACAGATCAATTGTTTTGCAAGCGAGAAAGAAGAAACTGGGGGGTCAAAAGATGAAAATACCCATGCACAAAAAAAAACTAGCGATTGAAGCAGCGGGGGACTCCAGGGTCATTTCGCGACCTGGATTGCTTCCCCTCGCAGCCATGGCCGCGAGCACCAGCTCCAGGAGCCAGGCTCCATGACAAACCTGGTCAGTTACTCGCGATCTGATCAGGGGATCATGTCGAGGGCTTCGCCGCTACCAGACGGAGGCGATGGGGCAAACAGGGAGGCGATCGATGCAGTGACCACCCAAACTACCGCGGTGAACCAGAGAAATAGGGCCCGACAAAGCCAAGACCAGGAACCGTCAAGAGGCAAAGAGGTCAAAACCTGAGGTCAGGGAAACCTTCACGGAGTCAAGTCGAAGCGAACGGAGGAGGCAGCGAGGTCGGAGGAGCTCAGAAGCTCAAAAACAGCAGGCGCCACCGGAGGTCGTCGGTGGCCTATAGGTCCGAGCAAACGGACGTGCCGCAGAGCAAGGGAAACCATCAGGGTTGAAAAGCGGAGGTCACAGATTCTTACCGCGCTAAGAATTGATGGGAGGTGACCGGAGGTACAAGCTGCTGGACAAGTCACCGGAAAAGGAAAATGGAGTAGGGCGGGGAGATAGGGGGTAGCTAGAGGAGAAATTGATGGATGAGGAAGAAAGGTAGCAGCCCGAGGGTTGTTTCTATTGCCTTAAATAGGCGTGAGGAGGACACTAGCCCCTACTGCAACACCACGACAGGGAAGAGAAGGAGGCCCCGATTAGGCGTTTCTTCTATAGAGAACGACAGAGCGCGATATGGGGATCGTTGGGATCGGAGCGTCGAACCGAACTTGATGGTGAAGAGCCAACACGAAACCGTCGAGAATTGGTGGAGTTTGAATCCGAGGAGGCAGCACAGGCTGAGTTGCTGCCGTTTCGCGGGATGAGCGGAGGAAGAAGATAGAGTGGGCGCCGTTGGATTATGTCCAGATCGAGATGATTAGACGTGAGTCATCCGATGGAGCACGTTTGGGAGTTAAAGCGTGACAGGGGTAAAAATAACAGAACTATAGCGTTATAATCGAATAAATGAATCCATTAAAGCACTACACTATACTAAAAGCTAATAAAATCCATTTGAGGGATCAAATGAACTCCAAAAGCCACCAAAATTGAACCATAGGCTCATAGTAAAGTCTAGAACAATGCTATGCAATTAGATCCACGTTTAATACATAATAAGACCATTAATAAATATATAGCTCATAAAAGAGTATAATAATATATTAAAATCAAGGAATTATATGAAAAAGCCTATTAATGAGAAACATGTGAGTAAATTCGACATATAAAACACATTAGGGTACAAATACTCATTACTCAACAAAATAACATATTAATGTGAACTAAAATCATATTTTGAGGAGAGAGAAACAATAAAGGTTAATATACACATATATGAACTCAAATACACATTATTAATAATATATTTATCCAAAAAGCTCCAAATAAATATAATCTACTATATTATCCCAGTAAGGACCAAATCACATAATTAACCCTAACTTATCTCCTAATGTGGGTTATTTGTGCAAACACCCCTCGATTTACATCAATGAGGGTAAATAGTGATTTCAACATCAAATTGTGCTCAAATTGCACAAGGAGTCCAAAAATGATCCAAAAGGATGTGCAATTTATGGAAAAGGTCCAAATGGACTAAAAGGAAAAGAAAAGCTCAAAAGTGGGTAAATTGCAGGGAAGACCCTGAGATTCAGTATGTTACAGCACACCACCCCTTAAAGAGGATTTCGTCCCCGAAATCACAACAAGAGGAAAGAGAGGGTGAGTGTGTAACATCCCAACCATAAACAACTAGGTTATAGCCCCTCATCTAGGGTACAACACAAAATCTATATAAGTCAGGTGTTACTAAGGTTTCCACAAAACCTATAGCCTTTTATCAAACTCAAACTAAAATCTTGTTATATAAACTCTATCATGAAAAGGCAGCATATCTATTATACTAACACTTGTGCCATATTTTATTACAAAACAATTATATCTCAATATTATATCATGGGTATCTCCCTCATTAAGGGTTTTAAGCATGATTAGGGTTTACAAGGCCATTACAACCTATACTAAACCAATCCCAACAACAATTAATGTATTAGGTCAAAAACCTAAATAACTCAACATTATTACCCAATAACTACATCATGTGGGATTATCACATAAAATTTTATCCAACAAATTATTAATCTAATAACAAGACTAAATGTGTCACATTAGTGGCTTATATCTAAGTTACATATTGGCACAACATCTAACATACTCATATCCATGTCATCACTAATCATTTCCTCTCACAACACTAATTACTATGAATTAACATCACATTATATGAATCCAATTACTCATCATCTCATTACTGATTTTATCCATAAACCAATAAGATGATCAATGAGATGTATTTTAGTCAACAAGGTGCTATGCCTAACATGTGTTGATGATTAGGTCACAAATATGATTAAGGGATTATAATCCATTTACAAGCATTAAGGTATATTATGAGGTGATACCTAATGTCACTAGAGTATCAAGAAAGGCATGAAGGGTATATATATACATATGTTGTCAAGGCTATATGATTACATCCTAGGGTTTAGGTCCACATGACCATTACATATTAAATCATCCTTAGGGTGTATTTTACCATACACATTTTCCCATTAGGGTGACTAATCAAAACTATGTATATCCACATATGAATAATTAATGATTATGTGCATCAAGAGTATATTAAGGTTCAAGCATATGGATTATGTGACTTATCCATTTGTTTATTATCAAACAAGATGAATTACAAACATATTAGGTTTATTAAACTCTAAACACATAAGCTCTCTATTCCCATGTCTAAGGAGTTAAGGTTACTTGATTTCAAGGCATTGAGGGACTCCAACCCCCTAAAGAGGATTTCGTCCTCGAAATCAACAACTCCAAAATCTATTAGGGTACTAACACTACCTTTCCACTCAAAGGGTTGTCTAAGTCAAACTATTTTAAGGGTATAAGATCCAACATTAAAGGTCTTACTAAACTCTATCTTCCAAACTCAAGGTATAGCATAGGGCATAGGGTACACAAAACCCTAAACATAGAAATCTAAGACTCATATATGGTACTTAGGGATTACAAGATGATTTTTGTTTGAGAAAAGAAATCAAATCATCATATAAGGGTCATAAAGGTTACTCAACAATAAGGCAATATGTCTAAAGGTAGACTATTTCGAGCTGTCCATTTCAGATCAGATCAGGCCAGGCCAGGTCATATGAGCTCAGGAGTCCTCGTGACCAAGCTAGTGGGGCGGAGGAAAATATTGCCAGCCCCCAAGCTCTGACCCTTTCTAGACACCATCACTTCAACTTCTTGCTCTAATAGTTACTCAATAAACAATTCACCAAAAAGTTGACAAATTTTATTTCTAATTAATTATTATAATCCTAAATCAAACATTCTTTATAGGTCAACTCTAAGGTAAAAAACTAGTTAAAGGGAAACTATATAAGATAAGGGTTCTATCTAGGAGACAATTTTGAACTAGTCAAGAATCTGACTACCTTGATGCTCTGATACCATGATGTAAAGACCCAGTCTCTACTAAAAACATGATAAACAAAATCATCAAAAGTATGGCAGCGGAAGAATTAAATCTTGACTTTATTCAAAATGTATAAAGAGTACATTACAAAATTTCCATAAAGGAAGTACAACTTTATACAAGCACAAGGATCTAGGTAGAGGAAGACTTAGACTAATACAACATTGTCTCCAAACAAACAACTATATAACATAAAAGCAAACATGATCACTCAAGCTATATATATATCTTTCTTCTTATCCTATCCTTAGCTTTAGGTTCACCAAGCTTCCATGCGCACTCTGATTCCTATCCTGGATGGTTGGGGTCATCCAGCAAGAGAGAGATAAAACAAGGTATGTGTTAAAAAGAAAGTATAGGACAAATAATAATAAAAAGCTTTACAATATAAAAGATTTTCCACAATAAGAGATTTCAAAAGAAATGAGGTAAATATATGAATATGAGAGAGAGAAACTGCCACATTTAAATATCAACAATTATCACATTTGCATGAATATAAATTATGACCCAACATCCTCTCAATGTACGGTGAGGCACCTACCGGACCTCACCAATGGCAGGGGGACTAAAACCCCAGTGCCTAAAAAGTGGCAGGGGGAATAAAACCCCAGTGCCTAATATATAAAATGGCAGGGGGACTAAAACCCCAGTGCCCGGCAGGAGGACTAAAACCTCAGTGCCCTGTGGGTGGTTTGTACTCATGTACACTACATTGTCAATTGGCCAATAACTATATCATGCATAAACATTCACTTGGCAGCATAGTGAAAAGTATAACAAGGTGCAACATAAACATTGGGAATAAAACCCAAACAAATAAGTAATAAGACCATCATAGGTCACAACCATATCCAAGAGTTCCAAGAATTAAAAGAGTCATCAAACACCAACATTATATAATATTTCCAAATATCTCAAAAGGATGATCCACATAGTCAATAACAAGATTAAGGAGTTACATTCAAATGAGCCACAAGGACAACCACAATATATATAAGATTTCCAAGTATTTCAAAAGATGAGTCAATAACAAGATTAAATCATTTCCAAGTAAAGGAGGCAACATATGAAGAAGAATGATTCACATGATTCCAATGATTAAGCCACAATGGCATAAACTAAGTAAAGAGTCAATAAATGTAATTAGAAGGATAACAAGGCTAGCACAAATATAATTGGTGGGGTTGGATAAAAGCCCAACTGAAAGATAGGTATGATTTGCACATTATATATTCCACACATTCATCATAGATGTCACATACATAAAATAGACTTCACATACCTTAGATATATACATTATCATCATATCCATCAAACAGATAGTATCACCATCCATATATCCTAGTTATAAACATAACACATGTATTAATATATATAAAGACATAAATCATAAGAAAAAAACCCTAATTTTACAAAACTACGATTTAGAGTTCAAAACCAATTCCAAACGATTACTCATAAACTCCTGATTAAGAAAACATATTTTATTTTATAAAACAGAGTTAAAATGAATTAATTATGTATTTTAAAACATTTACATACTAAAAATGCCAAACAAAGCAAACTTCTGAAAACCCTTGAGAATCAGGTCTCAAAAATCATAAAATTAGATTCTACGTTAAAAATCCTTTCCATCGACTATTTATTCATATTTTTCTGATAAAGGATCGATTTACTATGAATTAAGTAAACCTGACCAATCAGAAATTAGGAAAACCATAGTGTGACAGGTATTTAAATAAAATGAATCTCGATGTAAATAACAGAGTAAAGGACCAAAATATCCTTGCTCGTTAAATCAAACCAATTAAATTGACGAGGGAAAAAGAGTCATTTGAACAGATCAATTGTTTTGCAAGCGAGAAAGAAGAAACTGGGGGGTGAAAAGACGAAAATACCCATGCAAAAAAAAAACTAGCGATTGAAGCAGCGGGGGACTCCAGGGTCATTTCGCGACCTGGATTGCTTCCCCTCGCAGCCATGGCCGTGAGCACCAGCTCCAGGAGCCAGGCTCCATGACAAACCTGGTCAGTTACTCGCGATCTGATCAGGGGATCATGTCGAGGGCTTCGCCGCTACCAGGCGGAGGCGATGGGGCAAACAGGGAGGCGATCGATGCAGTGACCACCCAAACTACATGCGGTGAACCAGAGAAACAGGGCCCGACAAAGCCAAGACCAGGAACCGTCAAGAGGCAAAGAGGTCAAAACCTGAGGTCAGGGAAACCTTCACGGAGTCAAGTCGAAGCGAACGGAGGAGGCAGCGAGGTCAGAGGAGCTCAGAAGCTCAAAAACAGCAGGTGCCGCCGGAGGTCGTCGGTGGCCTATAGGTCCGAGCAAACGGACGTGCCGCAGAGCAAGGGAAACCATCGGGGTTGAAAAGCGGAGGTCACAGATTCTTACCGCGCTAAGAATTGATGGGAGGTGACCGGAGGTACAAGCTGCTGGACAAGTCGCCGGAAAAGGAAAATGGAGTAGGGCAGGGAGATAGGGGGTAGCTAGAGGAGAAATTGATGGACGAGGAAGAAAGGTAGCAGCCCGAGGGTTGTTTCTACTGCCTTAAATAGGCGTGAGGAGGACACTAGCCCCTACTACAACACCACGGCAGGGAAGAGAAGGAGGCCCCAATTAGGCGTTTCTTCTATAGAGAACGACAGAGCGCGATATGGGGATCGTTGGGATCGGAGCGTCGAACCGAACTTGATGGTGAAGAGCCAACGCGAAACCGTCGAGAATTGGTGGAGTTTGAATCCGAGGAGGCAGCACAGGCTGAGTTGCTGCCGTTTCGCGGGATGAGCGGAGGAAGAAGATAGAGTGGGCGCCGTTGGATTATGTCCAGATCGAGATGATTAGACGTGAGTCGTCCGATGGAGCGCGTTTGGGAGTTAAAGCGTGACAGGGGTAAAAATAACGGAACTATAGCGTTATAATCGAATAAATGAATCCATTAAAGCACTACACTATACTAAAAGCTAATAAAATCCATTTGAGGGGTCAAATGAACTCCAAAAGCCACCAAAATTGAACCATAGGCTCATAGTAAAGTCTAGAACAATGCTATGCAATTAGATCCACGTTTAATACATAATAAGACCATTAATAAATATATAGCTCATAAAAGAGTATAATAATATATTAAAATCAAGGAATTATATGAAAAAGCCTATTAATGAGAAACATGTGAGTAAATTCGACATATAAAACACATTAGGGTACAAATACTCATTACTCAACAAAATAACATATTAATGTGAACTAAAATCATATTTTGAGGAGAGAGAAACAATAAAGGTTAATATACACATATATGAACTCAAATACACATTATTAATAATATATTTATCCAAAAAGCTCCAAATAAATATAATCTACTATATTATCCCAGTAAGGACCAAATCACATAATTAACCCTAACTTATCTCCTAATGTGGGTTATTTGTGCAAACACCCCTCGATTTACATCAATGAGGGTAAATAGTGATTTCAACATCAAATTGTGCTCAAATTGCACAAGGAGTCCAAAAATGATCCAAAAGGATGTGCAATTTATGGAAAAGGTCCAAATGGACTAAAAGGAAAAGAAAAGCTCAAAAGTGGGTAAATTGCAGGGAAGACCCTGAGATTCAGTATGTTACAATTATACACACAGGATTTTCCATCTCTAGATTTTCTTCAGGCATCATTTCTATATCTCTCTCTTTCCTGCTCCCATGCACCTTTTCCTAGTGCAACATTTCTTCTTCCTGCAGCAACCTCCTCATGTGACCCAGTCATCTTTAAGTTCTTCTTCTCTTATACGAGCAGAAGACACTTTCAGATACACTAGATGACACCAGAACATACTCTACTACCTTAGTCCTATGTCTCTGTAGACTTAGCGAACCTAGAGCTCTGATACCACTTAATTGTCACGACCGTCTCGCGAAAACATGATTAACTAATGCGGAAGCGTTCATCAAGCAGCGGATTAGCGAAAATCACTAAAAATTAAAACTTTTTGCAAAGAGATCCACACATAGGAAATCTTTTCCAAAAAATGCCATTGTATATCATATACATTCTGTTTCAAACGTACATATCCTGTACCATCTCTTTCCAGAGACTACATCATCAGCTTCCTTATAAACATATATGCAGGCAGCATACAAATCTCGAGGCATCAAGCCAAAACCTCAGACTGATATATCAAAAACACTGACTAAAAACTCTGAGGACCTGAGAGTACAAAGACGACACATAGGACTACTATCTATATGACTAGACAGACAATATCTCCACTTGAGATCTTATTGCTGTCCCTGCTGTTGTTGTTGCTGCTGCTCTTTCCCTGTTCTAGGGTTTCTGCTCTGCCTTTCATGCATACCTAAAAATGTTTCCCACGGGGGTGAGACAATTGTAAATTGCCCCAGCGAGAGATATAACTCTCCGCCAGAAACATTGTTATAGCAGATTATGAAATTAAACTGAGCAGGGGTTACTTTTACATTAATAGGCAGAATTATTCTTCATAGAACAGAATAAGAAAATCTCCATTTTCAATAAGAGCATTGCATCTACCCATGGTAGACTCATAGTTCATCCATCTACTTGTAATGAATACAACAGATATGAATAATCACCAATGAACTATAGATATATAACAGAAATGTAACATCAGCCAAGTTCTCTAGCATAACTTATTAACACAAATGCTACAAAGAAAACATGATACTTGTTACCCACATCACACATGGCTCACAAGGTCATTCATATCTTGTCACCTCTCACTAGGCAACAACTTATTCACATGGCTCACAAGGCCATTCACATCTTGTCACCTCTCACTAGGCAACAACTTATTCAAATGGTTCATAAGGCCATTCACATCTTGTCACCTCTCACTAGGCAACAACTTATTCACATGGCTCACAAGGCCATTCACATCTTGTCACCTCTCACTAGGCAACAACTTATTCACATGGTTCATAAGACCATTCACATCTTGTCACCTCTCACTAGGCAACAACTTATTCACATGGTTCATAAAATCCGTACACATTGTTACTTTTATAAAGCAACAACAACATCAACGCACAAAAAGCCAATCAACATTTATTATATAAATGTCATAGCCCAAACTTGGCTATATTCATCATCTCATCATACCTGCATGGTTATTAGGCATGATAACAGTCATACAAGATATTCATCACATCATGTGATACAATAGTAATACCATCATTCCTTAACCAAGAATTAGGGTTCACTATCAAACATGGCTTATCATTCCCTTTTCCCCAAATTAGGGTTAGGGTTCCCCATTTCTCATTAATTCAGACCCTCTTGAGTTAACCAACTTTATCTTGTATTAAGGTATTTCCCCTCTTAATACATTCCATCACAGAATACTCACCCTTAGCATATAATGCATAGGCCACACAGTAGAATTGTCCAACTATCTCACATGATATGGACTTATCTTAGTTTAAGGCATAACTTTATTATAAAGTTACCTATAAACAATCGCAATGATACACCCTCAACTAGGGTTTCACAAGGATACACCCTCAACCAGGGTTCACAATGATACACCCTCCACTAGGGTTTCATAAGGATACACCCTCAACCAGGGTTTATAAAGATACACCCTCAACTAGGGTTTCACAAGGATACACCCTCACCAGGGTTTATAAGGATACACCCTCAACTAGGGTTTACTAATCGTATATTGGATCCATGCATTTGTTATGCATTATTGATTAGTACCATTAAGGGTATCTCTCACCTAATTACATTAGGTTTCCAAAAAGGTTTGATCAATTGGACCTTCAATGACATGAGGTATCCAATTGAATTGGGGTTTTCAATGTTGATTCCTTCAATCATTGAATTCATGGAACCAATCATCAATTGTACCTATACTCATACTTAAATTGAGTTTAATAGGCCCTCAATTGATCATCAATTAGGGTTTGATTCAATTGAATTAAGGTTTGGAATCGTAGATCCAACAACACTCATCAATGCAAGATTGGTTACTTTGAAACTATTGAACCATTATCCAAATTGGGTATGACCTGACCCCAAACGGTCTTGAGGTCGTTTGGATGACCTCAAAACGGTCTTGAGACCGTTTTCCCATCATATCACTCAAATCTAAGCAATCCAATTGGGGTTTGGTTCATTGGATTGATCACCAAATCAACATTGCATTGTATAACAGCTTGGTACCTTTAGACCTTCAAACACCTAACCATACTCAACCCTAGACCTCCAAACGGTCTTGGGTGACCACCAAACGGTCTTGAGACCATTTAGATGAGCTCCAAATGGTCTTGAGACCGTTTGGCCCATCCAACCTTTGGATTCTAGTGAAAAATCATCATGGATTGGTCTATCGAGTTTATCAACAAAGCAGCACTACATTGCAATATGATTAGTACCTTTGGACCTTCAATTGGTCAACTATACTTGACCCCAGACCTTCAAACGGTCTTGGGGTGACCCCCAAACGGTCTTGAGACCGTTTGGGTGATCCCCAAACGGTCTCAAAACCGTTTGGGCTAATCAACCCAAAATCTCAACTTAACTCATTGGAATTTCAGCACTGTTTTCAATTAGGGTTTGCCTAATTGAATAGCCTTCAACTCAGGATTCCTTGGGAGTTAATCCCTCAAATTAGGTGAGTCATTAGAAAACATCATTAGGAACAGTAATCCCACACGGTTAATGCTTGGTCAACGCACTCAAACGGTCTTGAGACCGTTTTCCCAAAAAGTTCAATTAAATCAGATTGAAAATCAGCACTTAATCCAATTAGGTTTTCCTAATTGATTAGGCTTCAACTCACGATTCCTTTGGAGTTAATCCCTCAAATTTGTAGGGTTATTAATAAACATAATTATGAACAGGAATCCCAAACGGTCAATGCTTGGTCAACCATCTCAAACGGTATTGAAACCGTTTTCTCAACCAGGTCAAGTTAATCAGGTTGAAAATCAGCACATAAATCAATTCGATTGCCTAATTGATTGGCCTTCAACTATCGATTCCTTTGGAGTTAATCCCTCAAATTTGGAGGGTTATCAGCCTACATAATTAGGAACAAAATTCCCAAACGGTAAACGCTTGTTCAACCATCTCAAACGGTCTTGAAACCGTTTTCTCCCAAACGGTTTCAAACCGTTTGCCCTTAAACGGTTTGCTGAAACCGCATAGCCAATCTAATTAAAACGATTTGGAGTAGCTATAAAAACGGTTTTGCTTGGTAAATTTCTTTGGATAAGCATCTAGGATGATGTCATCATCCCTTTCCTTAGAACAACCAATAACAGCAACCGTTCTTGATGGAAATTACAGCAAAGAAACAAGTGTGTATCAAATTGAAGAAATCAATCAACAAAGCATAGAGAATTGATGCAATAGCAATGTTTAAGGGTTTGAGTTATAAAACCCGCCTCCAATTGAGCTCCAAAGCTCCAAGATCACGCCATCAATGGTGTATGAAGATCTAGAAACTCCCCCTAGGCTCGTCCTCAAGCTTTTGATTGCAAAAGTTGGCTAGGGTTGAAGAGGAGATCGAAATAAGGAGGAATCCATAATTTATTTTCGATTTCCACCATGAAATCAAGGAGAACGAAGGTAAAGGGCTTACCCACAGGTTGGGGACGTGCTCCCTGCTCCTCCCTAGCTCCTTGGTCGGTTTTTCAAGCAAGGGGAAGAAGAAAATCCGAAAAAGGCCTTGGTTTGGGCTTGGAAATGGCACTTTTATAAGGAAATTGATGAGAGAAAAAATGCCTTATTAAAATGCATTTAATTCCAAAAATAGTACCACCTCTTCCTCCTTGGTTTGCTTGCATACAAAGGCAACTCAAAGCCACCGAACTCCCTTCCATTATCCATTGATTAAGGGAAAAGAAAATAAGCACCTTAATCCATTATAATATTAATATATCTTTTTGAGTGGAAATTCTTTCCCTTATAATAAGGTGAGTGGAATTTCACCTACTTAAGATATTTTCGTTCCTTATCTTGGAA
This sequence comes from Alisma plantago-aquatica, assembly GCA_963693085.1. Lineage (NCBI taxonomy): Eukaryota > Viridiplantae > Streptophyta > Magnoliopsida > Alismatales > Alismataceae > Alisma > Alisma plantago-aquatica. Next base: position 1,073,854,413 of record OY856412.1, read on the forward strand.
AAGGAACGTCCATCCTTATTCAAAATCAACCAATAACATTTTGGTTGAAGGCCCTTTAATTAATACATTCATTTTTGCCCTAAATTGGATTAGGGTTTCACTTAGGATTAAATCTTGATTATTTTAATATCAAGATTCTCTCTCCTCCAACTTAATTCCAATGAGATGCCCCTCTCATTTTCTTTGCTCTACATGATGCCAAGAAATATTAGGGACCTTATTGAAGTGGTAATTTGCATATTGAACCCTAGGTTTTGGGTAAATTGCACTTTACACCAAAACTGGGTTTTAATGCACACCATTGTCCAACAAGCTCTATCTTGGTGTCCAGACTTGTAGAAACCTTACCACTACATCATATTCATTCTTATGATGTCACAACATCAGAGGAACATCTTATCATGCAACATTTGTAATTTAACCCCTCCAATTTGGGAAATTTGTACTTTAGTCCAAAATAAGCAAACATTGCTTCAACATTGTCCAAACTGGACCAAAATTGAAACATAAGTTCCTCATGAGCCCTAATTACTTTTCCCAAGGTAATATTAAGAATATACTCAGCATTATTAGGCAAAACATCTAGGTTTAATTCATAACCCAGGTCAGGGATGTTACAGCTGAGATTCCAGATCATTTGCCCAAAGTCGGAGACCGTTTGGGGAGAGGTATCCGAAGACCGTTTGGTCTCATGCGGTTTCCATACCGTTTACTAGCAAACGATTTACAAACCGTTTGCCCCTGTCTACAGACCGTTTGCGCAACTCTATGAGACTGTTTAGTCTCATGCATTTTCCAAACCGTGAGAGCAAAACTCACCGAAGACCGTTTGGCTGAAGCGTTGACCGTTTGATCTCATACGGTTTGCAGACCATTTGCTAAAGTTGCACAAGACCGTTTGGTTAGATTCTACAGACCGTTTAGGCTAAATAAAGTGAAACCATTTGGGCAGAAATATCTCCAGACCGTTTGGAGACAGTCTTGTGCCTATAAATAGGACCCCAAGGGTCCTCACTTGGACATCGGTTCCGGGACGCCGACAGGCTGCCTGTACACAGGTTCGATCCAAAACCAGTCCAGTCCGCACCAGTTTCATTTCACCTACTACCCATGTTGCAACCAAGGAGGCTGAGGAGAGAAGGAAGACGGAGTGAGGGAGACTATCCAGTCTGTCTTGACAACTCCCATTCGTGTCCAGATCTGCTCCGACATGACGTAGGAGGCTGCATCTTCTTCACCGAGCTGCAACTACCTTCTGCATCGAGTTCATGGTGGATTTCTCTCTCTTTCTCATTCTTATTGTTTCTCGCATCATGAGCGAGTAGTACCTTTTCGCTGGGGTGCGGGGACTAGCCCTGCTACCCATGCAAATCATGTTCTTTTGTTAAACTCTCCATGGAAATGTATATAACTTTCCATTTAGTTGTTAGTTGGTATATTTATAGTGGATTATCTACTTGCTCTCATCTTGTTCCTTCCTATATTGCAAAATCTTCTATATGTGGGATGGAATGACGGTTTACAATGTTTGACTCTTTGATGAGAACTTCTGATAAGATTCCTTGAGGTCGTAAGTGTATGATCTGTTAGGGGACGAGACATCTAGCCTACAGTGATGCTTCTGTGATCTAAACATCCCTCAGGGAGGACCACAACCTTAGTTGGATTTTATATCGTCTTTTTTTATCGTCGATGTTAGTTTGTAGATCTATCACCTGCTTGCTTATCAATTAATGCGGTTGACTCCCAACTAGAAATAGAATGGGGTCTTCTTCGGAGCTGTAAGAAAGTGATCTGGTTGGTGACGAGACATCTGATGCCTAAGGTGATGCTTACGCGAACCTAACGCCCTAACGGGGGGTTCTGCAGCCGCTCCATTTGGATTGATATATCTTGCCTGGTTTGTTTGTGATTGAATGTGTTTGCGTGTGTAGCGGCGGTGAAACCCGATATCATCCCAACAATTCCATATCATTGATATAAATCCAACTTTAATTCAGCTTTTACTTTCTTGCAATTAGTCTAATTAACATCAAATCAACCAATCGTTCTAAATATTAGTTTTACTTGAGCAAGATTTGATTGACAAAGATTCTTAAAAACGTTGTCCTTTGGGTTCGATCTTTAACTATACTGTGATAAGACTCGTCCGCTTGTGGGTGGTATTATTGTACTTTGTTTTTGGTAAAAACTCGGGGATTTCAACCCCGAGTGAGTTTGTTAGTACGTTCAAAATACCACGTCAAATTCTGGCGCCGTTGTCGGGGACAACGGAATCAGTTAGTCAAATATAGTTCTTTTAAGACTAATTTAGGATTTTTCTTTTTCTTTTGAAACAGTCGATCACCTACTTGAATTTTGACTCTACTTCGTGAATCTCATTTTTGAAATCTTTCTATTTTCAGGTACAATCCAAGGCGTAGTGTATGCACCGTTCAGACAACCCCGGACTAACAACGAGCTTTGATCCCGAGATAGACATAACTTTCCATCGCCAGATCAGAGAAAATCAAGCAAGGATGGCTCAAGAAGAAGAAGTATACCGAAGGGTGGCTCAAGCCATCAATGTGCAGAGAGAGAGGCTCATGCAAGAAGCCAGAGCTTTAGTTCAAGAGGAAATTCTAGCAGCACAAGCAGCAGCACAAGCAACTGATCTACAAAAGGATATTAGAGAGTTCTTGTAACATCCCTGACCTGGGTTATGTGTTAACCCTAGAGGTTTTTCTTAATAAGGTTGATTAGATTCTTAATCTTATCTTGGAAAAAGTAATTAGGGCTCATGATAAACTTATGTTTCAATTTTGGTCATGTTTGAACAATGTTGAATCAATGTTTTGTTTGTTTTGGACTAAAGTGCAAATTACCCAAGTTGAGGGGTTGATGTGAAAATTGTACATGATAATATGTTACTCATGTGTTGAAGCATCATGAGAGTGAATATGATGTTGAGGTATGGCTTATGGAAGCCTGAATACCAAGAAAGAGCTGATAAAGCAATGTTGTGCATTAAAACCTAGTTTTGGTGTAATGTGCAATTTACCCAAAACCTAGGGTTTGATATGCAAATTACCACTTCAATAAAGTACCTAATGTTTCTTGGCATCATGTAGAGCAAAGAAAATGAGAGTTACTTCTCATTTGAATTAAGATGGAGGAGAGAGAATCTTGATATTAAAATAATCAAGATTTAATCCTAAGTGAAACCCTAATCCAATTTAGGGAAAAAATGAATGTATTAATTAAAGGGCCTTCAACCAAAATGTTATTGGTTGATTTTGAATAATTATGGACGTTATTTTGCCAAGATAAGGAACGAAAATATCTAAAGGAGGTGAAACTCCACTCACCTTATTATAAAGGAAAGTAATTTCCACTCACATATGGGATATTAATATAATAAGCATTAAGGTGCTTATTTTCTTTTCCCTTAATTCATGGATAATGGAAGGGAGTTCGGTGGGGATAGAGATGCCCTTGCATGCAAGAAACCAAGGGGGAAGTGGTGGCAACAATTTTGGAATTAAAAGACTTTTATAAAGTATCTTCTCTCTCCTCAATTTTCTTATAAAAGTACATTTTCCAAGCCAAATGAAAGGCTTTTACGACCCCAATTCTTCTCCTTTCTTGCAAAACTGACCAAGAAGGCTAAGGACAGCAGGGAGCACGTCCCCAACCTGTTGGTAAGCCTTTTATCTTCGTTCTTCATGATTTCATGGTGAAAATCATAAAACAATGTGTAATTCCTTCATTTCTTCACTCAATCTTCAATTCTAGCCGATCATTTCACTCCAAATCTTGAAGTTGAGCCTTGGAATAGTTGGAGAAGATTCATCCACCATTAGAGCCGTGTATCTTGGAGCTTGGAGATCAGATTTGAGGTGGGTTTTATAACTCAAACCCTTAATCATTGATATTGCATCAATTCTCTATACTTTGTTGATTGTTTTCTTTAAATTGCTACACTCTTGTTTCTTTGCTGCAATTTCCATCAAGAACGGTTGCTGTTCTTGGTTGTTCGAAGGAAGGGGATGATTACATCATCCTAGATGATTATCCAAAGAAAAGTACCAAGCCAAACGGTTTTGATAGCTATTCCAAATCGTTTTAATTTGATTGGGTATGCGGTTTCAGCAAACCGTTTAAAGGCAAACGGTTTGAAACCGTTTGGGAGAAAATGGTTTCAAGACCGTTTGAGATGGTTGACCAAGCGTTGACCGTTTGGGATTATTTTTCCTAATTATGTAGGCTAATGACCCACCAAATTTGAGGGGTTAAATCCAAAGGAATCGTAGGTTGAAGGCCAACCAATTAGGCAAATCGAATTGAATTAAATGCTGATTTTCAACCTGATTAACTTGACCTGTTTGGGAAAACGGTTTCAAGACCGTTTGAGTGAGTTGACCAAGCGTTGACCGTTTGGGATTCCTGTTCATAATATATGTTGGTTGATGACCCTCCAAATTTGAGGGATTAAATCCCAATGCATCGGGAGTTGAAGGCTAATCAATTAGGGAAACCTAATTGGATTAAGTGCTGATTATCAATCTGATTTAATTGAACTTTTTGAGAAAACGGTCTCAAGACCGTTTGAGTGCATTGACCAAGGGTTGACCGTTTGGGATTACTGTTACTAATGATGTGTTATAATGACTCACCAAATTTTAGGGATTAACTCCCAAGGAATCGTGAGTTGAAGGCTATTCAATTGGGAAAACCCTAATTGAAAACAGTGCTGAAATTCCAATGAGTTAATTGGAGATTTTGGGTTGATTAGCCCAAACGGTTTCAAGACCGTTTGGGGATCACCCAAACGGTCTCAAGACCGTTTGGGGGTCACCCCAAGACCGTTTGGATGTCTGGGGTCAAGTATAGTTGACCAATTGAATGTCTAAAGGTACCAAATTATATTGCAATTAAGTGCTGATTTGTTGATCAACTCGATAGACCAAACCTTGATGAAATTTCACTAGAATCCAAAGGTTGGATGAGCCAAACGGTCTCAAGACCGTTTGTAGCTCATTCAAACGGTCTCAAGACCGTTTGGTGGTCACCCAAGACCTTTTGGAGGTCTAGGGTTGAGGTGTTTGAAGGTCTAAAGGTACCAAGCTGATATACAATGCAATGCTGATTTGGTGATCAATTCCATGATCCAAACCTTAATTATATGGCTTGGATTTGAGTGATATTATGGGCAAACGGTCTCAAGACCGTTTGGAGGTCATCCAAACGACCTCAAGACCATTTGGGGTCAGGTCATACCCAATTTGGATGATGGTTCAAAAGTTTCAAAGTAAACAATCTTGTATTGATGAGTGTTGTTGAATTGTCGATTCTAAACCCTAATCCAATTGAATCAAACCCTAATTTATGACCAAGTGAGGGTCAATTGAGGGTCAAATAAGTTTAAGGTTGACCTACTAAACTCAATTGAAGTATGAGCATAGGTCCAATTGATGATTGGTTCCATGAATTCAATGGTTGAAGATCCAATGCAATCAATTGAAACATAATTAGTAGCTTGATTGATGATCAACTTCAAAGCTCTAATTGGTGTTTATAAACCCTAATTCCATTGACATTAGACCCTAATTTAAGTTCCAATTCAGGGATGAGTTCATGACTCAATTGATGATTGAGTTGATGATCCAATTGGTTGAGATTCCATAGATTGGAATTGAGTGTTGTTGAAGTCTTGATTGACTCTTTGGTCCATGCGATTTTGAGAGGTTTGGACCAAACGGTCTCAAGACTGTTTGAGTCCAAACGGTCTCAAGACCATTTAATACCAAACGGTCTCAAACCGTTTGAGACCCATGTGGTTTCAAGTCCATGCGGTTTCAAAGCTTTTTGCTTAAACGGTTTCAAACCGTTTGTGATTCAATTTGGTTAATTCAATTGGATACCTTATGTAATGGAGGTCCAATGTGATTGAATCTTTGAGAATTAAGATGATGAATGTTCTATTGATCCAATAATGATTAGTAATGATAATCAATGAAGGTACAAATGGTTGAAACCCTAATAGTACCTAAGTAATTAAGTGCCAATTAAGGGATGAATCCCTAATTGCTTATAGGATCAACGACTGAAGGGTTGATATGACCTAATCAAGTTGAGAAGTTGATAGTATGAATTCATACATGAATATGATTCATGTGATGATTAAGGGTTATGATCCTTAAGCAAAGAGATCATGAAACCCTAAACATGAACATAAACCCTAATTGACAGGGTTATTGAACTCAAACCTTAATTGAAGGTGTATCCATGTAAAGCCCTAATTGAGGGTGATTCTATGAGAAACCCTAATGGGGATTGAGTAGTAAACCCTAATTATGGGTAATGTAATATGAAACCCTAATGAAGGGTGGTGCTATATGCAATCCCTATTCTAATGAAGGGAAATGGTATGTGAAACCATAATTCCCTAATAAGAGAATAGAATTCATGCTTGAATATGATTCAAGAGGTGAACTCCTGTAGCACGACCGTGTTAGGTAGCACGACCATGGTATTTTCACTTTGCACGACCGTGCAAGGTAGCACGGCCGTGGTGGCTTCCCTTAGCACGACCGTTTTTGGTTGCACGGCCGTGGTACTCTATGTTTGACTTAGAGTTTGTTTTGAATAGGACCTAACATGGTCTTTTTATTAATTCCTGACTTATGTATGAATCCATAGTATTGGAAATAGTTGTATATTCCAAGTAAGAGACAATTGATCATTACTTTACACGATGAATGTGATAAACTGGTGCATAAAGTATTAGGATGGGTAATACCCTAATACAAGCTAAGTATGTGAACTTAAGAAAGTTAATGGTGTTGAGGGAAGTGAGACATCAAGATATGATAGATATCATATCCAACACCCCAAATAATGGTATACCTTGTTGTGATATAAGTCCAATATGATTGGATGAATGATACATGAGATGTGTGATGGAAATCCTAATCCTGGTAAAGGATTAAGGGTAATACCCTTGAATTATTAATACATTGTTTTTGCATGATGTTGATAGATAATTGATGTGCTGCTATCATATGTGCTAACCATGCAGGTATCATGAGATGATGGGCATAGCCAGGTATGCGCTGTGATATGTTATTAATTTGAATTTGTTTATGGGGCCTTGTGTGCCATAATATATCTTGTTGTCTGATAAGAGGTAGCAAGAGAGATAATAGGCATCAAGTATCATACTTACCTTGGTCAAATGACCTAAAGGTGTTAGTTACCTAAGGAAGTGGTAACAATGCTCAGGTGATGAGCTAAGGGTTTAAACACCCAGAATCACATGGTTAGGGTATTGAAATTGTGAAAGGATGATAATTTCCAGTGGTGAATTAAGGGATTAAGATCCCAACACTTTATGAAAAGAATATGGCTACAGGCCATGACTCCACAATGATAATACCAGGCTTTAGATATATGATCTAATCTTGAAGAGAGTTAAAGCAGTGGTAATGATTCTGTAGTTTGAATAGATGTTATACATGTTCTTTATATTCCTTAAAGGATAAATGACATGTTGATTCTATCAAGTTATAGTTGCAATGCTTCTGATATAGAATAATGTTCTAATCTGTTAGACATTAAAATATCTGCTGCTATACAAATATGATTCTTCCATTCATATTTATCTTCTTAAGTTGCAATAACAATGTTATTGGCGGAGAGTTATAACTCTCGCTGGGGCAATTTTTATAATTGTCTCACCCTCATGGGAACCACATTTTTAGGTGGACGCGGACGAGGAGATAGGAATCCTTCAATAGGTGAAGGACAACAATAGCAGCAGCAGAGACAACAGTGAAGTCTTAGGTGGAGACACTGACTCTTATGCCTTGTATAGATGTAAATAGAGTCCTATGTGTCGTCTCTGTACTCTCAGGTCCTCGGAGTAGTAGTTAGTGCTTTTGAGATTTTGGCTTAGAGCCTCGAGATTTTATACTACCTGTGTTTAGCTTGACAGGACAGTTAATGCTTGTAATTCTCAAAAGGAGATGATACAAAATATGTACCTGTGAACAAGAATGTAATTATGTTACTTTGGTTCTATGTGAGAAAGTTTTCCTTCAATGGATATTTTGATAAAAAGGTTTTAATTTTTAGTGATTTGTGCTAATCCACTGCTTGATGAACGCTTCCGCATTAGTTAATCTTGTTTCCGCGAGACGGTCGTCACAATTAAGTGGTATCAGAGATCTAGGTTCGCTGAGTCTACAGAGACATAGGACTAAGGTTGTAGAGTCTGTTCTAAGTGTCTTCCAGTTTATCTGATAGTATCTTCTGCTCACATAGGAGAAGAAGAACTTGAAAATGACTGGAGAACACGAGGAACACATTGCTAAGTACAATGTTGTTGTACCAGGAGAGGGTGCATGGGACCAGGCAAGAGGAGAAAAAATGCCTGAGAATTCCCACCTTGACCTAATCAGGATAGAGAATCCTATGCTATGCTCTTGAAGAGCAGAATAAGACAACTGTAATGCATATAGAAGACTGGATACTAGTATCATAACCTAAGTTACCAGTCTTTAATGCATAAACTTTGGGCTTTGAAAGGATTCCTGAGTGATATGATCATGTTAGAACAGTGGAAATGTGGAAAAGATTAACATATGGCAAGAAAGTAGACTCTACCATAAGTTTAGACAAACAATACATTTGTGATGGTAGTGCCCAAGGAGGGGCCATAAGCTATGAATTAAGGTAAGGTCTTTACAATTTTAGAGACATTTTCCTGGATATTATGAAAAGCCAACGTTTTTGGTGTTACCAGTGCACTAAATGCCTAGTACGCCAGGGCAGTAGCCACTAAGTAAAGACAAAAGCAGCAATATGAGATAATTGGACACTATGGGTTGAAATCAACCTAATGTGGTAGGTGACCTTGAAGGGTAATACTTAAATAAAATATATTCACCCTGATACTTCATTTCATGATTCTATGTGTTAAAGATATGAAAGTAGTTGCTTTTGAACTTCCTTTGACTAGTCCTATAAGGACACAAGAGAGATGAGAACTTATATCTTACTCAGTGTTCCTTAAAATGTTTTATAATCTCCCTTATCTGTATGCCAAAAGATGAAATATAGAAATGATGCTTGGAGAAAATCTAGGAAATGGAAAATCCTGTGTGTACAATGATATGAAAAGTGAGGAATACGATAGCAAATAAGGTGCATACTACCTAATCTCAGTACTTATATACCTTGGCCAGGTATATGATTATTGAAGATAAGGCAAGTATGAAACTCTTAGATTGATATCTTTTTGATTGCTCTGATCAAGCAGTCATTCTGATACAATATAATGAGTATCATGAAATAAGAAATATGGAATCAATAAAGGAAGATTCTTTGTGAAATTCCAATAAAGGAAGATGCTTTGTGCAATTCCAATAAAGGAAGATGCTTTGTGCAATTCCAATAAAGGAAGATGCTTTGTGAAATTCCAATAAAGAAAGATGCTTTGTACAATTCCAATAAAGGAAGATGCTTTGTGCAATTCCAATAAAGGAAGATGCTTTGTGCAATTCCAATAAAGGAAGATGCTTTGTGCAATTCCAATAAAGGAAGATGCTTTGTGCAATTCCAATAAAGGAAGATGCTCTGTTCAATTCCAACCCTAAACAAAAAGGGAAAAGCTATGTGACATTCCTAACTAATAGGAATAACTATGTGAACATTCCCAATTACATAGAGTTTTCTAAGTGAATTATCTCTGTTAGATGTATATGTTTTTCCTTTTGATAAGTATTCTTGAGTGATTATTGAAGTATGTTCTTTTATGCTTCTTCCTTTCAATGACATGGACATCATATGTTAGGGGTTTATGCTTTGCATAAACATAAACAGTGATATGGAGGAATTAATGAAAGGAGCTTTGTGTGGAATCACAGAGTTCATAATATCTCTAGGATATTAAGATGACATGTGGAGATTTGAGGGCATGATTAATGAACAATTTGTTCCTCCTTTTCCTGGGATTTCGAGGACGAAATCCTTGTTAGGGGTTTATAATTTGTAACATCACTGACCTGGGTTATGTGTTAACCCTAGAGGTTTTGCTTAATAAGGTTGAGTAGATTCTTAATCTTATCTTGGGAAAAGTAATTAGGGCTCATGAGAAACTTATGTTTCAATTTTGGTCATGTTTGAACAATGTTGAATCAATGTTTTGTTTGTTTTGGACTAAAGTGCAAATTACCCAAGTTGAGGGGTTTATGTGCAAATTGTACATGATAATATGTTCCTCATATGTTGAAGCATCATGAGAGTGAATATGATGTTGAGGTATGGCTTATGGAAGCCTGAATACCAAGAAAGAGCTCATACAACAATGTTGTGCATTAAAACCTAGTTTTGGTGTAATGTGCAATTTACCCAAAACCTAGGGTTTGATATGCAAATTACCACTTCAATAAAGTCCCTAATGTTTCTTGGAATCATGTAGAGCAAAGAAAATTAGAGTTACTTCTCATTTGAATTAAGATGGAGGAGAGAGAATCTTGATATTAAAATAATCAAGATTTAATCCTAAGTGAAACCCTAATCCAATTTAGGGCAAAAATGAATGTATTAATTAAAGGGACTTCAACCAAAATGTTATTGGTTGATTTTGAATAAGGATGGACGTTATTTTGCCAAGATAAGGAACGAAAATATCTAAAGGAGGTGAAGCTCCACTCACCTTATTATAAAGGAAAGTAATTTCCACTCACATATGGGATATTAATATAATAAGCATTAAGGTGCTTATTTTCTTTTCCCTTAATTCATGGATAATGGAAGGGAGTTCGGTGGGGATAGAGATTCCCTTGAATTCAAGAAACCAAGGGGGAAGTGGTGGCAACAATTTTGGAATTAAAAGACTTTTATAAAGTATCTTCTCTCTCCTCAATTTTCTTATAAAAGTACCTTTTCCAAGCCAAATGAAAGACTTTTACGACCCCACTTCTTCTCCTTTCTTGCAAAACCGAAAAAGAAGGCTAAGGACAGCAGGGAGCACGTCCCCAACCTGTTGGTAAGCCTTTGATCTTCGTTCTTCATGATTTCATGGTGAAAATCATAAAACAATGTGTAATTCCTTCATTTCTTCACTCAATCTTCAATTCTAGCCGATCATTTCACTCCAAATCTGAAGTTGAGCGTTGGAATAGTTGGATAAGCTTCATACACCATTAGAGCCGTGTATCTTGGAGCTTGGAGATCAGATTTTAGGCGGGTTTAATAACTCAAACCCTTAATCATTGATATTGCATCAATTCTCTATACTTTGTTGATTGTTTTCTTTAAATTGCTACACTCTTGTTTCTTTGCTGCAATTTCCATCAAGAACGGTTGCTGTTCTTGGTTGTTAGAAGGAAGGGTATTATTACATCATCCTAGATGCTTATACAAAGAAAAGTACCAAGCCAAACAGTTTTGATAGCTATTCCAAATCGTTTTAATTTGATTGGCTATGCGGTTTCAGCAAACCGTTTAAAGGCAAACGGTTTGAAACCGTTTGGGAGAAAACGGTTTCAAGACCGTTTGAGATGGTTTACCAAGCGTTGACCGTTTGGGATTCTTGTTCCTAATTATGTAGGATAATGACCCACCAAATTTGAGGGGTTAACTCTAAAGGAATCGTAGGTTGAAGGCCAACCAATTAGGCAAATCGAATTGAATTAAATGCTGATTTTCAACCTGATTAACTTGACCTGTTTGGGAAAACAGTTTCAATACCGTCTGAGTGAGTTGACCAAGCATTTACCGTTTGGTATTCCTGTTCATAATTATGTTGGTTGATGACCCTCCAAATTTGAGGGATTAACTCCCAAGGAATCGTGAGTTGAAGGCTAATCAATTAGGGAAACCTAATTGGATTAAGTGCTGATTATCAATCTGATTTTATTGAACTTTTTGGTCAAACGGTCTAAAGACCGTTTGAGTGCGTTGAACAAGGGTTGACCGTTTGGGATTAATGTTCCTAATGATGTTTTCTAATGACTCACCAAATTTTAGGGATTAACTCTCAAGTAATCGTGAGTTGAAGGCTATTCAATTGGGAAAACCCTAATTGAAAACAGTGCTGAAATTCCAATGAGTTAATTGGAGATTTTGGGTTGATTAGCCCAAACGGTTTCAAGACCGTTTGGGGATCACCCAAACGGTCTCAAGACCGTTTTGGGGTCACCCCAAGACCGTTTGGATGTCTGGGGTCAAGTATAGTTGACCAATTGAAGGTCTAAAGCTACCAAATCATATTGCAATTAAGTGCTGATTTGTTGATCAACTCGATAGACCAAACCTTGATGAAATTTCACTAGAATCCAAAGGTTGGATGAGCCAAACGGTCTCAAGACCGTTTGGAGCTCATCAAAACGGTCTCAATACCGTTTGGTGGTCACCCAAGACCGTTTGGAGGTCTAGGGTTGAGTATGGTTAGGTGTTTGAAGGTCTAAAGGTACCAAGATGATATACAATGCAATGCTGATTTGGTGATCAATTCCATGATCCAAACCTTAATTGGATGGCTTGGATTTGAGTGATATGATGGGAAAACGGTCTCAAGACCGTTTGGAGGTCATCCAAACGACCTCAAGACCGTTTGGGGCCAGGTCATACCCAATTTGGATGATGGTTCAAAAGTTTCAAAGTAAACAATCTTGTATTGATGAGTGTTGTTGAATCGTCGATTCTAAACCCTAATCCAATTGAATCAAACCCTAATTTATGACCAAGTGAGGGTCAATTGAGGGTCAAATCAGTTTAAGGTTGACCTACTAAACTCAATTGAAGTATGAGCATAGGTCCAATTGATGATTGGTTCCATGAATTCAATGGTTGAAGATCCAATGCAATCAATTGAAACATAATTAGTCGCTTGATTGATGATCAACTTCAAAGCTCTAATTGGTGTTTGTAAACCCTAATTCCATTGAGATCAGACCCTAATTGAAGTTCCAATTCAGGGATGAGTTCATGACTCAATTGATGATTGAGTTGATGATCCAATTGGTTGAGATTCCATAGATTGGAATTGAGTGTTGTTGAAGTCTTGATTGACTCTTTGGTCCATGCGGTTTTGAGAGGTTTGGACCAAACGGTCTCAAAACTGTTTGAGTCCAAACGGTCTCAAGACCGTTTAATACCAAAAGGTCTCAAACCGTTTGAGACCCATGCGGTTTCAAGTCCATGCGGTTTCAAAGCTTTTTGCTTAAACGGTTTCAAACCGTTTGTGATTCAATTTGGTTAATTCAATTGGATACCTTATGTAATGGAGGTCCAATGTGATTGAATCTTTGAGAATTAAGATGATGAATGTTCTATTGATCCAATAATGATTAGTAATGATAATAAATGAAGGTACAAATGGTTGAAACCCTAATAGTACCTAAGTAATTAAGTGCCAATTAAGGGATGAATCCCTAATTGCTTATAGGATCAATGACTTGGTACACTATGTTAATCATAGTTGTATGTACTCGACTGAAGGGTTGATATGAACTAATCAAGTTGAGAAGTTGGTAGTATGAATTCATACATGAATATGATTCATGTGATGATTAAGGGTTATGATCCTTAAGCAAAGAGATCATGAAACCCTAAACATGAACATAAACCCTAATTGACAGGGTTATTGAACTCAAACCTTAATTGAAGGTGTATCCATGTAAAGCCCTAATTGAGGGTGATTCTATGAGAAACCCCAATGGGGATTAAGTAGTAAACCCTAATTATGGGTAACGTAATATGAAACCCTAATGAAGGGTGGTGCTATATGCAATCCCTATTCTAATGAAGGGAAATGGTATGTGAAACCATAATTCCCTAATAAGAGAATAGAATTCATGCTTGAATATGATTCAAGAGGTGAACTCCCGTAGAACGACCGTGTTAGGTAGCACGACCGTGGTATTTTCACTTTGCACGACCGTGCAAGGTAGCACGGCCGTGGTGGCTTCCCTTAGCACGGCCGTTTTTGGTTGCACGGCCGTGGTACTCTATGTTTGACTTAGAGTTTGTTTTGAATAGGACCTAACATGGTCTTTTTATTAATTCCTGACTTATGTATGAATCCATAGTATTGGAAATAGTTGTATATTCCAAGTAAGAGACAATTGATCACTACTTTACACGATGAATGTGATAAACTGGTGCATAAAGTATTAGGATGGGTAATACCCTAATACAAGCTAAGTATGTGAACTTAAGAAAGTTAATGGTGTTGAGGGAAGTGAGACATCAAGATATGATAGATATCATATCCAACACCCCAAATAATGGTATACCTTGTTGTGATATAAGTCCAATATGATTGGATGAATGATACATGAGATGTGTGATGGAAATCCTAATCCTGGTAAAGGATTAATGGTAATACCCTTGAATTATTAATACATTGTTTTTGCATGATGTTGATAGATAATTGATGTGCTGCTATCATATGTGCTAACCATGCAGGTATCATGAGATGATGGGCATATCCAGGTATGCGCTGTGATATGTTATTAATTTGAATTTGTTTATTGGGCCTTGTGTGCCATAATATATCTTGTTGTCTGATAAGAGGTAGCAAGAGAGTTAATAGGCATCAAGTATCATACTTACCTTGGTCAAATGACCTAAAGGTGTTAGTTACCTAAGGAAGTGGTAACAATGCTGAGGTGATGAGCTAAGGGTTTAAACACCCAGAATCACATGGTTAGGGTATTGAAATTGTGAAAGGATGAGAATTTCCAGTGGTGAATTGAGAGATTAAGATCCCAACACTTTATGAAAAGAATATGGGTACGGGCCATGACTCCACAATGATAATACCAGGCTTTAGATATATGATCTAATCCTGAAGAGAGTTAAAGCAGTGGTAATGATTCTTTAGTTTGAATAGATGTTATACATGTTCTTTATATTCCTTAAAGGATAAATGACATGTTGATTCTATCAAGTTATAGTTGCAATGCTTCTGATATAGAATAATGTTCTAATCTGTTAGACATTAAAATATCTGCTGCTATACAAATATGATTCTTCCATTCATATTTATCTTCTTAAGTTGCAATAACAATTTTACTGGCGGAGAGTTATAACTCTCGCTGGGGCAATTTTTATAATTGTCTCACCCCCGTGGGAACCACATTTTTAGGTGGACGCGGACGAGGAGATAGGAATCCTTCAATAGGTGAAGGACAACAATAGCAGCAGCAGAGATAGCAGTGAAGTCTCAGGTGGAGACACTGACTTTTATGCCTTGTATAGATGTAAATAGAGTCCTATGTGTCGTCTTTGTACTCTCAGGTCCTCGGAGTAGTAGTTAGTGCTTTTGAGATTTTGGCTTAGAGCCTCGAGATTTTATACTGCCTGTGTTTAGCTTGACAGGACAGTTAATGCTTGTAATTCTCAAAAGGAGATGATACAGAATATGTACCTGTGAACAAGAATGTAATTATGTTACTTTGGTTCTGTGTGAGAAAGTTTTCCTTCAATGGATATTTTGATAAAAAGGTTTTAATTTTTAGTGATTTTCACTAATCCGCTGCTTGATGAACACTTCCGCATTAGTTAATCTTGTTTCCGCGAGACGATTGTCACAGTTCTCAATCCTGAAAGCTGCAAATGTTCATCATCTAGTACAACCCCCTCCCATCCACGCTCCTAATTTCGAGGTAAGAGCGCATTGGATCACCCTTCTTTAGAACAACCCATTCTACAGAAAACAAGGTGAAGATAGTCAAAAACACCTTCTAAGATTTATTGATCTTTGTGCTATGACAAAGCAAAATGGAGTGTCTGATGATGCCATTAGACTCTGTCTTTTCAAGTACTCCCTTGCTGATAGAGCCATAAGTTGGTACAATTCATTGCAAAGTGAAATACCCATCACCACCTGGGAACAACTGCAAAATGTGTTTCTAGAAAAATTCTACCCTCCATCTCTTACTTATGAAATTAGAGGGCAGATAACAAATTTCACTCAAGTTCCTAGAGAAACCCTTGCTGAAGCTTGGGATAGATACAAAGAGCTTCTACGCAAGTGTCCACACCATGGAATTCCCAAAAACCAACTCATTGAGATTTTCTATAGGGGTGTGGATGATGATATTAAGAGATTCCTAGATTCCTCGTCTAGAGGAAACTTCATGCGTCAAAGTTATGACAGCGCATGGAGAGTCATCACCCTAGGAGCAGAAAATCAAGCTAACTGGGGTAGATCTATAGGTAAAGGAGTTTTGAAAGTAGCTATGGCCGAAGCTACTCCAGAGTACAAGTCTATCGCTGAAACCTTGAAACTCTTAGTTGCCAAGAAAGACCATATTGAATCATCTCGTGCTGCTATTGGGAGAGGACGTTCACCTACTCGACAACCAGAACAAGTCAAGTCTGCTTCCCTATTCTGTGAAGCATGTAAAAGCACCGATCATTCCACTTTATCATGCAATGTTCTCTATGATGTTGTTCTGAGCAATGTATGTGGACAAGGAGATAATGGTCAGATGGAAAATCTTAATGCTATCAACACTATTCCTGGGCAACGTTATTACAATCCGAATCAGAATAGGAATCATCCCGATTTTCAATACGGAAACCCCTCTGGAGCAGTAAACTCGCACCAATTTGGTTCAAACAATCAACCAAGGGGCCCACCAGGATTTCATTATAATCAACAATAGAATTTTGGGAATCAAGGAAATTTCAAGGGGAACTTTTAGAATAGGAACTACAATAATTATCAAAACAACTCTCAGTATCAGAATCTTAATCAACAACAAGGACAGCAAGCAGGACCCGTCCCTTCTGATGACAAGCTATCATCAATTGAAAAGATGTTGCAAACTCAGCAAACTATGATAGCCAACCAACAAGCTCAGCAGAAGGCTATTGAATCTCAACTATCTCAACTTGTAGCTAGCATAAAGCCACCCACTGGAGTCTTTGCTGTCCAACCCGAGAACAATCCCAAGCATCCTGAACAGTTGAAGACGGTCACCACCAGGTCAGGAAAAGACTATTCGGATCCCCCTGTAAAGACACATGTGGTTATTACAGACGAAGATGAACCTGTGATTATCCAAGACTCAACAACACTAGAGTCTCGATCAAAAGATGATAAGATAGATAAGGGAAGTCCTGAGAAACCTACTGGTGAAGAAACTAAAACACCAGAACCTGATATTCCTGTATATAAGCCTCGTATACCTTTCCCAGCTCGTCTAAGGCAAACCAAGCTTGATACTAGATTCAATAAGTTTAAAGAAGCTATGAAGAAACTTCATGTTGACATACCCTTTTTGGATGCTCTGGCCGAGATACTGGCATGGACAAAGTACTTAAAGTCACTCCTCACTAGGAAGTATATAACTGAAGAGTATGAGACAGTAAAACTGGCGACAACCACATCTGATATCATATTGAGCAAGATGCCCAAGAAATAAAAAGACCCGGGATCCTTTGGAATTTCATGTCACATTGGCGACTCATCATGCAAGAAAGGATTGGCAGATCTCGGCGCAAGCATCTCTATTATGCCACTTAGCCTATGCAAGAGACTAGGGTTCACAGAATTGCTACCTACTGGCATGACTATACAACTTGCAGACAATTCGATAAAACGTCTGTTAGGAATCCTCAAAGATGTCTCGGTCAAGGTAGGCAAGGACACATATGTTCCATGCGACTTTGTCATTATGGACATAAAAGAAGACGCAAGATATCATCTCATCTTTGGCCGTCCATTCCTCTCCACTGCAAGAGCCCTGATTGATGTTGAAGCTAGTACCTTACTGCTCATATTAGGCAAAGAAACTCTCAAATTCAAGGTTTTTGAAAGTATGAGAAGACCAAGTATGCAAGAAGAAGTCTATTTGATTGACTGCATTGAACAAATGTCACTTCTGACTCAAGAGCATCATGAATCAAACGATCCTTTGGAAATTGCTCTAACAAACCCATCAGTTAATGAACCAATTGACGAACGGGTAAAGGATTGCATCAAATCCCTCGACTCTGCTAAAGAAGATGTTGAAGCCACTAGTGAAGAACTCAAGGCTATGGAAACTACAGAAGAAACAAGCAAAAAACCAGAAGCACCTGAAATGAAACCCCTGCCCGAAGGACTGAAGTACATGTTTTGAGACGATCTCAAGGTTTGCCCAGTTATTATAAATTACGATCTAACATCTGAACAAGAAGAGAAACTCCTAAAGGAATTAAGGGAAAGAAATAAAGCCATCGTCTATAAAATGAGTGACCTCACTAGGGTCAGTCAAGTGCTGTGTATGCACAATATCCCTATGATGGAAGATCACAAGCCTACTATTGAGCATCAATGAAAGTTGAATCCAAATATGAAGGAAGTGGTTTGTCACGAGGTCATTAAACTACTCACAGTCGGAATAATCTATCCAATCTCAGATTCACCATGGGTGAGTCCAGTGCATGTAGTCCCGAAGAAAGGTGGAACAACTGTTATACGAAATGAAAACAATGAACTCATCCCCACTCGAATAGTCACAGGGTGGAGGATGTGCATATATTATAGAAAGTTGAACAAGGCAACTCGAAAAGATCATTTCCCAATGCCCTTCCTTGATCAAGTCCTAGAAAGGTTGGCTCACCAAGAATATTTTTGTTATCTTAACAGTTACTCTGGATTCTATCAAATACCTATACATCTAGATGACCAAGAGAAAACTACTTTTACCTACCCATTCAGAACATACACATTTAAAAGAATACCGTTTGGTCTCTATAATGCACCCGCAACTTTCCAACGTTGCATGGCTGCCATATTCGCTGGTCTTACTGAAATGATCATGGAGGTTTTCATGGATGATTTTTCTATATACGGAGATTCATTCGATTCATGTCTAAAACACCTCTACCTGGTCCTCAAACATTGTGAAGAAGCACATCTTGTGCTAAATTGGGAAAAGTGCCATTTTATGGTAAGAGAAGGCATTGTCCTCGGCCATAGGGTCAGTAATAGAGGAATAGAAGTAGATAAAGCCAAGATTGAAGTGATTTCTAAACTGGCTATTCCAACGAATGCAAAAGAAATCTGTGATTTCCTAGGGCATGCCGGATTTTACAGAAGATTCATAAAAGACTTTTCCACGATAACGAAGCCAATAACGAATCTATTACAAAAGGATACTGATTTCAATTTCAATGAAGAATGTGTCAAAAGCTTCAATACACTAAACCAGGCTCTCACAACAACACCCATTATTAGAGCTCCCGACTGGGACCACCCTTTTGAAATTATGTGTGACGCCAGTGACTATGTTGTGGGCGCTGTCTTAGGGCAATATATAGAGAAGAAACACTATGTGATCTATTATGCATCAAAAACTCTTGATGAAGCTCAGAGAAATTATGCAACTACCGAGAAAGAACTTCTAGCAGTCGTATATGCCTTTGACAAGTTCAGATCCTACCTAATTGGTTCAAAGGTCAATTTCTACACAGACCACGCTGCCATTCGTTACCTTCTGGCAAAGAAAGATGTAGAACCCAGGTTGATTAGATGGATCCTTCTATTATAAGAATTTGATTTATAGATAAGAGATAAAAAGGGTACAGAGAATCTTGTAGCAGACCACCTCAGTCACATCCACACTCAGGATACCGAGAAGATTCTGATTAACGATTCTTTTCCGGATGATCAACTAATGAAGGTCTCAGAAGTTATATCGTGGTACTTGGATTTTGTGAACTACCTTGCTGCTGGGGTTATCCATCCTTAATGCACCGGGAATGCACTGAAAAATTTCATGCATGATGTAAAGCAATATCACTGGGATGAGCCATATCTTTTCAAACTATTTGCTGATGGTCTATATAGACGATCTATCGCCGAAGAAGAAGCTCAACTTATTTTGGAACAATGTCACTCAGGACCAGTGGGAGGACATCTGAGATCTAAAAAGAGTGCCTTGAAGGTTTTGCAGTGTGGATTCTTCTGGCCAACAATATCCAAAGATTCCTACGACTTTGTCCTATCATGTGACAAATGTCAAAGATCAGGAAATATAACAAAGAGAGATGAGATGCCACTGAATCTATGGCAAGAAGTAGAGATATTCGATGTTTGGGGGATGGATTACATGGGTCCATTCCCATCTTCTCATGGATTTTCATACATCCTAGTGGCGGTGGACTACATCTCAAAATGGGTTGAAGCTATACCAACCGTAACTAGTGATTCCAAACCCGTCATCAAATTATTCAAAGATATTATTTGCCCCCCGTTTTGGAGTGCCACGAACCGTGATATCTGACGGAGGGTCTCACTTCCTTGAAAGAAGCTTTGAAGCTTTGCTGATAAAATATGGTGTAACACATAAAGTAGCCTCGCCCTACCATCCACAAATGAGTGGATAGGTAGAGGTTTCTAATCATCAACTAAAGGCTATTCTGGAAAAAACTGTAGGCCGCAACCGAAAGGATTGGTCGTTAAAAATCAACGACGCCTTATGGGCCTATCGGACTGCTTACAAAACCCCTATTGGGACTACACATTTTCGATTAATATATGGAAAGGCTTGCCACCTTCCAGTCGAACTGGAACACAAGGCATGGTGGGCAATTAAACAACTAAACTTTGATATGAAAGAAGCTGGCCAAGCCAGGATTCTGCAACTCCAAGAGCTGGATGAACTTAGGATGATAGCTTATGAGAATGCACGAATCTACAAAGAACGTACAAAACTTTGGCACGATGGACATATGAAAAGAAAAGACATACAAGTGGGAGACCAAGTTCTGCTATTCAACTCAAGATTGAAGTTATTCCCAGGAAAACTCCGCTCACGCTGGTCTAGACCATACATCGTCAAGAGCATCTCTCCACATGGTGCCTTCTCATTATGGAGAGAAAAGTTAGGTGAATTCGTAACAAATGGTCACCGCTTAAAAAGATATTTCACCTCAACTGACATAGGCACTAAAGCAACGCTAGAACTCACCAATCCCAAGGATCCACCGTGAAGCTGAAGGATCCAGTCGAGCCATTGACATAAAACAAAGGCGCTTGTCGGGAGGCAACCCGATCAATAAACTTGTTTTACTTCCCTTTTCAAATTAGAATGTTTCTTCAATTTTGTTTTTACCTTCTAGTTAATCTTTCATTAAATAAAATTAGCATCGCAAGATGCTATTTTAAGATCTAATTGCTCTTTACCTTTGAGATTTTCAGATAAAAGGATGTTCGCTGATTGGAACGCAACCACATCTGGTGGTCATTCTGGCATGATTTTTCCCCTCCATCTTGGATTTAGGGTTTGCTCGGGATGATAAAAATCTCTAAGTTTGTGGTGGAGGGTGGGTGGTACGTACTTCACTTTCCACCCACACCCATCCTTTTCATACTTAAGTTTTCATTATCATATTCTTGATAAAAATTTTCAAAATTCTTTCATGTTTTTCAAAGAAATTGAACTGATACTTGATGAATTTTTGACACTTTTTTACACTTCCTCATTTCATTAAAAACCACTTACTAACCTGTTATGCATTTTGAATCATTATATCCTCCTTATTTGAAGTAAATCCTCAAAAGGACCACTTTTTGAAACAAGCCCTTTGATTGAAATCATCTTGTGAAGCTTATGATTCCTAACATCATGATACTTTTGCAAAGATGATAAGTGTCTGTCAATCTGATAGGGATCAAACACGTCGTTCTTCCTAAATGATTTGTGGAACAATAGCATGGAATCCCAACTGGATCCTCATCAAGTCATTATTTGAGCAGAGTTTGATAAAGAGAATAACCCGGTGCATTGAATTGTAAATCAAGTTGCATTCTGATCTGAACTCTTTTCTACACTTATTCTATCATCTTCATACCCCTCCATTCATAAAAAAGAAACAAGAATAACCAAATTTGTGTCAAACCCTAAGTTCGGGGTGGCACGCCACTTCCCTCTTTATCCGCTTCTTCCATACCCTTAACAAACAAATAGGGGCGTACCACCAAAAATGCAATCTCAAGTCGAATAGTGGAGAGATTTGCAAACAAAAAAAAGATGCGAAAGTGCACACAAAAAGAAATGCAATCTCGAGTCGAATAGAGGAGAGATTTGCACCAAAAAAATGCAATAAATGAAATTGCACATCATAAAATAAAAATCTCGAGTCGAATAGAGGAGAGATTTACTTCTTCTTTCCATACCACCTTTCACTCCCTTTTCTACCTAATGGCACATCGATTGCCTACCCTATCCTGAAAAACACCAGTGCCAGATCAAATGCACACTTGTTGTTCTGCGGGTGTCTCTGAACTCTGACAAAACTCTTTGACATGCTTGTTGTCGAAAAAAGTGAGGAGGAAGTGATTTTAGAAAATGAACTCAGGAACGAAGATATGGTAAAATGTGTTTAGTGGTCTCAGGAGGTTGAGATACTGATTCATATTGAGCAGAAAGAAAACATTCATGATGTGAAGATGAAGCAATCACACAAATTGAAAGGATTCATTTGGCGACCGTTTCAGATTTTGTGTTACTCGAGGACGAGCAACGTTTAAGTTCGGGGTATTTTGATGAATGCATATTCGTCATGGTATTCAGTTATCACTTTGGAACAAACTCAACTCTATATATACTATTTCACTTGTTAAATATCAATATGAATCATAATGTGCAAAACTACTTAGTTGATTCGATCATCAAGGTTTTAACTAAATATTGTTCATTTAATACAAGTTTTGACAAAGCTGAACAAGTAGTCAGGGCCCACCTTCATCTCTGGCTTTGATCAAGAAATCTATCCAAGCATTTCCACCCATTCGGTCTCAAGACTGTTTGAGCCCATGCAGTCTCAAGATCATTTGAGCCCATGCAGTCTCAAGACCGTTTGAGCCCATGCGGTCTCAAAATCGTATGACCAACATAGATCGATTGGAGGCATAATCCAGCTGCAAGGGATCGAGCAGTGCATGGATTCCAGACCTCAAAGCAGAGTCTTAACCATGGTCGTGGTCTGCTGTCATCACCACGACCGTGTGGTGCGGCCACGACCATGGTAGACCATCCTCAACGCTTGAGCTTTCACTCACCACGACTGTGGTCGATGAGCCACGACTGTGGCACCCTACCTACATCGACCCTCTCTCACTCGCCACGCCCGTGTGAGGCAGCACGGCCGTGTGGCAGCTACCTCACCACAATCGTGGTGTCACGCCACGGCAGTGGCACAACGCCAACATGGCCTGATTTCTCACCCACCACGCCTGTGCAAGGTGGCACGGCCGTGAGACCACGACATCACCACGACTGTGGTGCGTCGTCTTCTACCTCTAAACCTCCTCTGAGAAACACTTCTTCTCTTCGATTCATCCATGATCACGCCGACCCTCTTTGTTACCTTCCTCAGTGCCGCCCAGCTGCGACACAGACTGCATAGATGCCGCCTTTGGTCTCTTGAGCAGCTTGCCTAATCAAATTGAGCAAATCGGTTGAATCGGTCAGAGGACTGAATGGACCTACTGTGATGACCATTGCAGGAAACGTCAAGACCGCAAGGACGGATTCAAAAACTATTTGGGCGTCTGCTGAGATTCCAGATCGTTTGCCCAAAGTCGGAGACCGTTTGGGGAGAGGTATCCGAAGACCGTTTGGTCTCGTGCGGTTTCCAGACCATTTGCTAGCAAACAATTTACAATCTGTTTGCCCCTGTCTACAGACCATTTGCCCAACTCTATGAGACCATTTAGTCTCATGCGTTTTCCAAACCGTGAGAGCAAAGCTCACCGAAGACCATTTGACTGAAGCGTTGACTGTTTGATCTCATACGGTTTGCAGACCGTTTGCTAAAGTTGCGCAAGACCGTTTGGTCAGATTCTACAGACCGTTTAGGCTAAATAAAGTAAAACCATTTGGGCAAAAATATCTCCAGACCGTTTGGTTTCTTTTAATCCAAGACCGTTTGGGGACATTCCTGTGCCTATAAATAGGACCCCAAGGGTCCTCACTTGGACATCAGTTCTGAGATGCCGACAGGCTGCCTGTACACAGGTCCGATCCAAAACCAGTCCAGTCCGCGCCAGTTTCATTTCACCTACTACCCGTGTTGCAACCAAGGAGGCTAAGGAGAGAAGGAAGACTGAGCGAGGGAGACTGTCTGGTCTGTCTTGACAACTCCCGTTCGCATCCAGATCTGCTCTGACACGACATAGGAGGCCGCATCTTTTTCACCAAGCTGCGACTACCTTCTACATCGAGTTCATGGAGGATTTCTCTCTCTTTCTCATTCTTCTTATTTCTCGCATCATGAGCGAGTAGTACCTTTTCGCTGGGGTGCGGAGACTAGCCCCGCTGCCCATGCAAATCATGTTCTTTTGTTAAACTCTCCATGACAATGTATATAACATTCCATTTAGTTGTTAGTTGGTATATTTGTAGTTGATTATCTACTTGCTCTCATCTTGTTCCTTCCTATATTGCAAAATCTTCTATATGTGGGACAGAATGACGGTTTACAAAGTTTGACTCTTTGATGAGAACTTTTGATAAGATTCCTTGAGGTCGTAAGTGTATGATCCGTTAAGGGACGAGACATCTAGCCTACAATGACGCTTCTGTGATCTAAACATCCTTCAGGGAGGACCATAACCTTAGTTGGATTTTGTATCGTCTTTGTTTATCGTTGATGTTAGTTTGTAGATCTATCACCTGCTTGCTTATCAATTAATGTGGTTGACTCCCAACTAGAAATAGAATGGGGTCTTCTTTAGAGCTGTAAGAAAGTGATCCGATTGATGACGAGATATCTGATGCCTAAGGTGATGCTTACGCGAACCTAACACCCTAACGGGGGGTTCTGTAGCCACTCCATTTGGATTGATATATCTTGCCTGGTTTGTTTGTGATTGAATGTGTTTGTGTGTGTAGCGGCGGTGAAACCCGATATCATCCCAACGATTCCATATCATTGATCTAAATCCAACTTTAATTCAGCTTATACTTTCTTGCAATTAGTCTAATTAACCTCAAATCAACCAATCGTTCTAAATATTAGTTTTACTTGAGTAAGATTTGTTTGACAAAGATTCTTAAAAACGTTGTCCTTTGGGTTCGATCCTTAACTATACTGTGATAAGACTCGTCTTCTTGCGGGTGGTATTATTGCACTTTGGTTTTGGTAAAAACTCAGGGATTTCAACCCCGAGTGACTTTGTTAGTGCTTTCAAAATACCACGTCATGATCACACAACTTCTTCCTATTTAGGGTTTTTGGGTGGGTGCATGGTTGGAGATGAGTGGGAGACAAGGCAACTCAGGGCTATTGGGTTCGTCCCTTATATAGGGGTAGATAGCAACGCCCTAGAGTGCTTGCCCACGAAGAAATAAGGCCCCTTCTCAAAAAGGAAACCTACTTTCTTTAAACAAGTATAAGATTTCTCTTTTTAAATAATTCCTTGATTATCTATGATCCTTGTCTATTAAGGAATTCGAAAATTATTTCTTTTATCTTCTTGTTCTTGGCTTTTAATTCATTGGCCACAAAAATTATATTTTCCTTTAGTAGAAAATACCTCCTTTTTAACAATGCCACAAAATCCATTAATTATGTATCAAATTATCCTTTTTTGTATTTATTGGTATTTTCTCTTTCTTTTTCTCTATTGGGGATCCTTGGACCCTAATAAACTCTAATATTTTGAAATCCTTTTTCGTGGATACTCATTATCCTTCTAGATGCATCTATATCCATTATTTCTCATTATCTTATTTATTTCTTTATTAAAATATCTCTTTTTGAGGATTTCTCTTTATCTCTCTCTTTATTTTCCTTATTGGAATTCCTTTTAATATTAGAAACCTCATGGATACAAAAATCCACCAAGGATAACTCAATTATACCTCTTTCCACTTATTTCCCACATTTTATCATTATTTTCAATTTCTTTCTTAATAAAGAAATACTTAATTGATCTTTTCTTTTCTTGTTGCATTATCTTTGCAACTTTGGACTCCTTGGAACCCAAGGAACCCAAGAGGCACGAAATCCACCTTTGCATTATATACTTTTGCCTTCTAGAGGTTTCTACATCTTTCCTTTATCCATTTCTTATTAATAATGGAGTTTCCTCTGTCTTTTCCTTGTTATTGGGCCCAATAGCCAATAAAGCCCACAAAACAACCAACAAGGCTATTTTAAACGAAATCCATTTTTTCAAAACAAATTATATCATTATTTGTTCAAATATCGTTAATAGGAGAAATTACATTGCTCACCAAAAGAACCCAAAAATTGGGGTTGTAACATTGGGAGTGGTTTTGGCCTCATTTTGAGCTCCTCCAAGCCTGGGGAAACCCTAGATTCAAACATCTTCTCTCCATTCCATCAAGTAGTGTCCAAAGTACCTATAAAACATGAAAAAACCATTCTTAAGTGCATTTGATAGTAAAACACATATTGAGGGCATTAACTTGCAATCTAACTTATTTAGATGTGATTAAAGTAAAAAATGGCACACGATGGAGCCCTAAAATAGGGCTGCATCAGTTACTTTGTTTAAATCATAGGAATTGCTAGGATGACCAAAATATAGAAAAACTATATCAAATTAATCATGAAAATGTGTAGAATTTAAATATAATACTTTCAATGTGTAATTGTGCTCCATGTTCAGAAGTGTATTCTAGTACATGCTTATTAAGTGTTAAATACATGGAAACCTAGATTTAATGAAAATAATGCTTAAATCATTAAATTCGGCTCTTTTGAGATATAATCTAATATTGTTAATGTTGGTATGTATGCCTAGAGAGCCAATCATATGATGATTATAATGGCATAATTTGCAATGATTTGATTAATAAATAAAGGAAAGCTTCCAATTTATTTTATTTAATTCAGTTATGAGATAATGATGTAACATTATAAATGTCTAGAGAATTATTACTCAATGACATATGTCTTCAAGTACTTGACTTGGGGAAATGAGATCATACTGATGTTAAGAGTACATATATATTCTCATTATGTCCCTGACCGGTTGTTATTGTGGATGGTTGATAGAAAATAATGACACATAAGATCAGAGTGTGAGTTGGTTGATGACAGAGTATCATTAGTCATGATATGTCTTTATGAAACCAATCACACATATACATGTTAGAGAACATTGTATCAGACAGATCCACCATAAGAGTGGCACATAGAAACCATTACCATGGTAGTCATAGTCATCTCTCATGGTGATGATGGCGTTTGTGGTTCTTAGACCTGAAATCACTACACTCATCACATGTCGTTCAATATGCTTTGACATCATCAAACATAGTCATGAAACATGGGTTGTTATAACGGTGATGATTGGGTGACTGTGACACATGGGGTTTGACTGTGAGTGATAGATATGGCAATTTTCCCTCATAAGGGAGTATGATATCCAAGGCCTCTTGATTAGCGAGACTGGGAAATGCATGGCCATGCACATGTGATTCAATATGTGATATTGAGCTTACATATATCTCAAACGATCTACTCTGGTTCAAGAAACAAGATTGAATGTTGAAGAGGGTGACTACTCCATGGTTTGAGTTCAATTTGGATATCAGTGACTAAGGAATTATACAAATACTACAACACCATACACAAATTTTAGGTTGAAGTTGTTCCCCAACTTTCCATTCACTTGGGTAGCACTAATGTGCGACTAGGAACCACTTTTAGCTTGTGATGTCATAAGTTAGTTATGGACATTCACTGCCAATGTGATATGGGACCTATAGGGTCACACACATAGGTCTCTACCTAGAAGAGGAGTTTGATCTTAAATGATGATTGAATTGATTACTAAAGTGTTTAGGTATTCAATTCACACAACAAATCAACTGGCTATACTGTCAGACAATCAGCTCATCGAGTGAGATGGCTGTCTTGAGTGCCAAATGGTCATCTCAAGGGTTGAGATGGGTGTTTGGAGTGTCATACTGATTCTAACTGAAATTGTCTAAGTTATACTCAAACCGAGGTGTGAACCGACCAGTTCATTCAGTTGAACTGATCGGCTCGGATCGGCTCACCAGATGACCATTTGGGTGAGCGAGAAGACTGTCTTGCATGGGCGAGATCACTCAGTTATACCGGAGGAAGGTTCTAGATACTTTCTTGAATTCGATCATTTCAATTGCACAATACTTGTGGTGAAAGGAATCAAATTTTGCATTAATGGGAAACATACAAAATTGGGAAAGTGCAAAATGATCATCTTACAATTAGGATTGTTTGACTGTCAAATTTGAACAGAAATTCAGATCCATATTTGTTTCATATCTCTCAACGTGAAACCAAATTAAGAAATCTAATTTGAAACTAAATTCGGTTCTAGATAAAAAATTTAAAAAATCTCAGTTAGAGTTATCCATACGGGTGTAACAATTTCATTAAATAAAATAAACTACCAAAAATGACAATACAATATTGTCTATTATATTATTTCCTTTTTACTTTTATTAGAAAAAATATCAGCAGTAAAACATAAATATCATCTAAACGCAAGGAAGTCTCAACACAACTGCAACATCACATATATACTAAAATAACACATATATTATACAAAATTGTTGCAACAAAAGTTATATCATACTAAAATAACACATATTCACATTAAAATATAACATATCAAACAAATTGGGATGGCTAAACCATCCAAAACAACATTTGTACCACATATTTTCCTTTAATGTACTACACTTATTTATCTCACTTGTTCCTTATCTTCTTTTAACGTGTTCTTCATGTGATCCAGACAACTGAGTGAGCAAAATCTTCCCCCCATTATCTTCAAGTATCATTTTTTCCAATTTATCTACAAGACGATTAGCTTTTCTGCTGATCTTCGTAATGTGCATAGACTTGAACCATTATTTCAAGTAGATTATTCTTTGAACTAGTGATAAATACTTTTGAGGGCATTTCTTGATATCACCAGTGAAGTTGACTGAGAGTTGTGATTCTGAAAGCACATCACAATCATTATGATTGCCTCTTTGGCTGCAAGCAGACCCCTCCATATGACTATAAGTTCCCCCTTAAATGGATCACATTTATACCAAAATATAACAACATTTGTATAAGAAAAGGCATCATCGGTGTAACCTAATACATAATAAATTCTAACACAACAAGAATGTCACAATACCATTCAAAAAACACATATATTGTTGGGGAGTAGGATGGCATGAAGGCAGTGGGAAACAAAAATTTTGTTTATATTCCTTTAACAATAGATCGCGTCAACAATGATGTATCTAGGAAAAGGGCAGCAAGAATTATCTGATTCTGGATCAAGTTCAATGACTACTCTTACTTGGTGATGTGCGCTACTCGCAAGATGCACACAGACAACTAGTGATGACTGCTTCCTAGTATGCCACCATGAACGAAGATGGTTGTCCTCCTCGTGTGATGGAAAAAGCCTTCACCCCTCTATGTAGTCCACACAGACCTCCAGAAACTCCATGTTGTGCTACCAATGTCAACGGGAAGGAGTTGCCCCTTCGCACATCAACGTGCTAGCATTGACTTGCTCTCCCTTATTGTTTCTCTCTTTTACGGGAAAGACTTTCTCGGGCTCTCACTTTACCACAACTATGATACAACAATTTTCAAAGCTTATTATTGTATCTTGTAAAATCCTTGACTACCCCTCTATTTATAGGAGAGTCAGGGTCAGGGTTTCCAGATCAACTAGGAGTCAAAGAGATAAATTTTATGAATTTTCTAAAAGCTATGAATCCCAAAATGGTCGGTTCATATCTAAAATGGTCAATTAATTTATGAACCTATTAGTTCATTTCTGATATGGTTCATTTCTGAACTAGTCATTTCACATGTGAAACAACTGATTCAACACTTGAATCAGTTGGTTCATTTTATTTCCTATTCACAAACATATTGGCTTTCAATGTGACGAATAATGCATGACATGATGTCAGAATCAATCCTTGATCCAATCTTATTGACCATTGAACCAGTCAATTCACAAGTTGAGCCAGTCATTTCAGACTTTGAATTGGTCATTTCACTAACTAAACCAATCAAATCATGTTCCAGTTCAGGCAATGTTCAACCAATGTAGTTTAAATTGACCAGATACTTGAACCGATCGAATCAACCCTTGAGTTGGTCGACTCACATTCTAGTTATCCAATTTTCAACCATTGTTGTTTAAATTGAATACTAAACACTTTAGTAGTCAAGTTAAACATCATTCATGAATAAACTCCTATTCCAGGTGCATCTTATGCATGTAACCCTATAGGTCTTGAATTATGTTGGCGGTAAATGTCCATAACCAATTTATGACATCACAAGCAATGAGTGATATCTAGAAACACATCATTGCTACCCAAGTAATTAGAAAGTTGGATAACAACTTCAACCTACAATCCGTGATTGGTGTTATAGTGCTCGTATAGTTCCTCTGTCTTTGATATCTAGATTGAACTCAAGGCATGGAATCATCATCCTCTTTAGTATTCAATCCAAGTTCCTTGAACCAGAGGAAACTAATGAGATACACGTGAGATCAATATCACATAATTACTCACATGATCATGTCCATGCATTTCTCACTCTCGCTTATCAAGTGGCCATGATATCATGTCTGGTAGGAGGGACAATGTAACATACTGAAATCCTCTATGTACCTCTTTGTACTCTTTTCTATAAGTTTTTGTCCTTCTTTTCATCCCATATGTCCTTGGATTCGATTTAGTGAAATTATGATGGTTATTGGATAAATGTTTCCCATATATTCTTGATATAGGGTTGTATGCACAAATACCTCAGTTAGATTTTAGATTATGGGTATAAAGTGCAAATTGTACACTAAGCAATAAAAAGAATAAAATAATTTGTCCTGGAATTTTCTAGCACTTCCTAGAATAAGAGAAATGAGAGAAAATCCGAATTTTATATAAGGGAAGAGATAAATGCAATAATTAAAGGTAATATGGGAATTTATGGGTAAAGAAGATAATTAGAAAGATTTTTGCACCAAATAATATAATTTGAAACCATCAGGATAATTTGACACTTAAATTTGTTTCCTTGATCAAAAAGTAACTTAAGGGCCAAGTATCATTTAAAGTGGAACATAAATATAAATATTAATGGCATTATCAAAAGAAATAGGGAATATACCAATAAAGTGAAATAAAATACTTAATGTTCTCAAATCAGGAAAATAACTCCAAATTCGTATTCTAAACATAAAAATAAGCCTTTGGGAAAATTTGCAGCTAATTTGGATAATGTGTGAATAATGAGTAAAATTGGTGAGAGAAAGTATGTACAATATACTATTATTTTAATAAATAAATAAATAATCTCATTTGGTGAAGATAATTGCAAAATCGTGCTCCAAACTCTTAAGGAGACTTATGGGTAAAGTTACACAAAATTTAGATAATGTTATCACCTCTTTTGAAGGAGGAAAGAGAAAATGACATTTTAATTATTTTACATATCAAACTTTCTCAAAAGGCAAAACTAACTTCATATTTGGATTCTACGCGTCAAAATAAGTCAGAATATAAAATTTGGTAATTTTTGGACAACGTTTGAGCCTCCAAAAGAAGAGAGAGAAAAACATTCAAGAATTAATTGAATTTTTAATCGAATTTCATTTTGCAACTATTCCTTGTTTCATCCGCGCGATCGGACGGCCCATAATCCATTGTGGACTCAGGACCATTGATCCGACGACTCACAGTCGTCTTCTACCTCTAGTCGTATAAGGTAACATGCCTTGATTTCCCGATTTTTCAAATCAATATATCTTGAGTTTTACTTGACGATTTTTGCTCAAATTTGTTTTGTTGGATTCCTTGCGCGATTCCGCACAAGATTATCCCAAAAACTTTGGGATTAGACGAGTTTTCAAGAAATGCCTAAACTGGCCGCCGACCTCCTCTCCTTGCTCCTACCTAAACCCTAACCTAGGGTACCTTGCCTATAAATATTGCAACCCCAGCGACCACCATCGCCTTAGCAACTCGTTCCTGCTCTCAATTTGGCATTTCGTGGACAAACTGACTCCCCACTGGCCTCCGAAGAACTCTGACTTGCGGCGCCTCTCCTTCTCCAGTTGCTTCTTCTCCGTCCTATCGACAGGTACTATCTAGTTAGGCTTCGCGTGTGCTTCAATTTGACTACTTGTGCGTGGTTTCTTGTCGCCTATAGTATTTCCCCCCCAAATCCACCGCAAGCAGCTGCCGCTGCTCTTGCACGAGGATGATCAGGCGAGAGGTAGATGAAGACCCCGTCTTTTTACCGTTTTGCCCCCGCTCGTCTCTTCTTTTCTTTTTTTCATTCGAGGCAATCGTGCCTTTTTACCCTACTTTGACCCAGCCGCTCATCCGACTGCGGGCGTCCCAGAGGCGCGGGTCACCGCTCCCAAGCGTTCGCGACCGCTCGGCTTGGCTTGCCTTGCCTACGTGGCAGGCTGTGATTGGTCGAGACAAAATAATTTGTATAAATTAATTCTATTGTCAAAAATTAAAAGTAGATATCGTTTTGAAATCAGGAAGACGAGACCTATTCATTAAAAATAACTTTGAGTTTTGATATTTATGTTTGCGAAAACATAATTTCTAGAATAAATTAATTTATTTAAAATCACTAAAATTAACCCTAAAAGTCCATGTTTTCAAAATAGACAATATTATATGTTATTTTGATCAGGAAATCCTAACTAAGATGATGATAAGGTTTTTGGAATCTAAATCTAAGGTTTGCGCAAAAAGTTAGCAATATTAGGGTTTTTCAACCTTTAAAATGCATACAATTCTAATTTATAAATCTAATGATGAACTAGGGAAAGTGGGTTCTAAAATTCGTGTGAAGGGTTGAAAAGAGAAATTCTAGAACACCTGAGGCTAAGGTATGTGTTTTGTATGTGCATCTAACTTTCAGTTGGGAAAACATTATGCCATTACCCATAATTTCTTATGAGGCTTAATCTGATCTAAATCCTTGCTTCTTGAAACCTAAATTGCTTATTGCCTCAAAAGTAGTTGTAGTATTATCTTGATTGGGTTTACATACCCCACTGCCATGTTACATATTCTTTTGCTTAATCTTGCCATAACTCCTTTGTTAGCATGTACTTAAATGTTCTTTTTAATATTAAAGTAGTGGTACTTATGTACAACCACCCATAGAGGGCATGTATAAAATCGCCCTAGGGGAATGTTTATAATTCTCCCCAATATATATTATAGGTGACTGGAAATGTCTTATTCTTCCCTCACCTAAGGTTAGAGGTCCGGTAGGTGCCTCAACCCTACTTAGTTAGGTAGACATATTAATTTACATGCAAAATCCTTATTTATTTTGTTATTGGCAAGTTTCATTATAAAAAGCCTCATACTCTTTGATGTCTCACTTTACACCAAATATCTAGCCTAATTTACTTGTTACAACTTTCATTGCCACTTTTAGAATATTCTTGTAACACATACTTTTCTCTCTTTTCCTTTTGCTGGGTGACTTCCCAACCACCCAGGTGTTGGTGCTGTGCAAGGTGAAGGACAAGCTTGAAGAAAGTTTCCTCCGTAGTTGATCGTTAGCTTTTCAAGAAGGATGTCTAGGTTGCTATAGCTAGATCCTCTTATCTTATCTTTTCTTTTAGAAATCATTCATGTAATAAACAATAAAGCCATGCAAAGGCTTATTATTTCTTTCTTTCCATTGCTATTGACATTTTATTATGTATCTGGAATCATGCTTATTTACTTGGAATATTATGTAATCATCCTCAAAGTCTCTAATTTTTGTTAAATTGTGGATGTTTGTATTTCCTTTAATTTTTTTTAAAGAGGTTATCTCGCCTCTTTACATCATGGTATAAGAGCCTTTAGGCGACTATTAGGGTATGAATTTGAAGCAAGGGTGTCTAGAAAGGATTAGGGTATCGGGGGCTGGAAAAATTTTCCTCCGCACCTCTAGCTTGGTATATGAGGACTCTCGTGCCCATATGATCCGGCCTGGTCTGCGCCGATACGAATTGCCCGAAATAGTATGCTTTTAGGCAATAGCATTCTAGTTATCCTTTTCTCATCTCTATTTCTATTCCCTTCTCATATATGATTATATACTCCTGAGAATTTAATATGTTAACCCTAATTTTCAGGAGAGGTGACTTGTTTGAAAACGCGAACCAGGAGTCGACCCCTAACAACCCCGACCCTCCTGCGGTCAACCAACCAGCTTCTGGTGTTCCTGCCTTCACACCTGAGCAAGAACTGGCAATGTTGCAACAGTTGTTGTCCTCCACCATGATGGGACAACTCAACACCATTGCTGCTGTTGCCACCAAGCCGAGGGAGTTCACCCTCACCGACTTCATCAAGATTCAGCCACCCTACTTCCAGGGTGAAAGTGAGCCTAACATGGTGGACAAAGCCGACGACTGGGTGTTGGCCCTGGATCGGACCTTCGAGGGCATGGCGTGTCCTCCTCACCAGAAGGTTCGGTTCGCGACGTACGTGCTGGATGGACCGGCACACATTTGGTGGAACGGTGTTGCCCGCACTCGGGACACCTCTTCGATGGAGTGGAACCAGTTTCTGAAGCTATTCCGAGAGAAGTACATCTGTCCTGCCTTCTTGAGGAAGAAGGAGGCTGAGTTTTACAGTCTCAAACAAGGAAGCATGAGCATGGCCGACTATGTTCAGAAATTTCTGCTGTTAGAGCGTTACGCCACTGACCTTGGAGTTGACAGAAGAGCAACCTTGTTCTTGGAGGGCCTGAATTATCATGTTGGTCGAAGCCTCGTTCCGCAACTTCCTTTCAACAGATGGTGGACAAGGCTCTCGCCATCGAGTCATATCCAGGTTTTCAAGCTTCTAATGGCTTCAACAATAAAAGGAAGAATCCGAACCAACATGAGAACCGTGGACGTGATCGCTGCAATAGGTGCAATCACCATCATCCTCCTGGCAGATGCCCCGCCAACAATTCACCTGCTCGTAATGGCAACTGTCCTCCACCAACCTGCCATGAGTGCAGCCAAGTTGGGCACATCTGACCCAACTGCCCCCGTTTCCAGCAAGGGCAGAATAATGCCCCGCAGTCGCAACAGCCCACACAGAACCAGCCGCCGCGGAACAACAATAATAACAACAACAACCAGAACCCGAGGCGTCCGCCAGCGGAAAGGCAGAATGGGAGAGTGTTTTCTCTCAATGCCGAAGAAGAAGGAGAAGGCAATGAAGTGATTGAAGGTACACTGCACCTTAATATGCATCCTTTAAAAGCCCTGTTTGATTCCGATTCCTCCAATACCTTCATATCTAGTCAGTTTGCCTCTATGCTTGAAATCGGAACTGAGTTTATGGATCATGTGTTAGATGTAAAAACTCCTAGTGGTAAAATTTGCTCCTCATACCTCCAAACTCCTACCTTGAACCTCTGTATATCTGGAATAATGTTTCCCACATTTTTGGTCTTGCTTGATATGACCGTCTTTGACATCATCCTGGGTATGGATTGGTTAAAGAAGTATAAAGCAGTTTTGTACTATGAGGAATCCAAGGTTAGACTGGTTCATCCTGACGAAGGAAGTGTGTGTGTCAAGGGCAAGAAGTAAGAAGAGCGACAGTTTGTCATCTCTGCCATTAAAGCTGAAAAGCTTGTCTCGCAAGGGTGTAGAGCCTTCTTAGCCTCCATAGTTCTTGAAGCTACACCTCCTGCTCTAGATCATGTTGATGTGGTGAAGGACTTCCCAAATGTCTTTCCTGAGGAGTTGCCCGGGTTGCCACCAACTCGCGAGGTGGAATTATCCATCGAGCTTATACCTGGAACTTTACCGATATCAAAGCCACCCTACCGCTTGGCCCCTGCCGAGCTGGTGGAGTTGAAGAAGCAGCTTGAAGAGCTTCTCGACATGGGCTTCATTCGCCCCAGTGTTTCCCCTTGGGGAGCCCCTGTCCTGTTCGTGAAGAAGAAGGATGGATCTTTGCGGATGTGTATGGACTACCACATGCTTAACTAGGTGACAGTGGAGAACCGTTATCCGTTACCGCGCATCGACGACCTATTCAATCAACTGAAGTCAGCCACCATTTTCTCCAAGATGGACATGCGAAGTGGTTACTATCATATGCGTGTAAAGGATGATGATGTCCCGAAGACAGCGTTCAGAACTCGTTATGGGCATTACGAATTTATGGTCATGCCTTTCGGTTTGACAAATGCCCCTGCTGCGTTCATGGGCCTAATGAACCGAGTATTCCACCCATATCTCGACAAGTTTGTGGTGGTGTTTATTGATGACGTTTTGGTTTACTCCGAGACGTTGGAACAACATCGTGAGCACCTGTGGATTGTACTCAGCACATTGCGAGAAAATCAATTGTATGCAAAATTCTCAAAGTGTGAGTTCTGGATAAAGGAAGTTATGTTTCTTGGTCACTTGATTTCTTCCGGCCACATAGCTGTTGATCCTGCAAAGGTAGAAGCTGTGACAAAGTGGAATGCTCCAAAAAACCCATCCGAAATCCGTAGTTTCCTTGGTCTAGCTGGATACTATCGGAAGTTTATTAAAGGGTTCTCTGAGTTGGCTTTACCTTTGACCAAGCTGACTTAAAAGGATGTCAAGTTCTCATGGACTCCTGAATGTGAGGATAGCTTTCAAAAGTTGAAGATGAGTCTGACTTCTTCTCTCGTGCTGGCTTTGCCTGTTGAGGGCGTACCCTATGTCATCTACACTGACGCATCCCGACAAGGCTTAGGGTGTGTTTTGATGCAAGACGGAAAGGTGATCGCCTATGCTTCTCAACAGTTGAAGCCTAATGAAGCAAATTGGCCTACGCATGATTTGGAGCTTGCTGCCATAGTTCATGCTTTGAAGATCTGGCGACACTACCTATATGGTGAAAGGTTTGAAGTCTTTTCTGATCACAAGAGTTTGAGATATCTGTTGACTCAGAAGGATCTGAACTTGCGACAACGTAGGTGGATGGAATATCTTAAAGATTACAACTTCACCATCACCTATCATCCTGGTAAAGCAAATGTCGTAGCTGATGCTCTAAGTCGCAAGAAGGATGCTGTTTGTGCTGCTCTGAGATGTTCTGTGTGGGAAAATCTTGAGCATGTGGCAAGTTGGAGACCTCAGCATGACGATTCAGTGGATGAAGATAAGTTGTGTGTTCATATGGCCAATTTGACCGTTACACCAACCTGGATCTCAGTAGTCGTGGCTGCACAGTTAGAAAGTTCTGAGCTTGAAGAGTTGAAAGCTTTATCTGAGAAACCGCAATCTGACTTATCTGTCGGAGTGGATGGTGCTATCCGCTTCAGACAAAGGTTGTGGATTCCCAATGCTGGTGACCTGAGACAGAAGGTTCTGAGTGAAGCTCATGGGTCCAAGTACACTATTCACCCTGGCACAACAAAGATGTACAAGGACTTACAGCGAAGCTTCTAGTGGAAGAACATGAAGAATGATATAGCTCTGTTCGTAGCAAAGTGCTTGACATGTCAACAAGTCAAGATTGAACATCAACGACCCGATGGTCTTCTTCATCCTCTTGAGATTCCGGAATGGAAGTGGGAGAAGATCACAATGGACTTTGTTACCGATTTCCCTAAGTCCAAGAAGGGTTATGATGTTGTTTGGGTGGTGATTGATCGGCTTACAAAATCTGCTCATTTCTTGCCTTTCAAAACCACGTATAAAGTTGCTGAGATGGCTCAGTTATATGTGGAGTGGATAGTTCGTCTGCATGGTGTCCCTGCTGTGATAGTTTCTGATCGAGATCCGAAGTTCACTTCTTGCTTATGGGGTCAGATTCAAGAAGAGATGGGCACTGATCTGCATTTCAGTATTGCTTACCACCCGCAAACTGATGGTCAGTCCGAGAGAACAGTTCAGATTCTAGAGGACTTGCTGCGTGCTTGTGTGATGGATTGGGGTGGTGCCTGGGATCGGTATCTACCGTTAGAAGAGTTCGCTTACAACAATAGCTACGAAGCCAGTATTGGTATGCCGCCTTTTGAAGCTCTCTATGGTAGACCTTATCGTTCACCTTTGCACTGGGATGATGTTGGTGAACGTTCCCTAGTGAAGACTGATGACATGCATATGACTCTTGAGAAGGTACAGTTGATAAAGAAACTGATGAAAGCTGCTCAAGACAGACAGAAGATGTATGCTGATAAAAAGAGGTCTGATGTAAGCTTCTTAGTGGGAGACTATGCTTTTCTAAAGATCAAGCCTATACGTTCTATTGCAAGATCTAAAGTAAAAGGCAAGTTGAGTCCTCGCTATGTTGGACCATTTGAAATCTTAGATAAAGTGGGAGATTGTGCATATCGCCTAGCTTTGCCTCCTGCTTATGATAAGATCCACAATGTGTTCCATGTTTCTGTGTTGAGGAAGTACGTTAAGGATCCGTCTCATGTACTCACTATTGAACCTGTGGAGATTCATGAGAATCTGACGTATGAAGAACTACCTGTGAAGATCCTTGATTCCCGAGTAAAGCAGTTGAAGAATAAGGAGATAAAGTTAGTGAATGTTTTGTGGAGATACCATGGTTTGGAAGAAACCACTTGGGAGTTGAGAGACGAGATGTTACGTACTCATCCTTCCCTCTTTGTATGAGATTTCAGGGATGAAATCCTTTTAAGGGGTGGAGTGCTGTAACATACTGAAATCCTCTATGTACCTCTTTGTACTCTTTTCTATAAGTTTTTGTCCTTCTTTTCATCCCATATGTCCTTGGATTCGATTTAGTGAAATTATGATGGTTATTGGATAAATGTTTCCCATATATTCTTGATATAGGGTTGTATGCACAAATACCTCAGTTAGATTTTAGATTATGGGTATAAAGTGCAAATTGTACACTAAGCAATAAAAAGAATAAAATAATTTGTCCTGGATTTTTCTAGCACTTCCTAGAATAAGAGAAATGAGAGAAAATCTGAATTTTATATAAGGGAAGAGATAAATGCAATAATTAAAGGTAATATGGACATTTATGGGTAAATAAGATAATTAGAAAGATTTTTGCACCAAATAATATAATTTGAAACCATCAGGATAATTTGACACTTAAATTCATTTCCTTGATAAAAAAGTAACTTAAGGGCCAAGTATCATTTAAAGTGGAACATAAATATAAATAGTAATGGCATGATCAAAAGAAATAGGGAATATACCAATAAAGTGAAATAAAATACTTAATGTTCTCAAATCAGGAAAATAACTCCAAATTCGTATTCTAAACATAAAAATAAGCCTTTGGGAAAATTTGCAGCTAATTTGGATAATGTGTGAATAATGAGTAAAATTGGTGAGAGAAAGTATGTACAATATACTATTATTTTAATAAATAAATAAATAATCTCATTTGGTGAAGATAATTGCAAAATAGTGTTCCAAACTCTTAAGGAGACTTATGGGTGAAGTTACACAAAATTTAGATAATGTTATCACCTCTTTTAAAGGAGGAAAGAGAAAATGACATTTTAATTATTTTACATATCAAACTTTCTCAAAAGGAAAAACTAACTTCATATTTGGATTCTACGCATCAAAATAAGCCAGAATATAAAATTTGGTAATTTTTGGACAACGTTTGAGCCTCCAAAAGAAGAGAGAGAAAAACATTCAAGAATTAATTGAATTTTTAATTGAATTTCATTTTGCAACTATTTCTTGTTTCATCCGCACGATCGGACGGCCCAGAATCCATCGTGGACTCGGGACCATTGATCTGACGGCTCACAGTCATCTTCTACCTCTAGTCGTATAAGGCAATAGGCCTTGATTTCCCGATTTTTCAAATCAATATATCTTGAGTTTTACTCGACGATTTTTGCTCAAATTTGTTTTGTTGGATTCCTTGCGCGATCCCGCACAAGATTATCCCAAAAACTTTGGGATTAGACAAGTTTTCGAGAAACACCTAAACTGGCCGCCGACCTCCTCTCCTTGCTCCTACCTAAACCCTAACCTAGGGTACCTTGCCTATAAATATTGCAACCCCAGCGACCGCCATCGTCTTAGCAACTCGTTCGTGCTCTCAATTTGGCATTTTGTGGATGAACTGACTCCCAACTGGCATCCGAAGAACTCTGACTTGCGGCGCCCCTCCTTCTCCAGTTGCTTCTTCTCCATCCAATCGACATGTACTATCTAGTTCGGCTTCGCGTGTGCTTCGATTCGACTACTTGTGCGTGGTTTCTCGTCGCCTATAGCGTTTTCCCCCAAATCCACCGCAAGCAGCTGCCGCTTCTCTTGCACAAGGAT
The DNA here is from genome assembly GCA_963693085.1 of Alisma plantago-aquatica. Classification (NCBI taxonomy): domain Eukaryota; kingdom Viridiplantae; phylum Streptophyta; class Magnoliopsida; order Alismatales; family Alismataceae; genus Alisma; species Alisma plantago-aquatica. The sequence continues at coordinate 1,073,894,692 of OY856412.1, forward strand.
GATCAGGCGAGAGGTAGATGAAGACCCCGTCGTTTACCATTTTGCCCCCGCTCGTCTCTTCTTTTCTTTTTTTCATTCAGGGCAATCATGCCTTTTTACCCTGCTTTGACCCAGCCGCTCATCCGGCTGCGGGCATCCCAGAGGCGCGGGTCACCGCTCCCAAGCGTTTGTGACCGCTCAGCTTGGCTTGCCTTGCCTACGTGGCAGGCTGTGATTGGTCGAGACAAAATAATTTGTATAAATTAATTCTGTTGTCAAAAATTAAAAGTAGATAGTGTTTTGAAATCAGGAAGACGAGACCTATTCATTAAAAATAACTTTGAGTTTTTATATTGATGTTTTCAAAAACATAATTTCTAGAATAAATTAATTAATTTAAAATCACTAAAATTAACCCTAAAAGTCCATGTTTTCAAAACAGACAATATTATATGTTATTTTGATTAGGAAATCCTAACTAAGATGATGATGAGGTTTTTGGAATCTAAATCTAAGGTTTGCGCAAAAAGTTAGTAATATTAGGGTTTTTCAACCTTTAAAATGCATACAATTCTAATTTATAAATCTAATGATGAACTAGGGAAAGTGGGTTCTAAAATTTGTGTGAAGGGTTGAAAAGAGAAATTCTAGAACACCTGAGGCTAAGGTATGTGTTTTGTATGTGCATCTAACTTTCAGTTGGGAAAACATTATGCCATTACCCATAATTTTTTATGAGGCTTAATCTGATCTAAATCCTTGCTTCTTGAAACCTAAATTGCTTATTTCCTCAAAAGTAGTTGTAGTATTATCTTGATTGGGTTTACATACCCCACTGCCATGTTACATATTCTTTTGCTTAATCTTGCCATAACTCCTTTGTTAGCATGTAATTAAATGTTCTATTTAATATTAAAGTAGTGGTACTTATGTACAACCACCCATAGAGGGCATGTATAAAATCGCCCTAGGGGAATGTTTACAATTCTCCCCAATATATATATTATAGGTGACTGGAAATGTCTTATTCTTCCTTCACCTAAGGTTAGAGGTCCGGTAGGTGCCTCAACCCTACTTAGTTAGGTAGACATATTAATTTACATGCAAAATCCTTATTTATTTTGTTATTGGCAAGTTTCATTATAAAAAGCCTCATACTCTTTGATGTCTCACTTTACACCAAATATCTAGCCTAATTTACTTGTTACAACTTTCATTGCCACTTTTAAAATATTCTTGTAACACATACTTTTCTCTCTTTTCCTTTTGCTGGGTGACTTCCCAACCACCCAGGTGTTGGTGCTGTGCAAGGTGAAGGACAAGCTTGAAGAAAGTTTCCTCCGCAGTTGATCGTTAGCTTTTCAAGAAGGATGGCTAAGTTGCTATATATAGATCCTCTTATCTTATCTTTTCTTCTAGAAATCATTCATGTAATAAACAATAAAGCCATGCAAAGGCTTATTATTTCTTTCTTTCCGATGCTATTGACATTTTATTATGTATCTGGAATCATGCTTATTTACTTGGAATATTATGCAATCATCCTCAAAGTCTCTAATTTTTGTTAAATTGTGGATGTTTGTATTTCCTTTAAATTTTAGTAAAGAGGTGATCTCGCCTCTTTACAGACAAATCCCATCTACATCACTCACAGTCAATTCTCATATATCAAAATGTACCTGAGCATCACCTTTATGGCAACCCTTATTTAAGGTCACATTTGATGGTGTCAAAATACATTGAACGACATGTGACGAGTGTAGTGACTTTAGGTCTAAGAATCACAATCACCACTATCACTATGAGAGCTGATTCTCACTACCATTCCATGATCTTCATGTATCACTCTCAAGGTGTGTCTGTCTGGTACATTGTTCTCTAACAAGTCTTCCCCGCCAACACAACAGAGGTCTAGTTCACCGACATTGTGGTCGCCAAGTAAGGGCAGAAGTTGCAATTTTATATATGATGGGTCCCACAACACAACATCAGTGTTAGTGACGGGGCCGTCTAGGCTACAATATGAGACCATGACTTGCCATAAGTGTGGGAAAGTGGGACATCTGAGGTGGGAGTGTCTACTGAAAGGTGATGAGGTGACCCAGCAGTCGAGGCAGAGCCAGTAGGCCTCACAGAGACAATAGTTTAGCAGTGGTGGAGGATGAGGATGTGGAAAAATGTCACAGGCTGGTTCCTTCGGACAGGAAATGACTAGGCTTTATGCCTTGGGTCAGCCAGAAGGATTGGTCAACCCATGTGTAGAGACATGGCAGAAGAGGTGATTTCATTTTATATGTCCACATATGCTTTATATCTGTTTTAGTTGACCTGAGTAGGAGCTTGAGGTAGAGATGTGGAGGTAGTACCCGCCTCTCTCTTCGCCTTAGATTTTAGGGGTGAAATCCCTATTAGAGGTTTATGGCTTGCAAGACCTCTGACCTGAGTTTTGGGATAAACCTATTTTCTTTGGATTGATGATGTGCTTAGAACCTTTCTCTAATAATTTGAGATGATCTTAGATCTTGTGGAGAGATTAAGTCTCTAGTTTGAGCTTGTTTAGATGATTTTTGTGCCTTGTGTTCTAGTTTTGGTGCAAATTGTAATTTACCCAAAGTAGGGGGGGACTGTGTAATTTGTCACCTCTAGATAATTCCTTCTCTTTCTTAACATCATCTAGAGGATAGAGAAATGAGGGGACACCTTGTTTGAATGTTAGTTGAGGAGTGACATCCTTAGTGGTGATTAGGGTTTTTAAGGTTTGTTGTGTCTCGACCATGTGCACATGGATGGGTGTAGCGACCCATGTTGCAACCCATGTCATAACCTAGGTGGTTTTTGGGTTTGTCTTGACCGAGAAACTTCTCTTGATAATGTTGGTTTTAACCTAGGGTGTGAGGTGGAGGTTGCTATAGTTTGTCTTCTTATATCTCGACCTAGATTGTGTGGTGACCTCTTGTCTCGACTGTTGATATGTATGCCCATAGAGCCAGACATATGATGACTGTAATGGCATACTGTAACGCCTGGGCCCACTGCCCATGACTCTAGTAGAGTTTCAGGAATGACGACTGGCCCCACAAACCACCACTAGTCTTAACTGCACACTTTGTCCACACTGACGCGCAAGCCAGGATCAACTTCCCGATTGGTCACCCATCCTAGTACTACTCCAAGCTGAGCACACTTAACTATGGAGTTCTTTAGTGATGGGTTCCCGAAAAATGAGGTGCACCTTGGTGATATGGGTATTCCAATCATTCCTTTTAAGATCATGTTATCTGAGGCCTCAAATCCTGGGATGTTACAATCTCCCCCACTTAGACTCTTGACGTCATCATCAAGGCTCAACTATATGGCCTCATAATCTGACCCCATTTCAGTGCAGACCCATAATGGCCCATGGACACCCAGCTCCCGATCATGGAATACCAGTGCAAGGGTGGCTACGTCAACCATGGACAACCCTTTTCTACATGCCTGGACCGCACGGCTCAAGACTGGCATGACACATGCCCATGCAGGCCCCACCTACTGGAGGGGTTATGGCTCTGATACCATTTGTAACACCCGGGCCCACTGCCCACGACTCTAGTAGAGTTTCAGGAATGACGACTGACCCCACAAACCACCACTAGCCTTAACTGCACACTTTCTCCACACTGACACACAAGCCAGGATCAACTTCCCGACTGGTCACCCATCCTAGTACTACTCCAAGCCGAGCACACTTAACTATGGAGTTCTTTAGTGATGGGCTCCCAGAAAAGGAGGTGCACCTTGGTGATATGGGTAGTCCAATCATTCCTTTTAAGATCATGTTATCTGAGGCCTCAAATCCTGGGATGTTACACATACTATGTAAATGATTTGAATAACAATAAAGGGAATTTCCATCTATATGCTTAATTTGTTTTGAGATAATGATATAACATGTTAGATATCTAAAGAATCATGTTACTCAATGAGTTATGTCTTTAGGTTAAGAACCTAAACAATGAGATCATACAAATGTTAAGAGTATACATTCTTGTTATGTCCCTAGTCAGTTATTATTGTGGAAATATCCATAGACATCAATAATACATAAAACTAGAGTGTGTGTTTGTTGATGGGAGAAACTCATCAGTCATGATATATGATATCAAACCAAGAACATAGATACATATTAGAGAATAGTGTATCAGACAGACCCACCATAAGAGTGATGCATGGAAACCACACTTGGTTAGTCAAGATCATCTCTTATTGTATTGGTAGTGACTATGGTTCCTATACCTAAAATTAGAGCACTCATCACATGTCATTGGGTACACTTTGACATCATCAAACGTAGTCCTGAAACATGGGTTGTTATAACGGTGATGATTGGGTGACTTTGACACATGGGGTTTTGACTATGAGTGATAGATATGGAATTTGTCCCTCCTAAGGGAGTATGATATCCTGACCACTTGATAAGAAAAATTGAGAAATACATGGCCATGTACATGCGAGTCAATATATAATATTGAGCTTACATATATCTCAGTCAGTCTTCTCTATTTCAAGAAACATGGATTGAATGTTTGTAGAGGATGACAAGTCCATGCCTCAAGTTCAAGCCGGATATCAATGACGAAAGAACTATACATTCACTGTAACACCAATAACATATTATAGGTTGAAAGTTGTTCTCCAACTTTCCTTTTAACTTGGGTAGCACTGATGTGCGACTAGACACCGCTCTTTGCTTGTGAAGTCATAAGTTAGTTATGGACATTCACTGCCAACGTGAAATGGGACCTATAGGGTCGGTCACACACATAGGATTAACCTAGAAGAGGAGTTTATCCATGAATGATGTTTAGATTGATTACTAAAGTGTTTAGGTACTCAATGAAACATTCAATCAATAGATATGACTCAGAATCATCAAGTTCAAGTGTTGAACCAACAGATTAGAGTGTCAGATTGATTGAGAACTACATTGATTGAATTATGCACAAACTAGATCACCAACCGACCGGTTCACTGGGTGAACTGATTGGCTCATGGTCAGTGAGATGACTGGTTCACACTGGTGAACCGATTGGTTCACTTGGACCAAATGAGCAAGTGTTGGGTTTCCCAGTTTGTGAGAAAAGATCCTCGTTTCACTTGTTCATTCGATTGGGACAAGAATTAATCTTTTGCATTAATTAAAAACAAATAAGGAAAGTCAATTGCAGGCATGTCTGGGAAGTGAAACGACCAATTCACTGGGTGAACCGATCGGCTCACTTTCCCAAACGACCGGTTCAGTTATGAACCGACTGGTTTGCCCGCCGCATCACAATCAGTTCATGGAAAATCCGGACCCTTCTACTCCAGCACAGACTGGGAACCCTGACCCTGTCCTCTACTATAAATAGAGGGGTACAAGGGGCTTCTCAGAACACACAACTCAGAACATTAGTTGCTCTGCAAAGTTGTTGTCCTCCATGATGTTTTGGTGACCGAGAGAGCCCAAGAAAATTCTACCCATCCAGGGAGGAACAACGAGGGAAAGAGAACTACAGAAAAGCGACTGGTGGTGGGAGAGTGTGTCAATGACTAGTACACTGATAGAAGGGGATGACTCCTTCTAGTTTGTCCTTCAAGACGAATAGAGTTCCCAGTGGTCCGTGTGGACTATCTATAGAGATGCGGGAGATTTCTACCTCTCAGGATGATGACTGTCAACCACAGTCTGAGTCAAGACCAGGAGCTGCACAGACGCCGTCGAAGACTCGGTGGTTGAAGGCCACACTAGTTGCAAGGTATTGTCACTGATCAAGCTTCAGGACTAGGTATATCTCACTAAACCGTCTTTCTTATTGCATAGTTGTTGATGCGATATGTTGGTTATGGGTTTGTAGTTAGATAAAATTTTTGTTTCTACTGCCTGTTTTGTCCCACAAAACCCAAAAGTGGTATCAGAGCCACGTCAACATACTATGTTTTAGGATTAATCGATATGATCAGATTTTGGTTTTTCATCATTTATTTATTGCATGCGATGCGAATACTTTAACTGGCTAATGTGCATATCCAATTAAAAACCACAAATCCATATATACTTATATGATATGGTATATATATGCAATTGATACACGTCACCTTAAAATGGTTTTGATGGTGGATGTGTAGTGTGGTTATGGCCTATAAACCCCGATGAGTACGCTTGGTTGGTTGTGGTTGTTTACATCTCAGTCTGCGTACCGAGTCCTTTCTTCTATTCCAGATGTAACTCGAGATAACTCGAGCCTTCTCTTATATCTTTTCTCCCCCCCGAATGTCACTCGGGGTTTCCCAATAAAATATGTAAAAGTAGGATAGTTTTATTTCCTATTATGTCGAAGGATGGTGGGTGCCCAGACAGACAGCTAAAGGACCAAGACGACTGGCTGATGGTGTGAGATGAACAGTTGGGACCTAACGAGGAGCACGATGACCCGACGAACTGGCCGTCTGGAGGTGCCAGACAATTGGTTAGTGACAACCAACCGACCGGCCAGGAGGCGAGCCGATCAATCATAGGATGAGCTGATCAATCCGGAATGGCCCAAGCACATATCTTCGTCAACAATAGGTTGCTGCATGTGATGTAGACCTAGATGACTGCAATTCCTTATGGCTCAAGGAATTATAAATAGGATGACCATAATCATCGCTTTATCACTTCACATGTTTTCTTGTGGGATATAGCATGTATATGATACATACTATATATGTGGTGATTGGATATGTATATGTATATAAATACCAAACCCCTCAATATAAATATTAAGTTTAAGATGCCTTCCAAAATCAACACACATGAAAAACTTGACCGACTAAGTGTGGGCACACCCTAGCGTGGTGCACTGTTTATCTCATGGAAGTGTGATGGTGAATATGTGGGTCTGTCCTAGCAGGGTGCATATTCATTGTGTTGGTGTTTGGGTCAGACTTAAATAGGTGACCTTGATCGGATCAAGCAGCTTGAGGCATGAAGATGTACATGACAAAGAGTTGTGCATGACATCTATCAAGAGTTGCATAAGATGCAATTGGCAAAAGTTGCCTACCTGAAAGAATCTAGTTGTGGGTGACAACCCTAGATGGTCCATGACTTAGAGGAAATTAGGATCTTGCTCACTAGAAGGTTGTACATTGCAAACTTCCAAATTGATGACGAGGGCTATCGGTTTGAACAAAATAGTGGGAGCAATAATTAATTAAAGGCCTAATTAAATATCATCAACTTTATTCAAATCAAATTAAATCAAAAGGAGTTTTGACAAAGTGCAAATGTTTTATCTTGTAGAATCAAATGGCAAATAAATCATCATTGAAATCAGATAATTTAATTGAGATATATTTCCATAACTGGTTAAGGACTATGAGAAGTGTTCTGCATATTCCTAAGATACCAGTGGCTGTAGAATCCTCTCTATGTATGCCTAAGGCGTTGTTTGAATGCAAACTGACAAAGGGAGATCCAGTTAGACCCCATGTTCTCAATATGATTGGGCATATAGAACATATAGAGAAACTAGGATATCCTTTGGGTCAAGAGTTGGCCACATATATGATTTTGCAACATTTGCCTATATCATATAACATGTTTATCAAGTATTACTACGTGTGTAACATGGCCAAACCGCTGTCAGAGTTGCTTGACATTTTGATAAATGTTGAAGCACAAATGAAGAAGGATAGTTCCATGATAGTGATCAGTGGAACGGAGTCTAAGGACACAGGAAAGGCAGAGAAGCATTCTCACACAAAGCTGAAATCCAAATCTTCTGCACTCAAAATACTGAGAGGATTAAGGGAATCAAGGAAGATGAAGTAAGAGATAGAGATCTCTACTTCCGATGTATATGTAATTGAGATTAACTTTTCTACATCTTCATCATGGGTACTTGATACCAGATATGGATCACACATTTGTTCAAATGTGAAGGATCTGAAAAGAAGTAGGCCTTTAGCAAAAGGCGAGGTTGAACTACATGTTGCTAATGGAGCAAGAGTTGCTGTCATTGTAGTAGGAACCTATGAGTTATGCCTACCAAGTGGGCTGATAATAGAGTTATGAAACTGCTATTATGTACCTGCCATTAATAGGAATATCATTTCTGTATCTTGTTTGGACAATGATGGATTTGAATATCTTATTAAGAATGGAAAATGTTCCATTTCTAAAGATGGGATCTTTTATGGCAGTGCCCCAATGTCTTATGGTCTATATTTGATAGATCTACAGACAAGTGTATACAATGTAAACACCAAAAGACAAAAACTCAATGACTCAAACAAAATATACCTTTGGCATTGTCGTCTAGGGCACATAAATGAGAATCACATATCTAGATTCCATAAAGATAGTTATCAGGACTCTTTTTATTTTGAATCATTAGAGACATGTGAATCTTGTTTATTGGGCAAGATGACCAAGGCTCCTTTTCAGGAAAAGGTGAGAGAGCGAGTGATCTATTAGGACTCATACATACTGATGTATGTGGGCCTATTAGAAAAAATGCTAGAGGTGGGTATCAGTACTTCATTACCTTTACTAATGATTTAAGTAGGTATGGCTATGTTTACTTGATGAAACATAAATCAGAAACCCTTGAAAGGTTCAAGGATTTCATGAATGAAGTACAGAACCAACTTGGTAAAAGTATTAAGGTACTTAGATCTGATCGAGGTAGATAATACTTAAGATAAGAGTTTGAGGACCTTCTGAAAGCCCGTGGTATTGTATCACAATGGACTCCACCTGGAATACCACAACATAATGGTTTATCAGAAAGAAGGAATCACACATTAATGGACATGGTGCGATCTATGATGAGTTTTGCCAATCTTCCAACTTCTTTCTGGGGACATGCTCTAACAACCTCTGTGTTTACACTTAATCGCGTACCACCTAAATCGGTTCAAAAGATACCATATGAGATATGGTACGAGAAGCGTCTCAATGTGTCTTTTATGAAGGTTTGGGGATGTGAAGCTTATGTCAAGAAAACGTTTCTTGAAATGCTTGGGTCCAAATCTGATAAGTGTTATTTTGTTGGATATCCAAAAGAAATGAGGGGATACTACTTATACCACCCAATTGACAACAAAGTGTTTGTTGTCAGGAATGCTATATTCCTAGAAAAGGAATTTATTTCTAAAGGAAGCAATGGGAGGAAAGTGGAACTCAAAGAGGTTCGAGACCAACAAGAAAACATTGAACCAATAGATGAACAAGAGGAACATAGATAATCACAAACTATTGTGGAATCTCAAATTCCTCAAGTAACACAGGAACCTTGTAGATCTAGTAGGACATGTCTTGATCCTGAAAGATTTGGATATCTTGTGACTCAAGAAGGCGGTGAGTTGGTCATAGATGATGACCCAACTACCTATCTAGAAGCTATGGAGGGACCAAATTCTAAGAAATGGCTTGAGGCCATGAGATATGAGATAGAATCCATGTATACCAACAAGGTATGGACCTGGGTGGATCCACCTGAAGGGGTAAAACCCATAGGGTGAAAGTGGGTCTTCAAGAAGAAGACCGACATGGATGGTAATGTGCAAACTTATAAAGGCATATTGGTTGCAAAGGGTTTCAGACAAGTTCAAGGTGTTGACTATGATGAAACCTTTTCTCCAGTTGCCATGATTAAGTCCATCAGGATCATGCTTGCTATTGCAGCCTACTACGACTATGAGATTTGGCAGATGGGTGTTAAAATCACATTCCTTAATGGGAATCTTGTCGAGGATGTGTACATGACACAACATGAAGGCTTTATAAATCCAAAGGTTGCAAAAAAGTCTGTAAGCTACAAAGGTCAATCTATGGATTGAAGCAAGCATCTCAGAGCTGAAATCTTTGATTTGGCGAAGCAGTCAAAGTGTAACAGATTGAATTCCAGGGTCCTTCCTACAATTTACCCACTTTTATACTTTTCTTTTCCTTCTAGTCTTTTTGGACTCTTCTAATAAATTTCCCATCCTTTTGAGCCTTCTTGGGCCTCAATGTTGAATTTGAGCCTTTCTTGAGGTATACTTCACAAATTACCTACATTTATGTTTATGTAGGGGGTTTTGCACAAATAACCCATCTAATGAGATATTTGAGGTCTAATCATGCAATTTGACCATTAATGAGATAATATGAGTGGATTATGTTATTTGGAGATTTTTGGATAAATATACTAGTAATAATGTGTATTGGAGTTAATGTATAGGAGTAATTAACCCCTTTACTTTCTCTCTCCTCCAAATAGGGAAATAATGCAATAATAAGAGTATTATATGTTGAGATATGACTCATAATGTTTATATGTGACTAATATCTCGAGATATACCTTATTATGTCATTAAAAGATATTCTTTATATTAATTGCTCTTTTTATGCTTTATTATATGCTTTAATAGTCTATAAATTAATTAGGGACCTAACCATGTGATTTTTGAGAACATAATTGCATAGCATCGTTCTAGGTGTTGTAATTAACCCATGGTTAAAATTTGAGGTCATTTGGACTTCATTTGACCCTTCAAATGGATTTTACAAGTTCCCATATAGTTAACTATAGTAGATGAATCGATTTTTGCATTTATTTCATGTGTCATGCCCGACCCCCATTGGATCTTGATCCAATGGATATGGGGTCATTTTCAACCTCCATCCCACCAACTAAGACGACGCCTGGGCTCCTCCACCTCGTTCTCCCTCTCCTCTCCACCGTTTTGCAAGATTTAAGTTGTGTTGGCTTCGTCTCCTCGAGCCGCACCGTTTAAGCCTTGGAACGTCCTCTGCCGTGCACTATGGCTGAAGCACCCAAAGGCGCCAGCCATGGCTTCTCCTCTCCCATATCGTTTCGGCTCTTTGCACCTCCGCACCTATATATACCACCTACCGCACCTCCTTTGGCCCCATTGCAAGCTTTTACAGTTGCTAATTTGGCCTGAAGCTCCCCCGCTTAGCCCCGAGACCTCCACCTTCTCACAGGTATTGTGGCCCTTTTCTTGGTTTTTGGTGATAGCAGTGCCCCAATAAATCACACCGGTGAGTTCCTCTCACCTTGATCTTCATTTTGAGTACCTATACATCCAATTTGGTCAAGAAACGAGGAAATGCCCAATCGGGCAAGCTTCTCCTCCATGACCATGGCTCGCGTGAGAGGTAGAAGAAGACCGTTGGCTTTTTACAGTTTTGCCCCCGCACGCCCATTCCTTTCTTCTTTAACACGATGGGCATTTCAGTCATCTGTTCCCTCATTGTCTATGAGGCCTACGTGGCGTTTTCTATTTTTCTGATTGGTCCAGATCGTTTAATTCGCAGAAAATCAATGCTTTGTCGGAAAAATGCAAATAAATAGTCGTTGGAAAGGATTTTTCATGTAAAATCTGATTTTGTGGTTTTTGAGACCTGATTCCCAATCCTTTTTCTAAGTTTGCTTTGAATGTCATTTTGAGTATGTTAAATGTTCTAAAAATCATAATTAATTCATTTTAACTCCAAATTGAGATATAAAATATGTTTTCTTAATCAGTGAAATCTAAGTGAGCTTTTGGTCCTAGTTTTGAGTCCTAAATTAGTGGTTTTCGAATAAGGTCTAAAATGGGTATTTTCCTTTATACTTTATGCTTAATAAATGCTAATTTATGTGAAATATTTGTAATTAGGGAAAATGATCTTGGATACAATCTAATCAGTGATAATGATGGATGTGAATCTTCAATGAGGTATGTGAAGCCTATTTATGTATATGGATCCTATGATTGTGGAATATATGTGTAAATAACCTATCCTTTAGTTGGGCTTTTATCCAACCCTACATTCATGTTGTGCTAGCCTTGGAATATCTCTATTTCCTTATATTTGGCTCTTTATTTATTTGAATCTTCTACTACCTATGATGGTTCATTTACTTGAAATACTTGAATCCAGTGTTGGCTCTTTTATGTGATTTACTTCATGGGCTTTATTCCCATTTTCTATGATGCAATTTTATTTTCACTACTGCCAAGTGGTTTACTCAACATGAGGAATTGTTGACTAAATAACTAATGTAGTGTACATGAGTACAAACCACCCATAGAGGGCATGTGTAATTTCACCCAGGGGAATGTGCATTTTCTCCCCATATTATATATATTTTTGAGGTTTGGGATGTGCATTTCCCCTCTCCTCTTGGTTGAGGTCCGTAGGTGCCTCACCCTGCATTAGAATATTTGTTTTCAAAATATCATTCACGCTTGTCATTTATTATTATGGTAGATGCATCTTGGAAGACGTTCTTTATTCTTAATTATTATACTTGCCTCATACTTTTGACACTCTTAGTGTAGTGAATCATTTTATTATGCAATGTTGTGCATTATTATTTGTCCTTTTCCTTTTGAATAACACATACTTTTATCTCTCTCTTGCTGGGTGATTTCAACCACCCATGTATAGGATCAGAGTGCGCAGTTGAAACATGGTGAACCAGACTAAGGCTAGGGATAAAGAGTTCAACCTTGTATCTTGGACATAGCTGCCTATATATTAAGTTGTTTTGTTTGGAGACAAGTTGATTTGGGTTTAGTCTTCCTATACCTAGATCCTATTGTTGTGTATAAAGTTGTACACCCATTTGGGAATTTTGTAATGTACTCTTTATACAATTGAATATAGTGAAAGTTTTAACTTCCGTTGCCACACATTGGTGTTTTTGTTTGCCATGATTCTTTGGTAGAGACTTTGTGGTCTTTACAACATAGTATCAGAGCATCAAGGTAGTCGAAGTCTTGACTAATTCAATCTGTCTCCTAGATAAAAATCCTAACCTTATATAGTTCCCTTTAGTAAGTTTTTCACCTTAGAGTGGACCTATGATGAAAGATTGATTTAGGACATAATAATTTCATACTAGAAATATAATTTTTCAAATTTTTGGTGAGTAGTATTTTAGGTTGCTACTAGGGCATAAGTTGAAAGCAAAGGTGTCTAGAAAGGGTCAGGGTCTGGGGGCTGGTAATATTTTCCTCCGCACCACTAGCTTGACTTACGAGGACTCCCAGATCCATATGACGCCGACCTGGCCTGAGATGATACTGACCGTCCCAAAATAGCATACCTTTGGACAAATTATCTTATTGTTGAGTAACCTTTTGAACCTAGTATATGATGTCTTGGTTAATCATGTAGAATCCCCTTATGTGTCCTTAATTTCCTTATAAGATCCCTAGATTTCCAAATTGGGAGTATCCTACCCTATGTTGGGCTTGAAGTTTATAATGGTGTCTAGTAAAACAACTAAGTGTAGGATCTCATACATAGTTTTACCTCAACCCTTTTTAAAAAGTGGCCTTAGTAGTAGTTCTTTTATACCTTGATATATTTTGGAGTTTTTGATTTCGAGGATGAAATCCTCTTTAAGGGGGTGGAGTCCCACAATGCTTTGAAATCAAGTTACTCTATCTTTTAAACCCTAACTCCATAGACATGGGATTACTGAGCTTATATGGTTAGTGTTGGATGAAAAACACTAGAGGGGGGTGAATAGAGTTTTTAAAATAATTTTAACAATTTGTTGAACTCAAACAACCACAATTAAAATTGGAAGAAGGAGACAGGTGTTTAGAGTGGTTCCAACTTTAGAAAATACTAAAGTTGTCAGTCCACTACCCGGTTGCTTACCCAACCGGGATTTTGAAAGTATTTATTTTATTACCTTCTCAAGGATTTATACAAAATACAATACTTTCCTTTACACCCTTTGAACAACCTTCACTTGAAGTAGGTGCACCAACTTTGAGGTAGCCTTCTTGAAGTAACTCCAAGCTCCCCCTTGAAGTAGCCTTCCTCTCTAGAAGTAACCTCCCATTGCACCAGCCTTCTGAAGTATCTCAAAGACACCTTCTTCACCAAGAAGATCTCCACCCTCTCCAATCAGCAGCCTCCAACCTAGGAGTAGCAAGGAGAGTACAAACGGTAATAGAGAACAAGAAAGGAAAAAGGAAATTACAACTTATCCTTTGTAGCCCAAGGCTTGATTTGCCTAGATCAAGCGTATAGATCTCCTAACCAAGTGTATGGACTTGTGATTGCAGTGGGTAGGAGATACTAGCCTATAGGACACGAATTTTGAGCTAAGGAAGGAAGTAGCCAATTTTCACAATGCTCAAATTGCTCACAAACAGATTGCTCAAAGTATGCTCAAGGATTTCTCAAGTGTAGCAAGTGTGTTTTAGTGTCCTATGGCTTGTCCTATTTATAGGAATGGACTAAGGATGCTTAAGGATGTTCTAGACAACTTCTAGGGGTTTCTAAGTGCTTAACTAGCCGTTAGGTACAAGTTTGTTGCTTTAACAACGACTAATTAATTAATTCTGCAGTTGCTGTCAGAGACCATCTCGGTCGAGGAATGGTCGACCGAGACACCTACTCGGTCGAGCTTTTGTCGACCGACAGGCTCTCTGGAACAAGTGTTTTGCAACGTTTATCTCCAATTGCCAACTACCTTGTCAGTTGTGTCTAACGGCTACTTTGGATCTTTCTCGATCGAGAATATTGTCGACCAAGAGTGTCTCGGTCGAGGAGTTTGTCGACCGAGATTGATCTTGTTTCAATGTTTCAATTTAGGCACTAATTATATGTATGCGTGTGCATATGTAATCCTATTTGAAGGGGATGACCTGTCTAAATGTGGTGTTTAGCTAGGGAGGATCTAACGCTTGATTTACATGAAATCTAAGTACTTGTACATTATATATTTGTACAAGTTTTTACAAGGCGATTACATTTCATGAAAATACAAACATATAAGCATATGGATTTCCCTAATTGCTTTTGTCATCCACCTTAATCCTGCACACTCAAGTAGCTCGTTAGATCAATAAGAATGAAATGTTTGTCATAATCAAAACAAAGGGATTTATAGATGTCCATTTAGCCAACAATCTCCCCCTTTTTGAAGATGACAAACATTTCCAAAAATATAAATAAAGGAAATATAAACCATATGAGTTTCATACCTTTAGATTACCTTTTGTAGCTTTTCCTCTTGTTTATAAAATGTGTGCTTATTATTCCCCTTGAATTATGGAACATGAAATCCAATTCACTAGGGAATTTAGCAATCTTTTCAATGTAAAGCCAAGAGTTTATTTATGAAACTCATTGATTGAGTGTTTCCTAATTACTAAGTTTTAGTTTTATATTTATTTCTCCCCCTTTGTCATTTCAAAAAGATATCCGTTAGAAATAAAAACTCCCCCTTAATTAGATGTCCCATCAAATCTAATGAAAAAGATGTCCATTTAAAAGCCAAAATATCATGATGCAAGTAAGAGTTTTTGTTTAAGTAGCACAAATATCAAAGAAAACATCTTCCAAAGGAGTGATAAGCAGTTGCTTCCTAATTTTGTTAAATTGATCTAGTGGAAGCGGTTTTGTAAAAATATCAGCCAATTGATCTTCCGTATCAACATGATGAAGGGAAACATGATTCTTGGAGATATGATCCCTTAAAAAGTGATGACGGATTTCAATATGTTTAGCTCAGCTGTGTAAAATAGGATTGTGTGCTAAGTTTATAGCGCTCGTGTTGTCACAAAAAATAGGCGTAGATGAAAGAGTAAAACCATAATCGTTTAACACTTGTTGCATATAAAGCACTTGAGCACAACAAGACCCGGCTGCCATATATTCAACTTCTGTTGTAGATAGGGCAACCGTATTTTGTTTCTTGCTAAACCAAGATACTAAAGCTCTCCCTAACAAGAAACAAACACCACTAGTACTCTTGCGATCAAGTCGACAACCAGCATAATCCGCATCAGTATAAGCTTTAAAATCCAAGGATTGTCCTTTTGGATACCATAAACCAAAACAAGTAGTGCCGGCTAGGTAACGAAGAATTCGTTTAACTGCTAGAAAATGAGAGTGCATAGGTTGTGATTGAAATCAAGCACAAAGACCAACGGAAAACATAATGTCCGGTCTAGAAGCAGTTAAGTAAAGCAAACTACCAATCATGGCTCTATATAAGGAATCATCAATAGGTTCCCCATTTTCATCCTTATCAATTTTAATAGAAGTAGCCATAGGAGTAGTAGCATGTTTGCACTGATCCATCCCAAAACGTTTTAAGAGTTCTTTAGTATATTTTTCTTGGCTTATGAATATTCCGGCAGGTGTTTTCTTAATTTGAAAACCAAGAAAGAAAGTTAGTTCACCCATGAGACTCATTTCAAATTCTTTTTGCATAATGTCACTGAATTGTGTGCATAATGAATCATTAGAAGCTCCAAAAATAATGTCATCAACATATATTTGCACTACTAGGAAATCAGATGTATATGTTTTGAAAAATAAAGTAGAATATGAATTTCCAATAGAAAAACTATTATCAAAAAGATATGTCTTGAGCCTTTCATACCAATTCCTAGGTGCTTGTTTTAAACCATAAAGTGCTTTCTTAAGTTTATAAACATAGTCACCTTTTTACGGTATTTCAAAACCAGGTGGTTGGGCAACATATACTTCTTCTTGAATGATGCCATTTAGAAATGCACTTTTTACATCCATTTGGTAGAGTTTGATGTTTTTATGTGCAGCAATAGCTAGTAACATTCTAATAGCTTCAAGTCTAGCTACCGGTGCATACGTTTCATCAAAATCTATTCCTTCTTGTTGATTATATCCTTGTGCTACTAACCGAGCTTTATTCCTTATTACTTCTCCTGCCTCATTTAGCTTGTTCCTAAAAACCCATTTAGTTCCTATAATGGTTTTGTCTTGTGGTTTAGGAACTAAATCCCATACATCATTTTTAGTGAATTGATTCAATTCTTCTTGCATGGCTATTATCCAATAATCATCTTTAAGAGCTTCAGATATCTTTTTAGGTTCAATGATAGAAACAAAAGCCATGTTTGCAACATCTTTGAAGGAAGACCGAGTTTTGACTTTATCATTAGGATCTCCAATAATAAGTTCTTGAGGATGATCCTTAATAAGCCTAGGTGTAGGTTGTGGTTCATCTTGGTGATTATTTGTAGTAACGTTCTCACTATCATTTGGTATGTTTAAATTTTCGAATTGATTAGTGAGATCTATGATTTCTAGATTTTCATATTTGGTCTCTTCATGAAAAGAAACATGAATAGATTCCTCAACTTTTCTAGAGATAGTGTTATATACTCTAAAAGCTTTGCTAGAAGTGGAATATCCCAAAAAGAATGCTTTGTGTGATTTAGAGTCAAACTTATCTCTATCATCTTTGGTATTTAAAATATAGCATGTGGAGCCAAAAGTATGAAAATAGTCAACTCTAGGTTTCTTAGAAAGTATTATTTCATATGGAGTTTTCTTCAAGTGAGAGTGAATAGTTACTCTATTTAACACATAGCATGCAGTGTTTACAGCTTCAGCCCAAAAGGTTTTGGGTGTGTTGTGTTCGAGCATCATAGTTCTAGCCATTTCTTGTAGTGATCGATTTTTCCTTTCGACTATACCATTTTGTTGTGGGGTGCGTGGAGCAGAAAAATTATGAGTGTACCCTTGAGATGTAAAAAATTCCTCAAATGTATGATTTTCAAATTCTCCACCATGATCACTTCTAATGGTACATATTTTTCTTTGTAATAGATTTTCAATCTTGGAACAAAATTGTATAAAAACATGAATAGTATCATCTTTAGTTGCAATAAAGTGTACCCATGTGTATCTACTATAATCATCAACAATAACAAAACAGTATCTTTTACCACCAATAGATTGTGTCCTCATGGGTCCAAATAAATCCATATGAATTAATTCTAAGGACCTACTGGTGCTAAGTACATGTTTTGGTTTAAAAGAGGTTTTGGTTTGCTTTCCCATTGTGCATGGTTCACAGTTTTCAACTTAATCAAAAGATAAAGTAGGCAATCCACGAACAAGATCATATTTCACTAACTTTTTAATAACATGTGAACTAGCATGTCCTAGCTTTTTATGCCATAGTTGTAAGGTATTTTCATTTGCAAGCAAGCATTTTCCCACTACTGATTTCATAGAGTTAGGTTTAAGGATATAAAGATTTCCAACTCTATTTCCTTCATAAACAACATTTGTAGTGTTTTCTATCAATAACTTGCAGCAAGTTTTGTTAAATAACACATCATAACCACTATCACATAATTGACTAACACTTATCAAATTATGGTGCAAACCATCAACTAGTAGAACATTCTTTATTTCGAGGTTTGTACCAACATTACCTATTCCAACGATTTTGCCCTTACCATTGTCTCCAAAGGTGACCGTTCCACTTTTCTTTTCTTCAAAGGTTTGAAATGCATCCTTGTTCCCAGTCATATGTTTGGAACATCCACTGTCAACCACCCATTCCTGCATTAAAATGTAGATTTTGGTACCCATGTGATGGTCCGATATGGTTAGAATCATTTAAGTACAGACTTGTATAAGAGTTCTGAATCAGAAATCTAGTCGGTCGACAATTGTTCGATCGACATCTGTCTCAGTCGACTAATTGTCGATCGAGAAGATTACTGTATTACAAACAAAGAAACACAAAAATTTAGCTCGGTTGACCAATTTTCGACCGAAATAATTGCTGTAAATTTTGATATGTTACAGACATCCGGTCGGTCGACAATACTTCGACCGATTAATGGTTCGGTCGACAATACTTCGACCGACTAAGTTTCTGTTTCAGTACAACAATGCAGAAAATTAACAATATGCATGAAATCTTTTGTTTAGTTGAGATAAGACAATATAAATAGCAAGATGGAGCGTTTGGCCATATCTCAACTAAATTCCATTTGACTTTACTAAGTTTGAGGTTTTGGGACCCAAACTAATTCGGAATCCTTAGTTTTATAAGGGCATGAAAAGGAATAGTGTCCAAGACGTAAACAAAAATGGCAAGTAATAGAATCAACTTCATTTCTCTTTCTAGCCATTGTGTTCTTGGGTACAAACATTGTTTGAGTTCTTTTGGGTTGATTTTTCTTTGGAGGATATCCCAAACCTTTTCTTCCGTTGAAAACAGTACCAATGCTTAGAATGTTATCAAGTATATCTTTTCTTCTTAACTCATAAAGTTCTCTTTGCAGCTGAGAAATATCATTCATCTTTTTGTGTAGATCATTTCTTGCTTGATCTAAATCAGATAACAATGAATCTCTTTCTTTTGTAACATTATCATAGTCTAGATGGTTACACAAAATAGGTTGAGTCTGAAAATCTTTTAGTTTAGCTAACAAGTCAGTCTTTTCTTTAGAAAGAAGATCAACATTTGTTTCTAAAGTGAGTAGCTTTCTAGTGCAATCATCTAAAGATGTTTTTAAAGACAAATTCTCAAGATCAATGTTATTCGTTTCAGAAGAAAGATTATCTAATTTAGCAATTAGCTCATCATTTGATTTGATAACCTTCTTTAGTTTCTTCTTGACATCAACATACTTATCATGAATTTCTTGTAGACTAGTAACTAACTCTTCTTTAGGAAGATCAAGTAGGCTTACCTCTTGAGAGTCTTCATCATCTTCTCTTGCCATTAGACAATCCACCGTTTCTTCTCCGCTTTCACTGTCACTTGACTCGTCCCATGCAGCTTTATAGGCTTTTTCTCCCTTCTTCTTATGTGAGCTTTTCTTTCCTTTCTTTGCTTTAGGACATTCATTTTTGAAATGCCCTTTCTTCCCACATTCAAAGCACCTAGGAGGGGTAGAAGAAGAGCTGGAAATTTTGTTAGATTTAAATCTTTTGTATTTCTTACCATTTACGATCAAGGCTTCTTCTCCTTCTTCTTCACTTGACTCCTCACTTTCTTGTGTGACGACTTTTGAAGCTTTTAAAGCCACATCCTTCTTCTTTCCTTGCTGAAGTTCACGTGCTCTTCTTTCCTCCTCTTCTAGGGTTGCTTCATGAGCTTCTAGGTTGCCAATGAGTTGCTCCATTTTCAGTCGAGTGAGGTCGTTTGCTTCTTCAATGGCTGTCACCTTTGGCTTATATTTTGGAGGGAGTGATCGAAGGATTTTTGATACCTGATCTTCTTCAAGGACAAGTTTTCCTAGGGCACTTAAACCATTAACAATAGTAGAAAATTTTGCAAACATTTCACTAATAGATTCATCAGGATCCATACGAAAGTGTTCAAACTTTTGTTTAAACATGCTAATTTTGGAATTTTTGACTTGGACTGTTCCTTCATAGGTTATGGATAGTCTATGCCAAATATCATAGGCTGTGTCACAATTAGATATTCTATTAAATTCTCCTACCGATATAGAACAATATAAAATGCTTACAGCTTTTGCATTCATTTGAGCTAGCTTTACCGTATTTGCATCCCATTATGCAAATTGAGTTTGAGGGAGCTCATATGGGGTTGACACCATTCTCCATAAGTCCCAATTGATACCTTGGAAGTAGAACTGCATCCTTCTCTTCCAATATTGGTAGTTTGTTCCATCGAACGCTGGAGGCCTAGCAACAAGTGTCCCTTCGAGGTTAAGGTTGTTGAGCACTCCATCACCCATTTCTTCAAGACCTTGTTAGGGTTCCTTGAAGCCTGCTCTGATACCAATTGAAAAACACTAGAGGGGGGGTGAATAGAGTTTTTAAAATAATTTTAACAATTTGTTGAACTCAAACAACCACAATTAAAATTGGAAGAAGGAGACAGGTGTTTAGAGTGGTTCCAACTTTAGCAAATACTAAAGTTGTCAGTCCACTACCCGGTTGCTTACCCAACCGGGATTTTGAAAGTATTTATTTTATTACCTTCTCAAGGATTTATACAAAATACAATACTTTCCTTTACACCCTTTGAACAACCTTCACTTGAAGTAGGTGCACCATCTTTGAGGTAGCCTTCTTGAAGTAACTCCAAGCTCCCCCTTGAAGTAGCCTTCCTCTCTAGAAGTAACCTCCCGTTGCACCAGCCTTCTGAAGTAGCTCAAAGTCACCTTCTTCACCAAGAAGATCTCCACCCTCTCCAATCAGCAGCCTCCAACCTAGGAGTAGCAAGGAGAGTACAAACGGTAATAGAGAACAAGAAAGGAAAAAGGAAATTACAACTTATCCTTTGTAGCCCAAGGCTTGATTTGCCTAGATCAAGCGTATAGATCTCCTAACCAAGTGTATGGACTTGTGATTGCAGTGGGTAGGAGATACTAGCCTATAGGACACGAATTTTGAGCTAAGGAAGGAAGTAGCCAATTTTCACAATACTCAAATTTCTCACAAACAGATTGCTCAAAGTATGCTCAAGGATTTCTCAAGTGTAGCAAGTGTGTTTTAGTGTCCTATGGCTTGTCCTATTTATAGGAATGGCCAAAGGATGCTTAAGGACATTCTAGACAACTTCTAGGGGTTTCTAAGTGCTTAACTAGCCGTTAGGTACAAGTTTGTTGCTTTAACAACGGCTAATTAATTAATTCTGCAGTTGCTGTCAGAGACCATCTCGGTCGAGGAATGGTCGACCGAGACACCTACTCGGTCGAGCTTTTGTCGACCGACAGGCTCTCTGGAACAAGTGTTTTGCAACGTTTATCTCCAACTGCCAACTACCTTGTCAGTTGTCTCTAACGGCTACTTTGGATCTTTCTCGCTCGAGAAGATTGTCGACCGAGAGTGTCTCGGTCGAGGAGTTTTTCGACCGAGATTGATCATGTTTCAATGTTTCAATTTAGGCACTAATTATATGTATGAGTGTGCATATGTAATCCTATTTGAAGGGGATGACCTGTCTAAATGTGGTGTTTAGCTAGGGAGAATCTAACGCCTGATTTACATGAAATCTAAGTACTTGTACATTATATATTTGTACAAGTTTTTACAAGGCGATTACATTTCATGAAAATACAAACATATAAGCATATGGATTTCCCTAATTGCTTTTGTCATCCACCTTAATCCTGCACACTCAAGTAGCTCGTTAGATCAATAAGAATGAAATGTTTGTCATAATCAAAACAAAGGGATTTATAGATGTCCATTTAGCCAACATTGGACAAACAAATTATAATTGTAATTCATATTGTTTGTTTATATACAAATGAATATATAATAAGTCATCTAAGGGGATAGTTCATATGCTTGAACCTTTACATATTCTTGATGCACATGATAGTGAGTTACTCATCACTAATTGTGGATACCCTTAATGTTGACCATGTCACCATAATAGTATAGTTAGTAAGATTATGGTTCTTATGCATCCTTATCACGCATAACATGTAATGGTCATGATGACCTAAACCCTAATGTGTAATCATCTAGCCTTGAAAATAAATACATACATATCTTTGATGCCTTCATGATACATTAGTGACTTAGGTGTCATCATCAGTTAACACACTTGGAGCATATATATGGATTATAATCACCTAGTTATATTGGAGACCATGTTATCAACATATGTAAGGCATATCACCTTGTTCCCTAATATACATCTCATTAATCACCTTATCATGATTTAGTATGAAATCAATTCATTAATGTTTAATGTGTTTCATATTATCCACTAAAACACATGTAATGACACAAATATGATTATGAGTATTGGATTCACATAAGTTTTCATTATTGCCTAATGTGATGTAAAATATGTATAATTCATATTATGGAGTGTAATAGGAGAAAATGATGTCATTAACTTGAGTATCTAATGTTAGTTGGGAATATGTGATAATATATGTGACCTTATTTGGGATTATGGTAGGCTTAATAATTTGTTGGGTTATATTATCTTTTTTTTACAAAATTATCAGTGATAATTCTACATGATGGTTTTTATGGAGATTAGATTCTAGTTTTTAAGGTTTGTGACTTAATACATTAATAGATGTTGAGATTTTCTTAATAAACCCTAATTGTGTTTAAAACCCTTATAAGGAAGATACATATGTTTTGATGCATAGTGATGAGTTATAATCTTTGCTACCACCATGTTAGTATAAGTTGGCACAAGTGCTAGTATAGTATAGATGATTCCTTTTTATGATAGAGACTATACTAGTGAGCCCATTATGTTATGTTTTGGATGAAAAGTTATATATATGGTAGAAACCTTAGTCAGACTAGGCTTATGTGTAGAGCCTATGAAGTACCCACCTTTGTACCTAATGTTGGGATGTTACACACTCACACTCTCTCTTCCCTCTTATTGTGATTTCGAGGACGAAATCCTCTTTAAGGGGTGGAGTGCTGTAACAGAATGAATTCCAGGGTCCTTCCTACAATTTACCCACTTTTATACTTTTCTTTGCCTTCTAGTCTTTTTGGACTCTTCTAATAAATTTCCCATCCTTTTGAGTCTTCTTGGGCCTCAATGTTGAATTTGAGCCTTTCTTGAGGTATAATTCACAAATTACCTACATTTATGTTTATGTAGGGGTTTTGCACAAATAACCCATCTAATGAGATATTTGAGGTCTAATCATGAAATTTGACCATTAATGAGATAATATGAGTGGATTATGTTATTTGGAGCTTTTTGGATAAATATATTAGTAATAATGTGTATTTGAGTTATTGTATAGGAGTAATTAACCCCTTTACTTCCTCTCTCCTCCAAATAGGGAAATAATGCACTAATAAGAGTATTATATGTTGAGATATGACTCATAATGTTTATATGTGACTAATATCTCGAGATATATCTTATTATGTCATTAAAAGATATTCTTTATATTAATTTCTCTTTTTATGCTTTATTATATGCTTTAATAGTCTATAAATTAATTAGGGACCTAACCATGTGATTTTTGAGAACATAATTGCATCGCATCGTTCTAGGTGTTGTAATTAACCCATGGTTAAAATTTGAGGTCATTTGGACTTCATTTGACCCTTCAAATGGATTTTACAAGTTCCCATATAGTTTGACTATAGTAGATGAATCGATTTTTGCATTTATTTCATTTATTTCATGTGTCGCGCCCGACCCCCATTGGATATCGATCCAATAGATCTGGGGTCATCTTCAACCTCCAGCCTGCTGACCAAGATGACGCCTAGGCTCCTCCACCTCATTCTCCCTCTCCTCTCCACCGTTTTGCAAGATTTAAGTTCTGTTGGCTTCGTCTCCTCGAGCCGCACTGTTTAAGCCTTGGAACGTCTGCCACCGTGCACCATGACCGAAGCACCCAAAGGCTCCGACCATGGCTTCTCCTCTTCCACATCGTTTTGGCTCTTCACACCTCTGCACCTATATATACCACCTACCGCACGTCCTTCGGCCCCATTGCAAGCTTTTACAGTTGCTAATTTGGCCTGAAGCTCCCCCGCTTAGCCCCGAAACCTCCACCTTCTCACAAGTATTGCGGCCCTTTTCTTGGCTTCTTGGTGATAGAAGCGCCCCGATAAATCACACCGGTGAGTTCCTCTTGTCTTGAGCTTCATTGCGAGTACCTATACGTCCGATTTGGTCAAGAAACGAGGAAATGCCCAATCGGGCAAGCTTCTCCTCCGTGACCATGGCTCGCGTGAGAGGTAGAAGAAGACTGCTGGCTTTTTACAATTTTGCCCCCGCACACCCATTCCTTTTTTCTTTAATGTGAGGGGAATTTTGGTCATCTGTTCCCTCGTTGTCTATGAGGCCTACATGGCATTTTCTATTTTTCTGATTGGTCCAGATCGTTTAATTCATAGAAAATCAATGCTTTGTCGGGAAAATGCAAATAAATAGTCGTTGGAAAGGATTTTTCATGTAAAATCTGATTTTGTGGTTTTTGAGACCTGATTCCCATTCTAAGTTTTCTTTGAATGCCATTTTGAGTATGCTAAATGTTCTAAAAATCATAATTAATTCATTTTAACTACGAATTGAGAAATAAAATATGTTTTCTTAATTAGTGAAACCTAAGTGAGCTTTTGGTCCTAGTTTTGAGTCCTAAATCAGTGGTTTTCGAATAAGGTCTAAAATGGGTATTTTCCTTTATACTTTATGCTTAATAAATGCTAATTTATGTGAAATATTTGTAATTAGGGAAAATGATCTTGGATACAATCTAATCAGTGATAATGATGGATATGAATCTTCAATGAGGTATGTGAAGCCTATTTATGTATATGGATCCTATGATTGTGGAATATATGTGCAAATAACCTATCCTTTAGTTGGGCTTTTATCCAACCCTACATTCATATTGTGCTAGCCTTGGAATATCTCTATTTCCTTTTATTTGGCTCTTTATTTATTTAAATCTTCTACTGCCTATGATGGTTCATTTACTTGAAATACTTGAATCTTGCTATTGCCAATGTTGGCTCTTTTTTGTGATTTACTTCATGGGTTTTATTCCCATTTTCTATGATGCAATGTTATTTCCACTACTTCCAAGTGGTTTACTCAGGATGAGGAATTGTTAACCAAATAACTAATGTAGTGTACATGAGTACAAACCACCCATAGAGGGCATGTGTAATTTTTCCCTGGGGAATGTGCATTTTCTCCCCATATTATATATATTTTTGAGATTTGGGATGTGAATTTTCCCCTCTCCTCTTTGTTGAGGTCTGGTAGGTGCCTCACCCTGCATTAGAATATTTGTTGTCAAAATATCATTCATGCTTGTTGCTTATTATTGTGGTAGATGCATCTTGGCAGAAGTTCTTTATTCTTAATTATTATACTTGCTTCATACTTTTGACACTCTCAGTGTAGTGAATCATTTTATTATGCAATGTTGTGCATTATCATTTGTCCTTTTCCTTTTGAATAACACATACTTTTATCTCTCTCTTGCTAGGTGATCCCAACTACCCAGGTATAGGATCAGAATGCATAGTTGAAGCATGGTGAACCAGCCTAAGGCTAGGGATAAAGAGTTCAACCTTGTATCTTGGACATAACTGCCTATATATTAAGTTGTTTTGTTTGGAGACAAGTTGATTTGGTTTTAGTCTTCCACTACCTAGATCCTGTTGTTGTGTATAAAGTTGTACACCCTTTTGGGAATTTTGTAATGTACTCTTTATACAATTGAATATAGTCAAAGTTTTAACTTCTGCTGCCACACATTGGTGTTTTTGTTTGCCATGATTCTTTGGTAGAGACTTTGTGGTCTTTACACAAAGAGTTTGGCTTTAGTCAAAATGAAGATGAACCTTGTGTGTACAAGAAGGTTAGTAGGAGAATGACTACATTCCTCATATTGTATGTAGATGGCATACTCTTGATAGAGAATGACATTCCTGCTTTTCAAAAGGTAAAGACATGGCTTGGAAATACATTTTCAATGAAAGACTTAGGAGAAGCATCCTATATCTTAGGAATCAAGATCTATATAGATATATCTAGAAATCTTATTGGACTAAGTCAAAGAACATACATTGACAAAGTGTTGAAGAAGTTCAGTTTAGAGAACTCAAAGAGAGGACACATACCCATGAGGCATGGAGTTCCCATCTCTAGAGCTCAATGTCCCAAATATTGTGAAGATATGGAATGCATGAATGGGATTCCATATGCATTAGCAATTGGATCCATCATGTACGCAATGTTGTGCACACATCTTGATGTCTCGTATACACTCAGCATGACGAGCAGATACCAGTTAGATCCTAGAGATGCTCACTGGACAGCCATGAAGAACATCTTAAAGTACTTGAGAAGGACTAAGGATCAGTTCCTCGTTTACGGTAGTGAGGAAGAGTTGGTGGTAAAGGGTTACACCGATGCGAGCTTCCAAACCGATAAAGATGATTATAGATCACAACCAAGATTTATGTTTTGCCTCAACAATAGAGCTATGGGCTAGAAGAGTTCCAAGAAAGAGACAATTGTGGATTCTACGACAGAGGCCGAGTATATTGATGCATCCCATGCGGCAAAGGAGGCTATGGGGATCAAGAAGTTCATCTCTGAACTTGGGGTGGTTCTTAGCATCTGTGATGCAATTGAGTTTTATTGTGACAACAATGGATCTATTGCACAAGCTAAAGAAGCCAGATCACATCAGCGATCTAAGCACATACATCGTTGCTTCCATCTCATACAAGAGACTGTACAACGAGGAGATGTGAAGATTTGTAGAGTACAAACCAAATACAATATTGCTGATCCCTTGACTAAGGAACTTTCATAGAAGAAGCATGATGGTCATGCTAGATCACAAGGACTGAGGTTCATGGGTGATTGGCTCTAAGTGCAAGTGGGAGTCTGTTGGTATGTATGCACATAGAGCCAGTAATATGATGATTGTAATGGCATACTTTGTAAATGATTTGAATAATAATAAAGGCAATTTTTGTTTGTATGTTTAATCTATTTTGAGATAATGATATAACATGTTAGATGTCTAAAGAATAGTGTTACTCAATGATGTATGTCTTTAGGTTAAGGACCCGAACAATGAGATCATACAGATGTTAAGAGTATGCATTCTTGTTATGTCCCTAGTCGGTTATTATTATGGAAATATCCATAGACATCAATAATACATAAGACTAGAGTGTGTGTTGGTTGATGATAGAATCTCATCAGTCATGATATATGACATCAAACCAAGCACATAGATACATGTTAGAGAATAGTGTATCAGACAGACCCACCATAAGAGTGATGCATGGAAACCACACTTGGTTAGTCAAGATCATCTCTTATTGTATTGGTGGTGACTGTGGTTCTTAGACCTAAAATTACTACACTCATCACATGTCATTGGGTACACTTTGACATCATCAAACATAGTCCTAAAACATGGGTTGTTATAACGGTGATGATTCGATGACTTTGACACATGTGGTTTTGACTGTGAGTGATAGATATGGAATTTGTCCCTTCTAAGGGAGTATGATATCCTGGCCACTTAATAAGAGAGACTGAGAAATACATGGCCATGTACATGCGAGTCAATATATGATATTGCACTTGCATATATCTCAGACAGTCTGCTCTGGTTCAAGAAACATGGATTGAACATTTATAGAGGATGACAAGTCCATGCCTTAAGTTCAATCCGGATATCAGCGACAAAGGAACTATACATTCACTGTAACACTAATAACAGATTGTAGGTTGAAAGTTGTTCTCCAACTTTCCTTTTCACTTGGGTAGCACTGATGTGCGACTAGGCACCGCTCTTTGCTTGTGAAGTCATAAGTTACTTATAGACATTCAATGTGAAATGTGACTTATAGGGTCACACACATAGGATTAACCTGGATGAGGATTTTATCCATGAATGATGTTTAGATTGATTACTAAAGTGTTTAGGTACTCAATTAAACATTCAATTAATAGACATGACTCAGAATCATCAAGTTCAAGTGTTGAACCAACTGATTAGAGTGTCAGATTGATTGAGAACTGCATTGATTGAGTTTTGCACAAACCGGATCACCAACCGATCAATTCACTGGGTGAATAGATCGGCTCATGATCAGTGAGACGACCGGTTCACACTGGTGAACCGATCGGTTCACTTGGACTAAATAACCAAGTTTTGGGTTTCCCAGTTTGTGAGAAAAGATCCTCATTTCACTTGTTCAATTTGATTGGGACAAGAATTAATCTTTTGCATTAATTAGAAATGAGTAAGGAAAGTCAATTGTAGGCAAGTCTGGGAAGTGAAATGACCAGTTCACTAGGTGAACTGATCGACTCTATGTACACATTTACAATCTTATGCATATCCACAACATAAGTATAATTACTATCTCTTAATTGCACTAAGCACCATCTTTATGTAAAGAGAACAAACAAGGGTTATCATCCACTGTGAAGCGTCATGTATAACCCTAAACAAATATGCTATACGGCTGTATTACATCTTTTATTATGCCCTGAGGAATTTGAATCGTACCATTCAAAGTCCAACCGATCCCTGTGAAGGACTATTTGGTTCCGTACAAGATCTAGGAGTGCCAGTATCCTAAGATCTCTTCCCCTCGGTTAGTACGAGTAAAAAGGCAGTGACATATCAGTCAAAGCTACCACCACAATGACATATAGTCAAGCTGCTAACCACTAGTCCACCCTTGGTATAGGTCATGGCACTAGAAACTAGGATATTCAAACCCAATCACCGAGGTCCAAATGACCGGTTCAGTTATGAACCGACCGGTTTGCCTGCCATAACACAATCAGTTTGTGGAAAATCCACCCTTCTACTCCTGCAAAGACCGGGAACCCTGACCCTGCCCTCTACTATAAATAGAGGGGTACATGAGGCTTCTTAGAACACACAACTTAGAACATCAGTTGCTCTACAAAGTTGTTGTCCTCTATGGTTTTGGTAACTGAGAGAGCCCAAGAAAGTTCTACCCATCTAGGGAGGAACAATAAGGGAAAGACAACTGTAGAAAAGTGACTGGTGGTGGGAGAGTGTGTCGGTGACTAGTACGCAGAAAGAAGGGGACAACTCCTTCTAGTATGTCCTTTAGGACAAATAGAGTTCATGCTGGTCTATGTGGACTATCTATAGAGGTGGGAGATTTCTTCCGCTCAGGAGGATGACTGTCAACTGCAGTCTAGGTCAAGACCGGGAGATGCACATACGTCATCGAGGACTAGGTGGTTGAAGGCCACACTAGTTGTGAGGTATTGTCACTGAGAAAGCCTCAGGACCAGGTATATCTCGCTAAACTATCTTTCCTATTGCATAGTTGTTGATGCGATTTGTTGGTTATGGGTTTTGTGGTTAGATATATTTTTTTGTTTTCACTGCCTATTCTGTCCCACAAAACCCAACATCGACCTAGTGGTGTCTGGTGCTTTGTCACGACCATGGATGGTGTTCCATGGTGGGTCGCAACCGCGACCATGCTGGGGTGACCCAAGTAGGTTGAGACCCAACCTAGAGTGTATCACCATCTTGTATATGTATGGCTAAGGTGGTTGCATGTTGGTTTCTTAGTTGGACAAGTGTCCCTTTGGTGATTTAGGGTATGACACCTCATCTCCACCCTATTTCCCTCCTCTTTTGCTATATAATCCCTTATCTCTACATGCAAGTGACCCCTTTCAAACTTCCTCCTTCCTCCTTCTCTTTTGCTCATCCTTGGATATTAGTGGAGAAAGGAAGCTTAGTCTTGGAGCTCTTGGTGGCTGGACTTTCCTTGCATGTGGTGCTTGTGGTGATCCTTAGTCATCTTCAACCCTAGTAAGTTCATACCTTTCTTTAGCAACATTTTCCTTGTATCCCTACCCCATTTTCTTCTCCTTCCTTGGCCATGGACTGTGTTTTGACATGGTGGTCGTTCTTGAGAAGAATGCTCCTCATCACAATGGTAATAGGCCATGTTTTGACAAGGCGATAACCAAGTGAGAGGGAGTTTCTCCTCTCTCTTTCTCCTTTCTTCTTTGGGTCAACCTAGGGTTATTCCTTACCCATTTTCTTGTGCCATATTTAGCCTTGATGTCTTCTCCTACTTTAGGTGATTTGTGGCCGAGAGTTGAGATTTTGTGTATCTTCTTAATCTCTCCCTTGGTGATCGTGGGCTTGGATCTTGATCCTTGGAGTGATCTTCCTTAAGGCAGGTTATATAACTCTTAACCTTCTCTATTAATGCACTTTGCCTATATTAATGATTGATGTTTTTGTTGACTTGAGTGTTATACATTGACCATATTTTGATAACGACTTAACCATTCCATTCCTATGTATCTAATATGTTTGTTGAAAATTGATTTCAGACTTTACGTACATGAAAAGGATCAAATTACACAAGCCCTAGCCTGTTCAAGTTCAAGTCAAAAGCAATGCAAGTGTGCATTTTAGGAAATCACTCCAAATGACCTTAGATTATTTTTGTAATCACTTGTATTGATGATATGAATTGTAACTAAGATGAGAAAAAACTAGGGACACTTTATTATGAATGTTTAGTCACTCAAAACTCAAATTAAAAAATTTGCCACAGGCTGTTTATCGGTCGAGTCCAATGATGGATTTTTTGAAATGACCAATCGATCGAGTTGCACACTCACAAGACTCGATCAATCGATCAAATAAGCAAAACTGATTTTGACTCATCGGTCAAGTTTCCCAGAACAAACTCGACTGATAGTTTGAAAATTGGTTTTGTCACTTAGTGATCGGTCGAGTTACCTTTATTGAAACTCGACCGAATGTACTATATGAAAAACACAAAAAAAGTGATTATAACTATTGGAGAGTTGTTGTGAGCAAAAATATATCCGTTGTAACTTGTAAAACAGTATATTTCATTGTTAAGTGATTCCATACTCAAAGGAACACCCCCACCTATAAATAGGACCCCTTGGAGTTCATTCCAAGTTTGATCATTCATGCTATTCTAAGTCCTTGCTATAGCTGAGTGTGTTGCAACCCTTTGAGCCCCTTTCTCTCTCTTTTACAAATCATTTCATGATTATGTGTGAGATAGGTATGTTGTAAGAAATCTACCTCCATGTACTTGTAAGTATCTCATTCCTTCCATCTTCCCTACCCCCTTTCTCAAAGAGCAAAGGTTGAAGAAAGCTACTCTGAGTGAAGGTGAAGCTGTTTCTGGTCTTCTTCAAGGTTGAACAAGAGGTGGAGATCTTCTCCAAGTGAAGGAGAAGGGTAACGCCAAGATTCAAGAAGAGTACATCCTTTAAGGCCAAAGACTTGATGCAAGTGTGGGTAAGTCCTTGTTGAAGGTTGAAGACATCTTGATCAAGTGGGTAAGTCCTTATGTAGGTGGAAGACTCTTATCTTGAGTAGGTAAGTCCTTGGGTGTATGGTGGTCTCCTTTTATCTCTTATGAACGAATATAAGTATACACAGCTTGTAAAGTCCTAGACATTGACCTATATACATAGTGGATTGACTTTCTCCTAGTTTGGAGAGTGGAACCACTCTAAGCCACCTTATCCAAGTGCATGTTTCAATTTCTCTCATCCTTGCTACACTTTCTTAGTTAGTACTTCAAGTTATTCTTAACCGATTGGTTTCAATTAATATAATTTGAAGGTATAACTTTTCTTATGAGAATTTTGAAGCTCTATTCACCCTTCATCTAGAGCCCTAGATACAACAAGTGGTATCAGAGCCAAGGATCTTCTCCAACAATCTCCTATAAGACTAGAAGATGGGGGGCAACCTACTTGGTTCACTCAACCTAGAGGGAGGCTTCTCCATGCATCCTCTGATCTTCGACGTCATTAACTTCCTCTATTGGAAGAGGCGTATGCAGTTCTACATTCAAGGCATGAACTTTGATATGTGGAAGGTGATGGTCACACCATATAAGGAGCCAATAGGAGCTGTTTCAACATGGAACAAAGCTGCACTAAAAGAAGCCCAGCTCATTGCCAAAGCTATAAGCATCCTCTATGCAGTCCTTACCCCAAAGGAGTTCAACCCAAAGATGAAATGGGTCCCCAATCTAACTCCGGATCCCAAAGTTTGAGTTGGGAACCGACACTCTCCTTTCTTGCAGGGAAAAGGAAGATGGATTGTTGATAGTGGCTGCACTAAACATATGATAGGTGATATAAGCCATTTCAACAACTTCACTAAAAAGAAAGGAGGTTCAGTTGCCTTTGGGGACAACAAGAAAGGTAAGGTTAAAGGTGAGGGTGATGAAGGTGAATCCTTCTGCATCAAGAATATTCTCTTTATGGGTGTCCTAAATCACAATTCAATAAGTGTAAGTCAATTATGTGATAATGGTTACCTTATGCTATTTACTTCTTTTGAATGCTTGATTCTAGATTCCCTCACCTATCAAGCCATATATAAGGGAACTAGAAGTAGTAATCTTTATGTAATTGTGCTTGACTCTATTAAGCTTGTTGTTGGTAGATGCCTAGTAGTCAACTCGAATGATATTTCCCTTTGGCATCATCGATTTGGTCATGTAAATATGCATCAGTTGAAGAAGTTGAGCAAAAAGGACTTGGTCAAGGGACTTCCTAAATTGTATTCCGAAAATGATTAGGAATGACAACTTTGTACCCAAGGAAAGCAAACCAAGTCCTCCTTCAAATCCAAAGGAGTCCTTAGTACCAAAAGAGCTCTTGAACTTCTTCACATTGATATATTTGAACCAATGAGAACTCAATCGCTTCGTGGTTCCAAGTATTGCCTTGTTATTGTCAATGATTTCTCTAGATATACTTGGACCTTTTTTCTCATTTCCAAGAGTGATACACTTGATGTTTTCTCTAGTTTTTGTAAATGATTTGAGAATGAAACTTCTTTCCAGATTGTTTCCATCCGTAGTGATCATGTGAGAAAATTTGAAAATGATCTTTTTGAATGCTTTTTTGAAGAACTTGGTTATGCACATAACTTCTCTTCACCTCGAACACATAAAAAAATGGGGTTGTAGAGAGGAAGAATAGGTCACTACAGGAGATGGCTAGGACGATGCTTTAGAGTATGACACTCTAAAGAAGTTTTGGGCCGAAGCCATTATGAAACCCCCCCTATGAGCTATGGTGTGGTAGGAAGCCTTCTATCAAGTATTTCCATGTTTTCAGATGTCCTTGTTTTGTTTTGAATACAAAAGATTCACTCGACAAGTTTGATCAGAAATCTTACAAGGTTTTCTTTCTTGGTTATAGAACTACTAGAAAGGCTTATAGAGTGTTTAATGTTGATATTGCTAAAGTAAAACAATCTATTAATGCTAAGTTTATTGAGACTAACCCCTCTATTCCCAAAGATATTGTTCCAAATTATGATGTTGCAGGTGAGGTAATTCCTATGCTAAAAGAACTCAACATCACCCAAAAGGGAAAAGAGGTGGTCACTCAAGAAGAAGAGAAAGATGAGGAGAAGAAAGATCCAAACCCCGACTTTACAAAGAATCATCCAAAAGAGCTGATCTTAGGTGACCCATTTCAAAGAGTGAAGACGTGGGCTACCTTGAACAAAGAACAAGCCAACAACACCTTCATCTCACAACTCGAGCCAAAGAATGTCAAAGAAGCTCTTGAGGATGATGAATGGATCGTAGCCATGCAAGAAGAGTTAGAGCAATTTGAAAAGAAAAAAGTATGGACCCTAGTGCCAAGATCAAGTGATAAAAAGATCATTGGTACCAAGTGGGTCTACTGTAAAATGCTAGATGAAAGCGGCAAGGTGGTAAGGAACAAAGCAAGGTTAGTGGCTTAAGGCTACAATAAGTAGGAAGGTATAGAGTTTGATGAAACATGTGCACCTGTAGCTAGACTTGAGTCCATTTGTATGTTTCTTGCTTTTTCTAGTTATAAAAACTTTCTTATTTATCAAATGGATGTTAAAAGTACGTTTTGAATGGTAAAACTGAGGAGGAAATGTATGTTGCACACCAAGTTTTGAACATGATAGTTTACCTAACCATGTTTATTTGTTGCAAAAAGCTCTCTATGGACTCAAACAAGCACCTCGAGCTTAGTATGAGAAATTAAAGAACTTTTTTTTAGATCATGGGTATATCATGGAAAAAGTAGATTCTACCTTGTTTCTGAAACACACTTCTAACAGTTTTCTTATCATTCATATATATGTTGATGATACCATTTTTGGCAAAACTAATCTTGATCTTTGCAAAGAATTTAGTGATCTTATACAAAGTGAATTTGAGATGAGAATGATGGGTGAGCTCACATTCTTCCTCAACTTTCAAATCAAGAAAACTAAATATGGGAACTTCATCAACCAAGGCAATAACATAAGTGAGCTACTTAAGTGCTTTGGGATGGAGAACACTAAGACGATGGACACACCCATGTCAAACACCACCAAACTTGATAAAGATGAAGAAGGTAGATGAGAATCTCTATAGAGGTATGATTGGAAGTTTACTTTACTTAACTACCTCTAGACTCGATATAATATTTAGTGTTGGCTTGAGTGCTCACTTTCAATCAAATCCCAAGAAATCACATCATATAGTTGTTAAGAGGATTTTGAGGTACTTAGCCAAAACTCCAAATTTTGGACTATGGTATCCCAAGTCAAGGGAATTTACTCTTACGGGTTATACTGATGTGGATTACACATGATCTTGATTGATAGAAAGTGCATAAGTGACACTTTCTTTATCCTAGGACCATGCTTGGTGTCTTAGTTCTCTAAGAAATAGAGCACAGTGGCATTATCAACTAATGAGTCTGAGTACATTACAACCGAGATTTGTTGTACCCAGGTCCTACAGATGAAGCAAATGCTCCAAGACTTTAACATTCATTTTGATGCTTCTCCTATCTATTGTGATAATACTAGTGCGATTACTTTGTCTTACAAACCTATATTGCATAGTAGAGCCAAGAATATAGAGGTTTGTCATCATTTTCTTTGTGATCACATTGCCAAAAAGGATATCTATATCACACATGCGGACACGGAAAATCAGTTGATGAATATTTTCACTAAACCTCTAGCTAGAGAGCAATTTAATGTTATTAGATCTAAACTACTCATAACTACTTGGGATGAATCTAATATGCCTTCTAGCTAGTTGTCATATATCCTATATGATTTTCTTATATCTTGATCACTCTTTCTTGCTAATATGCTAAAATTAATTTTTCATGTTCTTTTTGCCTTGTTTTTTGCTTTTTTTGGGTATTTTTTGCAAACAATTGTTTTATCAAAGAACATTACCAATGATGAGTTATATGTGCCTAAGTATGCTTAAAATACAAAATGGAATTGAAAAATAAATTTAATTAGCACTCTAATGGGTAGAAATTATTCTAATGTTGGTTCAGGTTGACCATCGGTCGAGTTGCCAACTCGACCGATCAGTGTCGAGAGCTTTTTTTCAAGAGACATTCGGTCAAGTTTCCCAGTCACAGAACTCAACTGATGGCCAAGCTAGAGCAAACTTAAGTTAGGTTCAACCAAATTTTCTCCCTCTCAACTAGAGAAAAATCGACTGATCCAACCTCCAGCTCCCTCAAGCTCTCAACCCTAGCCTCGACCTTCCTCTCCCTAGCCCTAGTTTGGCCTAGATCGACCTCCCTTGACAGCTTTCCCATCAAACCTAGGTGTGTGGATGGTTTGTGGTGGCATTTCCATCACTTCTCTCTCTCTCAATCCTTCTCATTTTGTCTCTGTGGCGTCAAATAGGAGAAAGAGA
The DNA here is from genome assembly GCA_963693085.1 of Alisma plantago-aquatica. Lineage (NCBI taxonomy): Eukaryota > Viridiplantae > Streptophyta > Magnoliopsida > Alismatales > Alismataceae > Alisma > Alisma plantago-aquatica. The sequence goes on from OY856412.1 coordinate 1,073,930,693, forward strand.
GCCGCCCCATCTGGAGCACCATCCTCCTCCTCCTCCAACTTGTATCTTATACCCTTTGATGATACCTTCTTTCTCCAAAGATTCTCTAAATAGGTACAAGGAGATCCTTCCTAGGAACCCCTTTCCCTTTCGTGCCCTTTTTGAGCCAAGTCTATGTAGACAAAAGGTTACTGGTCAAGTAGTTGAGTTGTTGTACGACCACCACCTCTCCACCCTAAGTGTTGAACGCTTAGACTATATATAACAATTCCATCATTAGCACCAAAGCCATTCATGAATTATATGCTACTTTGCAACGAAAATACAAAAATCTCATACCCCTACCTAATGCTCAAGTAGTCCTTGCTTCCATGATAGCTGTGAAGAAATTCTAAGTCTCTGAGGATACCCTGAATATGTTTTTCTTGGGTACTAAGGTGACTAACACCTAGAGGAAGGATTATCCTGAGTACTTTGACATTTGTGACCCTGAGACCCTTCTACAAGCAATATGATCTCACTCTTCCTGGCATTCATAAATTCTTAAAGAAGCCTCAGTTTCCCTATAGGAAGAAGTGTAGCCTTCCCTCCTCAGCCTTAGACCTCAAGAACCACATACTCGCCCTAGTTGTCAACTGTAATATTTATCCAAAGAAAAACCAGACTAAAATTGTAGAGAGCACTACTGTGATTATGTTATGTATTTTGAAGAACATTGGAGTCAAGTGTGAAGATATGTCCTCCACCACATGACCTACTTTGACTCTAGTAAGAAAACCCATGGCACCGACCCTCCCTACCCTGCCCTGATTTGTGATCTTTTTCATATTGCCAATGGCAAATATTTTTTTTCATGACCTTCATTACAAACCTGCCTAGAAAGGAGTTTGCATCAGTGAGACCACATTTTAGAAGAGTGTTCATACCTTTCCTATACCACACCTAGAGCCTCCACCTCCACCCAGACACCTCCACCACCTCAACCATCGTGACGTGCCCGTGCCTCTTTCCATTTATCAAATGAAACCCTCATGGGTTACATGATGCATCAGCAGGCGTACAACCTTCAGGTCCAGGAGCATCTGCATCAAGATCTTTGTGCCATCATGTCTACCATCAACCTCTCCTGTGCACATTCTTATCCTACCTCACAACCCTACCCAGGAGGTAATTATGCATCCTATGCATACAATCACTTTTACCCTACCCCTCCTCTTGCTGCTTTCGCTGCTACACCCTCTATTGTTGGTGGATCTACCCCTACTATGCTACCTCTCCATGTTGGTCCTATAGCTACCTTACTTACAAGACTTGGAACATCTTCTCCCACCTTTCCACAAGCCCAGGGGTTACATGACCTTAGTATGTCGTGGGCTGAGCAGAATGCCAGGTGGATCGGTCATGGATTCGGTCCCTCTACTGATGAGGAGATGCTAGATCAAGCTAATGAGGAAGCTATTGTTGTTGATGAGGAGGCCTCTGAGGATGATGGCGATGATGGTTCTAGTGGCTCTAATGGTGGTTCTAGTGATGAAGGTGATGTTGATGTCTCCGCTGCACCTTCAAATGGAGATGATGACTATGATCCAGAAGCCTCTACTGATAATGATGATGTGGACATAGATGACATAGATGTTTAGATGTTTTAGCTTTTAGTCTATAGATGCTGATCATATATATCTTTCTAGACTATTTTGTACTAAAACATTTGGGCACATTATCTGAGATATACTATTTTATCATCACGTTGTTTTCATCATTTTGGATTGTAGTTGTTTTTTAGGACATGCTCTCTATGTTGTTATCTTAATCATATGTACACTTACTCTTTGATTGATATATCTCATGAGTTGGTGCCATGTTTACCATATTTTTATTATGACTTAGATTGCTTGTTTCTCTCTCATCTCTGTTTGGTGTGTGCTATGAGATTGCATGTTTTATCTTGTGGATGTTTGTTTTGGTTGTTCTTGGAGAAGACATGAATTTATGCTCTTCTACCCCCTTTCTTTTTGATAATGTCAAAATGGGGGAGATAAGTTCAATGTTTTGAAGCTCAACCATATTTATTTTCTTGTCTATGTGATCCTTTTCATATTCTTTATATGCATTATCATGTGACTTGCTAGAGGACCATATATTATACATGTTATTTTGTTATGTATATAAAGACTAACTATGTAGGTAAGAGTAAGCATAGATTGATGGGGAGCAATTCAAATTGATAAAATCATGAATCCCTTGCAATTCCCAAGGCAAAGGTATGACTTTACATATCCTTTTCAATATGGTTGAGGAATGGTTTGTCATTGTTAAAACCCATATTTTGATAATGACTTAACCATTCCATTCCTATGTATCTAATATGTTTGTTCAAGATTGATTTTAGGCTTTAGGTACATGAAAAGGATCAAATTACACAAGGGCTAGCTTGTTCAAGTTCAAATCAAAAGTAATGCAAGTGCGCGTTTTGGGAAATCACTCCAAATGACTTTAGATTAATTTTGTAATCACTTGTATTGATGATATGACTTGTAACTAATATGAGAAAAATTAGGGACACTTAATTTCAACATTTAGTCACTCAAAAGTCAAATTAGAAAAATTTTCACATGATGTTTATCGATCGAGTTGGAAACTCGACCGATCCAGTGATGGATGTTTTGAAATGACCAATCATATGAGTTGCACACTCATAGAACATGACCCATCAATCAACTAAGTAAAACTGATTTTGACTCATCGGTCGAGTTTCCCAGAACAAACTCTACCGATAATTTAAAAATTGGCTTTGTCACTTAGTGGATCAGTCAAGTTACCTTTATTGAAACTCGACTGAATGTACTGTACGAAAAACACAGAAAAAGTGATTATAACCGTTGGATAGTTGTTGTGAGAAAAAATAGATCCATTGTAACTTGTAAAACAACTATATTTCTTTCTTAAGTGATCCCACACTCAAAGGAACACCCCCAACTATAAATAGGGCCCCTTGGACCTCATTCATGCTATTTTAAGTCCTTGCTATAGTTGAGTATGTTGCAACCCTTTGATCCCCTTTCTCTCTCTTTTACAAAGAATTTCATGATTATGAGCGAGATAGGTTTGTTGTAAGAGAGATACCTCCATTTTCTTGTAAAGCTATCATTCCTTCCATCTTCCCTACCCCCTTTCTCAAAGAGCAAAGGTTGAAGCAAGATACTCCGAGTGAAGGTGAAGCTGTTTCTGGTCTTCTTCAAGGTTGAAGAAGAGGTGAAGATCTTCTCTAGGTTAAGGAGAATGGCAAGGCCAAGATTCAAGAAGAGTGGGCATATCCTTCAAGGCCAAAGACTTGATGCAAGTGTGGGTAAGTCCTTGTTGAAGGCTGAAGACATCTTGATCAAGTGGTTAAGTCCTTGTGTAGATTTAAGACTCTTGTCTTGAGTAGGTAAGTCCTTAAATGTATGTTGGTCTCCTTGTATCTCTTATGAATGAATATAAGTATACACGGATTGCAAAGTCCTAGAGATTGACCTCTTTGGGTAGTGGATTGACTCTCTCATAGTTTGGAGAGTCGAACCACTCTAAACCACCTTGTCCAAGTGCATGTTTCAATTTCTCTCATCCTTGCTATTCTTTCTTAGTTAGGACGTCAAATTGTTATTAAGCTATTAGTTTCAATTAATATAATTTTGAGGTCTAACATTTCTTGTGAGAATTTCGAAGCTCTACTCACCCCCTCTAGAGCCCTAGACCCAACAATTTTCTCTCTCTAAAATGTTCCCTTAACATGCTAGTGGATGATGCTAAGCCCTAGGACTTGTTTGATGTGAAAACCATGTTTGGTTGGAAAGTAATCTGAAACCCTAGTTTTGACACCTAATTATGGTGATTATGGTGTAATGGTGGTTTTCCTATATCTCTTGATATAAGTTTTGATCACATGCATGATGAACGGGTGTCTTGATGTTCTATGAAGTTTAGGTTCTGTTTTAATGGCAACAAACATGATTTTTTCTCTCTCTCTTGCACAAGGGTCTTTCATGGTTTTTTCATGACTTAAGTTTTAGGGTTTTAGTAACCATTTTGCATGAGGTTTTCTCCTCCATGTGGATGATGTATTCCTTTGGTTTTACATTCTATTTTGGCTGTAAAGACCTTCTCTTTGATTATGTTTAATCCCTATGATATGTTGTCCTTTACCTTGGTGGTAGTTTGATCATTGGTGGTCATTATACCTTGTTCCTCTTTGGGTCGAGAGACCTTGGTTCTTGGTTTGGTTTTGGGTCGAGATACATGACCTAGTGTCGTGCCCATGACCTAACTCTAATGGGTGGAGGGTCGTGACATGGCTTGGTGTTTTTGGTCGCAACATGGACTAGTTTTGAGGTTGAGATAGCCTTGGTTTTGGGTCGAGTCATGATCTTGTTTTTTAGGTTGAGACACTATGGTTGTAGGTGGTCAAGACTCCTTGAGATTGGGTGGTCTCAATCCATAGAGTTGGTGGTCAGACATGTGCATGGTGGGTGGTCTTAACCCACATGGGTGGTTGTCATGACCCATGTGTGTTGAGTGGTAGCCACTCTTGGATGATGGTTGGTTGGGACCCATGGTTGCATGCATGATTAACACATGTATATGAGTAATGATTGATCTATGTCTAGTTCTATTTAGATGATGATTTAATCAACCCTAATCATGTTGTTCAATCCTAATATGTTCCCAAGAATATGGGAGATGGTGTACCTAGTGTTGGTGATGAGAAATAATTACAAAACCCTAATCAGATAAGTGTGGAGCCCTAACTATAATCTAGATATATTGATGTGTTTCTTCTCTTTCTTGGGATGGCTATAATGTTATGATAATTTCTCTTTCCTACTTATGAACCTCTAACCATGCAAATGATGTGTTCTTAAATATCATGGCTAGTTTACTCTATGGTGACTATGATGTGCTATAGGTTGAATGAGACCTGATGAGGCATGATGAGACACATGCGATACATGAATGATGTGATTAGGGTCCTATGACTTGGAAGGTTCCTTGTGTATGATTTGAGGTTATAACCTTTAGAGGTGTGATTGAGGGATTGATATCCTACAATGATGTGACATTAATGACAACCTTGTGTGTCTATGTGACAAATGATGACCTTGTGGATGGCAGTGCTACAATGCTATGTGATGATGTGACAAGTTCACAACTTATACATTTTATATCTTTTGAAGTTGTACTATACCCTTTTCTTGTAGAGTTTGTTATGGCTTTATATGTTGTAACTTGATTGATGCTAAAAGACAATTAATTGGCATAACTAATCAAGTGAAATCATAATCATGTAGGTGCCATGTACCATAGATCCATTCCAGTGTCAGTCTTAGTGTTGGATGGTGAAACATGTTCTCCCTTAGTGGAAGCTTGGGGTGGTATACTGTTAAGTATACACATTCACATGATTGGATGCAAGCCATACCCTAGTAGGAGTGTGACTAAGGGTTGTAGCTTAGTGATGTGACTCAGTATGTACCTTCACAAGATTGGTTGTGGGCGATACCCTGGAAGGAGTGTGACTTCAAGTCGTAGCTTAGTTTCACTAGCATTGTGCCTATATACCAAGGCAGGCTAGGCTATTTTGTAGATGACTCATATGTTATGTCACTGCAGTGTTTCTCTCATGCTGACCAGGAGGTGTAGAGAGGTCGTGGATTCTGACTCTTCCATATACCTTGTATGGCACTGATTTTGACTTAGAAATGGTCAGTTGGAGTATGAGTTGTTTATCTCATTTCCATAGGGCATAATAAAATACATATTATAACCATGTAGTGTAATTGCATAGGGACAAATGTGGATAACATTAGTTGAAGCCTTGCCTTGCTTTTGTGTAGCTTAGATGATAAAGGATATACATGTTCTTCATATTCTTTCTTAAATTATTAATTATTCTAATGCTTAGTGATAACTACCTAGTATTGCTTGACCTATTTTACCTATTGGATACATATCCTTTAGATGAATCTGCTCAATTAGTAATTATGTTATCTATATGCTTCAGTTTATCTATACTTTAATAGATGTTGGCAGACAGTTATATCTCTCATTGGGACATTTGGTCTCATCTAGTGGGTTTCCACATCTTTTAGTTGGTCGTGCACAATTTGGTGGTGATCATGCATCTGAGGAAGAGAAGCACCAAGAGTACTAGTTGATCAGGTTGGAAGTGTTTCTAGCCTTTTGGTATTAGAGTCCTAGAGTCGTCCCTGTACACTCAGGTCTTGGGGCTATTTTCGATGTGTGTGTGGTTATGTTATTATCACGAGGTTTTTGGCATGTGTTCCTATTGTTGTACAGTCTTGGTAGTGGTACATGTATATATATGTGGAACATGTTCTTCACGTGAGAGGCTATGACAAGAAGTTGGAAACAATGATGTAAGCATCTTATTTTATGTGTTATGTGGTACATGTGTCCTGCTAAGGACTTATATGTGAAGGTTTTCAACTTGTGGCGCTCTTGCAAAATCAATTTTAATTTCCTATGTTTTCTGGTAATCCACATAGTTAGTGTTGTTCCACTTTTAGTTTTGAGTAATCTCACTTTGTGTGGCACAAGGCATCACACCTTAAGTCAGTATTATGCAAATCTTTGCATCTCCTCATTGTATGATCTCTCGTATGAGATTGAACCGCTGTAGTATATGTTTGGAACACGAATGCGATCTGGGTTCCTTTATTCTCCTATTTCGTGCCCCAACTATGAAGTTTTAAACAAATCGTTATTAGCCATATTAGCAATTTCTTTTCCCTATAGCTACATTAGAAAATGGATTCCATATCCTGGTTCAACCTGAACTGATAAGGAATAACTCTATCTGATAGTGAAAGGAAGGCAAAAAAGGTAGAGAAATTCCTTGTAGATTCTCTTCACAATCGGGACTCCGACTATCTGCATTGTTGTCATAATACAACTCTATTGCATTGCTAATGCTTGGAACCACCCCAAGTTCACTGATGAACTTCTTGATCCAGACAACTTCCTTTGTTGCATTGGATGCATCTCTATACTTGACCTTTGTTGTAGAACCAACAACTTTCTCTAGTTAGGAACTTTTCCAGCTCATAGCTTCATTGTTGAGGCAAAAAAAATCCTCATTGCAACCTATAATCATCTTTGTCAGTTTGGAATCTTGCATTAGTGTAACCCCTTACACCCAACTCTTCCTCACCGCCATAAACAAGAAATTGATCCTTAGTTCTTTACAAGTACTTAAGGATGCTCTTTACAGAAATCTAGTATCTCTCAGCGATATCTAACTAATATCTATTCATCATGCTTGAGGCATATAGGACATCATGATAGTGCATAATATTGAATATGTGATATATCCAATTGCAGATGCATATGTAATCTTACTCATGTGCTCCCGTTCTTCACAAGAACTGGGACATTGGGCTTTAGAGAGGCTAATTCCATGATACATGGACAAATTCTCTCTCTTTGAGTCCTACATACTAAACCTCTTCAACTCTTTGTCAATATAACTCTAGCTTAGGCCAAGGATCCTTCTTGATCTATCTCTATAGATGTTGATTCCTAAGATATAGGATGCTTCACCTAAATCCTTCATAGAGAAGGTACTCCCCATCAAGAACTTTACCATATGTAAAGTAAGAATGTCATTCCCCATAAATAGTATGTCATTTACATACCATGGAAGGAATACAATTATGCTCCCACTAACATTCTTGTACATACAAGTTCATCTTCATTTTAACTAAAGACAAACTCTTTGATGGTCTCGTCAGAGATTTCAGCTCTGAGATGCTTGTTTCAATCCATAGATTGATCTTTGTAGCTTACATACATTATTGGGTTTTTTCGGATTTATAAAACCCTCAAGTTTTGTCATTTACACATCCTCAAGAAGAGTTCTGATAAGGAAACAAGATTTAACATCCATATGCAAAATCTCATTGTCATAATAAGATGCAGTTGCAAGCATGATCTTGATGAACTAAACTATGGCAACTGGTGAAAATGTTTCAACATAGTCAACACCTTGAACTTGTTTGAAACCTTTTGTAGCTAATCTGCCCTTATAGGTTTTTACATTACCATCCATGTCAGTCTTTTTCTTGAAGACTCACTCACACCATATGGGTTTTACCCTTTTCTGTGGATCCACCAAGGTCCATACCTTGTTGGTGTACATGGATTCCATCTCACATCTCATGGCCTCAAGCCACTTCTCAGACTCTGGTCCCTTAATAGCTTCTAGGTAGGTTATCATCTATGACCAACTCACCATCTTCTTGAGTCACAAGATAACCAAATCTTTCAGGATCAAGGCGTGTCCTACTATGAGGTTCTTGTGTTATATGAGGAACTTGAGATTCCACAATAGTTTGTGAGTCTACTTGTTCCTCTTGTACCTCTATAGATCTAATGTTTTCTTGTTGGTCTCAAACCTCTTTGAGTTCTACTTTTATCCCACTAATTACTTTTAAAACAAATTCCTTTTCAAGGAACAAACCTATCCTAGAAACAAACACTTTGTTGTCAGATAGAGTGAAAAGAAGTATCCCCTAGTTTCTTTGGGATATCCAGCAAAATAACATTTATATGGTTTGGGTCCAAGCTTTTCAGGAAACATTTTCTTGACACAAGCATTCACATCCCCAAATATTCATGAAAGGCACATCAAGATGTTTCCTATATCATATCTCATATGGTATCTTTTGAATGGATTTAGATGCTACACGATTAAGTGTAAACGCTGCAGCTTGCATAGCATGTCCCCAGAAAGAAATTGGAAGATCAATAAAACTCATCATTGATTACACCATATCTAGTAGTGTGTGATTCCTTCTTCCTGATATACCATTGTTCTTTGGTGTTCCAGGTGGAGTCCATTGTGATACGATACCACGATCTTGAAGAAGGTCCTCAAACTCTTGGATTAAGTATTCTCCACATTGATCTCAACGAAGTGTCTTAATACTTTTACCAAGTTGTTCTATACTTCAGTCAAGGGTTTCTGACTTATGTTTCATCAAGTAAACATAACCATACCTACTGAAGCCATAACTAAAGGTAATGAAGTACTAATAACCACCTCTAGCATTTGTTCTAAAAGGGCCACACACATCAGTATGTATGAGTCCTAATAGATCACTCACCCTCTCATGGTTTCAAGTGAAGGGAGTATTTGTGACCTTGACCAACAAACAAGATTCACATGTATCTATTGATTCAAAATAAAAAGGGTCGAGATAACCATCTTTTTGGAGTCTAGAGATGTGTTTCTCATTTATATGCCCTAGACGGCAATGCTAAAGGTATGTTTGATTTGAGTTATCGAGTTTTTTTCTTTTGGTATTTACGCTATACACACTTGTCTCCAGATCTATCAAGTATAGACTATAAGACATTGGGGAACTACCATAAATATCCCATCTTTACTAATAGAACATTGACCATTCTTTATAAGAAATTTGAATTCGTTCTTATCCAAATAAGATACTGATATGATGTTCCTATTACTACAAGGTGCATAATCACAGTTCTTTAACTCTACTACAAGCCCACTTGGCTGAGATAACGCATAGGTTCCAACTGCACTGGAAGAAACTATTGGTCCATTAGCAACATGTAGTTTAACCTCACCTTTCTTCAAAGCTCTACTTCTTTTTAGATCCTCCACATTTGAGAAAATGTGTGATCCACATCCAATATCTAGTACCCACGATGAAGAAGTAGTGAAGTTAATCTCAGTTACATATATACCAGAAGTAGAGATCTATATCCCTTACTTCATCTTCCTAGGTTTCCTTACCCTTCTCCTTAATTTGAGGGCAAAAGACTTAGACTTCAACTTATCCCCAGACACTTCTTGGCCTTGCCTTTGTCCTTGGACTCTATCCTATTGATCCACCATCATGGCTTTGTCCTTCTTCATTTTACCTTTGATATTTATCAAGATGTCAAGCAACCCATACAATGGTTTAGCCATGCTACTGAAGTTATAACACTCAATAAAACTCGATATATGATTTAGGTAATGAAAATAATATCCGTGGCTGACTCTTGACCTAAAGGAAAGCCCAACCTCTCTAGATATTCCATATGCCCAATCATATTGAACCCATGGGGATCTAGTGGATCTCCCTCTGTCAGTTTGCACTCAACATCACCTTAAAGACATGATATCTTTCTTGCTTATCATGTTTTTTATGCAACTGATAGTTCATGCAGCCCATCATTAGGTTTTTAGTGTCTATGACATCATTAGCATGCTTCAAGTAAGCATCCATTCTAGACTTAGGCACACATGGAGAGGGTTCCATCTGCACTAGTGTTTTAGGAACATAGAGAACACTTCTCAAAGTCCTAAACCGGTTATGGAAGTTTTTCCCGTCTAGATTGTCCTTCTCATGGACCAATCAAAATGATTGTGTGTGGTGAGATTCCAATCTCAGCGGGAGATATAACTCTCCACCAACACTATTATAGAATAGGTAACAAAGCAAGCATATGCATAGATAAACAAGATGAGCAGATTCAACTAAATGATATGTAACTACTAAATAAAGTAGTTTAGGTAGTACCAACACCTATTACTGATTAGTAGAGTAATCAATAATTTAAGAAGGAGTACAAAGAATATGTATATTTTCTACCAACTTACATGTACAAAAGCAAGGCAAAGCTTCAACCAATGTTCTCTTATTGGATCCTAATAAAATGCAATACACAGATGATTACATATTTTATCATTCCCCAAGGATTTGAATCGTACCACCCAAATCCAACCGAACACTACTAAGTTGAAACCAGTTTCATACAAGGTCATGGAAGAGATGGAATCCATGACCTCACCCCCTCAGTTAGTATGAGTGAACCTACACTGACATTACCAGTCAATCTATTACCAACAACATATAGTCCAACTGTACAAGTCTAGCCCGCCTTGGTTCAGGTCACGACACTAGAAAAACTGAGCTACAACCAATAGCCACACTCCTACCAGGGTATGGCCCACAACCAATCCTATATCACATATCACTAAGAGACCAGATCATGCCTGGCTGTCTCATATGTCCTAGATGTAAGGGGATATTCGTCCTCACCCCCGCATATTAAAATATATGCGCTTTGAGTTAAACTCATTTCACCACTTAGCAAGTGATGACACTAAATGGATCTATGGCACAAGGAAAAACTACATGATCAAGTTTCACTTGATTAGTTAGGACATTTAAGTGCCTTTTTGCATCAATCAAGGTATAATGTACAAAGACAAAACAAGTTCTACAAAAGAAAGGGGTACAACATAACTCCAAAAGATATAAAACATATTAGGTGTGATCTTGTCACACTATCATTGCAAGATGCATGTGTTATGATATTCACAAAATTACCAACAAATACACATGCCATGGGATATCAATCCCTCAACTCATCTCATATTAAGACACAAGTAACTGCAAGGTCATAGGACCATTCACCACATCATCCTGATAACACAAGTGCCTCAACATGCCTCTCAAGGCTCATATTCGATCCGTATCACATCATAACCACCATAACATACATTAACTATGATTATACCATCCATAATACCTACATGGTTAGATAAGAAAGAGAGGTAATCACATAAAACCATAATTCTTTCATGATATAGGAACAAGCAAGTTCATCGTTTATCATTGTTAGGGTTAGGGTTTCTATTTTTACCGATTAGGGTTTACAAGACTAGGTTCAACCATCAACCTTAGAACCACCACCCTTCCTTATCTTGGAGTGTGTTAGGATTAAGAAACATCATTAGAGAAGATTGGATAACATACAAAACAACATGACACATATGTATAAATGATTAACATTAGATGTTCATATATGTTTCATAACCAACTACCATCACTACATGTTACCACTTAGGCACATGGGTCGCAGCCATAGTATGTCACGACCGAGGCATACACCATGGGTAGCTCAACCCTCACTCCCTCACCATGCCACAATCATCTCCTACATGTCACGCAGACAACATTAGGGTTAGGGTTTCTCTTCACCCTTCAACCAGGTGTCGCGACCAAGCTCCTCAATCACCTCTATGTCGCGTCCGCGACACCTCAACACCACCATGTTGCGATCGTGGTGTTCCCTAGTCATGACCACCACTCCAAGGGATATCTCCACCAAGCTAAGGCAAGAAACTAAGGGTTTCAAGGCTTCTATACTCCATAGGTCTCAACCCAACGTCACTAGGTCAAACATCACAACAAGAAGGGACATATTGACCAATGCCAACTAGGTCACTGCCATCTCAATGGGCTATGTCACGATCGCGATGCATATACACATACCCATGCCTCAACCACTGGACCTTCTAGGTCACGACCACACCAAGGGTAAACTCCTAGGTCACCAAAACAGACCCAAAACTAAGAAAGAACCATGATCATCATGAAAGAAGACTAAAGCAAGCTGATCTTCACAAACCCTAAGGCAAAGGTACAAGAAAAGCATGACTAAAGGGAGAGAAACCATACCTTAGATGACCAAAACCAAAACTAACCTCTCACTTACTTCTAGGTGTACAAACACCAAGAATGGGGACTAGATCAAGGGTCAAATGTGGGGAAGCAACTCCATATCATCATCTCTACCCAAAATCGATACAAGAAGATTAGGGTTTTGGGTTACTCCCAAACCAAGCATGATAACTCTCCCAAACAAATTCTAGGGTTAAGATTCATATGCTAGCGCAATGTAGGAACATCTTAAAGAGGGAAAACAACAACACAACATAACAAAAAGTGCAAATAATAGAGAGGGTTTAGTGTTATATAACCCACCTTAAGAAGATCACCACCAAAGCTCCAAGATCTAAGATCAATAGCTCCAAGAACACCATCCAAGGGGGTTGAAAAAGTTCCACTCTTAGCCATAAGAGCACCTCAAGAAGGGAGAAACACCAAGGTTAAAGGATAGCTCAAGAAGAGAGAGAAAAAACCCAAAACGAACCAAAGAAAGAAGGGAGAAAAGAGAGAAGAAACTCCCTCTCTCTCACTCACTAGAGCGTCACCTTGTCAAAACATGGCCTAAGGCCGAGAAGAAGGAAGAAGATAGGGTAGAAGATCCGAAGGAGCACCAAAGAAAGAAGATAAAACACTCACTAGAATTAGAGATGACCAAGGATCACCACTATCACCACATTCAAGGGATGAGCCACCTCTAAGGCACCAAGTGCACTCCTTCTTGCTCCACCAAGCTCCAAGGACGAGCACAAGAGAAAGGGAAGAAGAAGATGACCGAAAAGAACCACTTGCATGGAGAGAAGTGGATTCATATAGCAAAGGAGGAGAGAGATAAGATGAAGGATGAGGTGCCAACAAGATAGAGCTCTAAAGAAACACTTGCTCACTAAAAGGACCAACATGCAACCACATAAGGTCCACATGCAAGAGATGGTGTTACTTCCTAGGTAGGATCTTGACCACCTAAGCAACCAACCCTATGTCGTGACCGTGACACACCTAGGGTTCCAAGGTCGCTACACACCACAACATCACCTGAAGGTCGCAACACCAAGACCCCCCCCATGAAACCTAGGTCGAAATACACCTATCCAACCTCTACTTCAACCCAAGACAACCTTGTTCATGACCACCACACCAAGGGGGAAGTGTCGTGACCGCGAAACCCCACAACAGGCTCTAGGTCACGACCCAGGTCAAGGCAAAACAATAAGGTCATAAGGCTAAGGCATACAAACCCTAGAAAATCCCTAATCAACACTAAGGGTGACACCACTCAACCAAGAGACAAACAAGGTGCCCTAAAACACCACACTTTCCCTCATGAATCCAAGAGAGAGAAGGAACACTATAGAGGTGGAAAATTTCACATCAACCCCTATATTGGGAAAATTGCAATTTGCACCAAAACTAGCATATAAAGCACAAACATCAACCAAACATGCTCAAACTAGAGACTTAACCTCTCCACAAGTTCTAATTACATCTAAAAGGATTAGAGAAAGGTTCTAAGCACATGATCAAGCCAAAACAAACATGGTTACCCCAAAACTTAGGTCAGGGTCCTTACAAGCCATAAACCCCTAATAAGGATTTTGCCCCCAAAATCCTAAGAGAAAAGAGAGGTACTTCCTCTTCATCTCTTCCTCAAGCTCCCATGTAGCTTCCTCTACACCACGGTGATGACATAGGACTTTCACAAGCACTATGTCCTTCTTGTTCAACTTCTTAACTCGTATGTTAAGGATCAACACCAGACCTTCCACATAGGACATGTCCTCATCAAGCTCCACCTCTACTGGATGCAACACTAGCTCTGTATCCATATGACACTTCCTCAACAAACTCACATGAAACACTAGATGCAACCAGTTCAAATTAGGTGATAGATCCAACCTATAGGCTACTTTCCCAATACATGCCACCATTGGGTAAGGTCCCATAAACCTGGGAGCCAACTTACCCTTCTTCCCAAGCATCAGAACACTTTTCAAAGGAGAGACTTTCAGGTATACCTTGTCTCCCACTTGGAACTCCAAGGGTCTATTATGGTTGCATACGACTTCTGTCTATCCTGTATTGCCTTTAACTATTGCTGGATTACCTTGATCTTTTCTATTGTCTGCTACACAAGCTTAGGGCCAAGAAGCTGATACTTACCTATCTCATACCAACACAACAGAGATCTACAATGCCTCCCAGACAACACCTCATAAGGTGCCATTTTGATGCTACTCTGATAGGTGTTGTTGTAGGAGCACTCTATCAAACTGAGGTGTATGTCCCAACTTCCTAAAAATTGAAAAAACACAAGATCTCAACAAATCCTCTAAGGTTTGAATGATCCTCTCATATTGACCATTTTTCTGTGGGTGGAAGGCAGTGCTAAACTTAGACTGTGTACCCAAAGCTGTGTGCAGTCTCTCCCAAAAGTGACTTGTGAACTAAGGACCTGTATCAGACACGATAGTAGCTAGTACACCATGCAAACACACTATCTCATCAACATAGCTATGAGCAAGCTTCTCTACTATGAATGTCATCTTCACAGGAAGGAAATGCACTAACTTGGTCAACCTGTCAATGATCACCCAGATGGAATCATGACCTTTGGCTGTCCTAGGCAGACCAACCACAAAGTCCATAGTCACATGATCCCATTTCCACTGTGGTATAGGAAACGGTTGCAATGTCCCTACATGCTTATGATTCTCATCTTTAACCTGCTGACACATAGTGCATATCGCAACAAACTCAGCCACATCCTTCTTCAAATTGAACCATCAATACATATCCATTAGATTATGATACATCTTAGTGCTACCTAGGTGGATAGCGTACATGGATGAGTGATCCTATTCCAACACCATCTTTCTTAGGTAATCAACATCGGGAACCACAACTCTGCCATGGTAACAAACTGCCCCGTCATCTGACTCATGGAAGCCATCACGCTTCTCACTGCCCACTATGATCTAATCTACTATATCACATTATCAACTTATTGTGCCTCTCTGATTTGTTGTATTAATGTGGGCTTCACCTATAATTGTGCTAACAATACTGCTAGCAAGGCAACTTCTAGCTTAACATTCATCTAACACAAGGAGACTAACATGTCTTGCTTGTGGAAAACCAATGAACTCAACTAGGCTCCATCCATAGGTGAAGACGAATCCTACTCAATGCATCTGCGAAGACATTCACTTTCCCTGGATGATAATTAATTGTGCAGTTGTAGTCCTTGATTAACTCCATCCAACGCCATTGTCTCATATTCAGCTCCTTCTATGAAAAGATGTAGTTCAAGTTCTTGTGATCCGTGAAGATCTGAAACTTCTCTCCATATAGGTAGTGCCTCCAGATCTTCAAAGCATGAACCATGATAGCCAACTCCACATCATGGGTTGGGTAGTTCTCCTCGTGTTTATTAATCTATCGGGAAGCAGAAGAAACTACTTACTTGTCCTGCATCAACACACAACCCAAACCAATCCTGGAAGCATCACAGAAGACTATGTATCCTTTTCCTTGCTCAGGAAAGACTAGAACCAATGCACTTGTCAACTTCTCCTTCAATGTCTGAAAAGCATGCTGACATATATCATTCCAGACGAACGACACATTCTTCCTTGTCAACTTTGTTAGAGGTAAAGTAATAGCACTGCTGTCATTGATGAACCTCATGTAATAGCCTGCCAACCCTAGAAAACTACGTACTTCTATCGGTGTCTTTGTCTATTCTCATCCAGTCACAAACTCAACCTTCTTGGGATCCACACAAACTCCCTTAGTAGAGATCACATGCCCCAAAAAAGCTACCTCCTTCAACCAAAACTCACACTTGCTACCTTAGCATGGTCAACGCCTTATGAAGATGTTGTTCATGCTACTAATTGTCATGAATCTATATCAACATGTCATCTATGAAGACCACCAAAAACTGATCAAGAAATGGCCAAAACACTATGTTAATCAAGTCCATGAATGCTTCCGGTGCATTGGTTAGGCCGAATGGCATAACCACAAACTCGTAATGACCATACCTCATCCTAAAAGTTGACTTAGGTATGTCATCCTCCTTGATCCTCAACGTGTGATATCCTGACCTCAGGTCTAACTTCAAAAACACTATCGCACCACACAACTAATCAAATAGGTCATCTATCCTCAGAAAGGGATACTTGTTCTACCTTATTCTGTTGTCTGTAGTCTATGCACAACCTCATAGAACCATCCTTCTTTTTCACAAATAGAACTGGAGCACCCCATGGTGATGTAGTTGGCCTAATGAAACCTTTGTCAAGAAGTTCTTGCAAATATCTCTTCAACTCTTCTATCTTAGTAACCGATCAATCCTAAGGAAGGTTTTAATGCACAAGGATTGATTGCTAGCTGATACCCGGCGCGATGAGCTCTGTCGATACCCGACGGCGCGATGAGGAGGTCATCAGAGGCACTTTGCCTGAAGCTGGAGGCCCCCCCTTCCCTCCTCTCTCGTTCGCTCATCTGGAGTGAGTCAAGATCTGAATGCTCAATCTAGAAATACGAAGTCATGGGCGGAACTGATGAAACCAAGGATTTACGACACTTCACTGGAGAAAGTGGATATAGAGTTGCGAAACCAGAAGCTCATCTACCCTAGAGAAGAAGTTGAGAAGAATGCAGATAGATGGAAGCGATGTGTTGCAGGTTACATAGTTGGCTTCAATCCTCATCTTCCTACATTGGAGAAGTATTTATCTCAGATTTGGATTCTGAATGGATCGATTGAGATACTGAACCATGGTCGAGGTTTCTTCCTGATTAAATTCACGGACGATGTGGATCTGGAGAATGTCTTAGACAATGGTATCTACTTTGTCAGGGGAAATCCTATGGTTCTGATGAAATGGAAGCCCGAGGATCCTCTGAAAAGGTTCAGGTTGACTGACATGCCTGTATGGGTCATAATTCATAATCTTCCCTTGGAGCTTTGGGATATGAAGATGTTTTCAAGAATCGGGTCTTATATTGGATTCCCCTTACGAGTAGATAGATTAACTTTTAGTCTGAGGAATCTTGAATATGCTAGGATTCAAGTCTTGATATCGGCTACGTCGACGTTTCCTCTTGAGCTAGAATTTTCAAGTGACGATGGAGTCTCTCATACTATCAACTTTGAATATGAATGGGTGCCAAAGGTCTGTTCAGTGTGCAATCTGTTTGTACATGCTGACTGTAGAGATTCTGCTAAAGGTTCAAGTCATCAGGCTAAGAAAATGTGGGTCAAGAAAGTTGCTGCTCCTGATTCCTCTGTTCTTTCTAAGGAAATACCTGCACCTAAAGTTGATGATGAAATTCCTCAGAGTGAAAATCTGAATCATAAAGATCAAGCTGATAAGTTTAATTGTGACAATACAACTGCTATTGATTTGTCTGAAGAAGTGGATGAAATTAGAGTTAATGACACTATTTCTCATAGTGTTAATCTGAACCAGGAAGGACAGGGTGGTCTGTCGCGGCAAGGCCAAGATGATGAAGAAGAATTCCATGTACCTAATGACTCTTTTGAGGAAAGTAGTCTGAATTTATCTGAAGGAGATATTAGCAAAAACCAGGAAGCTCTGGACAGGGTTGTAGATCTTTCTACTCGTCCTCATAATGCTGCTGCCATTCAAGGTGAGGAGGAGGAAGGTTTTGAAGTTGTGAAAAAAGGGAACAAAAGAAGGAAACCGAAGGGTAAAACTAGAAATAATACGAAGGACCAGGATATTATCACTCAAACTGCTCTTTCAAATAAATTTGCTAATATGAAAGTAGTGACTGAAGATCACAAGAAGAGGGAGTTCCAAACCAGTGAAGTACTGGTCACAACTATTTTTAATGGTTAGTCTCAATCTCAATATGCTGTCCTGGAATGTTAGGGGTCTTAACCTCAAGGTCTCAACAGTCTGGGAGAAAATAAGAGAGTTCAATCCTCATATTATTCTTCTCAATGAAACTAAAGTTAGACATAAGAAGATTTCAAAGTTGCTTAGTAAATATTTTCCTGAGTTTAGTTGGATTTCTAATCATTCTTCTCATGTGCTCGGTAGAGTTGTTGTTCTTTGGAAGGATGAAGTTTGCAATATTATTAAGATTCAGGAGTCTGATCAGTTAATTCATATGGAGGTTTTTTGTGACAACAGAAGTTTCCTTTTGACGGATGTCTATGGGCATAATCCTGATGGTGATAGGGAGAAATTATGGAATGATATTGAGGTTATTAATTCTAGTGTGTCTTCTCCTTGGATCATTTTAGGTGATTTTAATGCTGTTAGAAAGGATGAAGAAAAGTTGGGTAGAGATCCTCCTACTAAGAAGTCCATGGATGATTTCAATAATTGTATTCTCAATTGTGGTCCCTTTGAGCTGGGCCTGAATGGACCTTCCTTTTCTTGGGATAACCATCAATCGGGGGATTTTTTTGTTACTTCTCTTATTGACAAGATTCTCTATAATTTTGATTTCATGAGGGAGTTTTCTGAGTTCAAAGGTGTTCTTCATTCCAATATCATCAGTGATCATAAGATCCTCACTCTTGACATTGGTGAGAAAGGTAAAATTGTTTCCCCCTTTCGTTTCATTAATGCTTGGACTGAAAAAGAAGGCTTCAGAGATATTGTTAGGAAAAGTTGGTCTGGGGATGACAATGGCTTTCCTATTTTCATTGTTTATAGTAAGTTTAAGAAGCTCAGACATGATTTGTCTAAGTGGAATAGGAGCTTTGTTGTAAATTTCACTGATGTTGCTAAGAGGATTAATTCGTTAGCTTGTGAAGCACAAAGCAACCTTGATAAGGATCCTACTAATGTTCTGCTACAAATTGAAGCTGTTGCTAGAAGAAAAGAAGCCTTTATTGCTAATAAGCATGAAGAATCTTTGTTAAGACAAAAATCTAGAGTCAAGTGGCTTAAAGAGGGGAATTCCAATTCTAATTTTTTTTATTCTTCGATTAAAGTGAGAAGAAATCTAAACCACATCCGAGCCCTTGATATTGGTGGGATCATTAGTACTAATTGTTCTGAGATAAAACAGCATATTCTGGGGTACTATGCTTCCTTATTCAATAATGGTCACAGTATTGATGCTGATATTATGAATATGTTGGTCTTTCCTAAGTTGAATGATGTTCACAATTTGGCCCTTGATAGATGTTTTTCTATGAAGGAAATTGTTGATGTTGTCAAGAATCTTAATTTTGAGAAATGCCCAGGACCTGATGGGTTTAATGGTCACTTCTTCAAGATCTGCTGGAGTGTTATTTGCTCAGATGTTGTTAGGGCTGTCCTTGGCTTCTTTAATTCTGGAAGGATGCTTAGAGAAGCTAATCGTACTTTCATAACTCTTATTCCGAATGTGAAGAATTCCAGTGAGCTCAAGAATTTCAGACCTATTTCTATTTGTAATGTCTTCTATAAAGTTATTTCTAAACTTCTTGCTAACAGATTGGAACTTGTTTTGCCTTCTGTAGTGAGTAGTAACCAGTGTGCCTTCATGAAGGGTAGGTCTATCAAGGATGCTGTTCTTTTATCCAATGAACTAATACATGATTTTAACAAGAAGGAGTGTAGGCCTAAAATGTGTATCAAGTTAGACATTTCAAAAGCCTATGACTCAGTTTCTTGGGAGGCCATCTTTCTTATTCTTGAGCTTATGAACTTTCCTCACTGTTGGGTTGTGTGGCTTAAGGAGATTTTTAACACTATTTCCTATGAGATCCTTATTAATGGAGAAGCTTCTGAATCTTTTCAGCCTAGCAATGGGGTTCGACAGGGAGATCCCCTAGCTCCCTACATTTTTGTTCTTGTTATGCAGGTTATTACTCTACTTCTTGATAAAGAGGTTAACGAGGGGAATTTGAAACCTTTGAAGGCTTCGTCCAATTTCTTTGTCTCTCACTTGATTTTTGCTGATGACCTGATGATTTTCTCTGAGGCGGATGATCGGAGTGCTTATGCTATCAAAAGAGTGCTTGACCAACTTTATGTTGCTACTAGTTTGAAGATTAATACTGATAAAAGTGTTGTTCTCTATAGTCAAAATGCTAATAAAATTTGCTGGGCAGCATTTTGGGCATTGCTGAAGGGTGTCTTCTGCAGAGATATCTTGGTATTCCTTTGGTTATTGAAAAATTGACTAAGGCTCATTGTAGTCCCCTTCTTGACAGAATTAAGAGTCGTATTGATGGTTGGAAAGCAAGTCAGCTCTCTATGGCAGGTAGAGTTGAGCTTGTTCAGTCTACTCTTATTGCTATGACTAATTATTGGGTTTCCAGCTTCCCTATCCCTTGTGCTGTTTGTGATGAAATTGAACAACTCTATCGGAATTTCATCCGGGGGAAGTCTGTTAGTAGAAATCCTATTCACTTGGTCAAGTGGAGTGAGGTTGTTAAACCAAAGTTGGAAGGTGGCTTAGGGATTAAATGTATTAGAGACATTATTCAGTCGTCTATTCTCTTGAATGGTTGGGATATTGCCAAGAAAAAAGATGGTATATGGATAAAATGGATCCATGAGAAGTACTTAATTAAGCATTTGTTTTGGTCTCTTCCTATTAATGATAGTTTTTCGTGGCTATTTAGAAGAATTCTTGTTGAAAGAGACTGTCTAAGAAGATATATCACTTTTTTCATTGGCGATGGTAAAGATGTTAGTATTTGGAAGGATCCCTGGTGCAAGGGGTCGAAATTTCTTACTGAGGTGTTGGACAGACAGAGTATTATTCAGATGGGGTTCCCTTTTGACACCAAAGTCAGCCACCTCATTAGTAACGGCTCCTGGGCTGTTGAGAATTCAAGACTTCACAGTAGTCTGATTGAGATTCTCCATTCTATTATGAGTCCTACTATTGGGAGCGATAACATCCTATTTGACGGGAAGATGGAGGTGAACTGTAAATACATTTAGAGATGTCTCCATCCTGAGAATGGGTCTAATATCTTTTTTCAGTGGCTTTGGAGTTTTAGCTGTCCAAGCAACTGGAGAATGATAGGCTGGAAAGTTGGTCATAACAGACTTCCGACTTCTTTCTTTGTGAAACATATTGGGATTAGTCTTGCGTCTATGTGCTTTCTTTGCTGCAGGGAGGAAGAGGAAATTGAGCATCTTTTGTTCAGCTGCTCTTACTCCTCTGAGATTTGGAGGACAACCAGTGTTCTTCTCAGTCTTCGGCAACCCAGATCGATAAATGAAATCTATCTTTTCAAGGACAGAAAGGCCTATCTTCTTTGTCTTGGTATTTTCAGCTGGCCGTGGAGGGAGAGGAATGATCGAGTGCATTGTGGGATTTCCAAGGATGTGGATCTTATTTGGAATCTCATTCTTCACGATCTGGACCTTTTTCTGGATAGTCTATAGGAGTCTTTTTCTGTATAGCTTCTTTTCCTTTTTCTGTCTTTTAGTTCGTCTTGGGAGGTTTTGCTCCTTAAGACGTTTCTCTTTCTTTTTCTGTCTTTTAGTTCGTCTTGGGAGGTTTTGCTCCTTAAGACGTTTCTCTTTCTTTTTCTTTGTATATTTTCAAAACTATAAAAAGAAATAGAAGGAGCTGGGTTCACCAAAAAAACTCTTCTATCTTGGCTGGAGACATCATGTACGGTGTTTGGGCTATCAGTTGCATGTCAGGGACCAGATTGATCTCGAAATCAATCTCTCGAGGTGGGGGAACAACTAGAAACTCCTCACAAAACATGTCCTCAAACTCTCTGACAACTAACACCTCCTGAATACTAGGAATCCTCACCTCAGTATCCAACACATGTGCCAAGAATGCCTCACAACCCTGTCTCAATAGCTTCCCTACCACCATCACCGATACCAGACACATCAGAAGAACCTTCCTGTCTCCTTGGAAGATTCATGTCTCACAACCATCTACAAACATCACCTACTTCGAACTACAATACAAGACCACTCTATACTTATCTAGGATGTCCATTACAAGGATCACATCGAACCCATGCATGTCAGGTGGTATGAGATCCACTTGAATGCTGTGTCCTGAAATGGAAAGGACACAGGAAGGACACACCTCCTGCAACATTGGAGAACCAATTAATGGGGTTTCTAACAACAACCTATCCCTCTTACGACTAATAGGAAAAAGGCAACTGTTCAGCACTTCGTGAGTGATAAAAGAGTGCATTGCACCTATGTAAACCAAAATAGATACAAAGCAAGAAGAAGACAAATTAGAATGAAATAACTCCATCTGACCTGTCACTACTCGTGGGTTGACTACCGCCTCTGACTGACTCATAGCGTAGAATCTAGCCATTGTCTGTTGTCGCCCTCATCCTCTGCTCCCTTGACCAGGTGATCCAACCTGCGATGCTTGGTCACATCCTCATCCTACTACACTACTGTTCTGTTGTCTCTACAAACCCCGATGGCTTTGCCTTAGTTGCTGGGTCACCTCATCGTGTCTCACCGAGCACTCCTATTTCAAATATCCTATCTGCCCATACTTGTGGCAAGCTCTAGTCTCAAAATGTGGCCTAGAAAGTCTTGTCACTAATACCGACATTGTGTTGTGAGCTCCAGCCAGTGAAAAGCTACGACCTCTACCTTTAATAGGTGACCACTGCATCTACACGCACTAAACCTTTGCGATACTGGTGGTGTAGAAAACCTCAGCTTCTTAAAGCCTCCTGACGAATGTCCCTGGGACTGTGCTGACCTCTTCCTAGCACTTGCACCCTACTTCTCTACCATAGATCGCTCTATTCTCTGAACAGACTCCACAAACATGGCAAACCTTTCTCGATTCTCTAAGGCAGCTGCAGGGGTGGACACCTCAATGTTCAACCCTTTCTCAAAATGGTGAATCCGCTCATCCTCTGTAGCATCCATGTGAGGACATAACTGAAGAAGATCCATAAACTTAGCCTCATACTCATTGATCGTAATAGGTCCCTTCCAGATCTACTCAAACTGACTGATCTTCTTGTCTAGATAGGTCTGTGGAAAGTACCGACTGATGAACTTACATCAGAACTCCTCCCAACCTATCTCAACACCAAGTCTCTTCTCCTCTTCTATGGCCCACCAATGGCCAACACTAACCTTCATAAGGTACACCGCATGCTTAAACTTGTCTGCCTATGGATGATGAGGATCTTAAAGGCTTTCTCAAGCTTAGTAAGCCACAGATCAGCATCCGCCGGGTCAGCCGTCCCAGCATACTCCATCGCCCCAACACGTCAAAGCTGCTAAAAGGTCTTCCCAATACTCAAAGATTCTGTATTGGGAACTGATGCCCTAGGCTAAGGTGTATGCATCATGTCCGCCATATGCGTCATCCTAGCCATAAACTTCCTGAAAAGGGACTGAAAAGTAGGGTTTTCAATCATGGTCAGGGAAAACTGGGGACCCTCAGGCACTCGATCTTCTTGTGCCTGGTTCCTTGCACCTCCACTTGGTGCAACATCATTGCTCTCAACAACGTGTTCTTCATATTCTCTAGACATCTTTAAGCTTTTCTGCTTCATTTACATAAGTAGAAATCACTATAAGACATACTAGAGGACACAAGAATAGACACAAACCCTAGTCCTATCTCCCTATAGACTCAACAAACCTAAAGCTCTAATACCAACCTTTGTTGTGATGCCCTATGCCACAAACCACGTGATAACTCAAAACTAACTGCGGAAACAAAACCTAAACAAGCAGATAACAAGATACACTGGAAATTAAAAACATATATTTATTAAGCTCCCAAATAGCACAAACCTTTACATATGAGTCCTTTCGTGTCACAAAGAACTTACCATAGGTGCCATCAACATGTTACAAGAATACCTATTCGCAAACATATATACATATCCATTGTAATCGTACATGAAAAGAACACACAAGCCAAACCATATATCGAAAGAACGTCTATAAAACCCACCCAAAAAAACCATCCCAAAAGACATAAATGTACATGGACGAATCTAGGACTCTAACAACAAAAGGACCACCAACAACACTTCCAACCTCATCAGCTATTGTCCTTCTTGTTGCTGCTTAACCTCGGCTGCACAATCTCTACCTCCTCATGCATATCCACCTAAAAAGATGTGGGAAGCCCATGGGGTGAGATTCCAAATCTCAACGGGAGATATAACTCTCCACTAACACTATTATAGCATAGGTAACAAAGAAAGCATATGCATAGATATACAAGATGAGAATATTAAACTAAAATGATAAGTAACTACTGATTAAAGCAGTTTAGGAAGTACTGGCACCTATTACTAAATAGTAGAGTAATCAACAATTTAAGAAGGAATACGAAGAACATGTATATTTCCTACCAACTTACATGTCCAAAAGCAAGGCAAGGCTACAACTAAAGTTTTCATTTTGGATCCTAATCAAATGCACTACATGACTGATTACATATTTTATCATGCCCTGATGATTTGAGTCGTACCACCCAAATCCAATTGACCACTACTAAGTCAAAATTGGAGTCATACAAGGTCCATGGAAGATCCGTAATCCATGACCTCACCCCTTGGCCAGTACGAGTGAACCTGCAGTGACATCACCAGTCAATTTGCTACATGTGACATATAGTCTAGCTGTACAAGTCTAGCCCACCTTGGTATAGGTCACAACGCTAGAAAAATTGAGATACAACCCATAGCCGCACTCCTGGAAGGTATCACCCACAGTCAATCCTGTATCACATATCACTAAGAGACCAAATCATGTCTGGATGTCTCATATATCCTAGGATATTCATCCTCACCCCCGCATATTCAAAAATATGTGCTCCGATTTAAATTCGTTTCACCACTCAGCAAGTGATGGTACTGAATGGATCTATGGCACAGGGAAAAAATACATGATTAAGTTCCACTTGATTAGTTAGGTCATTTAAGTTCCTTTTTACATCAATCAAGGTATAATGTACAAAGCCAGAACAAGTTTTACAAAAGAAAGGGGTACAACATAAGTCTAGAATATATAAAATGTATCATGTGTGATCTTGTCACACTAATACCGTAAGATTCCTGCGTTATGCCATTCACAACATTACCAACAAATCCACATGCCATGGGGTATCAATCCCTCAAATAATATCATATTAATCCACAAGTAACTGCTAGGTCATAGAACCATTCACCACTTCATTCCGATAACACGAGTGCCTCAACATGCCTCTCAAGGCTCATATTCAATCTATATCACATCATAACCATCATAGAATACATTAACTATGATTATCCCATCCATAATTCCTGCATGGTTAGATAAGAAAGAGAGGTAATCACGTAACACCATAATTATTTCATGATATAGGAACAAGCAAGATCATCGTTTATCATTGTTAGTGTTAGGGTTTCCCTTTTTACTGATTATGGTTTACAAGACTAGGTTCAACCATCAACATTAGAACCACCATCCTCCCTTATCTTAGAGTGTGTGAGGATTAAGCAACATCAATATAGAAGTTTGGATAACATACAAAACAACATGAAACATATGTATAAATGATTAACATTAGATGTTCATATATGTTTCATAACCACCTACCATCACTACAAGTTACCACTTACACACATGAGTCACCACCACCCTTCATAGTATGTCGCGACCGTAGCATACACCATGGGTACCTTGACCCTCACTCCCTCACCATGCCGTGACCTCCTCCTACATGTCGCGCCCATGGAATTAGGTTTAGGGTTTCTCTTCACCCTTCAACCATGTATCACGACCAAGCTCCTCAACCACCTCTATGTCGTGACTGCGACGCCTCAACACCACCATGTCGTGACCACAACATTCCCTAGTCATGACCACCACTCCAAGGACTGTCTCCACCAAGATAAGGAAAGAAAAAAAGGGCTTCTAGGATGCTATACTCCATAGGTTTCTACTTGAAGTCACTAGGTCAAACATCACCACAAGAAGGGACATCTCGGCCAAATCCAACTAGGCCGCGACCATCTCAATGGGCTATGTCGCGACCACGACGCCCATACCCATGCCTCAACCACTAGACCTCATAGGTCGCGACCACACCAAGGGTAAACTCCTAGGTCACCAAAATATGCCCAAAAGTAAGCAAGAACCATGATCATCATGAAACATGACTAAGGCATACAAACCCTAGAAAATAACATGGTCACAAGGCTAAGCATACAAACCCTAGAAAATCCCTAATCACCACTAAGGGTGACACCACTTAACGAATAGACAAACAAGGATCCCCAAAACACCACACTATCCCTCATGAAGAAAAGAGAGAGAAGGAACACTCTAGAGGTGACAAATTGTACATCAACCCCCTATATTGGGTAAATTGCAATTTGCACCAAAACTATCACATAAAGCACAAACATCAACCAAACAAGCTCAAACTAGAGACTTAACCTCTCTACAAGTTCTAATTACATCTCAAAGGATTATAGAAAGGTTATAAGAACATGATAAAGCCAAAACAAACATGGTTACCCCAAAACTTAGGTCAGGGTCTTTACAAAAATTGTCCATTCACGAGAGAAGTAAAGAATATCTTATATTTACTTAAATTCCATAATATCTCTTCATTATCCTCAACTATATTTATTTCTAATTTTTCCATATAATACTAACTTAGTTTCCCAATACATGTTAATTGTTTCCATAACATTAATAACATCCTCTAAAGATAATTAAAGAGGGGAAATTGTATTCTCTTACTTATTTTTACTACTGACATTTTACATCTATTTGTTTAGTTCATACGAGTGTGATGCTATAATTTACATTTGTATTAATGAGTGTGTTTCTAAAATAAATTTCAAATTTAATTCTTTTATGTTACATGTACAACATTGTTTCCCATTATGTTTCACCACAATTTTATTTATTGTAATACATACAATTTGGTTTACATTATTCATTTAATATATTAGATATTTTCTTTTTAATAATAAATTCAATATTTTTGGCCCTATCTTTCATTCTCTTTTCTTAAGGAATTTGAGGTATCTAAAAATTTAAATATGTGAAACTTAGATTACAAGAAAATTTAGACTTGAGGATCACAATTTTAAAATTAATTTTCCTTTTGGGGGTATTTAACATGTTATTTAATGTTTTCAACTTTACTTTACATTCTCTCTCCTAAACTACACTAGGATAGAATAATTAGTCCAAATAAGATGAAAATTCACACATGAACTAATTTTGGTATGTAGATTTCGAATTTGAGGTTTATTTCCAACTTTATAGACTTTAGTAATCTATTTAATATTTTGGCTCTTACTCCTATTTTCTTTTCCAAATAGAATTAAGATAGTTATCATTATGCAAATAATGTATAACTTGGCAACCAAGGAAATTGGGACCCAAGGAACACGTTTTATCATTATATTTTACTTTTGAAATTCCCTTTTGTGAGTTATGGCACCATTAGAATGTTTGACTTATTACCATTATTTTATGAAAATGTTTATCTTTATTATTAACATTCATTAAATTAAATGTTATTATCTTCACATTGTTGCCAAAAGAGCTATCTTATATATTTTACACAAAATTGCACATTTACTATATATTGAGCCGATTAATTTCATATTTATTTAAATAATAGAACATTATTAATAATAATGGACATAGAATTACCAATTGTTACTCCAAAGCATATTATTCATTTTTATTTAGCCATTCTATTAGTAAAGAAAATATATGTAACATATTTCATGATTTTTATTACAAGTTGGCACATAATTAAGTCATTATCTAAATGTGTTTTAATTTGTATCCTAGTTTGATCACATCTAAAGAACAAACCTCACTAGCTTTCTAATCATGGAATAGAGTAGGATTCTAAGTTCTGGTTTGTTACAACACTCCACCCCTTATAAGGATTTCATTCTCGAAATCTAATCTTCCATGTATCATCAATCACCTATACTCCACCCCTTAAAAAACCTAATAAGTCAAGCTAAACAACATCAAGGTACTATGGTCACATAAGCATCTTTCAGTTGTGAAATATTTTTTTCCTTATTTTATGTGTTTATTTTGTTCATGCATCCAACTATCCACTCAAAACCTTTAGGGTTAAATTTTAGGTCTTTGTATAGCTAACCTTACAACCCTAAGGTTCTCATGAACATGCAAAAGTCATAGGGTACAAAGGGTAGGTTTTTTAACTGAACCTTTATTAGAAAACATATCTTCCTAATCGTCACTTTGTGCATAAATTAGGGTCTAGGGTAACCATCCTAAGGGGGACAAGATTGAAATAGTTAGATAACCTACAACCATTGGCTCTAATACCATACTATAAGAAGTGGAACCTGAGAGGGGATACACTCCCTACTAAATTAAATACAAAGGAAACATTCCATATATAAAACACCACTATAATTGTTTTGCAAAAGGGATGATAACCAATTTATTCAAAATGTATGTATCATAATACCAAATGTAGCAGTAAAATACAAAATATCTAAAAATTACAAAGCTTGATATTATCACTATACTTTACTACGTAGAGTGATACATATGAAAACTAACTATACTAAAGGATCAACTGAGGATCATCTACCCACCTTGAGAAAGTCTCCCAAAACATTGTACTAAACTTGATGTGGTCCTAGTCCTACTTGGTTATCTTATCCTTGACCTACACCTGGCGTTGGAAGCATACCCCATCAAGAGAAAAAAAAGTAGACGAATAAAAAAGACATTGGTATGTGCATATTAAGTTGAGTATTTAGCAATATGAGAAACAAAGTTTGTCAAATAAACAAGGCTTCCCATGGAAAAAGGAAATAATTACCCAACTGTGCATAAAAGAATATGAAATCAATACAATGATAAATAAGAGCAAGGCATCCATGAGTTCTACATGTGAGAATACTAGAAAAATATAAACATGTTGGTAGGAAATAACACATCTACCAAAAATATGGAGTGAATAGGAACATATACACATCTACTCTGAGCAAGGAAAGATACACATTTGCTTTAATAATATCAATTGTAGGAATTCTGGTCACATATGCATTATCAAGTGTGGGAATTTAAACATCCACATAAATAACATATGTGACATGATACTAGTTGTCACCACATGATGGATACAAAAGAGTAAGCAAGTTTAAATCAAAATATGAGGGATGAGATCATCCAATCAATATAAGTGGGGTTAAAGGACCCATTAAAGAAGATTCAATAGTGTTTATGAAGTGAGAGAAACAATAAAAAATATATCTTTCAAGAACAATATCAAAAGACATGTAGCAATCAAATCAGGATTTTGGGCCTTTAAATAGATTAAAAGTTGGAAACATAGGTGATTGGTCAAAAAGAATAATATGGAATACAAACATACCTCGGGGTTTTAGTCAACTTGTTAAAATCTAAATCTTAGATCCATGTCAAGGTTAGAAAATGTTCCAAGTTTCATAACACCGATGGTTGAGAAAAGATCACCATGAAATTACAAGCATTTGATGGCTCATATAAGGGACTTGAATAGGAGGATAAGAGAGAAGGTTAGGGTGGCCTATTGGTCAAGTGATTTCTATGTGAGTGAAGGCCATGGGGAGGGGTCTATATAGGACTATTTGGCTTGGGTAGAAGCAAACTTACCTATTTTTATTTACTAGGGAAAATGTAAATCAAGAATTTGTTAAAAAATGATACGTAAGAAAATTAAAAACCATATAATAGAGAATGTAATATAATTAAAATTAACAATTATTGTTTCCAATTGTATATTCTCTTTCCAAATTTATTTTAGGGTCCAAAAAAGGTTAAATAAAGTAAATTTGACACATATGTTAATTAAGACATGAAGAATTTGAATTGTTCATACTTTTCATTGAATGTTTGATATGTAATTTACTTTATTTGAATCTCTTTTAGCATTATCTTATTAATTTATTGTATAATTCGTTTATGGGTACTAATATTATCCAACTAAAAAGGAATTTGTAATTGGACCAATTAATACATGAGAAATAAATTTGACATTACTTTCTTGTTTAAAAGTTGTATAGTGGATTATTTCATATACATGAACATTTTACTTACTATGTTCGGTGACTATGATCCTTTCAAAATTGCCAACTCATAAGAGAAGTAAAGAATATCTTATATTTACTTAAATTCCTTAATCTCTCTTCATTATCCTAAACTATGTTTATTTCTAATTGCTTTTAGATAATAGTAACTTAGTTTCCTAATACAAGTTAATTGTTTCTATAACATTAATAACATCCTATAAAGATAATTAAAGAGGGGAAATTGTATTCTTTTACTTCTTTTTACTACTGATATTTTACATCTATTTGATTAGTACATACAAGTGCAATACTATAATTTACATATGTATTAATTAGTGCCTTTCTAAAATAAATTTTGGATTTTTTATTTTATGTTGCATGTACAACATTGTTTCCCATTATGGTGCACCACAATTTTATTTATTACAATCCATCCAAGTTGGTTTACATTATTCATTTAATATATTAGATGTTTTCTTTTTTTATAATAAATTCAATATTTTTGGCCTTTATCTTTCGTTTTCTTTAATTAAGGAATTTTAGGCATCTAGAAACTCCTAAAAGATGTGAAACTTAGCTTAAAAGAAAACTTAGACGTGAGGATCATGATTTTAAAATTAATTTCCCCTTTGGAGGTTATTTAACATGTTATGTAATGTTTTGGATTTTTCTGTACATTCTCCCTTCTAAATTACACTAGGATAGATTCATTTGGTATGTAGATTTTGAAATTGAGGTTTATTTCCAATTTTGAATACTTTTAATAATTTATTTAATATTTGGCTCTTATTCCTATTTTCTTTTCCAAATAGATTGAATAGTTATCATTATGAAAATAATGTGAAATTGGCACCCAAGGAAATTAGGACCCAAGGAACACATTTTATCATTATATTTTACTTTTGAAATTCCCTTTTCTGAGTTATGACACCATTAGAATGTTTGGCTTATTACCATTATATTTATCAAAATATTTATCCGTATTATCAACATTCATTGAATTAAATGTTATTATTTTCACAGTGTTGCCAAAAGAGCTATCTTATATATTTTACACAAAATTCCACATTTATCATATTTAGTCTATTAATTTCTTGTTTATTTAAATAATATAACATTATTAATAATAATGGACATGGAATTATCAATTGTTACTCCAAATCATATTATTTGTTTTTATTTTGCCATTATGTTAGTAAGGAAAATATATGTAACATATTTGATGATTTTTATTACATGTTGACACATAATTAAGTCATTATGTAAATGTGTTTTAATTTTTATCCTTATTCGGTGACATATAAAGAACAAACCTCACTGGATTTCTAATTATGGAATATATTAGGATTCTAGGTTTTAATTCGTTACGGATCTGCAGTCAAGTGTGTATAATGTAAATACCAAAACACAAAAACTTGGTAACTCAAACCAAACATATGTTTGGCATTTTCACACTTTTCTAGACTCCATAAAGATGGATATCTGGACTCCTTTCATTTTGAATCAATAGAGATATGTGAATCTTGTTTGTTGGCCAAGATGACAAAGACTCCCTTCACTGAAAGCAGTGAGAGGGCAAGTGATCTATTAGGACTCACACATACTAATGTGTGTGGCCCTTTCAGAACAAATGCTAGAGGTGATTTTCACTACTTCACTACCTTTATTGATGACTTCAGTAGGTATGGTTATGTTTACTTGATGAAACATAAGTCACAAAACCCTTGAAAAGTTCAAGGATTTCATGAGTGAAGTACATAGACAACTTAGTATAACTATTAAGGCACTTGTTCTGATCGAGGTGGAGAATACTTAAGCTAAGAGTTTGAGGACCTTTTTTGAGCCCATGGTAGCATATCATAATGGAATCCACCTGGAACACCAGAATGCAATGGTGTCTCAAAAAGAAGGAATCACACATTACTAGATATGGTGCGATCAATGATGAGTTTTGCTGATATTCCAACCTCCTTCTAGGGACATGCTCTACAAACTAGATAGTTCACACTTAACTGCTTACCATCTAAATCAGTTCAAAAGACACCATTTGAGATATGGTATGAGAAACGTCCCAATGAGTCTTTTATGAAGATTTTGTGGATTGGAAGCTTATGTCAGGAAAATATTTCCTGAAAAGATTGGACCCAAATTTGATAAATGTTATTTTATTGGATATCTCAAAGAAACTAGGGGCTACTACTTTAACACTCCATCTGACAACAAAGTGTTTGTTGCTAGGACTAGTTTATTCCTTCAAAAGGAATTTATTTCTAAAGGAATCAGTGGGAGAAAAGTAGAACTCAAAGAGGTTCAAGAACAAGAAGAAAACATTGAACCAGTAGAGGTACAGGAGGAACAAGAAGACTCACAAACTGTTGTGGAATCTCAAAGTCCTCACATAACATAAGAAGCTCATAGATCTAGTAGTACACGCCTTGAGCCTGAAACATTTGGTTATCTTATGACTCAAGAAGACAGTGAGTTGGTCATATATGATGAGCCAAAAACCTATCTAAAAGGTACTAAGGGACCACAGTTTGAGAAATGGCTTGGTCCATGTGATCTAAAATGGAATCCATGTACATCAATAAGGTATGGACCTTAGTGGATCCACCCGAAGGGGTGAAACCCATAGGGTGCAAATGGGTTTTCAAGAAGAAGATTGAAATGGATGGTAATACAAAAACCTAGAAGGAAAGATGGGTTGCGAAAGGTTTCAAACAAATTCAAGGTGTTGACTATGATGAAACTTTTTCACCACTTGCCATGGTTAAATCCATCAGGATCATGCTTGCCATTGTAGCTTATCATGACTATGAGATTTGGAAAATGGATGTTTAAACCACATTCATTAACAAGATTCTTCTTGAGGATGTGTAAATGACACAACCTGAGGGTTTTATAAATCCAAAGGATGCAAATAAGGTCTTTAATCTACAAAGGTCAATCTATGGATTGAAGCAATCATCTTGGAGCTAAAATCTTCATTTGGACAAGACAATCAAAGAGTTTGTCTTTAGTCAAAATGAAGATGAACCTTTTGAGTACAATAAGGTTAGTGGGAGCATAATTTTATTCCTCATATTTTATGTTGATGACATACTAATAATGGGGAATAACATTCCTACTTTACAAATGGTAAAGAACTAGTTGGGAAGTACCTTCTCTATGAAAGATTTAGGCGAAGCATCTTATATTTTAGGAATCAAGATCTATAGAGATAGATCTAGAGGACTTCTTGGCCTAAGCCAGAGTACACACATTGACAAAGTGTTGAAGAGGTTCAACATGCAAGACTCAAAGAGAAGAAATTTGTCCATGTCTCACCGAATTAGCCTCTCTAAAGCTTAATGTCCCAGTTCTAGTGAAGAATGGGACCGCATGAGTAAGATTCCATATGTGTCTGCAACTAGATCTACCATGTATGTAATTTTATGCACTCATCCTGATGTCTTGTATGCCTTGAGCATGACGAGTAGATATTAGTCAGATCTCGATGAGAGTCACTGGATAGTCATAAAGAACATCCTTAAATACTTGAGAAGAACTAAGGATTAGTATCTTGTTTAAGGCAGTAAGGAAAAGTTGGGTGTAAGGGGTTACACTGATGCAAGCTTCCAAACTGACAAAGATGATTATCGATTGCATTGAGAATTTGTGTTTTGCCTCAACAATGGACCTGTGAGTTGGATTTCCAAGAAAGAGATAATATCTTATTCTACAACAAAGGCCGAGTATAAAGCTGCATCCAATGCAACAAAGGAAGCTGTCTGGATCAAGAAGTTCATCAGTGAACTTGGGGTTGTTCTAAGAATTGGAGACACAATAGAGTTGTATTGTGACAAATGGAGCTATTGTGCAAGATAAGGAACCCATATCACATCAACGCTCATATGAGAGATCGTACAACAAGGAGATTTGAAGATTTACAAAATGCCTATTGAAGGCAATATTATAGATCCACTAACAAAGGAACTTTCACAGTAGAATCATGATGGACATGTTAGGTCACTTAGAATGAGATTCATGAGTGATTGGATCTAAGTGCAAGTGGGAGTCTGTTGGTATGTATGACCAAAGAGCCAATCATGTGATGAATGTAATATAACATAATGTATCATTATTTGATAAAAATAAGAGGCAATTCTATTTGTTCTATTTTATTTAGTTATGAGATAATGATGTAACATAACAAATGTCTAAAGATTGATGATACTGAATGACATATGTCTTTAGGTTTAGGACTGGACAATGAGATCATATGTATGATAAGAGTACATGCATTCTTATTATGTTCCTAGTCAGATGTTATTGTGGAAGAAAAATAGACAACATTAACTCATAAGACTAGAGTGTGTGTTGGTTGATTACATAATCTCATCAGTCATGATATGTGATTTCAAACAAAACACCTAGGTACTTGTTATAGAGAAGTGTACTAGACAAACCCACCTTGAGAGAAATACATGAAGACCATAAAAAGTTAGTCAGAACCAACTCTCATAGAGATGGGGGAGATTGAGGTTCTTAGACTTAAAGTCACTACACTCATTACATGTCGTTGAGTATACTTTGACATCATCCACCATGACCTTGAATAAGAGTTTCCATGAAGGTGGTGCTCGAGGGCATTGTGAAACGTGGGTATGACTATGAGTGATGTAGATGGATTTGTCCCTCCTATGGGAGTATGATATCCTGGCCACTTGATAATATAGACTGAGAACTGCGTGACCATGCTCATGTGAGTCAATATGTGATACCGAGCTTACATATATCTCAGATAGTTTACTCTAGTTCAAGGATCATGGATTGAATGTTGACGAGGATGAAGATTCCATGCCTCAAGTTCAATCAAGATATTAGTGACAAAGGAAATATACTATCACTATAACACCAATCGTAGATTATAGGTTGAAGTTGTTCTCCAACTATCGATTACTTGGGTAGCAATGACGTCTTTCTAGATACCACTCATTTCTTGTGATGTCATAAATCCATTATGGACATTCACTGCCAACATAACTTGGAACATAAAGGGTCACACACATAGGTTACACTTGGAATAGGAGTTTACTCATGAATGTTTTTTGAACTTGATTACTAAAGTGTTAGGTATTCAATTTTAAAAAAAAGTAATTGAGTTTGACTGACAAGACTACGAACTGACCGGTTCAAGTGTTGAACCAATAGATTCAAGTTTTAGGTCAATTTGAACCAACATCAGCAATTGGAACTCTAAAATGACTAGCTCAACAAGTGAACCGATCAGCCCAGATATGTGAACCGTCGAATGAGGCTATAAACCTACAATTTAGTTGATCAATTTGATTAGATCAAGAATTGATGCTAGCATCATGTTGTGCATTAGTTGAATATTAATTGTCAATTCAATTACAATTGGAAAACATAGTGAAATCATCAGTTCAAGAGTTGAACCGATCGACTCAAAAGTGAACCAAATAATTCAGGTGTGAACTGACTGGTTTGATGTTCGT
Source organism: Alisma plantago-aquatica (assembly GCA_963693085.1). NCBI lineage: Eukaryota > Viridiplantae > Streptophyta > Magnoliopsida > Alismatales > Alismataceae > Alisma > Alisma plantago-aquatica. Next base: position 1,073,966,719 of record OY856412.1, read on the forward strand.
AGGCTCTAAAAAATTCATGAATTTCTGTCTCTTCAACTCCTACTCAGAATAGAACTCATGACCCTGATCCTCCTATAAACATAGGGGTAGTCGAGGCTTTTTAGAGACACAACAATAAGCTCTAACAATTATTTTCTTCTTACAGTAGTGGTAATGTGAGAACCTGAACAAGTTCTACCCTTCAAAGGGAGGAACAATAAGGGAGAGACTATTGGGAGAGAAAGTCGATGCTAACATACTGACTAGAAGGGAGAACTACTTGTTGTCCATTCAACTAGAATGATAGAAGTTCCCAGTGGTATGTGTGGACTACTATAGAGGCGAGGAGGTTGTTGCCACCTGCTAATTAAGACGCAAACAATCGTTGTCCATGGTGATCAACCAAGAAGCCGTTGTTGTTTCTCTCTAGGTGAAACTTGAAGAAAATCACACACTACTGCAAGGGATTGTCGTTGGACTTGCTCCTGGACTAGGTACAAACCTTGCAACCCTCTTTCCCATTACATAGTTGTTGACACGATCTGCTGTTCAAAGGGGAATAAGATATTTAAATATTATTTCCACTACCTTATCTGATGTCATATTTTCCTACAAAGATAACATCTGTAACATTAGAACATGATTCTTGCAAGAATAGAGTCCACTTGTCAAATGTGCATTTCGATCATGTTAGATGTCACATGTAGTTAGAAAGAGCATATGAGTGTGTTACATCACAAAAGACGTACCTAAGACTTTTATACAAAATATAAGAAGGATATAATCATCTTTTTGATGCAATCTCTACAAAAGAGGTTCTTATGGGCATCTTATATGAGAAGTCAAAAGTGCTAAGATTAGAAAAACTGTTAAAAGATGAATCCTCCTCGTGTGCATGGCTAGATAAATGCTTCACATGTTACTCTAAAGAGGTAGATTCTCCAAGGCATTTGGAATGAGATAGACACTTCTAATGATGAATGTCCAAAGGTTACTAATTTTTAACCTTCATGATCTCAAAATGGCAAATTAGGTCAAAGTCCCATCTTTGATCAAGCTGCATCATGCATGTAAATGAAAGAGTCATTTTTAGGCCAAGGTAATAATTAGGGCACATCCATACAATCCAAGTTATTTTAACACATCAAAAGTGGAGTAAAGTTATTGATTTAGAGATTTAAGAAAATATTTGATCATTCATGACTAAGGTCGCACATATTTGAGTCATGGAAACATTCAAAAGATCAACATGATAGAATATTTAGAAAAATAGATATGGTACAAGCTAAATTAGGGTCTAAAAGTGGTACCATTGGAAATATTTTTTTTTCTAATAAAAAATCATATATGATATACCATATTTGGCCAAAGGACACATTTATATAATTTTACAAAATAGTTACCTTGAATAAGTCAGATCTATATTTAGATTTTGATCCAAGGGTTGTATATGTCTTAGACTGCATGTTCCTTGGTCTGCATTATGCATGGCACAGGGTCCATCCAACGTTGTCACCTTACTAGTAGCAATTCCTTAACTAAAACTTGCCCCCTACAATCAGACCATAGCGGATCATGATCACTCGCCAATCCTACCCACCGTGGCATAGACCCATGTGAGTTGTAACCCCATGTTGGGGCAAGGTCACTGACGCAAGCCCAAGTTGGTGGTGGAGGCTGCACCGAGCTCCACAACAAGGCTAGGTGCATTTGAATTTGAGCGGCGAGTTGGATGGATGATATAGATGTGGCCAAGGGGGTGTGAGGAACACAATCCTAAAACTAGGCACCATGGAAGTGCCGACGGGATGGAGGTAGATGATGAATATGGAAGACAAGCCACAAAGTACAAAAAGAAACAAAAGGGTGGGAAAAGAAATAAAATGAAGGAAGAGGAAGATTGGAAGTGGAATGGTGTATCACTATCTTGTGAGAAAGATAAACTAGTCATAATGGAGAAGATGCTCTGAGAACCTGCTCCTTTTCTTGGGAGCAGGTGAGGAAGACGAACCCGTGGCCATCAGATCTTTGTTGAATCCATGGACCTTCGATCCAAGGGCCGTGATAGGTTGAGGGAAACATTGAGGATACCTGACATGGGTGAACTGTGGCCCCAAAACCATGCCCTCTTATTGGTCTAGAGGAGCTATCATTTATTTGTGACATGACATTTAAATATCAAAACAAAACTTTGGATTTTGTTTCTTTAGTGATCTTATAAAAATCATATATCTCAAATAATTACTCCAATTTTCATGAAATTTACATGATTAGTTGAAAATTTTCCTCTAGTTCTTATCTATAAGTTTGGATATGGTATGATGATGTTGATCATGCTCAATAATCGAAATGCATGCTCAAAAATGAAATAATACACTCAACTATTATCAATTTAGCACAATGTGACATTTAATCTAGTCTAATTAATCAATTGAGCATAATGTGATCTAGGTCACTCAATTTTTTGTGAGGGAGGTTATTGAAAGTAAATCAAGTATCTTATGAATCTAGATTTGAATAACTAGATGATAGAGAAAATATAGGTTACTATATCCAATGTCATCATCTACATCCCACATTATAGGTCTAGATGAGTCATCGCTACCTGAGGAATACCAAGGTACCCTATAAAGGTATCCTTATCCCAAGAGACGTACATGTGAAAAGAGAATTGCACCCTTACCTCAAAATATATGAAGGTACAATAAGGTTGTGTCCTTTACCTAAGGTAAGGAAAGGTCCAAACAAGTATAAGATTTCATATAATGGAAAGATAATATATGTTTTAGATTTTGTTAGTTTATACAATAAATACAAAATAATAATTAGTAGAGAATGATGTAGCTCATAAAAGTATTATAGACAAGTATTAGTGTATATATTTTCTCAGATTTATTTGTCTTCTTTTTCTCTTATCATTCTATTATGGGCCTTTGTTTATTATCCTAGAGCCTTTTTTCCTTCTTCTAGAATAATCTGGTTCTAGACTATTTCTACTATGTAAAATCCAATATAAGAGAGTCTCTTGTACTTATTTGGATCATCTAATACAGACCCATTTCATATTCTAGATGGTATCAGAGCATGATCCATCTTAAGACCCTCCCATCTTAACCCTTACCCATGCCGCCCTAAACCCTACCCACCATCTTTCCTTTCTCCCTCTCTTCTTATTCTTACTTCCATCTTCCTAACCAACACATCATCATCACCCTACCGTCTAGAGAACTTCGTCACACCCACACACCATCAACTTCATCCACATTCTCAGCTATGTACTCGACCATCACCATGCACGCCATCATCCCAATCCCGCTATTACCCCATTCCTACCTCAACATCATGACATCTCACCCTAATCCCCACGCCACTACTACATAATAGGGCTTTAGCGTCGATTAATTAAAGGCTTTACTATCAGTTTTCAAGCGGCACCCAAGTGGACCCCTTCGGCGTCGGTTCCTAACCGATGCCAAAATACTTCCCTCCACCGAAAACACGCCAGCAAAGGGACTATAGGCGTCAGTTTTTTAAGAAAACCGACACTATAGAATGGCTACAGACATCGATTATTAAAAGAACTAACGTCAAAATGCTTCCCGCCACCGAAAAACGCACCAGCAAAGGGCCTATAGGCATCGGTTTTGACAGATAACCGACGCGGACGTCAGTTTTGTGCTAATAACTGACGCCATATCCCCTGCCTGCCACCACGGCTGTGTTTCCCTGCACGGCCGTGGTTCCTATCCACATAGACGTCGATTTTTTTATCAAAAACCGCCGCCGTATGTCTTTGGTGTCAGTTTTGTTCAAATAACCGACACCTATGTTATGATTTTTTTTCTTATCAGTTTGCAGGCTTGTTGTATGGCTGGTCAGAAGGATGAGAACCTGTAGTTCAGTTCTGAACTATAGGTTTACGACATCCATTGATATCAACCAACAACAGGCCACAAACCTGCAAAATTAACAAGATGGACAATATTATATATATGTGATTCACACACATGTATAATCACATTTAATTCATATTATTTTTTCATCACACACATGTAGAAACCAGTAGCAACCTGCAGTTCCATTAATTTCATCTCTTTTCACATTCAGACACATGTAGAAACATTTATGTATTGATCATCTTCACACACATATGACAATTCATAAAAATTCATTCACATTCAGACAAAAATAATTATGAGAACAAAGTTATTCTTTATTCATCATTGTCATCACTGTCAATAAAATTATATTTAAAAAATCCCACTCTTTGTAGAGTTTTTGCCCATTCTTCTCTTACAACATCTAATTCATCTCTCGTATAGGGAGCATGTATATCAAAATGCTTTCCACCTGTACTGAAGTCAGCAGTTTTAAAGACCTACAAAGAGAATGATGTATATATATAATTAATTATATATAATAAGATTGATATATTTCATATTATCTAATGAGACTATGTATAATACATGTTGTATCTTATCTATTTTCATTACGACATGTTTGATTATTAGGTCCATAAATAGCATCACATAGTAGGCACATGCCCAGCCATTATCTTGTGTAGCACACTATAAATTGAAACATACAAAATATTCAAAAATACAAATAAGAACAGTTCACATAAATAATATATACATTGGAGTCAGGAAATTACTTTCACATTCTCCCAAATTAGTGACAGATCCTTTTTCTTGGGGACCTTTCCTCCAACTTTTTTGTACTCTTGTACAACCCTACATATGTTAATGTAACCCATTAAATTGCATAATTAAATTGTAATGTAGTAATAGATGTTAACAAATATAAAAATATGAAATATTTCTCACAAGAATAATGGCCTTTTAATTGCATGTCCATATAATGTATCCAACTCATTCCCTGCATAATCTAGATAATAGACAGTGAACGTCTTGGGGACAATAACTAGTAACTCCCAAGGCTTACCACTACAGGTAAGAAAGTAGAAAATTAATAACTCAAAATCCACAATAAAAATGTAATTTGCTTAAGTCCAAATTATAAGCAAAGTAAACTTACTCAACATTGAATGGAGCTATTATCACCATCTTATTATTTTTACCAAAATATTGAAAAGCATCACAACAATATGAAGTAACTGAATATGAGTCTACATCTACAAGACTAATCAAAGATGGAACCAAAAATCCCACATGGGAAAACCTAAAATCTGTACATATCTTGTGTAAGTGGCTGCAAAACATGTATTATGTATGCAGTAATATATAAGAAACCATATCACTGTATATAATACAAGGTATATGGATATATAAACAAGATCTCACCATATCCATAGCTCTATCATAGATGTGTTCATCCATTCATAACTAAGCAACTCCAAAATATCTTATATAAATATCTTATTTTCATATGATTGACCTGCATTAATACCCATGCATTAATACGTACGTATGCAAAACTTGTATTACGTAAGAATTAATACGTATGCTAAACTTGTATAAATAGATTGTTATCATATGATTTACCTGCAGCATCCTCCGGAATAGTAACATTATAGGGAAATTTGTATCATGTTCGCCGATCCATACTGCCACACCCCTACAATTAGGACCTATTGAGGCGTGTAGGTCCCTTGGAAGCCAACTTGGTAGTCGAGGAGGTGGAGACTGAGATGTAGCAGGTCTCGTCTTTTTGTCCTGTATATATAATTTCAGATCAGTATAGAGGACATCCGCTTCGGGCCACCGTATCACTCCGCCTACTGCCTCACCAAGTATTTCAACATCTGGGTGTGCATGAGGCAGTTCAAGATCCATCCAGTCGGGGAGTACATGTATCGGGCTCACACGTACCACACCATCTAGTACTGGATACCCATGAAACATGCACCCTTTAAGGGTTGGGTAAGCAGACGCCTCTGCAATGATATATTCTTGACTTTTTAGTCGGCATGGCTTCAACCCCTACAAATTTGCGTAAAGAATATTATATGCATATATACACAAACATATCATCTTGAACAGAATAGCTATTATGTCATAAAAATACTTACAGAGGACGTGCTAGGTGGTGGGTCTACAAGATTACTCCCAACCACTTCTACAGTAGGAGAAGAGAGGCCTGCCACAGGTACTGTCTGAGTGGCAGGCTGAGACGCCTGCCACTTCGCCATTGCTTCTTGGATTCTCTTCTCAATTAACGAATCTACCTATACATGGATAAAAGAAATGCTAGCTTCTGATTATTGAATTCCCTTTTGCAATAACATTCTAAAATAAGAATAGGTAACCTCAGCTTATGAAAGTCCCGCTTTTGGGACAGGTTTGTGCTGGGATGGCCCAAAGAAGTCTTTGATGCCTACACCAGCGCCTGCACCCCTAACACTTCTAGGATGCTCTGGGTTACCAATAGCAACTGTCAGTTCATCCCTTGTGCCCTGAGCGATGAACTTGCCTTCCTTCCTCTTCTCGTGCAACTCCCGCTAATCACCATCAACAAAAAATAGTAAGTAAACATAACAATAATCAATATCGATCGATTGCTCTAAGAGTTGATTTTTACCATTTTTGTAGCCACCTCAGTAGTTGCGGGCTTCGATATGTCTCCCTTCTTATTTTTCCTTCTAGATATCCACATAGCATGGTGAGGAAGAGGTGCGGAAGAAGTAGTAGAGGACTCTGCAGTCTCCTGAGTAGCAGTAGGCTGAGCAGACTCAGCCTATAGTCTTTAGCGAACGCCTGCATATCCTCTTGGACCCATTGTGTGGTCGTGCACATTCAGTGCACACCTTGCTCTTTGCTCCTCACTGAGGGCCTAGTTAGTTAGCACATTGATTTGGTTAGTAAACTAAGGTTATTCTTGAATAGGTGAATATGTAAAAATGTATATTAATTAAATTGGGAGTGGCACTTAATACCTTGAATTCATCTGTTTTTCTTTGGGTAACAAATGCCTCCCAGTCTTTGGGGTCTAGGTAGTTCCATTGCTGTGTGGCTTCCTTCTACCTAAGTTTATTTTTTAAAGAGAATACAAACAAAAATTATTAGTGTAGAGTTAGTGAAATAGTGACCAATGTCTAGAATTAGAAATCAATCAAGAACCTCTTCTCAGCATCGTGTATGCAATCTCGGGTGAGATTGGTCCTATAGTTCCTTAGGACCCTCCCACAACGTTGCATCACACATTTATGATGCAAATTTTCATCCAGATCAAATATTCTCTACAAATTATATAGAATTGCTATTAACTAGTATCCTAAAAATTAGTAATCTACACAAATAGAATTACAAATAATAATAACTCATGCATAGTTCCTTCCATATGTGGTCTTTCTTCCCCTTAGGAACTTTATGCCAGGATTCTAGGATAGGACTTCAATGGCTGTGAGTAAGAACCCCAAGATATGTAACAAACGAGTTGCGGTTCACTCCATATGGATTGCCTGCATTATAGAAATCCACAGCCAATTTGGGTCCATTGCCCCTTTGCTGTATTAAATTGTTCATCATTGTGATGCCCCTCACTTTCTCAATTTTCTTTTGCTGCTCATCAAGTGTTGTAATTTCTTCAGGGGTACATCACCAACCTAAAATTTGATAAAACCACAGTTACATGATATAATTATAAATGAACATATAGATAGAAACCTCAGGGATATATTCTTAAAACTTACATTGTCAGGCGGTGCAAGAACATCCTCACCCTCACAGTGATCATCAGCACGGTCATCATGGGAATGCTCAGCCATTTGAAAGTTCACATTCAAATTATAAATTTCACATTGTAAAGTAACACTAATTGTAAAGTTCACATTGTAAAGTACACATTCACATTGTAAAGTAACACTAATTGTAAAGTTCACATTGTAAAGTACACATTCACATTGTAAAGTAATTCACATTGTAAAGTTCACATTCACATTGTAAAGTTCACATTCACATTATAAACTAATTCACATTGTAAAGTTCACATTCACATTGTACACATTGTAAAGTAATTCACATTGTAAAGTTCACATTCACATTGTAAAGTTCACATTCACATTGTAAAGTTCACATTCACATTATAAAGTAATTCACATTGTAAAGTTCACATTCACATTGTAAATTAATTCACATTGTAAAGTCCACATTCAAATTGTAAAGTTGACATTGTAAAGTTCACATTCAGAAAAATAAAACATATAAAAAATATAAACATTCATGCCTCTAATATTGTGATCTTTTATCAATTAACAATCCTTGATTGTGATCCCCGCAAACATACAAGTCATTGTGATCCCCAACTTCAATGTTTGGTGGTGTTGGCAACCCAACTGAGAATGGATTGGAGTCATCATACTTATCATAGTATTCTTCTTCATCTATAGGATCTTCAATGAACAGTCTTTTACCATGAAGAACAACCGACCATTTATCATTTGCAGGATCATCGATATAAAATACTTGTTTCGGCAGCATTTCCCTGTTGTTCTCCAAGTACATATGTACTTAGAGAATAAATGGGGAAATGCTACCGAAATTTTCTTGAAACCCCAATACACATTATACACTTACATCCTAAGTGAGATTAGGTGTTCAAGAATAGTCCCAAACTGGGTACTATCCAAGATTTACTCCTAATGAGTAAATCTTGGACGGGTTTCTAGGCCAACAAATACATGTGTTGTCATTCTATTACATTGATTTCAACATTTTGAGTGTCCATGCATGTTCATCATCAAGATAAAGATTACACATAAATTAGTATGACCTAGGGATGGAGAGATAATTCATAATTGATTTCAAAATTTCAAACTAGCTCATGCATTATCATCAATCTACATCATACAATAGGGATTCATGTAGATGCTAGGGTGACACATCACTAAAAAATTAGAGATTTAACATTAGGGTTTTAATATCTTACATAGATTGATCACACGATTTCAGCAATATAGTTAATTCAAGATTATGGTGAAATATGTATTAGGTTTTTAATATCTTAATTCAACATGCATCAAAATTTACAGAATTAGGTCAAGAATTAGTATTCAATTGCAAATATATCTTCTTCTTCCTGCTCCCTCCTTACCAAATGGATAAAAACAAGGCACGACCTACATGTGGGCTGGACATGGTGGCCGTGGCCGTGTTGGCCGACCACGACCGTGCTGGCCAGCACGACCGTGGTCGGCCAACACAGCCATGGTCGTCGTGTCCAGCCCACATGCAGGTCGTGCCTTGCTTTTATCCATACATTTGGTAAGGAGGGAGTAGGAAGAAGAAGAGGTGGAGGAAGAAGAAGAGGTAGAGGTAGAAGAAGGGCAACAACTTACCTATCAATGACATGGAGGAAGAAGAGAGCAGGGATCTAGTTAGAGAGCACCAGCCAGCTGGAGCAGCGATCGAGCTGGAGAGTAGCTAGCGGCCGGAGCTAGCAGTGAGCGGTGGCGGCGAGAAGAGGACCAGCAAGCGGCGGTGGAGGCGGGGGCATAGGAGCAGCGAGTGGCGGTGAGCAGAGGAATGAATGAAACAGAAGGGGAAGAGTCTGGCTCGCACCGCTCACTGCTCCTCTACCCCCACCTCAATCAAGGAATGAATGAAACATAAGGGGAAGAGTCTGGTTCGCGCAGGTGCTGTTAAGTTAACAATATGCGTCAGTTATTAACAACAACCATTGCTAAAAACTATAGGCATCGATTACCAACAAAAAACCGACACTATTGTTCATTTATAGTCATCGGTTCCAACTAGAAAAACCGACGTCTATCTTTATATGCTGACAAAAATAAATGTTCTCGAATTAAGACCATAGTCTTCAGTTTCTATATAAAAACTGACGCTAAAGGGAGGTGAAAATTTTCACAGTTAAGTGCACGAAAATACAATGACGTCGGTTATTGTAAGACAACCGACGATAAAAATTGGTCAAATTTATGTCTCGCGGAAAACCTTTAGTCGTCAGTTTCTTTTTTAACAACCGACGCTGTATGTTAAATTTTGGAGGTAATTTTTTCACTGGAAAATTTGGATTTGGCGATTAATTTTAGGCATCGGTTTCTTATTAAGGAACCGACGCTAAATAAAAGCGATACTCGTGTCTGGTCGCCCTTCACCGATAGATGTCGGTTTTTTTATTTAACCGACACTTTATGTTTTAGGCGTCAGTTTTTTTATACAACTGACATCTTTAAAAGTGATGCCATCACACCCACAACCCAACGACTCCACCCTGGGGTACCCCGACCAACACCCAATACTGCATGCTCCCCATATGTAACACCCAGATCCCATATCCACCTTCTCCTCCCACTCACATCTCCCACCAAATCACCACCTACCATCACCACTCCAACCCGCCTAGCCACCTAGCCACCTAACACATCTGATCGCAGCGCCTTCCAGTGCTTATGACACCTACCCGATCTAGTCACGTTGCATGCCAACCTTCACCTGCCACCCGTTCTTACCAAGAAAAACAACATCCGCCTGCTACCTCAACGGCCAGCCAACCTAGCCACCACCTTGATCGTCCACAAACCTGATCACCCCTCCACAGATAATCTACAACCACTACCCCACACCCATGCCCCTAATCACCCTCGTCCAAACCGCCTACATCCACTGCTGGCACCCCAACTATCCCGATCATCCATCCTACACCAACATTCTACCACACATGTAACTGCCTTCTTCACACCACCCACATCAGTCCAACCAGCACCATGTAACCGCCTCACCACTTCCACCTCTTTCTTCTCCACTCTTCTCCGGTTCATCATAGCAAGTTGAAGGCTTAATCGGATTTCATATTTCCTCTGCCAACACCTTATTATTGGATAAGTCTTCCTCCATGTTGGCATAGGTTCCCTATATCCTATAATGCCCTACGAGGGTTCTAAGATCTAATGTGTCAGATCTCCTTCTTCCCGCTTATAGGTTCTCTTAAATCTTCCCATGAGGGTGTCTACTATATTAGTCTATTGATTGTTGTGTGCCTACTTCTTCTTTGTGCTTGCTTACTGATCTGTCTACCGACTGCGTCTTTGACGTCCTGATTTTATATTTCTCATGGTGTCATTCAATCCTCTGCACAATTTGTGTGTGATGACTACCAAGTTGGATGGTTCTAACTATCACCTATGGGCGACATCTTTTACTCTTTATGTCAAGCCTCAAGGAACTATTCCCATATTTCTACCAAAGGACCAAACATTCCAAATGCTACTGCCAATGATAAGACAAAACAAGCTTATGATATGTGGTCTAAGGATGACTTTGGAGTTATGACATGGATGGTCAACAATGTGAACTCCAAAATTTGCCAAACCCTTATGCGCCTGCACACAACCAAGGATATGTGGGACCAAATCTCTCACGTATATTCTCATCAGCAAAATCCCAAAAAGGTGTTTGACCTTTTTTAACAACTGACCAAAAAGGAATACTCTATCAAAAAGTCTGTTGAAGATTATTACAATCACTATTATGCACTCTCGGATGAGTTTGCAGTTTATCAACCTATATCTACTGATATTAAGGAAGCCCATCGATAATGGAATCAACTACAACTTGTTTAGTTTCTCACCAACTTACCACCTTCCTTTACGGGTGTAGTTGATCATATTTTCTCTATCGACCCGTTACGCACCTACGCGATGTTTTGAAATGCATACAATGATTTCCTTCTATCTATTAGGAAATACCTGATCTATCTGATAATGATGCTCTTGCTATCCGATCGGGAACTCATTCCATGGCTGAGCCCACGATTGTGTCCATGGACACACATTCGCTCAACTCCTAGTTCCACTCATGATTCACACCTCTTTGTCTCTGACGCCTCTTCTGAATCCCGTTACTGTAACTTTTTCAAGTGTAAAAATCATATTGAGGATCGTTGCTAGATAAAGCATGACAAACCTACTTGGAAGAACCAAGTGTCTTCTGAGCAACCTAAAATTGATACATCTACAACTGCTCCTTCTGTTGACTAGCTTCGATTTAAAATTGAGAAGCTGCTTCAGGAATGCCATGACTCCTCTACTGAGACCTCTACTATTGGCAGTTCTGCTCTTCTGACTACACCTACTTTCCTGGAACAATTTGGTAAAATACTTGGGTTATTGACTCTGGTGCCACTTCTCATATTACTGGCAATTCGTCTTTATTTTCTACCTTGCATAAAACTGCCATCATTCCTTGAATCACTTTGGCTGATGGTTCTCGGACCTCTATTTTAGGGATTGGAAATATCTATAATTTTGGTTGTATTGCTTTGCACTCTACTCTTTATGTCCCTAAATTTCCTATCAACTTGTTATCGATGAGTAGAACTATTCCTATAGTTCTCAATTACCTATGATCCGAATGGTGTTATCATTCAGTATCTAGCCATGAAGATCAAGATTGGTTGGGGCCATGAAGGACCAGATGGACTTTACTATTTGGACGCACCAAGGATGATGACTTACCTGACTACTTCTGTGACATGCATCCAGTGGCACTATCACCTCGGGCATCCTTCGTTGGCAAAAATTGAAGCAATTAGTACCTGATATTTTTGATTCTAGTTTTCAGTGTGAAACATGCCATTTGGTGAAACAGACTTGATCTACTTTTTCTAAGAAAACCTGTATTAGTTTCAAACATCCTTTGGATATTGTGTATGCTAATATATGGGGACCATGCTCAGTTGTGGGTTTTTCTAGATTTTGGTACTTTATGAGCATCATTGATGATTTTACTAGAACTACCTAGTTATTTTTACTACAAGATAGATCTCATATACTTGATACTATCACATCTTTCTTTGTTGAGATACATATCCAGTTTTATAAAACTATAAAAATCTTTCAGACGGATACTGCTCTTGAATTTATGCAACAATCTGTCAATCTATTTTGCACCAAAATGGGTACTATTCACCAAACCTCCTATGCATATACACCCCAATAGAATGACATGGTAGAATGCAAGAACCACCATATTCTTGAAGTTGCGCCTACTCTTTTATTTCATTATCATGTTCCTCAAATATTTTGGCCAGAAGTTGTTTCTACTGCATGCTATCTGATTAACTGCATGCTTTCTTCTGTTATTCGTGGCCAAGTTCCCTTTCAGGTTCTATAATCCGATGCTCCCTTGTTCACTACACCTCCTTGTATCTTTGGGAGTAGATTCTTTGTAATAAATTTACATCCTGGCCTTACCAAACCAGTTCCTAATGCCACGAAGTGTATTTTATAGGGTTTTAGGATACAAAAAGGGTTCCGTTGTTTTGATCCAATTTCTAAGAGATGGATGGTCTCATGTGATGTTGTCTTTTTTGAACATATGCCATTTTATTCTCCTGCTAGCTCAACTTTGACTTTTGAATTAATATTCGACTCCCCTTTACCTTCACATGTTGGAACTACACCACAGTCACTACTATTCCTTATCCTCCAAAGACACCTACTCCTTCTTTGTCCCAACCAGCTCTTCCATCTACCTCTCATGTATTTTTTGACTTGGATGTACCTATTAGTTTATGTAAGGCACTCAATCTTGCACCCAACATCCCATTGGGAATTTCTACACTACTGATAACCTGGGTACCAATTTTGCACATTACACTTCTGCCCTAAGTGCTATTACTATTCCTAAGAATTCTACCTAGGATCTTCAACATCCAACATGGTGACAAGCCATGGAGATTGAAATGCAGGCACTTACTAACCAACATACTTGGGATTTGGTTGATGCACCCCCAAGTTGCTCCCCAGTTGGTTGCCAATGGATTTCTGCAATCAAATATCAACCTGATGACACTATTGGGAGACTTAAAGGCCACCTGGTATCCAAGTGCTACATTCATACTTATGGAGTTTATTACTTTGAAACATTCTCTCCTTTGGCCCAGCTTAATTTTGTTCATATCCTTATTTCTGTAGTTGTCAACTCTGACATGCCCTTATTTCAACTAGATGTTAAAATGCATTTATGTATGTGGACCTGTATGAGGAGGTTTACAGGGAGAAACCTCCTGGATTCGTTACTCAGGGGGAATCTTCAAAAGTCTGTCACCTTTGCAAAGCTATTTATGGTCTTAATCAAAGTCTCCGAGCCTGGTTTGACAAACTCAACTCTATTCTTCAATGATTTGACTTTTGTCGCTCTCAATCTGATCACTCTGTATTTTTTTAAAAATTGCCTCTGGTGTTGTAGTTCTCGTTGTCTATGTTGATGGCATTATCCTCTCCAAAAGTGACTCAGTAGGCATCCAATCTACTAAAATATATTTGGAGAAACATTTTATTACAAAATATTTAGGAAAACTAAGGTACTTCTTGGGTATTGAGGTATGTCATTCCTCTCCTAGTCTCTGTTTGTCACAACACAAGTATGTTTTAGATCTCTATCTGAGACAGAAATGCTTGGGATAAACCAACTAATACACACTTGGATCCCAACACTAACTGGGATTATGATACTTCTCCTCCTTATCCTAACCATCATCAGTATTGTAGAATGGTTGGGAAACTCATCTACCTTACTGTAACTAGGGCTGACATCACTTATGTTGTTGACCTAGTTAGTAGATATTTGGATAAGCCCTGTTTGTGTCATTGGGATGCTGTCTACCATATCCTGAAATATTTGAAGAGTTATCGTGGGAAAGGATTGCTTTACAAAAACATGGGCACTATAACCCTACTGGATATTCTGATTCTAACTATGCTGAAAGCAAGATAGATTGTAAATCCACCTCTGGATACTACACCTTTGTAGGTGGTAACTTAGTCACTTGGAGGAGTAAGAAGCAAACTATAGTTGCTCACTCAAGTGTTGAAGAAGAATATAGAGCTATGGCTCACACCACCTGTGAACTATTCTGGGTACACAACCTCCTTTGAGATTTTGGTATCTCTGTTGCTCCATCTATTCCAATGCATTGTGTCAAAAAAGCTACTATCTTTATTTCCAACAACCCCACCTTCCATGAACGCACAAAACACATTGAAGTTGACTGTCATTTCACTCAGGAAGCTGTCTTATTGATAACACTTTATTTTACGTACTTTTTGTATATATTTTATACCTCTTTTAGTATATCTTTTGTTAGATTTTCCCACAACGTTACCATCTTTTTCACTAAAACCTCACTTACATGATTTCAGGTACATTCACAACCCAAGTCGCGGTCGTTACCTCGACCGCAACCTACTCATCCAACAACCACGGTCGAGGTCTCTTAACCGCTTTAAGGTTGAGGTCATCATGAATTGGAGTCAGACCGTGGATGCCAAGTTTGCTCGTGACTCATGTAAGGTCGCGATCCATATGGGGTTGCGATCCCTCTAGACCACGATCAAGCCACCAAACGACTAGTGTGGAGGCCGCAGTCATTGCTAAGCCCCCGATCCTTGCAGACTATGACCGAGTGAGAAGGCCTCGACCTCGACCTCGACCTTTCCAGTGCAATACACGAATCGACCTTGACTGTGATCATTTCTAGACCATGAGTAAGTGGCAGACCGTGACTCAATTGACTGCGATGAAAAGAGGAATACATAGAAGACCATGATTGCGGTCTCACACCTCACCCAACCAAGACTGCGGATGTGGTCTAGGCTTAAGTCGGTGGAATGTGCCTATAAATAGCACACCCATGCGTCTTGTCAAATCATCATATCATAGATCGGATCTCGAGGACCATGAAGTGCTGCTGCATCCCATACTCATTCTATACCATCCCATCCACCAGTCTTAGATCTCCATAGGTGGAAGATGAGGAGAGAGAAGACTAAAGACTCCTTCTTCAAGAGAGGAAGATCGTCCGCACCATCGACGTGTTAGATCTAGATCTGAAGAAGTACCGTGTCATATCACATCTCTTCTCTCTCTAGATCTATCATTCCATTTCACTATACTCCCCCCTCTCTTTATGGGACTTCATGTATCCATCTTTCTATAACAACGTTATGCTGTCTGCAAGCATGAGTGGCTAAACACCTTAACTTGGGTTGGGAGTAGCCACTAAGGCTCTCCCAACATGTATATTATCTCTTTCTATTGAATATATATATTCTAAACAAGATTATCTCAATGAACCTATTTTAGTGCTTCACTTGTATGCTTAGGTACCATCTTGTGATGTTTGATAGTTGATATCTCGGGAGAGTAATATTACTTTTATCATGTGTTATGGAGTAGTAAGAATGCACGAGAGTGTTGGAATGCTAAAGTTTTAATACCATACATTATGCGATGTGGTTTATGTGTTGTCTTCTTGAGTGAGGGGCTACCCTTAGACTTAGATCTATCCTCATCTTGAGAGAGAGTGGAATAGATTCTTTTGATGGTTGCTTATAATCTTGGTAAGAGTATGTGTGAGAGAGAGATGATGTTGCATGTTGGTGAGATGCCTTAGTAGGTGAACCCCAACCCGAGTTTCCTTCCATATACTTGTTTTGTCCTATTTCTTTTTTGTGTTCGTTCTTCTTATTATTGTTTTTCTTGTCTTAGCTTGGGTTTGTGAGCCATCGTTCCTTAGGGAACACCTTTTTATATACTCGTGTTTTCTGGAGTATAAGAGTGTTAGATTCTGTGAGCTTAACACTGCCAACCTTGTCCCTGTGTTTGACCCTGATTGCTACATCAGACTCCATTTATCGTTGCGGGGGCCTGAGAGTCGAGTTATTTCTTTAAAATTCTGACTACTCTTAATCTGCCCCTTTTGGACGTGTGATTTAGGCCGATCAACTTTTTAGCGCCATTGCCGGGTACAAGGCAAAGCAACACTGTTAAGTACTTGAGTCCACTTACTATACTCCCATGCCTCAAGCTTAGCAATAAGCTTGACAGAATAGTTACTTTAAGTCTGCTACCCTACCTTGATTTTGTGTAGAATAGTTCATTTTAATATGTCTAGTTTGCTAACTCGATTGTATAGTCAATTCAGGCACCCATGAAGAAGCAATCTCGTTCAAATTTACTCCTTTTCATCATGCCGCCTCGCGTAGACGTTACTTTCTCTACTGATGAGTGGGATGTGAGGAATCAACTCAACCCACCACCACTAGGCTTGGATGGCTCGGATGAAGACAGAGACAGATGTTACAATGATGATCGTCGACACAAAGAGGACAATAGGGATGAATATTGTCATGAAGACGATCGCCGCGAAGAAGACCAATGAGACGAGGAACGAAACCACATGCGTCAAAGAAGGAATCACCATAACCATCATGAAAATGAATAGGAGTGTGATGGTCAAGATAGCGATAGTGAGGATGACGAAGAAGGGAGGACTCTTTGTGAGTTGGAAGAAACAAGGGCCAATGATTCTAGATGTCCCATCATCATACCAAACTTCAATGCAGCAAATTTTGAGCTAAAACTAACTTTCATATCTCTGATCCAAAACAAGCCTTTTCACGGGAACTTAAGAGAAAATTTGTACCATCATCTTGATGCTTTTAAAAATATACGTGATACTATCAAGATGAGGGGAGTCCTACAAGAGGTGATATACTACAAGGGTTTCAACTTCATTTTGGAAGACAAGGCTCTCTCTTGGTATCTAAATCTCCCTCACCAATCTATAAATGGATGGAGACCCTAGAAGATGCTTTTGTTATAAAGTTTTATCCTACAGAAAGGACAATCCGCAACATGCAAAAGATTACCTCTTTTGCACAAAAGCTGGGAGAGAACTTACACGAGGCATGGGAGCATTTCCAGGAGTACCTTAGAGATTGCCCACACCATAATTATTGCAAGGGGTTCCTAGTGACCACTTTCTATAATGGGATAACTCATACGGAGAGGACTTCGTTGAACGTAGCCGCTGGTAGTGATTTCCTCGGGAAGAAGCCAAGTAAAACCATGAAGATAATAGAAAACATGGTTGCACTACAAGAAAGAGTAGATTATGAGAGGAATGACAGAGGCCCATTGAGGAAGGTAGGGGATGAAGGACCATCTATGGAAGCCAAGGCTTTAGAAACTATAATAACTCAAATTCAAAAAATAGCAACTGATGTGAAACAACTAAAGGATACTGGAGTCAAAGGGAAGATGCATACCGAGAAAGTCATGAAGTGTGTCACCTGTGGAGAAGGAGGACATGGGATCGATAACTGCATCTACACCAGGCCAGAGGAAAGTGAAGAAAGAGAAAGCAAAGATGAGACTACGCAGAACATTTCCTATGCCAACTTTAAGAGGCCAAACCACCCTAGTTTCAGCTACGGAAACAAGGATGCTGCTGAGAATTCACACCAGCTAAGCAATTCACAAAAACTGCCTCTAGGTTTCGAAAAGAGAAGCAGACAAACACAGTATACTCGGACAACCAATTACCAGACCAATAAGAATAACTACTCAGCACAAGGTAAGAACTAGACTCACCAAGGGGCAGGACCAAGCCAAGGACCGAGCCAAGGCCAAGGATCAGGGCAAGGAAAAGATAACATCCAACAAGACTTAGTAACTCAACTATTTGATTTCGCCAAGAGGCAAGCCATTGTGAACGATCAATTGGCCCAAAGTTCTCTAGCTAATTCTGGCATCCTGACAACCATGCAAGTTCAAATGGAGGATATGCAGACACACCAATGCCAAATTGACCAGCAGCTCATGTAATTGGCAGAGTTAGTAAAAAATCCCTCAGAAAAATTCCATCGAATATAGAAACTCCAAAAATGGCTACCCTATGATCTGGGAGGATGATGATCAACTCTGGAACTAGGGATGGGAACGAGGAAGGAAAAGAGGAAGAACCACAACTCAAGGAAGAAGTTTCTTCTGAGAAGGCTATTGACAAGGGAAAGTCTACTAAAGAAAGTAGAAAGAAAAATGGAGAAGCTAGGGATCCTGATCCTGTTGAAGAAATCTTCACAAAGAAAAATCCGTATGTGCCAAGAATCTTGTTCCCATACAAGCTCATCAAGGCACACCTAAAGAAAAAATATGAAAAATTTATGGAAGCAGTGAAGAAGTTGCATATAGATGTTCCGTTCCTTGATGCTTTGGAAGAGATGTCCACATATGCAAAGTTTTTTAAGGATATTATCACAAAAAGAAGGAGGGGAAACCATGTTGAGATAGTGCATATAGCAAACATGTCTAGTGCCTTTGTACAAGCTAAATTGCCAACTAAGAAGAAAGACCCAAGAGCTTTTAACATTCCTTTTTGTGTTGGTGATATTGTCAAAAGGAAAGGTCTAGCAGACTTGGGAGCCAACATTAGCCTCATGACCCTAAGTTTAGCACAAAGACTGGGATTGACCAACATGGTCAAGAAAAATATGAGGATTGAATTGGCGAATCACACATTTAAGAGACCTGTTGGTATAGTGGAAGATGTCCCGATTCATGTGGGATGATTCTTCATACCTTGTGACATCATTATGATAAACACCGTAGAGGACTCGAAGTGTCCTATGATATTTGCACAACCATTTTTGGCAACTGGAAGAGCTCTGATAGATGTCATAAAAGGCATTATAACTCTCTGAGTTAAAAATGACCACATAGACTTGATGGTAAAAGATGCCATGAAGTGACAACCTCTTTCAAAATCAGTCTACTTCATGGACAACTATAACCAATATTGTGAAGAAATTCAAGAAGAAAAGGCCATAGTAGACCCACTGATGAGAGCCCTGAACAACACGAATCCTTTGGTGGAAGACCCATAAGTGGTTGAGATACTAGATTATCTTAACCAAGATGAGGAAAATCTCAAAAAGGATGAAGAAGTAATAGAGATAGTGAAGTATGCTTCTCTGGAGAAGTCAAGCAAAGACTAAGAAGCTCCCAAGCCAAATTCAGAACTAAAGCCACTACCTGAAGGACTGAAGTACAAATTCTTGGATAAAGAGGGAATGAATCATGTCATCTTAAATGGAAACCTAACGGAGGAACAATGGGAAAGACTCCTGGAAGAGATGTGGGAGCATAAAAGAGCAATCAGATACTCTGTTGAGGACATCGAGGGACTTAACCCAGTCCTGTGTATGCACATGATAAATTTAGAAGAATATGCAAAGCCATTGGTGCAGCCTCAAAGGAAATTGAACCAAATGTTGAAAGAAGTAGTCAAGAAGGAAATAATGAAGATATGGGATGTAGGGATTATATACCTGATTAGCGACAGCAATTGGGTGAGCCCCATTCATGTAGTACCTAAGAAGGGTGGGATGACTGTAGTGAGAGGAGATAATGGGGACGAAGTAGCCATAAGAGTTATCACAGGCTGGAGAATGTGCATAGATTATAGAAAATAAAATTCAACCACAAAGAAAGACCATTTTCCTCTGCCATTTATTGACCAAGTCTTAGAAAGACTTGCCCACCAAATCTACTTCTGCTTCTTGGATGGATATTCTGCATTCTATCAAGTTTTGATCCACCCTGATGATCAAGAGAAGACGACATTTACGTGCATCTATGGAACGTACACCTTCAGAAGAATGCCTTTTGGCTTATGCAATGCTCCTGCAACTTTCCAACGTTGCATGATTTCCATTTTCTCTGACTTCTTAGAAGACATAGTTGAAGTGTTTATGGATGAATTCTCTATTTATGGAACAGACTTTGATGCTTGCCTAAGAAATTTATCCTTATCTTTGCAAAGATGCAAGGAGATACATTTCATCCTAAACTGGGAGAAGTGCTACTTTATGGTTCAGAGTGGCATTGTCCTAGGACACAAAATTTCAAAGAAGGGCATCGAGGTGGATCTAAGCAAGATCAAAGCCATCTCCAAACTCCCACCGCCAAGGTCTATGACTGAGGTAAGAAGTTTCCTGGGCCATGTTGGATACTACATGAGGTTCATTAAGGATTTCTTCAAAATCTCAAAGCCCCTTTCAAATTTGTTGATCAAGGACGCAGTGTTCGAATTAGATGATGAATGTTCAAAAGCTTTCGAGACCCTGAAGAAGGCTTTGACTACTGCACCAATCCTACAAGATCCAGATTGGGAGCTGCCATTTGAGATAATGTGCGACTCTAGTGACTACGCCATAGGCGCAGTCCTAGGGCAAAAGAAAGACAAGAAGCACCACATCATCTGTTATGCCATTCGCACCTTAGACGAAGCCCAAGTGAACTATACCACCACTGAGAAGGAGATGCTAGCGATTGTTTTCATGTTTGATAAGTTCCAATCATACCTTATAGGAGCCAAGGTTAAAGTTTATACTGACCACGATGCTATACGTTACCTCATGCAGAAGAAAGATACCAAGCCAAGATTGCTAAAATGGGCTCTACTGTTGCAATAATTTGATCATGAAATCATTGATAAAAAGGGAAAAGAAAATGTCCACTTGTCTAGAATAGTTTTCTATGAAGAGAATCAGTTACCTGTGAATGACAATTATGCTGATGAAGCCCAATTGATGGCCCTGTCTGATGAGTAGAGATTGTCGTGGTTCACAGATATTTGTAACTATCTGGCTTGTGGCCAGCTACCACCGAACATAACATACAACCAGAAGAAGCTTTTCTCTGATGTCAAGAACTATTACTGGAGCGATCCACTTTGGTATAAAAGGTGTTCTGACAATTTGTATCGAAGGTGTATACCGGAGGAAGAAGTTCTGTCAATCCTAAGAGAATGCCATTCTTCACCATATGGAGGACATCATAGTGGAGAAAGAACAGCTATAAAGGTGCTCCATTCTGGGTTTTACTGGCCCACCCTGTTCAAGGATGTGACATTTTTCATTAAGGCATGCAAGGAATGCCAACTTACTGGAAATGTTAGTAAAAGAAGTGAAATGCCTATGACTGAATGGGTGGAAGTGGAAATATTTAATGTTTGGCGAATCGACTATATGGGTCCTTTCCCGTCATCAATAGGATACTAGTACATCCTAGTAGCCATTGACTATGTGTCCAAGTGGGTGGAGACAGTAGCAACCCAAGCTTGTGATTCTAAATTTGTGATCAAGCTATTTGAGAAGACCATTTTCCCAGACTTCAGAGTGCCTCACACTATCATAAGTGATGGAAGATCACATTTTGGAGAAATGAAATTTGAGGCACTATTGGGGTAAAGCACAAAGTTTCTACACCCTATCATCCTCAAACCTCAGGATAAGTGGAGGTTCCCAACAGGTAAATTAAACAGATATTGGAGAAAATGGTCATCGGTACAAGGAAGGACTGGTCTATGAAGCTCGATGATGCTCTCTGGGCTTATAGGACAGCTTATTGATGTGCTTCGTTGTACACGCAACAATCATTAGGAAAATTCCTAGAGTTTAACCTTCTTACCCAGTTGTCAACTTATTGTGAAAAAAAACTCAACTTAATATAGATAGGTATCGATCCAAGGGACAGAGGAAAAGAAAAGTTGAAATCCAAATACAATTGCTAAAATGGGAAAATAAATTCAGGTGAGAAGGTTGTTTAAAACTAAGAAAAAGTAAAAGTGTTTAAATAAAGTTCAATTAATCTAGAAATAAAGATCTGGGGGTCTGGAAGATCACCACCAAAACCACATTTCTATTCAACTAAACAAATTCTAAACTCTAAGGATCAAATCAGGACCTTATGGTTATATGTCCTTATGGACAAAATCACAAGGGTCAGACTTCCCGTTAACCTGTTGGTCTCGACGTTCACGGGTCATTGACCAACCGTCCAACATGCTACTATCCACAGTCATATCAAAAAGCATGTGGATTCAAACTGGCATTCAAACACAAGGCTCAGGTGGTCGCGTCACCAAAGATTATAATGAGGATAAGATTAAAAAAACAAAAAGATGATAATCACAATTAAAAGACTATTGTTTCATTCTTACAGAGATCCATAGTCATATCACTCCATAAGAATATATTAGATCATCCAAATAACCATGCATAAACAGAAAGAAGACACTTTCTCGATGGAGCAATAAAACTGATTATATTGAATAGAAATGGGCTAATGGGATACTCCCCATGCCCCAAAAGAATCTACTCACACATGACGAGACTAGAAGAAATGGAAACTAAAATGAGATCCAACATTATACAAGATGTGATCTACAACTAAGAATTGGATGAAATGGAATGAATATTGGAATGCTTTTACAAGTGGAGAGTCCCTCCTTTTATAGGAGGGGGAGGGGGGAGGCTGCCCTCAAAAGAGTGGGAAAAAAGAGAGGGAGACAACTTTTTTAATTTTTTGGATATGGTCAAATAGAAAGTCGATTGTCTTTAATCATCTTGACCATGTAACTCTCTTTCATGCATATTCTCACAGTAGCAATTTCGAACATATTTCTCTCCCATAAAAAGCACAAAATCGGTCCATATAATAGGTTTTGCTTTTTGGAAGTTAAATTCCCTTTCCAATGAATACTTGTACACTCAATTTGGAGTTTGAACGCAAAAGTTATGTCTCTTTTGGTGACGGATATACATGAATTTCAGGACTGCTGCAAATTGTGTAATTTTCCTACAAAACCCAAGAAAATATAATTAAAAATCTAATTAAAGAGAAAAATCTAAAATAACACAATTAATTATGAAACTAAGAGAATAAATAAAAAAACAATCCTAAAAAAATATCAAAAATATGTAAATAAAAGAGATAAATACACATTTATCAAAATACCCCGGACTTGAATCCTTGTTTGTCCTCAAACAAATAAAATCACAAATTATTCCAATTTATACTAACAACATGTCTATCCTCACCCTTGTAACATCACTTTATTCCTTACCTCCAAATTTGGCCAAGCAACCCAATCTACTAAAACCACAAAACACAAAATTCTGTATTCCCTATTAAAAACAAATATCATATCTTGTTTCTAAATCAAGATTTTATAAAAAAAACATGCTTCATCTTACTTTTTCTTTGAAACTCTCGTTTTTATTATTGTATTTTTTTATGTGAGTTGTTTCACAATAACAAGATGAAATTGGGGGTGTGAAAACAAAGAAGGAAGTGATGCATTTTTTTATCCCTCCTCTATTCGACTTGGGATTTTAATTTGTGGAGTTGTGGCTACATTGGTCACAATTTTTTTTCATGTGCACTTTTGACATCTTTTTATGGTACACCCATTTGTAGGGTATGAAATTTTTTATATGGGAAGCATGTCACCCTGAACTTTGATTTTTGTCCGGTGGTGATTCTTTGCTTCGCTTTTTTAGAAAGAAAATAAGGGGGAAACAAAAGGTGTCCTTGTGCTTATCACTTCACATATTTTTTTTTTGAAAATGTCATTACATCAGAAAGAACATTCATGTCAATCACATTATACAAGATTTATATCAAGATAATCCATAGTTTAAAAATAGAGAAAATTTGTGTTTGGTTTTGATTGATTCCATACGGCTTGCCAACTTTTCTAAGGAGTGATGCTGTTTTGGAGTCCTAGGTGACATGGTGGTTTCAAACATGGAAATTTGTAATAATTTTTGCAAAAAGGTATACTAAATTTAAGGGGTTAAAATGATAATCATCTATTCAAACTGGCCGACTAGATAAAGGCCAAATTAAAAAATTGAAAATTTTTGCAATTTTTGAGAAATTAAAACTAAACTACATAACATGATGAAAATTTTGAAAAAAGTTAGATAGAGTGGGTGGAAGGAGTACATACCACCCACCTCCACTCCTAACTTAAAATTTTGCTCGTCCCAAGAAAAAATTAAATCCAAGATGGAGGGAAGAAGAGGGCATCTAGGTGGACCTGGTAGCTCAAAAAAGGTCCATCTGAAAGGGATGTGTATGAGGACTTGGACCTTGACTGTTGGAGGTTCATAGCATACCCGATGATAGGGTAGTTGTGGAATCTCAATGGGTTGTTCATATTTTCTTTCACCTCACAATCCCTCCAATAGGATGCACATATATTCCATCGATAGCGAAGGAAGTGTTGGAGATGGATGTGGATTTGGGGAGGTTGGTGGGTACCCGACTGGTAACACATGCAGTGTCAGATGTGCAAAGTCAGGCCGAGGATCTAGCTCAGGTTTCCCCGGGTCATATTGACCTGCATATAGGATAATTGGTGGTGATATGAAAGGGACATTTACATTTAAATCAGCATGATAAGTATTTTTGTTGTGCTCAAAATTCATGCAATCAACCTTGGGATATATGAGATTTATGGTTGATATAGCATGTAAGTCTAGTTCCCCTATGAAAGGAGTTCCCAAGGATTCATGAGGGATAAAAATGGGGACATATTCCTTGCAGCCAGTGGAAGAGGGCATGTAAACTTCTCCCATGGGTTGTGTCTCTTCTTCTAAATCAGTTGTGCATGGAATGGGAATTGGTTGTGACAGAATGTGTGGAATCATTTTGTCAAAGTGGGTTGGATGCTTATTATCCAAAATAGACTCAAAATAAGGGTATTGGTCTTTGATGTCAATTGGATTTTTGTAAGTGGTGGAGGGAGTAGTTGGATTTTCATATTGACTCTCCTACTTCGACTTTTCATATTCAAGTAGTAAAGTCTTTAAAGGAAAGATAGGGATACCCATGTCCTCACCGCATGCAAAATATGGCTCCATTGTTTGTGCTATTTCTTCAAGATCTGACATATATGACACAAAAATAGGATCATCGTCATCATTGTCGGGAAGAACCATCTTGGTTTGCTTAAGTTCTATAGGGGGAGTCTATGCTTGGGCTTCTAGTAAGGTAGCTAATAGGGCTTGGTTGGTTTCTAGTTTTGCTTGTCCTTCCACTACCATCTTTTCTAGGGCCCAAAGTCTCTCTTTAAATTTGGTTTCATAATTAGATTCATACATTCAAAAATTTTGGCCATCCTCGCCACACTCCCCATAGTGTCCTTGGCCATAGTACCCCTCATATTGTTTTGGGTGGCATTGCTCCTCATAATAATCTCCAAAAGATGGTGGTTTGTAATTTCCATTGCGTCCATCTTGGTAGGAAGATTCAATATTACAAGGTGTCATCAAATCATGAGGAAACATATTTGAACAATCTATATTTTGGTCTTGGGCTTCTAGCAGGGTGGTTAAGAAGGCTTGTATGGTTTTTGGTTTTATTTCTCCTTCTACTGCTATCTTCTCTAGGGCCCTAAGTCTCTCTTCTTGTTGAGGATTACATTGGGTTTCATAAACATGTGCATAACCCCAAGGTTTTTTTGGTTACACCCCACAAAATTTTGTTGATCATATCCCCCATTAGAATATGGATAGCAAGGTTCCCCATAATGGTTCTCAGAAAAATATGGATTCACATTGTACCTACCAGGATGAAAGGGCCCACAATTAAAAGGGGTGCTATCATAAGCATGGGCTAGAGTCGGGCAGGCAAGAGATGCATGGTGGTAAAAACCACAATAATTGTTAGTATGTATGCCCTGAGAGCCAATCATGGGATGATTGATGGGATACATTAAGATTGATTTGATAAACATCAAAGGCAAGCTTCCAATTCTTTCTGGTTCAGTCATATGAGATAGTGATAGAACATATTGAATGTCTAGAGAATGACAGTACTCAATGACGTATGCTTTCAGGTTGAGGACCTGAACGATGAGATCATACAGATGCTAAGAGTTTGTACATTCTTGTTATGTCCCTAGTCAGATGTCATTGTGGAAGGTAGATAGACAGCAATAACACACAAGACTAGATTGTGGTGTTGGTTGATGACAAAATCTCATTAGTCATGATATAGATATATCAAACCAAACACATAGGTACATTTTAGAGAACAAGTGTACCAGACAGACCCACCGTGAGTTTGACACATGGAACCATGACATGGTAGTCACAGTCAGTTCTCACGGTGATGGTGGTGAGTGTGATTCTTTGACCTGAAATCACTACACTCAACACATGTCGTTGGGCACACTTTGACATCATCAAACGCAGTCCTGAAACATGGGTTGTTATAAAGGTGATGATTGGGTGGCTTTGACACATGGGGCTTTTGAGGGGTGAGTGATAGATATGGGATTTGTCCCTCCTGAGGGAGTTTGATATCCAAGGCCACTTGATGAGTAGGATTGAAAAAGGCGTGCGCACGCATGTGTGAATCAATATGTGATATTGATGTCATACATATCTCTTCCAATCTGCTCTGAGATCAAGAAAGTGAATGAACGTTGACAGGATGACTGTTCCATGCCTCAAGTTCATTCGGGTTATCAGTGACAAAGGAATTATACATTCGCTGTAACACCATTCACGGATTGTAGGATTGAAAGTTGTTCTCCAACTTTCTACTTTCACTTGGGTAGCACTGATGTGTGACTAGGCACCACTCTCTGCTTGTGCAGTCATAAGTGTTATGGACTTTCACTGCCAATGTGAAATGGACATGCAGGGTCACACACATAGGATTTAACCTGGAAGAGGAGTTTTGTCCACAAACAATGTTTAGATTGATTACTAAAGGAGTTTAGTAGTTCAATTAAATACTCAATTAATTGATAGCTCAAAATCATAGTGTTCAAGGTGTTGGACTGATTGATTAGAGTATCAGATTGATTGAAACTACAATTGACTGATTCTGCACAATCTGCACTCCCAACCGATCGGCTCATGTGATGAACTGATCGGCTCAGCTTAGTGAACTGACCGGCTCAGGTGGTGAGTCGATCGACTCAAGGACATGTGAAATGATTGCTTCAAATGTTGAAACGATCAATTCAACTGGTGCAACCGAGCAAGTTGGGAAAGTAGGATTGGTGAGAATTTTCCTTTTGTTTCACTTGCCCAATTTGATTGGAACAAGGATTGGTATTTGATACCAATTAGAAACAAAAGTAGGAAAGTTAAGCAGGAACTGATCAGGACCACAAACCGACCGGTTCAGAAATGAACTGACCGTTTCATGGGTCCCAACCGATCGGTTGAGGTGTCAACCGACCGGTTCAGGTCCCCAACTGACTGTTTCAGTTGTGAAACGATCAGTTCAGGTTGTGAGTTGGTTGTTTTGTGGAAAATCTCGAACCCTTCTACTCGTACTTTTAGTCCCGCATTGCCCGGGATGGAGAACCCTATCCCATGACCCTCCTATATATATAGGGGTATTGGGGGCTTCTCAAAGAACAACCCAGTGTAACCAATTGCTCTGTGAAGTTGTCGTTCTCTCTGGTTTTGGTAACCGAGAGAGAGCCCGAGAAAGTGCTACCCGATAAGGGAGGCACAACAAGGGAAAGACAACTACAGAAAGCAATTGGTGGTAGGAGAGTGTGTCAGTGACTAGTACGCTGACAGGAGGGTGCGACTCCTTCCAATTCCTTATGGGACAAGGAGATTGGTGTTCCAGGTGGTCCGTGTGGACTACTTCAGAGGCGGGAGGTTTCTACCGCTCAGAGGACAACTGTCAATCCCGACAGTCCCGGTGAGACCAGGAGTCGTCAGTCCCGGTGCGACCAGGAGCTGCACAGACACCGTCCAGGACCGGAGGTGAATACCACGCAAGGCGCGAGGTATTGTCGCCGAGCAAGCCTCGGGACAAGGTATGATTCCAAAAACCATCCTTTCCTATTGTATAAATGTTGACGCGTTTCCTTATTCTGGGTTTGGGGAGGAGAAAATTTTTGTTTCCGCTGCCTTCTCTACCTCCCCTTAAACCCAACAATAATAACATTGTGGGGGATATTGGGATGCCCACTCCATTTGAAAAGAAAAGTTCCTAAAAGATATGTCAATCAACGAACGAGTGAAGAAAGATTATGAGATAAGATGTTAGTCAAAAATTACAAAGAGAACTAAAAATTATAAATCTAAGAAATTATGAAATAAACTAAAATTACAAAAAAAAAGTAACTAGAAAGTAGTACTACTAGAATGGAAACTCAATAGAAAGAGGAGATACACTTCCACAATTGTGCTCGGAAGGCAAAAAGAAATTACAAAAATCTAAAAGAAATTATAAAAAAGACTGAAGTTCTGAAAGTTAGAGACCACACAGAGAAGCATATCTTGATTTATCACCCTCCCAGGTGTCCGGCCTCTGCCATGGGTTATGGGAGAGGGGGAGAAAATTATTTTTCTCTTAATCCTATACATACATATACATAATGTCTAAAGTTAATAGATAGACTACTAGAATCACACCAAAAAAAAGAGAATATGAACAAGGATTATACAAGATATACAAGCAACCCGATCTAAAAAACAACTTTTATGTCCCCAGCAATGGCACCAAATTGATGTGTGCTGTTGTACACACAACAATCACTAGGAAAAGTCCTAGAGTTTAACCTTCTTACCCAGTTGTCAACTTGTTGTGAACAACAAGTCAATTTAGTATAGATAGGTATCGATCCAAGGGATGAAGGAAAAGAAAAGTTGAAATCTAAATCTGATTGCTAAAATGGGAAAATAAATTCAGAGGAGAAGGCTGTTTAAAACTAAGAATAAATAAAAGTGCTAAAATAAAGTTCAATTAATCTAAAAATAAAGATCTGGGGGTCCGGAAGATCACCACTAAAACCACATTTCTATTCAACTAATCAAATTCTAAACTCCAAGGATCAAATCAGGACCTTGTGGTTATATGTCCTTACAGATAAACTCACAAGGATCAGACTTCCTGTGAACCCGATGGTCCCGACATTCACATATCATTAACCAACTATCCAACATGCCACTATCCACAGTCATATAAAAATTATGTGAATTCAACTGGCGTTCAAACTAAAGGCTCAGGTGGCCGCGTCACCAAAGATTATAATGAGAATAAGATTAAAAAGACAAAAAGATGATAATCGCAATTAAGGGACTATTGTTTCATTCTTACAGAGATCCACAGTCATATCACTCCATAAGAATATATCAGATTATCCAAATAACCACGCATAAACAGAAAGAAGACACTTTCTCGATGGAGCAATAGAACTGATTATATTGAATATAAATGGGCTAAGGGGATACTCCACATTCCCCAAAAGAATCTACTCACACTTGACGAGACTAGAAAAAATGCAAACTAAAATGAGATCCAACATTATACAAGATGTGGTCTACAACTAAGAATTGTATGAAATGGAATGAATGATGGAATGCTTTTACAAGTAGAGAGTTCCTCCTTTTATAGGATGGGTAGGGTATAGGCTTCCCTCAAAATAGGGGAAAAAAAGAGAGGGAGACAACCTTTTGAATTTTCAGGATCTGGTCAAATAGAAAGTTGATTGTCTTTAATCATCTTGACCATGTAACTCTCTTTAATGTAGATTCTCACAACAGATATTTCGAACATATTTATCTCCCATAAAAGCACCAAAAGCTGTCCAAATAATAGGATTTCATTTTAGGAAATGAAATTCTCTTTCCAATGAATACTTGTACACTCAATTTGGAGTTTGAACGCAAAAGTTATGTCACTTTTGGTGACAAATATACATGAATTTCAGGACTGTTGCAAATTGTGTAATTTTCCTACAAAATCCAAGGAAATATAATTAGAACTCTAATTAAAGAGAAAAATCTAAAATAACAAAATTAATTATGAAACTGAGAGAATAACTAATAAAAAAATCCTAAACAAATATAAAAAATATGTAAATAAAAGAGATAAATACACATTTATCACTTATAAAACACCTATAGGCACGACACCGTACAAATTAATCTATGGTAAGTCCTGCCACCTACCTCTGGAGCTCGAGCATAAAGCCCTTTGGGTGATCAAGTTTCTAAACATGGACTTGAAGAATAAAGGACAGAAAAGATTCCTATAATTGTAGGAGCTCGAAGAGCTGCGATTGCATGCTTACGAGAACACAAAATTTACAAACAAAGGACTAAGGTGTGGCATGATGCCCACCTAAAGAACAAAGATGTTCGGGAAGGTGATAAAGTGCTTCTCTTCAATTCAAACATCAAACTTTTTCCTGGAAAGATCAGGACAAGATGGTCGGGCCCTTTCTCTGTGGTTAAGATATACCCATCAGGAATGATGGAGATTCAAGGGGACAAAATAGGAATTTTCAAGGTCAATGGCCGTAGAGTAAAAAGATTTTATGAAGATGAGGCTTTTGTACAAAGGTCTGAAATCAATTTGGAGGAACTAGATCAGTCACCTGAGAAAAGGAATGAGGAGTTTCCACACCCAGTCGAGAAACCCAAGGAATGAATGATAATGAAGTCTAGCTAGAGACTTTAAATCAAGTGCTTCTTGGGAGGCAACCCAAGTTTTGTAGTTTCTTCAAGCTTTTCATCTTCCCCTCCCATTCAGTTGATTAAGTTTTGTATATATCCTATCTTCCATTTTGAGTAATTGATGGTTTAATTAGAGAATCAAGTTTTTCTTTGATCAAGTTCTTTGACCACAGTTTGGACTGCGGTCGCGGTGTAACCTTGCATTAAGCAAGACCGCAACCCATGGTGCCGATGTTTAGTCGCCTTGACCGCGACCTTATGTCTCCCTTAAAACAGAAGAGACTGCAACCCACGGTCGTGTATTGAGCATAGCATGATCGTGGTAACTCCCTCTTTATCTATGATCGACAGGTCACAGTCATTCTACTATATATTCTAAAATCGCAGTTTCTCGGACTCTTTTCACTTCCTGCTTTCTCGAGCCTGAGTTAAACCCTGCATCTACGAAGAATCACAACCACGACTGACAATCCGCCGCTACAACCGACTCACCACCACATTGACCTTCTCCAGTTTTGACGTCTCGTCTGACAAACAAGGTAAAAGGCAAACCCTTTTATTTTCACCCTTCTTACCACTGCTTCCATGCTTTTTCCACCGCCTCCGTGTCGCTACTGTTTTAGCCCCACGCCCAATCCCTTTTTCTTTTGATTCATTCTAATTGACGGCCATCTATAGCACCACTGCCGATTGCTTTTTCTATCCAAATATCCAAACCGCCCAAAGGCGGAGTTTGCAAACAATAACTAAAAAACCCTAAAAATACAAATAAAGGGGCAACCGCCCGCTGACGAGCAGGTCTACAATTGATCAACTTGCACCACCAATCGACAGATGAAGAAAAGAAGCATAACAATTGGACCAGGTAGACCGTGAGCCACAGTCCGTTTCCACTGCAACTGCGATCGCGGTGTGTTCATCGACCTTATCCCGGTCGTGGTGCTTGCTCTAATGCCTTAAGTTTCAGGTTCACACCACAAGTCGCGGTGTTGGAGATCGTTTCTTGAAGTTGCGGTCCCCTCGACTATGACCTGTCTGATACATAGAATGAGACCGCAACCGTGATTACAACAACGACCATGATCCCCTCCTCAATTCACCATGACCGTGACATCCTTCAGAGACCACTACCGCGGTGTCACTTGAATCACTAATGAGACTGTGGGTTGCGGTCCCTATATTTATACTTAAACTTACTAATTCATTATTAAAACTTTGATGAATGACTTCTCCAGATAAATGCAAGAAGACTAGTCTCTGTTAAATCAATTTCAAACTAATTCATTATTAAAACTTTGTAGAATGTCTTCTCCAGTAACCAGTGACCCCATATATAGGAAAACAACATCCTTAAAGGAGGCAAAGAAGATAGTAGAGAGCCTAACAATAGCACTAAAGAAAAACACATCTCTGCCAGTGGCCAAATAGGTCGAGTTGCAACTGAAGCTCGAACAATATCAAAGAATGCTAGGTCACCTAACACCAGATGACTCCCCCCAAGGAACATAACAAACTGAGAAAATAGAGACCTCCGAATATCAACCAGGAGTGTCAGAGAGCCAAGTACAAGGGAAGAATAGAAGATCTACACCCAAAGAGACCAAGGGCAAGAAGAAGGCAAAGCCAGTCGCTGCTGAACAACCAAGGGAGCAGGGGGCAGAGAAAGCCAGAAATTATCAGAGAGACATCAAAAAAATTCAACGAACCCCCATTTGTGCTAAGAAACCTCATAAACTAGTCTACCTACAACTAGATGTAGCACAATAAGGAATTCAGCCCGACTCGGTACCTGGATATAGAGGATTTTAAGAAGATGGGAATCTACGACAGGGTAGTCAAATTCCTAGAAGGTGCAAATTTATGCACCTTATGGACGTTCGAGGCTAAGACCTACAAAAGGCTAACTACGGAGTTCCTATCTTTGCTAAAAAAGGTTACCACAAGTAGTGAGACAAAAAAGGCGGGTAGCGGAGATTATCAACTACAAGTAAGGCTCGGAGGTGAGTTTTACATGATTATTGAAGCAATGCTGAATAAGATATTTACAAAGGTAGAGGAAGAAGTAAAATCCTGCTCCACCGCCCCAAGTGAGCAAGAATTAGTCACCTATGACAGTAACCAACTATGGGAAGAGCTGACTGGAGAAGAAGAAAATAGCTCAAGGAACTCGAAGGCCTCGCTAATCACCTCATGCTTCATTCTTACAATCTAGAAAATTACGGCTTACACAATTTACCCGAGGTCGGAAACGGGAACAGTAAGAAAGGGGGATCTATTCCTAATTTGGTCTATGATAAATAGAAGGCCAGTAAATATTGGGAAAATATTAATTGAACGCTTATCTACGGCTGTAGGAGGGGAAGCAAAAAGGAACTCTGGATACTACATGGGAGGCCAAATAACAGAAATCACTGTATACTTAATGGATGTAGAAGAGGTCCTGAAGTATAAGGAGATGGAGGGACATCAATAGATTGATATCAAGTCCCTCGTCAGCACGGGTATTCTGGCAAAGAAGGGGGAGAAACTATACTTCAACCAAAGGGGATCAAAGATGCTCCTCCCCCTTCTAGAGATGGCATTTTATGACGCCAACAAACTACGGCCAACCCAAGATGACATTGAAAAGATGTGCCCTGGAGCACTGCTAGTCGACACAGAACAAGCAAAAATAGTCAAGGAGAACAATGCCCAAGCTGAATTAAAGGAGAAAAAGAGTACAGAGCAGTAAAAGAAATTGGTAGTGCAGAAGAAGTCATCAGATACAACTGCCCTGCCAACAACAAAAGATGCAGAACCACCAACCCCCACAGCTCCACCTCCAGAAGAAATAGGGGGGAATGAAGAACCTACATCCATAGATCCACACAAGGAAATGTCTATAGTGGAGCTGGAGGTGGCAAAAGAGGAAGGCACAATAGCCAACCTACAGCCTGACATAGAACCGGAGGCTGATCCGGAAGGATAAGGCTCCCAAGCCATACCGGAACCAGAAATTCATGGAGATGATGTGGAACCATAGAACAAGTCAAAGGAAAAAGAACAAGGTCTACCGCCACCACCATCACAACCAACCATGCCAAGCTTGTCAACAATGTGCATGAAGCAACAACTGCACCAGCAACACCAACGTACACCCTCCTTTGGAGGTGTACTAGGTACAAGGTTTGATGTCATGTGGGAACACATGCATCAAACCACTTCAATAAATACAAAAATTTCTTCTTCTTTATCTGATTTAACAACGCAGGTCCAAGTCCTCGACAAAAGGACTAGAGCACTCCTTGACCTCCTCCAAGAAGCCTTAAGCAACAATGGATAATGATGGGAGTGCTAAAGGAAATGAAGAATGAAATGGAGGACTTGAAGAAGGAGAGGCATGCCATTTGCGCCGATAATGAATATATGCATCGTAGCTACGATGCGGCGATGACCAACCTCGAGGAAGAATGCCGATGCCTAGAAGAGGACCGCCAGAAGCTCGAAAAGGAATGCCAAGAAATCGAGGGCCGGCAGAAGAAAAACAAGGTGAAGCGCTCAGCAAGCCCAGCGCGCTCCTCATCGAGCCCCTGCAGCCACGACGACAACGCGGGAGGGACAAGCACAGGGGAAAAAGCATTGAGGGAAGAAAGTGCCAATGAAAAGACAACACAAGAAACTGAGTAGAAAAATAATGAGCCTCTACAACAATCGAGCTCCCCCAACGACAAACACGCAACAAAAACTACAATGTTGTCAAGGGAGCTCGACCTCAATAGCAACCCTGAAGAAGGACATGATGAAACTAATGAAGGCAATGGTAGACAAGCAGAACAACAATTAACCCTACCTACAAATAAGATGATACTAGAAGAACAGCTTGCTATAGCTCACCAAGAAGAAGTCATTGTAGAATTCAGCACGACAGGGGCAACAGAGCTCGATAAGATGCTAGCTGAGCTGGGCGCCGACCTCAAAGAGAGCAGTGAGTTCCTCCTATTTCAAAGACACCATGAGCACAATGATTACCTTTATGATGGAAATATGGAGGCAACTCTAGCAATGCTAGGGACAGTATAGCTATAGAATTTTCCTCAGAAGTAGCTAAACAGGTGGCCACAACACAACTGTCAGTTAAAGACACTAAACAAGTGGCCACAACTATGCTGACAATAGATGAAACTATGACACCTTCTACACAAGAAGGAACATCTGATGATGAGGACGTCGGGCTGGTAACCTTATTTGCAAATGAGCCCGCCAGGGAGCGGAGTGCGCCAGCTAGAATAGAAATGCTTGGAGTAGCTCCTCCTCTGCCTTGCAAAATGAAGGAAATGGACATGTCTGTAGTATCACATATCACATGCAGAGACATCCACATCTTGGCAGACATCCTCAGTGATGATCTACCCAGGTCAAACGTACTATATAATAATAAGGGTAGACGTCTAACCAGAGATCATTTCTGGGGGATCTTCCTAAAAAAGGCATGAGTGCATAAAAAGCTATTCAAGGCACTCTACGCTACCCTCCTGGAAGAATTTCTTCACCCAGACAAGTCACAGCTAGTCTTCAATGGGATGACACATCTAGCTAGCCTCCTCTACAAAGAAGACTACAAGGCAACAAATGTCATCAAATTGAAGGCAGCAATTCAAAGAAAGGAAACAAGATATGTAGTGCTGCCCATAAGAAATGTAAAGCATCAGGCACTGATAGTCGTGGACCTGTATGAGCGAAATACAATGGAGCTCAACTGTTGCGCAGCGGAAATGGACAATACCTCACTCATTCATAAAAGGAAGGATGCCAAAGATACCTCTGCGTCTGCAAAGAGCAATCAAAGACGTTGATGACAAGTTTTAGGGATTCTGGAGGTTCTTCTCCATCAACAAGAAGGTCCCTTAAGAAGAGGATGGCTTGGGGGACTTTTCCTTCATAGTGATGAGAATGATGGAAGCCATCAACAAGGGAATTCCCCTGGAAGATCTAGACAATGAAGACCTACATGGACTGCAGGGTGTGTACGCTATGGAGGTCATCTACGATCGTCAATTTTTCAGCGACCCAGTGATGCTATGGGGTGTGTACCCCGAAGGATTCACAAGGATATACCTCTACCTGAAAAGGTCACCTGGAGGAAACAACTAAAGACCATATGGGTGGATCTGAAAGAGCCAACCAGGGCTGTGGCTTGGAAAGAAGGTTGGCATCAAAGCACTAGAGAAGTTGTAAAACACACGTCAGATGACGAAACAAAGCAGCCTCCAGTAGAAGAAGTTCCTGAAGAACAACTTTCAAAGGAACAACCTGATGAAGGAGAGGTTGAAGAAGAAGACCCGGTCGATGAAAATCCAGACTGACCGGTAGGAGAAGTCACACCTTATTTCAAGGACTTCGACAGATGGAGCTACCTTAGCCTGCCTTTAGAAGAATTGAATATAATTATGGGGTCCTTGAAAGAAGATGATTCGTCAGAAGATGTCATCTTCAAGAGAGATGACATTTGTGTGCTAAAAGATGACCTCTGAGAAATGCTGAAAATAGGAGGATATCTTTCAGTAAGCACGATGTCAGCCTACCAAGCACTACTAGGTGACAACATGCCAAATGCTCACATGGCATACTTCCTACTGGTAGATGACATCTTGAAGGACAAACCATAAGGCAAAAAGGAATGCCTACAACAAGGCCTGGCGGCATCCCTACCAAACTACATCTTCTTGCCAATTCTTCACGACAACCATTGGACCTTGCTGGTCGTCAATATCATCAAAAGGACTGCAGTCCTCTATAATAGCTCTGACACAACCTTCACACTTAACAAGAAGACCAATATGACAACAACAAAGACTCCCACAGAAGAAAAGGCCAACAAATGCACCGAGGCAATTGTTGACATGATAAAAAGCCATGTCAAAGGGTACAAGCTTACAACAAGCAAAGACTTCAAAAAGATGCAGTTCTGCCACAGGAGCCCCCAAAAAGTGCCCCTATCAAATGACTGCGGCTTCTTCTGTCTGGCCTGGATGGTGGCCCTAGCCAATATTGACGTAAAAGTGGAGGTCATGCAATACGAACAATACCACACACTATGAGGAGTATACGCAAGCATGCTTCTCAAGTCCGAGTGGGCCTCCATCAACAACAAGAACGGATAAAGAAATCCTGTTTATACATCTCACTCAAATTTTAACACCCCGAGATGTGGTGCAGGATAAGTTTGGGGGGAGGGATCATAAACGGGCTATAGAGGTAAATTTATCATCTTTTTACCTCCCAAAATTTCTCAAAAATTTTCAAAAATTTCACGAAAGATACCTTTTGAATTTAGAATCTAGCCTCCTCTCCTGCTAAATTTTTGAATTGTAGTACTTTTGCCCTCCTAGAGAGAAATAAATGAGCAATATATATATATATATATATATATATATATATATATATATATATATATATATATATATATATATACGAGTATTACAAGAATCATTGCAATACTGCTCTATCTCATTCTTGCAATAAGATGTTGTACGAATGACAACCTTAACTTATGAAACCCTCAGAGACTAGAGAACTTCACGTAGCCATACTCCTAACCAACCACCCTCACCTGACGCTTTTTGACTAGAAAATTCTTATCTTTGTAGAGAGGGAAACAACTGCCCTTTTCAAGGCATATATAAAAAGAGGCTTGGCCACCCAAAAGACCACTTAAAAATCCCTCACACCCAAGCCTGGAAGGAGATAGAAAAAGCCAAAAAGAAAGAAAAAATATAATGAGAGTTGTGCCCAAAAGATGCCAAAAGTTTCCACACGGCCGGTATATTGCTGCACTCATGAATGCATATATGTCGTTCCCATAAGTGGAATCTTGAAGCCAAGCTTACACACCTCTAATCCTGAATGAAACTTACAAAACCACCTGAATTAAAGTCAAAAGCTCAAAAAGGGCAACATTGTCCTTACGACAATTGTGGGGGAGGGGTTCAGAGGGAAGAGTAAAACACTTGAAGCCTTAAGCCTACTCGAACACATTAGTATAGGGCCAACTAAAAATAAAGACCTGGTGCAAAAGTTACCCCTTGAAAGAGATCTTGTATTTTTATGGTTATTTTCCTAAGGGAAAGGGGTGATAAGTTGAGAAGGAGGAACCTTTTACAATTGAAGGCAACGGTGAGAAAACAAAGTTATGCAACCCTGGTTGAAAGGGAGGAATGCGACCTAAGGGTTAGAAAACATGCCACAACAGTCTTGATCCAAGAATGAGATATTTCAATAATGTTATATTCTATAATATGTCACATAAGATTACTTTTTCTCTCTCTGAGTTCTCAAATCTAAACTTAGCCTAAGGACATGCTTGATTCTAGGTTTGGGGGAGTTGATAACACTTTATTTTACGTACTTTTTGTATATATTTTATACCTCTTTTTGTATATCTTTTGTTAGCTTTTCCCACAACTTTACCATCTTTTTGACTAAAACCTCACTTACATGATTTCAGGTTCATTTACATCCCAAGTCGCGGTCGTTACCTCGACCGTGACCCACTCATACAATAATCACAGTTGAGGTCTCTTAACCGCTTTAAGGTCAAGGTCATCATGCATTGGAGTCAGACCGCAGATGCCAAGTTTTCCCGTGACTCATGTAAGGTCGCGATCCATATGGGGTCGTGATCCCTCCAGACCGCAATCAAGCTGAACCGTGACCAACGTGGAGGTCGCGGTCATTTCTAAGCATGCAATCCTTGCAGACTGTGACTGAGTGAGAAGGCCTTGACCTTGACCTCTCCAGCGCAATACACGAATTGACCTCGACCGCGATCATTGCCAGACCATGAGCAAGTAGTAGACCGCGACTCAGTTGACCGCGATGAAAAGAGGAATAAAGAGCAAACCACGATCGTGGTCTCACACCTCACCCAACCAAGACCGCGACCGCTATCTAGGCTTAAGTCAGTGGAATGTGCCTATAAATAGCACACCCACTCGTCTTGTCAAATCATCAGATCATAGATCAGATCTCGAGGACCCCAAAGTGCTGCTGCATCCCAGACTCGTTCCATACCATCCCATCGACCAGTCTTAGATCTCCAAAGGCGGAAGATGAGGAGAGAGAAGACTAAAGACTCCTTCAAGAGAGGAAGATCGTCTGCACCATCGACGTGTTAGATCCATATCTGAAGAAGTACCGTCTCGTATCACGTCTCTTCTCTCTCTAGATCTATCATTCCATTTCGCTATACTCCCCCCTCTCTTCGTGGGACTTCATGTATCCATCTTCCTGTAATGCCATTATGTTGTCTGCAAACATGAGCGGCTAAACACCTTAACTTGGGTTGGGAGTAGCCACTAAGGCTCTCCCAACATGTATATTGTCTCTTTTTGTTGAATATATATATTCTCATCAAGATTATCTCCATGCACCTATTTTAATGCTTGACTTGTATGCTTAGCTACCATCTTGTGATGTTTGATAGTTGATATCTTGAGTGAGTAATATCACTTTTTTATGTGTTATGGAGTAGTACGAATGCACAAGAGTGTTGGAATGCTAAAGATTTAATACCATACGTTATGGAACGTGGTTTACGTGTTGTCGTCTTAAGAGAGGGGCTACCCTTAGACTTAGATCTATCTTCATCTCGAGAGAGAGTGGAATAGATGATTTTGATGGTTTCTTATAATCTTGGTAAGAGTATGCTAGAGAGAGAGATGATGTTGCATGTTGGTGAGAAGCCTTAGTAGGTGAACCCCAACCTGAGTTTCCTTCCATATACCTGTTTCGTTTGTTTCTTTTGTTTTCGTTCGTTCTTCTTATTATTGTTTTTCTTGTCTTAGCTTTGGTTGGTGAGCCATCGTTCCTTAGGGAACACCTTTTTATATACTCATGTTTTTTGGAGTATAAGAGTGTTAGATTCTGTGAGCTTAACACTACCAATCTTGTCCTTATGTTTGACCCCGATCGCTACATCGGACCCCGTTTATCATTGAGGGGGCCTGAGAGTCGGGTTATTTCTGTAAAAGTCTGGGTACTCTGAATCTTCCCCTTTTGGATGTGTGATTTAGGCCGGTCACTTATCTGGTCATATTTCTACTCCTTATACACCTACTATAGACTGGGTTGCAAATATTTTCACCTAAATTCTTCCAAAGACCAGATTCACTACTTTGATGTCCAAACTGGGCATGATTGACATCTATGCTCCAACTTGAGGGGGAGTATTAGTGTATATATTTTCCTGGCTTTATTTGACTTATTTTTCTCTTATTATTCTATTATGGTCCTTTGTTTATTAACCCATTAGGCTTTTTCCATATTCTAGAATAATTTTATTCTAGACTATTCCTACTCTCTAAACTCCTATATAAGAGAGTGTCTTGCACTTATTTGGATCATCTAATACAAACCTATTTCATATTCTAGACCAAGCATAGGGACTCATACATATATTATACAAATAACACTATTATAATCAAGGTCAATAGGAGGATAGGTTTACCTTTGAGATTTATAGTATATATCTTGGTAAAGTCAAGTCAAGATTATCAAAATCCTTTCATGTAAAATGTTCTATGTGACAAATTGTGACACAAAATAAGATTAATCAAAATTAAAACAATAATCAAACACTAAGTTAGCATATTACCAAAATGGTACACAATCTAAACTGAATAAAAAGATCTGAAGAATCCATGGAAAACTTACACAAAGGCCCAACATCACATATATTTATATTAAGTAACTTTGCTGAGTTTTTTGGCCTTAACCATAAAGTGTATACAAAAGGTGTTTGTTTTTATATAATTACAACATTTAAATTGATCATGGTATATAATAAAAAAATCAAGTCAATGAACATATGAAAATCACCACACCTGGACCTGAGAGTACAAGGACAACTCTAGGACTCTAATAAGAACTACACCAACCTCTCCACATTACTAGTCTTCAAAATGGGCATCTCACAACCACAGGTTTGACTGCGTTGCTAATAACATAAAAATGTGTGGAAACCCATGAGGTGAGACCCTAAGTCTCAACGTTATGATATAACCTCTAATAACATTTATTTCTTATAGACATGTTATGTAATTAAAGCAATTAAGACAAATACTATAATAGATTATAAAACTAAGAAGTGTATATATAATGACCAAGCATAGCTAAAGTTATTGGTACATATAACTACACATGAAGAGATATGAATCACTTATGATGATAACAAAAAAACCAATGATTAACATCCAATGTGATTTGTCAAAGATCCCTAACATGTGCACTAAACAGTTGAATTACATATTTTATTAACCCTTGGGTAGTATGAGGTGTACCACTCAAAATACTAGCTGACCACTAAGAAGTTGCTACCAGCTCCATATAAGATCTATGATGATTGGAATTTCTAAAGATGTTCCCCCACAGTTAGTACAAGTGCCAAGATGTAGTGGCACAACGATCCGACCTACTAAAAACCAAACTTGACCCATCCTGGATTGACATGCCACAACACCAAAACTAGGGTATAAGCCCCCGATCCAAGTTATGACCACAACTTCTCTCTATCACATCAAATTCATGACACAACCTCAACTGCTCTCTAAAATCTTAGAATTAGGATGACATAGAACTCAACAATATATCACTCCAAGTTCCTTTTTAATTACTTGTTTCATTATCCAACAATGTATGACACTAATATAATTCTACACTCACAAGGTACTACATGATTAAGGTTACACTTGATTAATTAAGCTAATTAAGTATTTTGACTGCATCAATCAAGTTACATACAAGCTCCTATATGAATCTTGTAAAATAATTTATATAGATTTCAAATTCAGAAGATATAAAATATATGAGCCAGTTCCACATTACTCGGTCATGGTATATTAAACCATCACCTTATAGAGGGCCAAACACCAATTTGGGTCTTGTAAGAGCCCAACATGTCATTTAGACCAAAACAATAGTAACTCCTTTTAGGAATATTATTAACATACAACATTTTATAGAGATCTTAATGAGGCATTGACAAATTTGCATCCAAAACTTCAGATTAAAGCTCCAACAAATGTGAAAGTTTTTCTAAGAATTAGACAACATATGCCTAAACCTAGCACGAATGAGCAACCTTGATGAATATGATCTCGTTTGTCCATCAACATAGAACCATAACAGTAGTTACAAACCATATAATTGGCATAAGATGACAATTATACAACAAGGACTAACATATGGGTTGGATTTCCTTTTATTGGGTACCAAATGGCATAAAATGACTAAAAAGACTTTGTTCTTGTATCACAAATTGTATTTCTTATGTGTTCAAAAGAAAAGTTTATTGTACAAAAAAATATTTATAAAATGTCTAAGAGAGACTTAAGAATTCATATTACCATCTTGATCATGA
The DNA here is from genome assembly GCA_963693085.1 of Alisma plantago-aquatica. Taxonomy (NCBI): domain Eukaryota; kingdom Viridiplantae; phylum Streptophyta; class Magnoliopsida; order Alismatales; family Alismataceae; genus Alisma; species Alisma plantago-aquatica. Next base: position 1,074,009,147 of record OY856412.1, read on the forward strand.
AAAATAGTACATAAAATACCATCTTTTAACACAATATGGATTTTTAGAAAAAGATTGACATTATGCATGTCATAAGTAGGAAAGAAATACATCAAAAGATATGTCACTCATCTTAGGGATGAGGAAAAACTGACTTCCAACAATAACCATGAAAAAAGAGGAGTAAACATCCGAACTTTGTCCCCTAAGAACTCCAAGAAACCTCCTTTTCACCAAGAATAGGGTGTATTTAGAGCAAAGAGAGAAGAAGAGAGGATTCCTTAGCCATATGCACATGTTTCAAACTTGTAGTGCATGAATTACTCAGAGAAAGAAAGAACAAAACTAAACAACCCAACTCAGAGTGCTCGGATGGTTCTGATTAGTCCTTGGTAATGAGATATGCTACACTTACTATCATGGTCAGACCGTCCAAGTCTAACTATCCCGCTTGAAGACAAAACAATAGGAAGGAAATCAGTGCCAGTGGTACCATTCCTCCTTTTCTTGTCTATGGATCTCAGCCAAGGTTGAAGAGAGGAGGGAATACAATAGGAGAAATGTTTTAGAAAATTAGATTCTACATGTATGAAAAAAATAAAATTAGGGGACTTAGATTAAGCACACATCCACCAACTTATCAAACAAGGTCCGATTTGGATGAAATGTTAAACAACGAGCATCCATTAGAGGCCCTCAAAGACATCAAAGTGCATAAATTGATCAAACAAGGTCTGATTTGGCTAAAATGTTAAACATAAATTCATCAAATGATATAGAAATATATTATAAAGTTCAATTTCAAAACTAATCATCTAGTTAAGGCAAACATGCATGTTTATGTATAAACCAAGGTTAGGGTCCTTGCAACTATAAACCCCTAACAAGGATTTTCCCCCTAAAATCCTAAGAAAACAAAGAAGGATACTTCATACATATCTCATCTTCTAAACCCCACATGGCTTCCCCTACCCTGTGATAATGTCACGACACCTTCGCTAAAGCTATATCCTTCTTTCTCAGCTTTTGTACACGCCTATATATGATCAACACCAAACCCTAAACACATGAAACATCATTATTAACTCCCTCCCCTAGCTGTACTTTTTTCTCTATGTCTTGGTGGGACTTCCTCAACTTGGAGACTTGGAAGACGCTATGCAACTGTGCAACTATGGTGGTAACTCCATCTTGTAGGCCACCTTCCCAACTTGAGTTGTGGCATGGTAAGGTCCCATAAACCTAGGATCCATCTTACCCTTCCTTCCAAACCTCATATTACCATTTCAAGGGGAGACTTTGAGATATACTAGGTCTCCAACTTGGAACTCCAAGGGTCTATGACTATTGTCTTCATAAGAATTCTGCCTGCCCTATGTTGCCTTCAAATGTTCCCTAATTACCTTGATATTCTCGGTAGTTAAGTGAACCAGCTCAGAACCCAAAAAGACATTCACATGTCTTGTACCAACATAGAAGCGATCTATAAGGCCTTCCATACAAAGTCTCATATGGCATCATGTCTATACTTCTCTAGTAACTATTGTTGTAAGAAAACTCGATCAAGCTCAAGTGAATATTACAACTTCCAAGAAAATCTAGTACATATGCCCTTAATACATCCTCTAACATATATATGCTACTTTCTGACTAACCATCTACATATAGGTGAAATGTGATAATGAAATTCACACGTGTCCCCAAATCTGTATGTACACGCTCCCAGAACCTGCCTGTAAATTGAGGATCTTTGTATGACACAATTTTAACTGGTAACATAGGTCTTTGCTAACTTCACAATAGCGTAGGTGGTCTTGTTGGACAAAAAATGAGTTGAATTTGTTAGGTGATCCTAGATCATCAAGATGGAATATGACCTTTGGCTATCTTAGGGAGACCAATCATAAATTTTATGGTTATATGATCCCATTTCGACTACCAAATTGGCAAAGGCTACAATGTCCCTAGTGGCTTTTGAGCTTTACTTTAATATGATGACAAATTGGACACTTGGCCACAAAATATACCACATGCCATCTCATACCTAGCTACCAATATAAGTCTTTGAGATTATGATACATATTTGTACTACTAGGATGCATTGCATACGTTGAGCAATGAGCCTCCTCAAGTACCATCTCTCTCAAAGTTCCAACCATCCTCTTGTGAAAACACACTATCCCATTATCCGTCTCATGAAATCCATCATGCTTTCTATTGACAAACTCTGATATGATGTTCTGTGTCACAATATGATCCTTGTATGCATCTCTAATCTATTGTATCAACATGGACTTCACCAATAACTATGCCAGAAAACTTGCCAACAAGGAGACATCCAACTGTGCATTCATTTGACAAAGTGACACAGGCCCGTCCTCCTTGTAACAAGAAATAAATTACAATTGTACTTTATTATAAGATGACAATGAAAGTGACTTTCTACTTAGTGCATCAACAAATACATTCAAGTTTCTTGGATGATAGTCTATTATAAAATTTTACTCTTTGATCAACTTCATCCATCTAATCTGCCTCATGTTCAAATCTTGCTTTGAGAAGATATAATGAAGATTCTTCTATGATTCGTAAGGATTTGTCACTTCTCTCTGTATAGGTACTACCTCTAGATCTTCAAATAAACAAACATAGATTCCAACTCGAGTTCATGAGTTGGGTAGTTCCCCTCGTGTTTCTTAAGTTGTCGAGAAGCAAAAGAAATCATGTTCATGTCCTGCATCAACACACATTTCAACCAATTCTTCATGGAATCACATAATAACTTGTATCCTTTCCCACACTCTAGCAAAACCAACACTACAACACTCGTCAACTTCTCCTTCAATCAATGGAAATATCATTGACACTTCTCATCCCAAATAAAAGGAACACTCTTTTCGTAGTTAGCCTAGTAAAGGTAAAGCTATGTCATTGAAATTCTTGGTGAACCACCTATGGTAACCATCTAAACCTAGGAATCTTCAAACCTCAGTTGGTGTATTGGTCTTCTCCCACTCCAACACTGACTCCACCTTCTTTGTGTCTACATAGACACCATTTATTGAGATGACATGACCCAAAAAAGACACCTTGTACAACCAAAACTTGCACTTGCTAAACTTAGCATATAACTTATGCTTTCTCAACAACTCCAATGCTTGGGAAAGATGTTGCTCATGTTGCTGACTATGTGTGGAGTATATCATTATTCCATCTATGAATGCCTCAAAAAAATGATCAAGATACAATTAGGGTACTTTATTTATCAGATCCATAAATGCTACTAGTGTATTAGTTAGACCAAATGGTATAACCACAAATTCATAATAACCATACCTAGTCCTCAAAGAAGTCTTAGGTATGTAATTTTCCATGATCCTCATTTGTTGGTACCCAGACCTCAGATCTATCTCAGAAAACACCATAGAATGTCTCAACTAACCAAACAAGTCGTCTATCCTTGACAAGGGACACTCACTCTTCAATGTGTCCTTGTTCAACTACTCAAAGTTTTTTCTAAGCCTCATAGAACCATCCTTCTTCTTCACAAACAACACTAGCGCACCCCAAGGGGACGTTCTCGGCCGTATGAAACCCATCTCCAACAATTTTTGCAACTATTTCTTCAAATCCTTCATCACAGTTGGAGCCATCATATAAGGTGCTTGTGCCATTGATTGTGTTCCAGGAACTAGATTGATTCCAAAATCTATCTCTCCTGGGGTTGGAACACTAGGAAACTCATTAGGGAAAACATCCTCAAACTCACACACTATAGGTACATCTTGGATACTAGGACTCTTGACCTTGGTGCCTACCATATGTGCTATGAAAGCTTGACATATCTGTCTCATCAACTTATCTACCATAACAATTGTTGGTTGGTCGAACGAACAAGCTTTAATAATTTATTATCTCAACTCATTTCTCCGCTATAATCATACAGGGTCAATTGTAGTTAAGGTACCACAAGGAAAAAGTATAGTTAGGCACAAGAATATTAAAGTTCAACAATCTAGATCGGTTTACACAAGTTGTATTAATTTGATTAAACTAATCAACTGATAAAAACATAATATATAAACACAAGTCTCATGGATGATGATTAATATCAAACTTATCGAATCTTTGGAATGAGATTTCACTTCCACATTACAACTAAGTAAATCATTGATAAAATAATAAACTAGTTGACCATACAAAGGAGGTTGGTGTCCTATACACCTCTAGGTGATATGAGACAATTCTAACTCCACATTGCACTCCCATGCATATGATTAGATTCAAACTACAAACCTAGAATTTTCAACACAATCCCATCCACTCCCTGGTCAAGGAAGTGTTGCTAAAATTGCATCTTCATACTCCTAAATACATCTTTCTAGATAATATTAAAAGCTTAAAATAAGAAAACATGATGGCCAGTCAAGCAAGCAAGTAAATGAACACTGAGCAATCTTAGAATAGTAAAACTACTAGTCTTAATTCACATAAGTTATGACATTGGAGTCCATGCCCAAGAACAAGCTTCTACTCACACATGGTGGTGAAACACATGTACAAGTAATGAATCATGAAGTAAAATATGAGTAGAGAAGGGAAAGAACAAGGGAATCCATGTGGGAAGAGAAACAAGGGAAGAACTCTGGATGGATGTTGACATTTCCTCCTTTCTACTATTCCTACTGTCACACCCACATCCCATGATTACCACTAATCATGAGATTAGGGCATGATTATGAGGATTACACTTAACAAAGTTCACTCCCGACTTTTTCTTTTTATTTCAAACTCTTTGTTTTCTTGCATTCAATCACATAAACAAACTTTATAAGAGAATTAAACTTTTATTACTCTATTATGATCTCAACATTAATGATACACATCCATACATTCATTATGTTTCTCACACTTCCATGTACATACGACATGATAAACAGATACATTCTCTCTTATCAAGGAATCAAACATACAAAACATCATTTATAACACTCTCACATCTATACAAGGACCTAGAGTGATAGGGACCAACTAAACTTAACTAATCTCATACTTAACTCATGAGGTAGATCTACTATGATGCTTTGACCTTCTTCAAGTCCATGTGGTTTCCCTAAAAAAATTTGAATAGAGGGGTGAGCCTACTCGCTCAGTGAATGAGTACTTTAAAGAAATAGTCTAAAGCACTGATATAATTACAAATATACCTTTGAGCAATTGATGTCAATTATAACAACAATAATTACTACACTGAACAGATCTAAAATAGTACAGTTAAAATAACAGAGAATGTAAATATTTCATTTAAAGAACAACTACTACGAAACTGTACTCAAATCTTTCTTAACTCTTTTTATTTATAAGAAACTCCTTAAACCTATATGATCATATTTTAGATTATTCCTTGATCATATGCAATGTACTCTACATATGAAGACTTGTAGTGCACTATGATCTCACCGTATAAGACTTAGCTTAAAACCTGGGAAGCTAAGCCTAGAACTGAATCCTGGTCTGCTTGACTCGAACTATCACGTCTGTTTAAGGCGGCTAAACAACTGTCCTTTAACTGGACCTCTCCTCTAGACTGAGTACACAGGCGGAGGGTCTGAGATGCTCTGTGGGCCTCATCTTGTTATGCTCTGTGGATACCTCTGGGTTACCACTAGGATCTCCGGTTCATGTGGGTAACCTATCTACTCTTAGGAGACTTCCTCAATGGCTTCGTCTCCCCGCACACTCTGTGGGTGCGTTCCGATCCTCATATACTGGTTGCTGTAAGGGTGGATTGTGTTCTCCCTATAGCGCAGACATCCGTAGGGAATCTACGGTGCTCATGGCACCTATGTATATTATTTTATTATTCTTGGAAAGCTCTTACTATATTGTATCTCTCTATTACTTATTCTTGACTCTGGCATCTCTATGGTACCGAGTCTATTCATCTGAAGCTTATAAATACGGCATGCACTTTCTTACTTAACTTGGCAGAGTAGTATATTTAACAACACTGTAATATACTGAATAATCATCATACTATACATATAGGCAGACTAAAATTCTTAAATAAACAGAATACATGTCAACTTGGCACTTTTTTTTTGAGGAAGGACGGAGGATCCTATGATTGGGACCCCCCGTCATAAATTAATTAAGCTACATCAGCCGTAGCAATGTTTACAAGACATGAAGGAAAAAACAGAGAAAATAAAAAACTACCTACTTGTCCCCTTCGTGCCATAGTGGCAACTTCGTGGGCAAGCTTGTTACATTTACGACTAATGTAGGAAATACTGCAGAAAGGAAACTAACTTTTTAAGACAGTGATGTCCTTAGCTAGAACACCCACATAATCTCTTCTCATTGTGAGATCACTACATGCTTGGACAACTTCAAGGGCATCCGATTCCATTTCCACCTGTCCCACACCATAGCTGCTCGCCCATTGGAGTGCTGCTCTCAATGCAAATGCTTCTGCCATTGCTATTCCCATGCCATTGCTTACCTTCTCGCCCACCACACCCATCAAGGCGCCCTCGCTGTTTCGCATCACCATTCCAATGGCTGTCGCCCCATCTTCCCCACATGAAGCATCCACATTAACCTTTACCCTTCCTGGTGCTTCCTTGGCCCATTTTGGTGCTGCGTCCCTTCCCGGTTGTGCGCTATTCCTCCTTGTGTGCTGCTCACTTCTTGTATATTGAATCATTTCCAGTGTCAACTTGGCACTTTATACACTAGAATCACGTAATTGAACTGTTAAGCATCACCACATCTCATGTTGAGAACATTAATATCACAATACCTGATTCATTGAACACCCTATCCTTAGGGTTTCATTTACCTCATTCACTTATCACATGGCTCTCATAAGGATTTCATACGACATAAACATTCACTGAATAAAGACTGCTTTCAACAAATCATATACAATCAATATATGTATGAAACCTTGGAACTGAGCTGAATTTGGGTTTCCATGCCATTCACTAAGATAACATGCATCAATAATAAAATTGAATAAATAAAGTCTATCATGTCAAGAAAATCCCTTCAAATGGATTTCATGATATCTATTCACAAATATCCAACTTTCCTCGCATCTAGGGTTTCACCCACTTTACTGAGATATCAAACAAATACTATTCACCTTAAATGAAATACAAGATAGTATCTGACATATATGTACTATGAATTCAAATAAACAATCATTCACAACCAAGGGGATCCAGATAAACAAATTTCTCTATTTAATTATACAACAATTTTAGTCATAGATAAATTCCCTATATTTTAGTTTACTCTTATAACCTCTACGAATACTTAGGAATTCTCATTAGGATATATTGTATACATTTTTAATACGATTTTATCATCTGAAATTCATCCAAATAGAGGAAGAATCCATATCATATCATTTTGCAACAACTTAGATCAAATAGACAATTCAGGGTTTGTAGTCACATACTAAGCAATTGAAAATTATGGATGATTTAACCAAATTTCATGCAATATATTGTTTAAAGGAAGTTCCCACTACCCTAAGGTGTGAAAATACCTTAAAATCCTAGCTCATCCATGAAAATTTCGATCTCATATCAAATCCCTAGCAATTCACCCAATTCTTCCTTTCAACTTGGAAACCCTAAAAATGAGGGATTATGAATAAAGAGTGAGAAAAGGGGAAGTTTTGATACCATTTTGGATCAAATAAGAGGTGGGACAGAAACTTGACATGTGAGACAAGATTCACCATTAAAGTTTATGCAAAGAAACTAAACTTCCATGATTTCATCATTCTTCGGACCGCAAAACCCTAGATCAACATCTCCATCACTTTCTCCTCTCAAACCCTAACTCTCCCTTGCTCTCTCTAGGATTTCATTTATCAGAATTGAATAACGAATTATGTGAGCTCCTTGTGTGTTAGGTTGACCATATATAGCAATTGAGCTGCTTGGGTCAATTGCACATTGACCCCTCACTATACTTTTTCTTATTTCAGCTGAATTTTATGTTATAAAAATGTTACTGTAATCTATCTACTGAATAGCTAACAGATCCTCCAAAAATTATGAAAATTTTATATGTTGTTTATGATTGAGTTTCAGATCTTCAGTAAAATTATCAGATCATTTGTAGTTCCCAATAAATAATTAAAATCAAACAATATACTTCTGAACAACATTCTGTCAGCATGGTCGGTTGAAGTATATCGTGACCGAGAATGAATTTCAAAGAACATCCAAATATTCTGAAAATTTTCACTAAAATGCACAATTGAGATATACATGTTATATCCAAATTTGAATCAAATCAAAGTTACACATAAAATACTAAAAATCATTTAGTGAGACACTATACATATCAAATTCTGTATTCATATGTCATCAAAACCCTAATTTGGGCCGATTAGGGTTTCCAAATCTTAAACCCTAATTATGTGAATCAAAGTATGATTAAATCTTCTCATTATATTTAAAACATCAAAACTTAGCAACCATCACTAATCAAGCTTTAAACAATGATCAACTTAGTTAAGCATACAATCATCCAAGTAAACCCTAGTTTACCAATTAAGCTCAGATGCGGTCATAATATTTATTTCCTCCTTTAAAAGGTTTCATTGCCGAAACATAAATATGCAAGTAAAGTACATTCAAGGTCTATTTTAAGCTTCTAATATCTTACATGTCATTATATACTTATATTTCATACTTGAATGTATCTTTCAACATTAAGTCCTTTATTTCTTTTCTAATCACAACATGTTTGAAATAGTTCTCAATTATAACAAACAAATTCTCTATTCCACAATCAATCATAGGATAGAGAGAGAAACAACCATTTCAAAATTTTCATACTCTTGAGGTGTTAACTCAACATTGATAATCTAATCCAACTATCTCAATTCATACATCTCAATATGTACTATTGTTATGTATTACATCTAAGTCACAAAAGAGAGTTCACCATGTTGTGTTGAATTTTTACTATTGTGCTACTCAAATAGCAAAACTGTCTTGAGCTGAAAGACTAGATTCAACAACAATTGTACAATACTACTCACAACATCCCCATTGGATCATGGATGCATAAGGTGAAGCATTACCATCACATTCCATACTATTCTCAAGTATGAACCCACACATAATTCAAGGAGTAACCATCGGGTTATAGCATACTAGGGTTTCAACAACAGTAACCGAGTACTCCATGATTGTATTAGTCATTCAAGGACTATTCATACCCAATTACCATCACTTAGTTATATTAAAGCTAGGTATAACAAGCTATACCTCATTAGGGTTCCATATCAATACAATATGGTTATCATCCCTTCTATTCGTATGAGTGAATAGGTAAGACTACCTTATTCAGGGTAACCCTCCATTTGTTCCATCATCATTCAACCCATATCACCATACCACAATTGTACAATACTAAGATGGATTCGTGGTATGAATGACTACAACTATCAGACACCTTTAATTAACATATTTCTTGTACATGTACATTGATATCATACGTAGAACCAATTTACATCACTCATTATACCTTCAAAAATTATACTTTTAAAAAAAATTCACATATTACTAAAAGCCATTGTTTTCTATTATCTCTCTCCTCATTCATTACTACTTACTTTTTGCTACTTATCCTTCTCATTTAATCATGTAGATTAAACATCCCTAAAATTGAAACATACAATGTACGAATATATTATTCATCATTCTTGCTATCACTGTAAGAATTTATTTGATATCACACTTCACTCATATTGTATTTATCCTTTTGTTCAAAACACACTTGTTACATTTCAAATTTATATCTTACTCTTTGCTCCAAATCATTTCCATATTGTTTATCTACCTTCCAGATTAGATACCTGTAAACCCTGGATTACTATCACTGCTAGTTTACTTCTCATAGTGCATATATCATAATCTTGTTTTATAGAGATGCTAGTATTCAAGGTCAAATCACTAGTGACAACCCTTGAACTACTACAACTCTAAACATTCTAGGGTTTGGTCCTTATCAATAGCATGGCATTATTGTGGTGCGACTTTGCTCCCTTATTTTGAAAGTCAAAATTTGGATCTCACAAGTTTTACTAAAGTCTTCCTTATCTTATCAATTGAAGTTGCTTTCTCTTACTTGGCCATTCAGATAGATTACATTCTCAATTTACCCTACTAGGGTTTCATCGTCATATTGTATATCATTCTTACATTCACTAGATGTCTCTACCATGGTGGTTATGCATAGTATATGATTCATTTTATTATCACTTCATTCCCACATTGCTCTCATTAAGGAATATATGAAAGAGAAGATGATTCTAAGGCTTATAATTCTTATATTTAAACATTCCCTTATTACATTTCTCTTATGTAGGTTTAATTAGTTATCAACAAGGATACTTGACTAATTAGCACTTGATTGAATCTCCTAACCTCTTTCTTTTATAATCTATATTATTCCACCATGTTTCAAACCCTTCCTTATTTTCCATAATCCTCTTACCATATACTACTCTTCCACCTGTCATCTTTAACTTCAATTTTTTTTCTTATGATCATGTTGCTTATTCATGTGTATGATCATGTATACCATGTTGCACATATTTCTTTTTATCCTTCTACTAATGTGAAGTTGAAATTCTAAATCAATAATCTCTCTACTAGTTTCAACTCATGTTTAATACATTACATATCCTTCATTTTAAATCAAACGGCTCATGCATGGGTAAAACTTAGTATCTCTTTCAATCAAGTTTTTCCCTCCTGAATATAGTCTACATTTGTCTGACTTATTCATTGGTTAAGCTACACCCTTGTTCTTCTTTTAGAAACTAGTTTGTTGTTCTATAGAGACTTGGAATCCAAAGGTAGTAAGGATGAATGTATTAACTTCACAATAAAGGTATACATTCCATGGTCTCAATTATATCATAACCCTCATTCCTTAATCAAGCTCATCTTTTCCAACATTTATATTTGTTTTAACTTAGTTTCTTATCCTAGTCTTATGATTTACATGTTCATCTAATTCTCTTTACTTTAACTCTTCTGAAGACTCTTCACTTATATTTACTTATTGTCTACTTAACTCTTTTCTTCTATTTTCCCTTTGCTTTGGAGTACATAAAAACATTGTACTTGGTTATATAATCCATTCCTCATGATTGATTCTTACTATCTTGGCCCTTACTTACTTTTCTCTTATCTTTTCCATATTTCATATTTAGAGTTCATATAATAATAATCATTAAACTTAATCTGAGCCTTATGTCATGTTCCTTTATTCCCAATTAAGGGTTTCTCATATGAGGCCCCAAAGTTGGATCTCAGATATCAGTTCCAACTGATTCTTAGCTATTCTAATCTTTCACATATGTTTCAACATTTTAGTGTATGTACATTCTCACTATGATGTGGGTTTAATTTACCCAGAGTCTACTCTTATTATATTGTTAATAGGAGTCATTAGATCCTAGTAACGCATCATGCCAGCCAGACCAGACTGAACCTGTAGTCCTGAAGCTAAGAGCTACTCAGGATTAACGAACTCCAATTAATCTCAAACATGTGAAAAAATATCCACTTAGGAAAGCTCATTAAAAGATCATTTCTAGTCTACTTGATACAAAGAATGTAATCAATAAATGCAACAACTGCATAGTGTACAACAAATCTGAAAGACCCATATCTATTTCAAAATAATGAATATCTAAATTCAAACATATAAGAGCATTTCTATTCATTTCCAATAAAACAACAATATGAAATGAAAGTTCTATCTCATTTTATATTTATGCTCTTAATTCATGTTTCTTATCTTGTTTCTAACCCTAATATTCATAGGGTTCCTCTCTAGCCCATCCTTCCACTGTATACCTGGCCAGGGTATACATGAAAGAATAGATAGAGTAGCTTGATACTGGTTGATCCAAGTACTCAGATACCAGGCCAGGATATCCAAATACTCAAATCCCCAGAGCTAACATGATAACATCTCCTATTTGTCACACTTATGACTCAAACTTACTAACTTAATGGTCCCTGACAACTCATCCTAAGCTCTGATACCAAAGCTGTCACACCCACATCCCACGATTACCACTAATCATGAGATTAGGGCATGACAATGAGGATTACACTTAATACAAAGTTCACTCCTGACTTTTTCTTTTTATTTCAAACTATTTGTTTTCTTGCATTCAATCACATAAAAAAACTTTGCAAGAGAATTAAACTTTTATTACTCTATTATGATCTCAACATTAATGATACACATCCATACATTCATTCAGTTTCTCACACTTCCATGTACATACGACATGATAAACAGATACATTCTCTCTTATCAAGGAATCAAAGATACAAAACATCATTTATAACTCTCTCACATCTATACAAGGACCTAGAGTGACAGGGATCAACTAAACTTAACTAATCTCATACTTAACTCATGAGGTAGATCTACTCTGATGCTTTGACCTTCTTCAAGTCAAAGTGTTTTCCCTAAATTTTTTGAGTAGAGGGGTGAGCCTACTCGCACAGTGAATGAGTACTTCAAAGAAATAGTCTAAAGCACTGATATAATTACAAATATACCTTTGAGAAACTGATATCAATTATAACAAAAGTAATTACTACACTGAGGAGATCTAAAACAATATAGTTAAAATAATAGAGAATGTAAATATTGCATTTAAAGAACAACGACTACGAAATTGTACTCAAATCTTTCTTAACTCTTTTTATTTATAAGAAACTCTTTAAACCTATATGATCATATTTTAGCTTATGCCCTGATCATATGCAGTGTACTCTACATATGAAGACTCGTAGTGCACTATGATCTCACCGTCCAAGACATAGCTTAAAACCCGGAAAGCTAAGCCTAGAATTGAATCTGGGTCTTCTTGACTCGAATCATCATGTCTGACTAAGGCGGATAAATAGCTGGCCTTTAACTGGATCTCTCCTCTAGGATGAGTACGTAGGAGGAGGGTCTGAGACGCTCTGTGGGCCTCATCTTGGTACGCTCTATGGGTACCTCTGGGTTACCACCGGGATCTCCGGTTCATGTTGGGTAACCTGTCTTCTCTTAGGAGACTTCCTCAAGGGCTTCGTCTCCCCACATGCTCTGTGGGTGCGTTCCGATCCCTGTATACTGGTTGCTGCCAGGGTCGATTGTTTCCTCCCTACAATGCAGACATCCGTAGGGAATATATAGTGTTAAGGGCACCTATGTCTATTATTTTATTATTCTTGGAAAGCTCTTACTATATTGTATCTCTCTATTACTAATTCTTGACTTTGGTATCTCTATGGTACCGAGTCTATTCATCTAAAGCTTATAAATACAACAAGTACTTTCTTACTTAACTTGGTAGAGCAGTATATTTAACAACACTATAATATACTGAATAATCATCATATTATACATACAGGCAGACTAAAATTCTTAAATAAACAAAATACATGTCAACTTGGCACTTTATACACTAGAATCATGCAATTGAACTTTTAAGCATCACAACATCTCATGCTGAGAACATTGTTATCACAACACCTAATTCATTGAACACCCTATCCTTAGGGTTTCATTTACCTCATTCACTTATCACATGGCTCTCATAAGGATTTCATACGACATAAACATTCACTGAATAAAGACTGCTTTCAACAAATCATATACAATCAATATATGTACGAAACCTTGGAACTGAGCTGAATTTGGGATTGCATGCCATTCACTGAGATAACATGCATCAATAATAAAATTGAATAAATAAATTCTATCATGTTAAGAAAATCCCTTCAAATGGATTTCATGATATCTATTCGCAAATATCCAACTTTCCTCACATCTAGGGTTTCACCCTCTTTACTGAGATATTAAACAAATACTATTCACCTTAAATGAAATCCAAGATAGTATAGGACATATATGTACTATTAATTCATATAAACAATCATTCATAACCAAGGGGGTCCAGATAAACAAATTTCTCTATTTAATTATACCGCAATTTTAGTCATAAACAAATTCCCTATATTTTAGTTTACTCTTATAAACTCTGTGAATACTTAGGGAATTCTCATTAGGATGTAGTATATACATTTCTAATATGATTTTATCATCTAAAATCCATCCAAATAGAGGAAGAATCCATATCATATCATTTTGCAACAACTTTGATCAAACAAACAATTCAGGGTTTGTAGTCGCATACTAAGCAATTGAAGATTATGGATGATTTAACCAAATTTCGTGCAATATACTATTTAAAGGAAGTTCCCACTCACCCTAAGGTGTGAAAACACCTTAAAATCACAGCTCATCCCTGAAAATCTCTATCTCATATCAAATCCCTAGCAATTCACCCAATTCTTCTTCCTTTCAACTTGGAAACCCTAAAAATGAGGGATTATGAAGAAAGAGTGAGAAAAGGGAAAGTTTTGATATTTGGATCAAATCAGAGGAGGGACGGAATCTTGACATGTTAGATAATATTCACCATTAAAGTCTATGCAAAGAAGCTAAACTTACATGATTTCATCATTCCTCAGACCGCAAAACCCTAGATCAGCATCTCCATCACTTTCTCCTCTCAAACCCTAACTATCCCTATCTCTCTAGGATTTCATTTCTCTGGATTGAATAATGAATCATGAGAGCTCCTTGTGTGTTAGGTTGACCATATAGAGCAATTGAGTTGCTTGGTTCAATTGCACATTAACCCCTCACTATACTTTTTCTTATTTTAGCTGAGTTTTTTGTTTTAAAACTGCTACTATAATTCGTCTACTGAATAGCTAAAAGATCCTCCAAAAATTATGAAAATTCTATATGTTGTTTATGATTGAGTTTTAGATCTCCAATAAAAATTTCAGATCATTTGGAGTTACCAACAAATAATTAAAATCAAACAATATACTGCTGAATAACATTCTGTCAGCATGGTCGGTTGAAGTATATCTCGACTGAGAATGACTTTCAAAGAACATCCCAGCAAAAGATGACAAACTATCTCCCTACTCTCTCACCCTAGCACCGCTAGGGTTCTTCCTCCATAGACGGCTGGCTGGGGGGAGGGGGTTTGGCCGTTGCAAAGCGGTGCCCCGCCCCCCCTCGGCCTCTTCTCGCCCGTCATCAGCAGGGTCTCTTCTTCAGGAGGTGTGTGAGCATGGTGTCTCTGGAGGCAACGATCTTCTTCCTCCCCGTCGTTGAGCCTGGCTGCGATGAGTTTCCTATCCCCTTTCTCTTTTACTAGCTTTTTGTTTAGATTGTTCTCTTGTTTTGTCTATCTTGCTGTTAATCAACGCTGCTTTCTCTTCTCGTGGTAGATTTTTTTCTCGGTCAATTTTTTTGTGGAGTTTGTATGGCAACAAGTGCGGGAAAAATATCCTTTTGGAACACCGATTTGGTGCAGGTACTCTACCACATATACATACTCAGGTTGAAGGTATTCCTCATAGAAAGCTGCCTTAGCCAGTGAAGGAGAAGAGGGATCTATACATCATTGTCCTTATCAAATTCCGATATGAGTTTTTGTGGTGGTTTGTATCTGTTCTTGATCTTTGTGTGGTCTTTTAGTTTGTTTTTATCCTCATGTAGATGTTGTATGGCTACTCCATAATGAAATTTGTCTGTTTAACTTCAAAAAAAAATCAACATGTCCTGTTGCTGGAAGTCGAGAAAATTTGGATAGTTATAGATCGAGGAGACAAAATGTGTTGGATGGCCTACACACCATGTTGTTGTAGATCAGGGGTCTTGGTGAGTTTCTAGAATGAGCATACACGGTGTGTCAATCGAACACACACATGGTTCTAGAATCCAGTGAAATAGGTGACAAGGTGTTGGATGGCCAACATGCTGTGTAAGTTGCTTGCCTGTAGAACGTACAATTTTCTACTATTGACGCACAATGTTATATCAAGCACACGACATGTTTCTATCAGAATCTTAAGAAATTCGTGGAATCTCTTAGGAAATCTGAATAGGGTTGGATTATGATCAAATTATCTCCATTTTGTCATCAAAATATTGTACTTGTGATCACAACTATGAAACAAGTAAAGATAGCAAGAAAGTGGGAAATCTAGCATGATTTGAGGCAACTTGAGGAAAAAAATGGATTGAAAATTCTTGCAAGGCAAAAAGAACATTTAAATCATGCACATCAAATCCCCCTAAGCTTAAACCATTACTAGTCCTCAAGCAAAAAAACATGGAAAAGAATTGATGAAAATGCCAACACATGTATCAATCAAATGAAATGAAACATGTATCTAGCCAATCCAACCAGAGTCAATGGCTTTATGATATTAGCCATGAGTTCAACTTAAACACCCCAGATAGAAGTTTCGTTCAAAAAAAGTGGCAAAAATCCAAATGGAAGAATCAACATTACAACATTAAGTGTAATTTAGATGACCAAGCAAATAATATGCAACCAGACTCTCTGAATTATTAAGGATATAAAAGATGAAATTCGAGTTAACATAAACAATCTAAAAAATCTCTCCTTGTGTTTTGAATAAGAATAAGATAATGAAGCATGCATTCTGACACTTGACAACTACAATATACTTATGCACACGTAGAATTCTGATCGAAGTAATTTACCCTCTTTAGGACGTAGCACCTAACCATCATGACCAGATCAGACTTATACTAGGCTAGCATGATACATGGGTGGTTTAGCCATCTTATGTGGGAAATGTATGTAAAAGTTTTGAGTGAGTAGCCCAAATGATGAAAGTGAGTCGGGTTCCTCTTGAGAACCACACGACATCAAGGTATACATTTTATTTCCCAGGCATAAAAGAGTTAACTAGATTTCTTAATCCACTAGATTTTATACTTATTTTATTTTTTATTAAGAGTGTGGTTGAAAATGCATGAAGAATTTGACAAGGGAATCTACAATGCCAAATAATGTTGTAGTGTTGATTAATCAAAGACGATTCATTTGATACATGTATTAGATAATCAGGAGTGTGAAAGATGAACATCTACGATAAAACAAAGAAATAAAAATGAAGTAAATGTGGTTGGCAATAGATTCCATTCATTGTTTCATGGATTGTACAATTCCTCTACAACTGATATTTCTCAAAATAGTTTGGGACAAGCAGCTTGGCATAAAGGGAAAGTTAATCTAAAAGAGAAAAAGCCTCAAACAACAATAGATTTTCCACTATATAAAACATAAAATAAGTAAAAGAAATGAAGAGGGAAGTGAAACTAAACAACCAACCGATTACTCCCCCCTATGCTTGAAATTTGTAGTCTCCTCACTGTATAAATCAAACTCAGAAGGTTTGCAACCGGATACCTTTCGTGGATAGAATCAGAGTGAGGGAGTAGTGCCCTCATTGGTAATCGGGAAATGCTTCCCCAAAGTATCATCATCAGGGATGTCAGTGAATGTAGGCTCTTGTGGTGGCAATGGAGGTGTTTCTAGCATTGCATAGTGGCCCTAAGTGATGTGCTACATATCCATCCTTTGAATAATTGAGTGCATGTTTTTTTACTACTAATTGAGCTGGTCCAAGTAGGTGTCCTAGTGATTGTAAAGTTGTTGGATATACATGTAGAGATGTCGCACGTCTAGCATTTCCCAGATGTAGTCAGTCTCTATGCCATTAGAAGGAGGTGGAGGATGTGCATGTGCCTCTACTGTAGTGGAAGTCTCAACTCTACCTCTAGAACTATCCTCAACATCAAAGGTGAACTTCCAATCGTTAGGATTTTTCAATGTGATCCCCTCTAGTTCAGATAGTTCTTCATGTACATGGAAGTATTGTCTGAAATTACTATCATCAGAGGGGTCCCTAGAAATTAATCTTGAGTAAATGAGAAATTAGATGTCAACCTTATTCTTCCCAGTGATGGCTTCTAAACCTGTCAGGTCTACATTAAGGTTTTGAGAAATGTGGGTTATTAATCATCCAATCATTATGTTGCTGGTATGTATGCCTAGAGAGCCAATCATGTGATGATTGTAATGGTATAAATGTAAATGATTTGATTAATCAATAAAAGGCAAGCTTCCAATTTATTTTATTTTATTCAGTTATGAGATAATGATGTAACATTATAAATGTATAGAGAATAATATTACTCAATGACATATGTCTTCAAGTACGTGACTTGGAAGAATGAGATCATACTGATGCTAAGAGTACATATGCATATTTTCATTAAGTCCCTGATTGATTGTTATTTTGGAAGGTTGATAGACAACAATAACACATAAGATCAGAGTGTGAGTTGTTTGAGGAGAGAATCTCATTAGCCATGATATGGCAATATCAAACCAATCACATAGATACATGTTAGAGAATAGTGTATCAGATAGACCAACTATGAGACTGACACATGGAAGCCATCATCATGGAAGTCATAGTCAGCTCTCACAGTATGGTGGTGGTTGTGGTTCTTAGACCTAAAATTATTGCACTCATCACATGTCGTTGGGTACACTTTGACATCATCAAACACAGTCCTGAAACATGGGTTGTTATAATAGTGAATATTAACTGTGAATGAGTGAAATGGGATTTGGCCCTCCTACTAGAGTTTGATGTTTGAGGCCTCTTGATTAGCGAGTCTGAGAAATGCATGGCCATGAAAATGTGAGTCAATATATGATATTGAGTTTACATATATCTCAAGTAGTATGCTCTTGGTTCAAGGAACAATATTGAATGATGAAGAGGATGAATGCTCCATGGCTTGACTTCAATCTGGATATCAGTGACAAAGGTACTATACAAACACTACAACGCCATACACAAATTGTAGGTTGAAGTTGTTCTCCAACTTTCCATTTACTTGGATAGCATTGATGTGCGACTAGGCACCACTCATTGCTTGTGATGTCATAAGCTGTCATGGACATTCACTACCAACGTAATATGAGACCTATAGGGTCACACACATAGGTCTTGACCTAGAAGAGGAGTTTAATCTTGAATGACAATTGAATTAAGTACTAAAGTGTTTCAGTATTTGACTCACGTAACATATAGGATGACTGCACTACTAAAAACCCATATCAAGTGTTGAGACGGACGTCTGGAGTGTCAAATGACCGTCTTAAGTGTTGAGATGGACGTCTGGGGAGTCAAGCCTGATTCAAGTTGAAATTGGCTTTGGATGAACTGACGACCCTGCTCACCAGACGTCCATCTGTGATGAGTGAGATGGTCATCTTACATGGGAGAGATGGTACAGTTACTCCGAGGGAAGGTTCTAGATATTTCCAAGTTCATTTTAGTTGTACATTACTTGTTGTGTAAGGAATTAATATGTGATATTAATTGGAAATGAATTGCTAGTTTTATGTGTGATAGGGAGAGTCCCAGACGACCATCTGGACTGAGACAGATGGCTGTCTGGCATGCCAGACAACTGTATGGTGTGCCAAATGGCTGTTTGGGTGTTTGTAGGTTGAAAAAAATTCTAGGATTGTTGTAAAAATCCAAGATCTTCTGGTCCCTTCCACTGCCGCATCGACTGGGAACCTGGACCCAAGCCCCACCTATAAATAGAGAGTACTGGGGGCTTCTCGGAACACAACATAGACAATTGAGAATTAGTTTCTCTAACAAAAATTTTCCTCTCTGGTTGTGGTAACGATGAAAGCCCAAGCAAGTTCTACCCAACTAGGGAGGAACAACAAGGTAGATGGCAATTGAGATCATTGTTGTGGGAGAGAAAGTTGGTGACTAGTACACCAACAGGAGGGACAACTCCTTCTTGTCCATTCTAGTAGGACAACTGGAGTTCTAGGCGGTGTGTGTGGACTTCTCTAGAGGTAGGAGGTTGTTGTCTACCGCTAGGAGGACAATGTTAACCACTGGTTGGTGACAAGAGAAGCTGTTGAAGAAGACGAGGTTTGTGGCTGCAGTCTATGGTGCATACCAGGAGGCGCAACAGTCATACGAGTCCCAGTGCAACTAGGATTCAGTGTTACACATCTACAATGATGAGGATTGTCATTAGACTTGCTCCAGGACCAAGTATATCCTCAAAACCATCCTTTTTGCATTATAGTTGTTGATGTGATCCACTGGTTATGGGGAATATGGTAGATAAATTTTTTGTTTCCGCTGCCTGCTCTATAGCCATAATTCCCTATAGTGGTATCAGAACCAACGTCAATTTACTATATTATGGGAATCGATATGATCAGGCTTTGGTTTTGTCATTCTATTATTGCATCTGATGCAAATAATATCTTATCAAATCCAATACCTTGATAATCCCAAAATTATATATATATATATGCAATTTACATGCGTCGCCCTAAAAGTGGTTTTGATGGTGGATGTGTTGCATGGTTATGGACAAAAACCCTAAATTCTTTACATGGTTGTGTTGTTGTTTTATCCATTTATCTTGGTCTATGAATCAAACCTCCATCTTATCTTCTCAATGTAAAGTTCATTCTTTCCTACCTTTACTACCCTCGAATTTAACTCAAGGTTTGTCAATAATTATGTAAAAGTATGATAGTTTAATTTCTTGTTATGAGGAAGATGAAGATGTCTGAAATATGAGCCGACAGACTGAAGGACTATGGATGTCATGGTGGACATATTGATTGCCTAGTGGAACCGAATGATCCACTGGAGGAGCCAGCAGATAGTGGACCAATGGAACTAGACGACCGATAAGACAACCTAACAACCAACCAGGAGGCGAACCGGTCTGTTCAAGGGTTGAACCGATCAACCCAGATTGGCAAGTACATATTGTCATCAGCAACATGTGATGTAGACCTAGATGACATAACTCCTTGTGGCTCCAAGGGATTATGTTAGGCTGGACATAACCATCACTTTCTTTTATTGCATGTTTTTGTTGTGGTATGTAGCATGTGTATGATACATACTATATATGTGGTGATTGGATTAAGCATATGTATTTATAAAAACTCCCTCAATTAAAATATTAAATATGAGATTCTTTCCAAAAATGGCACACATGAAAATCTTGATCGACTAAGTGTAGGTGACGCCAAAGTGTGGTACGTCGTCTATCTCATGGAAGTGTGATAGTAATGATGTAGGTGCTGCCAAAGTGGGGTACATTCTTATTGTGTTATTTTTTGGTTCAGACTTAACTGGTGATTCTTAGAGCATCTAATCCCAGTATGTAGATGATTATGGCAAGAAATTGTGCATATCATCTATCCAAGAGTTCCATATGATGCAATTAGCACGATATCACACCCACATCCAACGATTTCCACTAATCATGAGATCAGGGCATGACTATGAGGATTACACTTAATACAAAGTTCACTCCTGATTTTTTTTCTTTTATTTAAAACTTTCTTTTATTTCAAACTCTTTGTTTTCTAGCATCCAAACACATAAGCAAACTTTACAAGAGAATTAAACTTTTATTACTCTAATATGATCTCAACATTAACGATACACATCCATACATTCATTCGGTTTCTCACACTTCCATGTACATACGACATGATAATCACATACATTCTCTCTTATCAAGGAAACAAAGATACAAAACATCATTTATAACTCTCTCACATCTATACAAGGACCTAGAGTGACAGGGACCGACTAAACTTAACTAATCTCATACTTAACTCATGAGGTAGATCTAATCTGATGCTTTGACCTTCTTCAAGTCCACGTGGTTTCCCTAAAATTTTTGAGTAGAGGGGTGAGCCTACTCGCTCAGTGAATGAGTACTTCAAAGAAATAGTATAAAGCACTGATATAATTACAGACATACCTTTGAGCAATTGATATCAATTATAACAACAGTAATTACTACACTGAGAAGATCTAAAACAATATAGTTAAAATAATAGAGAATGTAAATATTGCATTTAAAGAACAACTACTATGAAATTGTACTAAAATCTTTCTTAACTCTTTTTATTTATAAGAAACTCTTTAAACCTATATGATCATATTTTAGCTTATACCCTGATCATATGTAGTGTACTCTACATATGAAGACGTGTAGTGCACTATGATCACATTGTGCAAGACTTAGATGACACCCTGGGATAGCTAAGTCTGACTACTCTCTGGTCTGCAACAAGAAAAATGGCTCTCAGGCCTCGACACACCTATTATGCCGTAAAACTGGACCCCTCCTCTAACCTAAGAACACAGGAGGAGAGTCGAGCCACCTATTGGCTTTTCTGTACTCTAGTGCCACCAGAATCTCTAGTTGATGTTGGACACTACATACTGTATTTAAAGAGACTTCCACTAGGGCTTCGTCCTCCATACCATATGGTAGTATGTTCCGACCCCCGTATACTAGACACTGCTAGGGTTAGGTCATTTCACCCCTAAGGTAGAAACCTCTCATAGGGGTTCTACGGTGTTCAGGGCCCCTAAGTCTATTAATTTTATTATTCTTGGAAAGCTCTTGCTATATTGTATCTTTTCCTTATTTATACTTGACTCTGGTATTTCTATGGTACCGCGTCTATTTATTTGAAGTTTATAATACAACATGTATATCATTCTAAACATGGCAGAGCAGTATATTCAAAATACTATAATACTATGAGTAATCATCATACTATACATACCGGCAAACTAAAATTCTTAAATAACCAGAATACATGTCAACTTGGCACTTTATACACTAGAATCATGCAATTGAACTGTTAAGCATCACCACATCTCATACTGAGAACATTGATATCACAATACTTGATTCATTGAACACCCTATCCTTAGGGTTTCATTTACCTCATTCACTTATCACATGGCTCTCATAAGGATTTCATACGACAAACATTCACTGAATAAAGACTGCTTAAATCATATACAATCAATATATGTATGAAACCTTGGAACTAAGCTGAATTTAGGTTTCCATGCCATTCACTGAGATATCATGCATCAATAATAAAATTGAATAAATAAAGTCTATCATGTCAAGAAAATCCCTTCAAATGGATTTCACGATATCTATTCGTAAATATCCAACTTTCCTCACATCTAGGGTTTCACCCTCTTTACTGAGATATCAAACAAACACTATTCACCTTGAATGAAATCCAAGATAGTATCTGACATATAGGTACTATGAATTCAGATAAATAATCATTCATAACCAAGGGGATCCATATAAACAAATTTCACTATTTAATTATACAACAATTTTAGTCATAGATAAATTCCCTATATTTTAGTTTACTCTTATATCCTCTGTGAATACTTAGGGAATTCTCATTAGGATGTATTGTATACATTTATAATATGATTTTATCATCTAAAATTCATTGATATAGAGGAAGATTCCATTTCATATCATTTTGAAACAACTTAGATCAAACAGACAATTCAGGGTTTGTAATCGCATGCTGAGCAATTGAAGATTATGGATGATTTAACAAATTTGCGTGCAATATACTATTTAAGTGAAGTTCCCACTAACCATAAGGTGTGAAAACACCTTAAAAACATAGATCATCCCTGAAAAGCTCGATCTCATATCAAATCCCTAGCAATTCACCCAATTCTTCTTCCTTTCAACTCGGAAACCCTAAAAATGAGGGATTATCAAGAAATATTGAGAAAAGGACTTGACTTGATATGATTTCGAATCAAATCAGGGGAGGGATAGAATCTTGACATGTGAGAGAATATTCACCATGAAAGGCTATGCAAAGAAGCTAAACTTACTTGATTTCATCATATCTCAGATAGAGAAACCCTAGATCATCAATTCCACCTCTTTCTCCTCTCAAACCCTAACTCTCCCTCTCAATATAGGATTTCGTTTCTTTGGAATGAATCATGAATTATGAGATCTCGTTGTGTGTTAGGTTGACCATATAGAGCAATTGAGCTGCTTGGGTCAATTGCACATTGACCCCTCACTATACTTTCTCTTATTTTAGTTGAATGTTCTGTTATAAAACTGTTACTATAATTTGCCTACTGAATAGCTAAAAGATCCTCCAAAAATTATGAAAATTTATATGTTGTTTATAATTGAGTTTCAGATCTCCATTATAAATTTTAGATCATTTGGAGTTACCAATAATAATAATAAAAAATATACTACTAAACAACATTCTATCATCATGGTCGGTTGAAGTATATCTTGACCGAGAATGACTTTCAAAGAACATCCAAATATTCTGAATTTTTTCACTAAAATGTATGATTGAGTTATACATATTATATACGAATTTGAATCATATACGAGTTACACATAAAATACTAAAAATCATTTAGTGAGACACTATACTTATCAAATTTTGTATTCATATGTCATCAAAACCCTAATTTGGGCCAATTAGGGTTTCCGAATCTTAAATCCTAATTATGTGAATCAAAGTATGATTAAATCTTATCATTATATTTAAAACATCAAAACTTATCAACCATCACTAATCAAGCTTTAAACAATGATCAACTTAGTTAACCATACAATCATCCAAGTAATCCCTAGTTTACCAATTAAGCTCAGATGTGGTCATAACAATTCTTCCCCCATTAAAAAAGTTTCATCCCCGAAACATAAATATGCAAGCAAAGTACTTTCAAGATTTATTTTAAGCTTCTGGTATCTTACATGTCATTATATTCTTATATTTCATACTTGAATGCAATTTTCAACATTAAGTCCTTTAATTCTTTACTAAATCACAACATGTTTGAAATAGTTGTCAATAATAACAAACAAGTTCTCTATGCCACATTCAATCATAGGATAGAGAGATAAACAACCATTTCAATATTTTCAAATTCTTGAGGTGTTACCTCAACATTGATAATCTGATCCAACTATCTCAATTCATATGGCTCAATATGTACTATTGATATGTATTACCTATAAGACACAAAAGAGAGTTCACCATGTTGTTTTGAATTTTACTATTGTGCTACTCAAATAGAAAAATAGTCTTGAGTTGGAAGACTAGATTCAACAACAATTGTACAATACTACTCACGGCATCCCCATTGGATCATGGATGCATAAGATGAAGCAATACCATCACATTCCATACTATTCACAAGTATGAACCCACACATAATTCAATGTGTAACCATCAGGTTTTAGCATACTAGGGTTTCAACAACAGTAACAGAGTACTCCATGATTGTATTAGTCATTCAAGGACTATTCATACCCAATTACCATCACTTAGTTAGATTAAAGCTAGGTATAACAAGCTATACCTCATTAGGGTTACATATCAATACAATATGGTTATCATTTCTTCTATTCATATGATTGAATAGGTAAGACTACCTTATTCAAGGTAACCCTACATCTGTTCCATCGTCATTCAACCCATATCACCATACCGCAATTGTACAATACTAAGATGGATTACTAGTATGAATGAGTACAGCTATCAGACACCTTTAATTACCATATTCCTTGTACATGTACACTGATATCATACTAGAACTAATTTACATCTCTCATTATAACTTCAAAAAATCACACTTCTAAAAACAAATTCATGTATTACTGAAAGCCATTGTGTTCTCTTATCTCCTCATTCATTTCTACCTACTTCTTGTTACTTATCCTTCTCATTTTAATCATGTAGATTAAACATCCCTAAAATTGAAACATACAAGGTATGAATACATTATTCATCATTCTTTCTATCACTACAAGAATTTATTTCATATCACACTTCACTCATATTGTATTTCTCCTTTTGTTCAAAACACAACTCTTATATTTCAAATCTATTTCTTATCCTTTGCTCTGAATCATCTCCATATTGTTTATCTACCTTTCAGATTAGCTACCTTTAAACCCTGGATTACTATTAGTGCTAATTTACATCTCATAGTACAAATTTTATGACCTTGTTTTATAGAGATGCTAGTATTCAAGGTCAAATCACTAGTGATATCCCTTGAACTACTACAACTCTAAACATTCTAGGGTTCGGTCCTCATCCATAACATGATGTTATTATGATATGACTTTACTCCCTTAATTTGAAATCCAAACTTTGGATCTCACAAGTTTTACTAAAGTCTTCCTTATCGCATCACTTGAATTTCATTTCTCTTACTTGGCCATTCATCTAGATTACATTCTCAATTTACCCTGCTAGGGTTTCATCATCATATTGTGTGTCATTATTATGCATCATATATGATTCATTTTCTTATCACTTCATCCCACATTGCTCTCATTAAAGAGGATATGATAGAGAAGATGATTTTGAGACTTAAAATTCTTATCTTCAAACATTCCCTTAATACATTTGTCGTATGTAGGTTTAATTAGTTATCAACAAGGATACTTGACTAACTAGAACTTGCTTGAATCTCCTAACCTCTTTCTTTTATAATCTATATTACCCCATCATGTTTCAAACCCTTCCTTACTTTTCATAATCCTCTTACCGTATTTGACTTCAAAATTTTCTCTTATGATCATGTTGCTTATTCATGTGTATGATCATGTATACCATATTACACATATTTATTTTTATCCTTCTATTAAGGTGAATTTGAGATTCTAAATCAATAATCTCTCTACTAGTTTCACCTCATGTTTAATACATTACATATCCTTCATTTTAAATCGAACGGCTCATGAATGGATCAAACTTAGTTTCTCTTTCAATCAAGTTTTTCCTTCTTGAATGTAGTCTACCTTTGTATGACTTATTCATTTGTTAAACTACACTTTTGTTTTTCTTATTTTAGAAACTAGTTTGTTGTTCTATAGAGACTTGGAATCCAAAGGTAGTAAGGATGAATTTATTAACTTCACAATAAAGGTATACATTCCATGCTCTCAATTATATCATAACCCTCATTCCTTAATCAAGCTCATCATGTTCAACATTTATCTTTGTTTTAACTTAGTTTCTTATCCTATTCTTATGAGTTACATGTTCATCTAATTCTCTTTACTTTAACTCTTCTGAAGACTCTTCACTTATATTTACTTATTGTCTACTTAATCTTTTCTTCTATTTTCCCTTTTCTTTGGAGTACATAAAAACATTGTACTCGATTATATGATCCATTTCTCATGATTGATTCTTACTATCTTGGCCCTTACATACTTTTCTCATATATATTTTGTATATTTCATATTCAAAGTTCATATAATACTAATCATTAAACTTAATCCAAACCTTATGTCATGTTCCTTTATTCCCAATTAAGGTTTTCTCATATGAGGCCCCAAAGTTGGATCTGAGATATCAGTTCCAACTGATTCTTAGCTATTCTAATCTTTCCCATATGTTTCAACATCTTAGTGTATGTACATTCTCACTATGATGTGAGTATAATTTATCCAGAGTCTACTCTTATTATACTATTAATAAGAGTCATTAGATCCAGTAACGCATCCTGCCAGCCAAACCAGGCCGAACCTGTAGTCCTGAAGCCAAGAGCTACTCAGGATTAACCAACTCCTATTAATCTCAAACATGTGGAAAGAATATCCACTTAGGGAAAACTCATTTAAACATAACTTCTGGTCTACTTATTACAAAGAATATAAACAGTTATTGAATCACTTCATGATACACAAGAATATAAAAGAACCATATATATTCTACAAACTGATAATTTGAATTTATATATAAGAGAATTTCTATTGATATCAAATCAAAGAAGCAATATATAGCAAGAGTTGTAGCACATTCTATCTTTAAGATCTTACTTCTTCATTACTTTCGGTCTCCTAACCCTAATATTTCTAGGGTTTCTCTCTAGCCCATCCTTCCTCTGCATACATTGATAGGGCATCTAGAGAAGAATAGATAGAGTAGCTTGATACTAGTCAATCTAAGTATTCATATACCAGGCCAGGGTATCCAAATACCTAGACTTCCCAGAGCTATAGACACATGACCTCCTATGTTCCACACTTATAACTCTAACTTTCTATCCTAATGGTCCCTGACAACTCAGCCTAATCTCTGATACCAAAGCTGTCACACCCACATCCCTCGATTTCCACTAATCATGAGATTAGGTCATGACTATGAGGATTACACTTAATACAAAGTTCACTCCTTATTTTTCCTTTTTCTTTTATTTAAAACTTCCTTTTATTTCAAACTCTTTGTTTTCTAGCATCCAATCACATTAACAAACTTTACAAGAGAATTAAACTTTTATTACTCTAATATGATCTCAACATTAATGATACACATTCATACATTCATTCTATTTCTCACACTTCCATGTACATATGACATGATAATCAGATACATTCTCTCTTATCAAGGAAACAAAGATACAAAACATCATGCATAACTCTCTCACATCTATACAGGGACCTAGAGTGATAGGGACTGACTAAACTTAACTAATTAACTCATACTTAACTCTTGAGGTAGATCTACTCTGATGCTTGGACCTTCTTCAAGTCCACGTGGTTTCCCAAAAAAATTTGAGTAGAGGGGTGAGCCTAGTCGCTCAATGAATGAGTACTTCAAAGAAACAGTCTAAAACACTGATATAATTACAGATATACCTTTGAGCAATTGATATCAATTATAACAACAGTAATTACTAAACTGAGTAGATCTAAATCAATACAGTTATAATAATAAAGAATGTAAATATTGCATTTAAAGAACAACTACTATGAAACTGTACTCAAATCATTCTTAATTCTTTTTATTTATAAGAAACTCTTTAAACCTATATGATCATATTTTAGCTTATGCCCTGATCATATGCAGTGTACTCTACATATGAAGACTCGTAGTGCACTACGATAAACCCGTACAAGACTTAGCTGACACCCCGGGATAGCTAAGTCTGACTACTCTCTGGTCTGGAATAGGAAAAATGGCTCTCTGGCCTCGGCACACCTATTATGCCATAAAATTGGACTCCTCCTCTAACCTGAGCACACAAGCGGAGAGTCAAGCCACCTATTGTCTTTTCTGTACTCTAGTGCCATTGGAATCACTGGTTGATGTTGGACACTACATACTATATTTAAGGAGACTTCCACTAGGGCTTCGTCCCCCGTACCACCTAGTAGTACATTCCGACCCCCATATACTGGACACTGTCAGGGTATTGTCATTTCACCCCTAAGGCACATACCTCTCATAGGGGTTCTACGGTGTTCAGGGTCCCTAAGTCTATAATTTTATTATTCTTGGAAAGCTCTTACTATATTTTATCTTTTCCTTATTTATAATTGACTCTGGTATCTCTATGGTACCATGTCTATTTATTTTATGTTTATAATACAACATGTATATCATTCTAAACCTGGTAGAGCAGTATATTCAAAACACTGCAATATTCTGGGTAATCATCATACTATACATACTGGCAGACTAAAATTCTTAAATAAACAGAATACAAGTCAACTTGGCACTTTATACACTAGAATCATGCAATTGAACTGTTAAGCATCACCACATCTCATACTGAGAACATTGATATCACAATACTTGATTCATTGAACACCCTATCCTTAGGGTTTCATTTACCTCATTTACTTATCACATGGCTCTCATAAGAATTTCATACGACATAAACATTCACTGAATAAAGACTGCTTAAATCATATACAATCAATATATGTATGAAACCTTGGAACTGAGCTAAATTTAGGTTTCTATGCCATTCACTGAGATATTATGCATCAAGAATAAAATTGAATAAACAAAGTCTATCACGTCAAGAAAATTCCTTCAAATGGATTTCACGATATCTATTCGTAAATATCCAACTTTCCTTGCATCTAGGGTTTCACCCTCGTTACTGAAATATCAAACAAACACTATTCACCTTAAATGAAATCCAATATAGTATCTGACATATAGGTACTATGAATTCAGATAAACAATCATTCATAACCAAGGGGATCCAGATAAACAAATTTCACTATTTAATTACACAGCAATTTCAGTCATAGACAAATTCCCTATATTTTAGTTTACTCTTATAACCTCTACGAATACTTAGGGAATTCTCATTAGGATGTATTGTATACATTTATAATATGATTTTATCATAAGAAATTCATTCATATAGAGGATGATTCTGTTTCATATCATTTTGCAACAACTTAGATCAAACAGACAATTCAGGGTTTGTAATCGCATGCTGAGCAATTGAAGATTATGGACGATTTAACAAATTTTTGTGCAATATACTATTTAAGTGAAGTTCCCACTAACCCTAAGGTGTAAAAACACCTTAAAAACACAGATCATCCCTGAAAATCTCGATCTCATATCAAATCCCTAGCAATTCACCCAATTCTTCTTTCTTTCAACTCGGAAACCCTAAAAATGAGGGATTATGAAGAAAGAATGAGAAAAGGACTTGATTTGATATGATTTCGAATCAAATCAGAGGAGGGAGAGAATCTTGAAATGTGAGAGAAGATTCACCATGAAAGGCTATGCAAAGAAGCTAAACTTATTTGATTTCATCATATCTCGAATAGAGAAACCCTAGATCAACAATTCCACCTCTTTCTCCTCTCAAACCCTAACTCTCCCTCTCTCTCTAGGATTTATTTATCTGGAATGAATAATGAATTATGAGAGCTCCTTGTGTGTTAGGTTGACCATATAGAGAAATTGAGATGCTTGGGTCAATTGCACATTGACCCCTCACTATACTTTCTCTTATTTCAGCTGAATTTTCTGTTATAAAACTGTTACTGTAATTCATCTACTGAATAGCTAATAGATCCTCAAAAATTTTTGAAAAATTTATATGTTGTTTATGATTGAGTTTCAGATCTCCATTAAAAATTTCAGGTCATTTGGAGTTACCAATAAATAACTAAAAATCAAACAATATACTACTAAACAACATTCTCTCAGCATGGTCGGTTGAAGTATATCTCGATCGAGAATGACTTTCAAAGAACATCCAAATATTCTGAAATTTTTCACTAAAATGCAAGATTGAGTTATACGTATTATATCCAAATTTGAATCCACTCAGAGTTACACATAAAATACTAAAAATCATTTAGTGAGTCATTATACTTATCAAATTTTGTATTCATATGTCATCAAAACCCTAATTTGGGCCGATTAGGGTTTCCAAATCTTAAACCCTAATTATGTGAATCAAAGTATGATTAAATATTCTCATTATATTTAAAACATAAAAACTTAACACCCATCACTAATCAAGCTTTAAACAATGATCAACTTAGTTAATCATATAATCATCCAAGTAAACCCTAGTTAACCAATTAAGCTCAGATGCGGTCATAAAAATTCTTCCCCCTTAAAAAGGTTTCATCCCCGAAACATAAATAAGCAACCAAAGTACTTTCAAGGCTTATTTTAAGCTTTTGGTATCTTACATGTCATTATATCATTATATTTCATACTTGAATGCAGTTTTCAACATTTAGTCCTTTAATTCTTTACTAAATCACAACATGTTTGAAATAGTTGTCAATAATAACAAACAAATTCTCTATTCCACAATCAATCATAGGATAGAGAGATAAACAACCATTTCAATATTTTCAAAATCTTGAGGTGTTACCTCAACATTGATAATCTGATCCAACTATCTCAATTCATACAACTCAATATGTACTATTGTTCTGTATTACCTCTATGCCACAAAAGAGAGTTCACCATATTGTTTTGAATTTTACTATTCTGCTACTCAAATAGCAAAACAGTCTTGAGTTGGAAGACTAGATTCAACAAAAAATGTACAATACTACTCACGACATTCCCATTGGATCATGGATGTATAAGGTGAAGCATTACCGTCACATTCCATACTATTCTCAAGTATGAACCCACACATAATTCAAGGTGTAACCATCAGGTTATAGCATACTATGGTTTCAACAATAGTAATAGAGTACTCCATGAATGTATTAGGCATTCAAGGACTATTCATACCCAATTACCATCACTTAGTTATATTAAAGATAGGCATACAAGCTATACATCATTAGGGTTACATATCAATACAATATGGTTATCATCTCTTCTATTCATATGAGTGAATAGGTAAGACTACCTTATTCAGGGTAACCCTCCATTTGTTCCATCATCATTCAATCCATATCACCATACCACAATTGTACAATACTAACATGGATTACTGGTATGAATAACTACAACTATCAGACACCTTTAATTAAAATATTGCATGTACATGTACACTGATATCATACATAGAACCAATTTACATCCCTCATTATACCTTCAACAAATAACACTTCTAAAAAGAAATTCATTTATTACTAAAAGCCATTGTTTTCTCTTATCTCCTCATTCATTACTACTTACTTCTTGTTACTTATCCTTCTCATTTTAATCATATAGATTAAACATCCCAAAAATTGAAACATACATGGTACGAATATATTATTCATCATTCTTTCTATCACTACAAGAATTTATTTCATATCACACTTCACTCATATTATGTTTCTCCTTTCGTTCAAAACACACCTCTTATATTTCAAATCTATTTCTTATCCTTTTCTCTGAATCATTTCCATATTGTTTATCTACCTTTCAGATCAGCTACCTTTAAACCCTGGATTACTATCAGTGCTAGTTTACATCTCATAGTGAAAATTCCATGATATTGTGTTATAGAGATGCTAGTATTCAAGGTTAAATCACTAGTGATATCCCTTGAACTACTACAACTCTAAACATTCTAGGGTTTGGTCCTCATCCATAACATGATGTTATTATGATATGACTTTACTCCCTTAATTTGAAATCCAAACTTTGGATCTCACAAGTTTTACTAAAGTCTTCCTTATCTCATCACTGGAATTTCCTTTCTCTTACTTGGACATTCAGCTATATTACATTCTCAATTTACCCTACTAGGGTTTCATCACCATAATGTGTGTCATTATTACATTCACTAGATATCTCTATTAGGGTGGTTATGGATCATATATGATTCATTTTCTTATCACTTCATCCCACATTGCTCTCATTGAAGAAGATATGAAAGAGAAGATGATTCTGAGACTTAAAATTCTTATCTTCAAACATTCCCTTAATACATTTGTCGTATGTAGGTTTAATTAGTTATCAACAAGTATACTTGACTAACTAGTACTTGCTTGAATCTCCTAACCTCTTTCTTTTATAATCTATATTACCCCATCATGTTTCAAACCCTTCCTTACCTTTCATAATCCTCTTACCATATACAATTCTTCCACCTATCATCTTTGACTTCAATTTTTTCTCTTATGATCATGTTGCATATTCACGTGTATGATCATGTATATCATGTTACACATATTTCTTTTTATCCTTCTATTAATTTGAAGTTGAGATTCTAAATCAATAATCTCTCTACTAGTTTCATCTCACGTTTAATACATTACATATCCTTCATTTTAAATCAAACGGCTCATGCATGGATCAAACTTAGTTTCTCTTTCAATCAAGTTTTTCCTTCTTGAGTGCAGTCTACCTTTGTATGACTTATTCATTTGTTAAACTACACTTTTGTTTTTCTTATTTTAGAAACTATTTTGTTGTTCTATAGAGACTTGGAATCCAAAGGTAGTAAGGATGAATGTATTAACTTCACAATAAATGTATACATTCCATGCTCTCAATTATATCATAACCCTCATTCCTTAATCAAGCTCATCATTTTCAACATTTATCTTTGTTTTAACTTAGTTTCTTATCCTAGTCTTATGATTTACATGTTCATCTAATTTTCTTTACTTTAACTCTTCTGAAGACTCTTCACTTATATTTACTTATTGTCTACTTACTCTTTTCTTCTATTTTCCCTTTCCTTTGGAGTACATAGAAACATTGTACTTGATTATATGATCCATTTCTCATGATTGATTCTTACTATCTTGGCCCTTACATACTTTTCTCATATTTTTTTTGTATATTTCATATTCAAAGTTCATATAATACTAATCATTAAACTTAATCTGAACCTTATGTCATGTTCCTTTATTCCCAATTAAGGGTTTCTCATATGAGGCCCCAAAGTTGGATCTCAGATATCAGTTCCAACTGATTCTTAGCTATTCTAATCTTTCCCATATGTTTCAACATCTTAGTGTATGTACATTCTCACTATGATGTGGGTCTAATTTATCCAGAGTCTACTCTTATTATACTGTTAATAGGAGTCATTAGATCCCAGTAACGCATCCTTCCGGCCGGACCAGGCCGAACCTGTAGTCCTGAAGCCAAGAGCTACTTATGATTAAGCAACTCCTATTAATCTCAAACATGTGGAAAGAATATCCACTTAGGTCAAACTCATTTAATTATAACTTCTGGTCTACTTAATATAAAGAATATAAACAGTAACTGAATCACTTCATGATACATAAGAATATAAAAGAACCATATATATTCTACAAACTGATAATCTGAATTCATATATAAGAGAATTTCTATTGATCTATAATCAAAGAAGCAATATATAGCAAGAGTTGTAGCACATTCTATCTTTAAGATCTTACTTCTTCATTACTTTCGGTCTCCTAACCCTAATATTTCTAGGGTTTCTCTCTAGCCCATCCTACCTCTGCATACCTGGATAGGGCATCCAGAGAAGAATAGATAGAGTAGATTGATACTGGTCAATCTAAGTATTCAGATACCAGGCCAGGGTATCCAAATACCTAGACGTCCCAGAGATATAGACACGTCACCTCCTATGTTCCACACTTATAACTCTAACTTTATATTCTAATGGTCCCTGACAACTCAACCTAAGCTCTAATACCAAAGCTGTCACTCCCACATCCCATGATTTCCACTAATCATGAGATTAGGGCATGACTATGAGGATTACACTTAATACAAAGTTCACTCCTGATTTTCCCTTTTTCTTTTATTTAAAACTTCCTTTTATTTCAAACTCTTTGTTTTCTAGCATCCAATCACATAAACAAACTTTACAAGAGAATTAAACTTTTATTACTCTAATATGATCTCAACATTAATGATACACATCCTTACATTCATTATGTTTCTCACACTTCCATGTACATATGACATGATAATCAGATACATTCTCTCTTATCAAGGAAACAAAGATACAAAACATCATGTATAACTCTCTCACATCTATACAAGGACCTAGAGTGACATGGACCGACTAAACTTAACTAATTAACTCATACTTAACTCTTGAGGTAGATCTACTCTGATGCTTGGACCTTCTTCAAGTCCACGTGGTTTCCCAAAAAAAATTGAGTAGATGGGTGAGCCTACTCGCTTAGTGAATGAGTACTTCAAAGAAATAGTATAAAACACTGATATAATTACAGATATACCTTTGAGCAATTGATATCAATTATAACAACAGTAATTACTACACTGAGTAGATCTAAAACTATATAGTTAAAATAACAGAGAATGTAAATATTGCATTTAAAGAACAACTACTATGAAACTGTACTAAAATCTTTCTTAACTCTTTTTATTTATAAGAAACTCTCTAAACCTATATGATCATATTTTAGCTTATGCCCTGATCATATGCAGTGTACTCTACATATGAAGACTCGTAGTGCACTACGATAACACCGTACAAGACTTAGATGACACCCCAAGATAGCTAAGTCTGACTTCTCTCTGGTTTGCAATAGGAAAAATGGCTCTATGGTCTCGGAACACCTATTATGCCATAAAACTGGACTCCTCCTCTAACCTGAGCACACAGGCAGAGAGTCGAGCCACCTATTGGATTTTCTATACTCTAGTGCCACCAGAATCTCTGGTTGATGTTGGACACTACATACTGTATTTAGGGAGACTTCCACTAGGGCCTCGTCCCCCATACCACCTGGTAGTACATTCTGACCCCCGTATATTTGACACTACCAGGGTTTGGTCATTTGACCCCTAAGGCACAAACCTCTCATAGGGGTTCTACGGTGTTCAGGGCCCCTAAGTCTATAATTTTATTATTCTTGGAAAGCTCTTAATATATTGTATCTTTTCCTTATTTATACTTGACTCTAGTATCTCTATGGTACCATGTCTATTTATTTGAAGTTTATAATACAACATGTATATCATTCTAAACTTGGTAGAGCAGTATATTCAATACACTACAATATTCTGTGTAATCATCAAACTATACATACCGACAGACTAAAATTCTTAAATAAACAGAATACATGTCAACTTGGCACTTTATACACTAGAATCATGCAATTGAACTGTTAAGCATCACCACATCTCATACTGAGAACATTGATATCACAATACTTGATTCATTGAACACCGTCTCCTTAGGGTTTCATTTACCTCATTTACTTATCACATGGCTCTCATAAGGATTTCATACGACATAAACATTCACTGAATAAAGACTGCTTAAATGATATACAATCAATATATGTATGAAACCTTGGAACTGAGATGAATTTAGGTTTCCATGCCATTCACTGAGATATCATGCATCAAGAATAAAATTGAATAAATAAAGTCTATCATGTCAAGAAAATCCCTTCAAATGGATTTCACGATATCTATTCGTAAATATCCAACTTTCGTCGCATGTAGGGTTTCACCATCTTTATTGAGATATCAAACAAACACTATTCACCTTAAATGAAATCCAAGACAGTATCTGACATATAGGTACTATGAATTCATATAAACAATCATTCATAACTAAGGGGATCCAGATAAACAAATTTCACTATTTAATTATACAACAATTTCAGTCAATGACAAATTCCCTATATTTCAGTTTACTCTTATAACCTCTATGAATAATTAGGGAATTCTCATTAGGATGTATTGTATACATTTCTAATATGATTTTATCATAAGAAATTCATTCATATAGAGGAAGATTCCATTTCATATCATTTTGCAACAACTTAGATCAAACAGACAATTCAGGGTTTGTAATCGCATGCTGAGCAATTGAAGATTATGGATGATTTAACAAATTTTCATGCAATATGATGTTTAAATGAAGTTCCCACTAACCCTAAGATGTGAAAACACCTTAAAAACACAGATCATCCCTGAAAATCTCGATCTCATATCAAATCCCTAGCAATTCACCCAATTCTTCTTCCTTTCAACTTGGAAACCCTAAAAATGAGGGATTATAAAGAAGGAATGATAAAAGGACTTGATTTGGTATGATTTCAAATCAAATCAGAGGAGGGACATAATGTTGACATGTGAGAGAAGATTCACCATGAAAGGCTATGCAAAAAAGCTAAACTTACTTGATTTCATCATATCTTGAATAGAGAAACCCTAGATCAACAATTCCACCTCTTTCTCCTCTCAAACCCTAACTCTCCATCTCTCTCTAGGATTTCATTTCTCTGGAATGAATCATGAATTATGAGAGCTCCTTGTGTGTTAGGTTGACCATATAGAGCAATTGAGCTGCTTGGGTCAATTGTACATTGACCCCTCACTATACTTTCTCTTATTTTAGCTGAATTTTCTGTTATAAAATTGTTACTGTAATTCATCTAATAAATAGTTATAAATCCTCCAAAAATTATGAAAAATTTATATGTTATTTATGATTGAGTTTCAGAACTTCATTAAAAGTTTTAGATAGTTTTGAGTTACCAAAAAATAACTAAAAATCAAACAATATACTACTAAACACCATTCTCTCAGCATGGTCGGTTGAAGTATATCTTGACCAAGAATGACTTTCAAAGAACATCCAATTATTCTGAGATTTTTCACTAAAATGCAAGATTGAGTTATACATATTATATCCAAATTTGAATCTAATTAGAGTTACACATAAAATACTAAAAGTATTTAGTGAGACATTATACACATCAAATTTTGTATTCATATGTCATCAAAACCCTAATTTGGGCCAATTAGGGTTTCCAAATCTTAAACCCTAATTATGCGAATCAAAGTATGATTAAATATTCTCATTATATTTAAAACATCAAAACTTAACACCCATAACTAATCAAGCTTTAAACAATGATCAACTTAGTTAACGATATAATCATCCAAGTAAACACTAGTTAACCAATTAATCTTAGATGCGGTCATAAAAATTCTTCCCCCCTTAAAAAGGTTTCATCCCCGAAACATAAATATGCAAGCAAAGTACTTTCAAGGTTTATTTTAAGTTTCTTGTATATTACATGTCATTATATTCTTATATTTCATACTTGAATGCAGTTTTCAACATTAAGTCCTTTAATTCTTTTCTAAATCACAACATGTTTGAAATAGTTGTCAATAATAACAAACTGATTCTCTATTCCACAATCAATCATAGGATAGAGAGATAAACAACCATTTCAATATTTTCAAAATCTTGAGTTGTTACCTCAACATTGATAATCTGATCCAACTATCTCAATTCAGACGGATCAATATGTACTGTTGTTCTGTATTACCTCTATGCCACAAAAGAGAGTTCACCTTGTTGTTTTGAATTTTACTATTATGCTACTCAAATAGCAAAACAGTCTTGAGTTGGAAGACTAGATTCAACAACAATTGTACAGTACTACTCACGGAATCCCCATTGGATCATGGATGTATAAGATGAAGCAATACCATCACATTCCATACTATTCTCAAGTATGAACCCACACATAATTCAAGGTGTAACCATCGGGTTATAGAATACTAGGGTTTCAACAACAGTAACAGAGTACTCCATGATTGTATTAGTCATTCAAGGACTATTCATACCAAATTACCATCACTTAGTTATATTAAAGCTAGGTATAACAAGCTATACCTCATTAGGGTTACATATCAATACAATATGGTTATCATTTCTTCTATTGATATGAGTGAATAGGTAAGACTACCTTATTCAAGGTAACCCTACATTTGTTCCATCATCATTCAACCCATATCACCATACTACAATTGTACAATACTAAGATGGATTACTAGTATGAATGGCTACAACTATCAGTCAGGCACCTTTAATTAAAATATTGCTTGTACATGTACATTGATATCATATATAGAACCAATTTACATCCCTCATTATACCTTCAACAAATTACACTTATAAAAACAAATTCATGTATTACTGAAAGCCATTGTTTTCTCTTATCTCCTCATTCATTACTACTTACTTCTTGTTACGTATCCTTCTCATTTTAATCATATAGATTAAGCATCCCAAAAATTGAAACATACAAGATACGAATAGATTATTCATCATTCTTGCTATCACTACAAGAATTTATTTCATATCACACTTCACTCATATTGTATTTCTCCTTTTGTTCAAAACACACCTCTTATATTTCAAATCTATTTCTTACCCTTTGCTCTGAATCGTTTCCATATTGTTTATCTACCTTTCAAATTAGCTACCTTTAAACCATGGATTACTATCAGTGCTAGTTTCATCTCATAGTGCAAATTTCATGATCTTGTTTTATAGAGATACTAGTATTCAAGGTCAAATCACTAGTGATATCCTTTGAACTACTACAACTCTAAACATTCTAGGATTCGGTCCTCATCCGTAAGATGATGTTTTTATGATATGACTTTACTCCCATAATTTGAAATCCAAACTTTGGATCTCACAAGTTTTAATAAAGTCTTCCATATCTCATCACTTGAATTTCCTTTCTCTTACTTGGACATTCAGCTAGATTACATTCTCAATTTACTCTGCTAGGGTTTCATCATCATATTGTGTGTCATTATTACATTCACTACATGTCTCTACCATGGTGGTTATGCATCATATATGATTCATTTTCTTATCACTTCATCCCACATTGGTCTCATTAAAGAAGATATGAAAGAGAAGATGATTCTAAGACTTAAAATTCTTATCTTCAAACATTCCCTTTATACATTTGTCATATGTAGGTTTAATTTGTTATCAACAAGGATACTTGACTAACTAGCACTTGCTTGAATCTCCTAACCTCTTTCTTTTATAATCTATCTTACCCCATCATGTTTCAAACCCTTCCTTACTTTTCATAATCCTCTTACCATATACTATTCTTCCACCAATCATCTTTGACTTCAAATGTTTCTCTTATGATCATGTTGCTAATTCATGTGTATGATCATGTATATCATGTTACATATATTTCTTTATATCCTTCTATTAATTTGAAGTTGAGATTCTAAATCAATAATCTCTCTACTAGTTTCACCTCATGTTTAATACATTACATATCCTTGATTTTAAATCAAATGGCTCATGCATGGATCAAACTTAGTTTCTCTTTCAATCAAGTTTTTCCTTCTTGAATGTAGTCTACCTTTGTATGACTTATTCATTTGTTAAACTACACTTTTGTTTTTCATATTTTAGAAACTAGTTTGTTGTTCTATAGAGACTTGGAATCCAAAGGTAGTAAGGATGAATGTATTAACTTCACAATAAAGGTATACATTCCATGCTCTCAATTATATCATAACCCTCATTCCTTAATCAAGCTCATCATTTTCAACATTTATCTTTGTTTTAACTTAGTTTCTTATCCTAGTCTTATGATTTACATGTTCATCTAATTTTCTTTACTTTAACTCTTCTGAAGACTCTTCACTTATATTTACTTATTGTCTACTTACTCTTTTCTTCTATTTCCCCTTTTCTTTGGAGTACATAAAAACATTATACTTGATTATATGATCCATTTCTCATGATTGATTCTTACTATCTTGGCCCTTACATACTTTTCTCATATTTTTTTTGTATATTTCATATTCAAAGTTCATATAATACTAAACATTAAACTTAATCTGAACCTTATGTCGTGTTCCTTTATTCCCAATTTAGGGTTTCTCATATGAGGCCCCAAATTTGGATCACAGATATCAGTTCCAACTGATTCTTAGCTATTCTAATTTTTCCCATATGTTTCAACATCTTAGTGTATGTACATTCTCACTATGATGTGGGTCTAATTTATCCAGAGTCTACTCTTATTATACTATTAATAGGAGTCATTAGATCCCAGTAACGCATCCTGCCAGCTGGACTAGGCTAAACCTATAGTCCTGAAGCCAAGAGCTACTCAGGATTAACCAACTCCTATTAATCTCAAACTTGTGGAAAGAATATCCACTTAGGGCAAACTCATTTAAACATAACTTCTGGTCTACTTAATACAAAGAATATAAATAGTAACTGAATCACTTCATGATACACAAGAATATAAAAGAACCATATATATTCTACAAACTGATAATCTGAATTCATATATACGAGAATTTGTATTGATCTCCAATCAAAGAAGCAATATATAGCAAGAGTTGTAGCCCATTCTATATTTAAGATCTTACTTCTTCATTACTTTCGGTCTCCTAACCCTAATATTTCTAGGGTTTCTCCCTAGCCCATCCTTCCTCTTAATACCTGGCCAGGGCATCCAGAGAAGAATAGACAGAGTAGCTTGATACTGGTCAATCTAAGTATTCAGATACCGGTCAATCTAAGTATTCAGATCCCGGGCCAGGGTATCCAAATACCCAAACTTCCTAGAGCTATACACACATCACCTCCTATGTTCCACACTTATAACTCTAACTTTTTATCCTAATGGTCCCTGACGACCCAACCTAAGCTCGGATACCAAAGCTGTCACACCCACATCCCATGATTTCCACTAATCATGAGATTAGGGCATGACTATGAGGATTACACTTAATACAAAGTTCACTATTGATTTTTCCTTTTTCTTTTATTTAAAACTTCCTTTTATTTCAAACTCTTTGTTTTCTAGCATCCAATCACATAAACAAACTTTACAAGAGAATTAAACTTTTATTACTCTAATATGATCTCAACATTAATGATACACATCCATACATGCATTCCGTTTCTCACACTTCCATGTACATACGACATGATAATCATATACATTCTCTCTTATCAACGAAACATAGATACAAAACATCATTTATAACTCTCTCACATCTATACAAGGACCTAGAGAGACAGGGACTGACTAAACTTAATTAATTATCTCATACTTAACTCATGAGGTAGATCTACTATGATGCTTTGACCTTCTTTAAGTCCACATGGTTTCCCTAAAATTTTTGAGTAGAGGGGTGAGCCTACTCGCTCAGTGAATGAGTACCTCAAAGAAACCGTCTAAAGCACTGATATAATTACAGATATACCTTTGAGCAACTGATATCAATTATAACAACAGTAATTACTACACTGAGCAGATCTAAAACAATAAAGTTCAAATAACAGAGAATGTAAATATTGCATTTAAAGAACAACTACTATGAAACTGTACTCAAATCTTTCTTAACTCTTTTTATTTATAAGAAACTCTTTAAAAGCTTGTGCCCTGATCATATGCAGTGTTCTCTACATATGAAGACTCGTAGTGCACTACGATCACACCGTACAAGACTTAGGTGACACCCCAGGATAGCTAAGTCTGACTACTCTCTGGTCTGCAATGGGAAAAAAATGGCTCTCTGGCCTCGGCACACCTATTATGCCATAAAACTGGACTCCTCCTCTAACCTGAGCACACAAGAGGAGAGTCAAGACACCTATTGGATTTTCTATACTCTCGTGCCACCGAAATCTCAGGTTGATGTTGGACACTACATATTGTATTTAAGGAGACTTCCACTCGGGCTTCGTTCCCCATACTACCTGGTAGTACGTTTTGACCCACGTATATTGGACACTGCCAGGGTTAGTTCATTTCACCCCTAAGGCACAAACCTCTCATAGGGGTTCTATGGTGTTCATGGCCCCTAAGTCTATTATTTTATTATTCTTGGAAAGCTCTTACTATATTGTATCTTTTCCTTATTTATACTTGATTTTGGTATCTCTATGGTACCGCGTCTATTTATTTGAAGTTTATAATACAAAATGTATATCATCCTAAACTTGGCAGAGTAGTATATTCAAAACACTACAATATTCTAAGTAATCATCATACTATACATACTGGCAGACGAAAATTCTTAAATAAACAAAATACATGTCAACTTGGCACTTTATACACTAGAATCATGCAATTGAAATGTTAAGCATCACCACATCTCATACTGAGAACATTGATATCACAATACTTGATTCATTGAACACCCTATCCTTAGGGTTTCATTTACCTCATTCACTTATCAAATGGCTCTCATAAGGATTTCGTACGACATAAACATTCACTGAATAAAGACTGCTTAAATCATATACAATCAATATATGTATGAAACCTTGGAACTGAGCTGAATTTAGGTTTCCATGCCATTCACTGAGATATCATGCATCAAGAATAAAATTGAATAAATAAAGTCTATCATGTCAAGAAAATCCCTTCAAATGGATTTCACAATATCTATTCATAAATATCCAACTTTCCTCACATCTAGGGTTTCACCCTCTTTACTAAGATATCAAACAAACACTATTCACCTTAAATGAAATCCAAGATCGTATCTGACATATAGGTACTATGAATTCAGATAAATAATCATTCATAACCAAGGGGATCCAGATAAACAAATTTCTCTATTTAATTATACAACAATTTCAGTCAGAGACAAATTCCCTATATTTCAGTTTACTCTTATAACCTCTGTGAATACCTACATAATTCTCATTAGGATGTACTGTATACATTTCTAATATGATTTTATCATCTGAAATTCATTCAAATAGAGGAAGATTCCATTTCATATCATTTTGCAACAACTTAGATCAAACACACAATTCAGGGTTTGTAATCGCATGCTGAGCAATTGAAGATTATGGACGATTTAACAAATTTTTGTGCAATATACTATTTAAGTGAAGTTTTCACTCACCCTAAGGTGTGAAAACACCTTAAAAACACAGATCATCCCTGAAAATCTTGATCTCATATCATACCCCTTTCAATTCACCCAATTCTTCTTCCTTTCAACTCGGATACCCTAAAAATGAGGGATTATGAAGAAAGAATGAGAAAAGGACTTGATTTTATATGATTTCAAATAAAATCAGTGGAGGTATGGAATCTTTACATGTGAGAGAAGATTCACCATGAAAGGCTATGCAAAGAAGCTAAACTTACTTGATTTCATCATATCTCAGACAGAGAAACCCTAGATCAGCAATTCCACCTCTTTCTCCTCTCAAACCCTAACTCTCCCTCTCTCTCTAGGATTTCATTTCACTAGAATGAATCACGAATTATGAGAGCTCCTTGTGTGTTAGGTTGACCATATAGAGCAATTGAGCTACTTGCTTCAATTCCACATTGACTCCTCACTATACTTTCTCTTATTTCATCTGAATTTTCTATTATAAAACTATTATTGTAAATCATCTAATGAATAGCTAAAAAATCCGCCAAAAATTATGAAAATTTTATATGTTGTATATGATTGATTTCAGATCTCCATTAAAAAGTTCAGATCATTTGGAGTTACCAATAAATAATTAAAAATCAAACAATATATTGCTGAACAACATTCTATCAGCATGGTAAGTTGAAGTATATCTCAATCGAGAATGACTTTAAAAAAACATCCAAATATTCTGTAATTTTTCTCAAAAATGCATGATTGAGTTATACATACTATATCCAAATTTTAATCCAATCAGAGTTACACATAAAATACTAAAAATCATTTAGTGAGACACTATACTTATCAAATTTTGTATTCATATGTCATCAAAACCCTAATTTGGGCCGATTAGGGTTTCCAAATCTTAAACCCTAATTATGTGAATCAAAGTATGATTAAATCTTTTCATTATATTTAAAACATCAAAACTTAACAACCATCACTAATCAAGATTTAAATAATGATCAACTTAGTTAACCATACAATCATCCAAGTAAACCCTAGTTTACCAATTAAGCTCAGATGCGGTCATAACAATTCTTCCCCCCTTAAAAAGG
This sequence comes from Alisma plantago-aquatica, assembly GCA_963693085.1. Lineage (NCBI taxonomy): Eukaryota > Viridiplantae > Streptophyta > Magnoliopsida > Alismatales > Alismataceae > Alisma > Alisma plantago-aquatica. The sequence continues at coordinate 1,074,053,973 of OY856412.1, forward strand.
TTTCATCCCCAAAACATAAATATGCAAGCAAAGTACTTTCAAGGTTTATTTTAAGCTTCTAGTATCTTACATGTCTTTGTATTCTTATATTTCATACTTGAATGCAGTTTTCAACATTAAGTCCTTTAATTCTTTACTAAATCACAACATGTTTGAAATAGTTCTCAATAATATCAAACAAATTCTCTATGCCACAGTCCATCATAGGATATAGAGATAAACAACCATTTCAATATTTTCAAAATCTTGAGGTGTTACCTAAACATTGATAATCTGATCCAACTATCTCAATTCATACGGCTCAATATGTACTATTGTTCTGTATTACCTCTAAGCCACAAAAGAGAGTTCACCATGTTGTTTTGAATTTTACTATTGTGCTACTCATATAGCAAAATAGTCTTGAGTTGGAAGACTAGATTCAAAAAAAAATGTACAATACTACTCACGACATTCCCATTGGATCATGGATGCATAAGGTGAAGCATTACCATCACATTCCATACAATTCTCAAGTATGAACCCACACATAATTCAAGGTGTAACCATCGGGTTATAGCATACTAGGGTTTCAAAAAATAGTAACAGAGTACTCCATGATTGTATTAGTCATTCAAGGACTATTCATACCCAATTACCATCACTTAGTTATATTAAAGCTAGGTATAACAAGCTATACATTATTAGGATTACATATCAATACAATATGGTTATCATCTCTTCTATTCATAGGAGTGAATAGGTAAGACTACCTTATTCAGGGTAACCCTCCATTTGTTCCATCGTCATTCAACCCATATCACCATACCACAATTGTACAATACTAAGATGGATTACTAGTATGAATGACTACAACTATCAGACACCTTTAATTAACATATTGCTTGTACATGCACACTGATATCATACATAGAACCAATTTGCATCCCTCATTATACCTTCAACAAATTACACTTCTAAAAACAAATTCATGTATTACTGAAAGCCATTGTTTTCTCTTATCTCCTCATTCATTACTACTTACTTCTTGTTACTTATCCTTCCCATTTTAATCATGTAGATTAAACATCCCTAAAATTGAAACATACAAGGTACAAATAGATTATTCATCATTCTTGCTATCACTACAAGAATTTATTTCATATCGCACTTCACTCATATTGTATTTCTCCTTTTGTTCAAAACACACCTCTTATATTTCAAATCTATTTCTTATCCTTTACTCTGAATCATTTCCCTATTATTTATCTACCTTTCAGATTAGCTACCTTTAAACCCTGGATTACTATCAGTGCTAGTTTACATCTCATAGTGCAAATTTCATGATCTTGTTTTATAGAGATGCTAGTATTCAAGGTCAAATCACTAGTGATATCCCTTGAACTACTACAACTCTAAACATTCTAGGGTTCGGTCCTCATCCGTAACATGATCTTATTATGACACGACTTTACTCCCTTAATTTGAAATCCAAACTTTGGATCTCACAAGTTTTACTAAAGTCTTCCTTATGTCATCACTTGAATTTCCTTTCTCTTACTTGGCCATTTAGATAGATTACATTCTCAATTTACCCTGCTAGGGTTTCATCATCATATTGTGTGTCATTATTACATTCACTAGATGTCTCTACCATGGTGATTGTGCATCATATATCATGCATTTTCTTATCACTTCATCCCACATTTCTATCATTAAAGAAGATATGAAAGAGAATATGGTTCTGAGACTTAAAATTCTTATCTACAAACATTCCCTTAATACATGTGTCGTATGTAGGTTTAATTAGTTATCAACAAGGATACTTGACTAACTAGCACTTGCTTGAATCTCCTAACCTTTTTCTTTTATAATCTATATTACCCCATCATGTTTCAAACCCTTCCTTACTTTTCATAATCCTCTTACCATATACTATTCTTCCACCTATCATCTTTGACTTCAAATTTTTCTCTTATGATCATGTTCCTTATTCATGTGTATGATCATGTATACCATGTTACACATATTTCATTTTATCCTTCTATTAATGTGAAGTTGAGATTCTAAATCAATAATCTCTCTACTAGTTTCACCTCATGTTTAATACATTACATATCCTTCATTTTAAATCAAACGACTCATGCATGGATCAAACTTAGTTTCTCTTTCAATCAAGTTTTTCCTTCTTGAATGTAGTCTACCATTGTATGGTTTATTCATTCGTTAAACTACACTTTTGTTTTTCTTATTTTAGAAACATGTTTGTTGTTCTATAGAGACTTTGAATCCAAAGGTAGTAAGGATGAATGTATTAACTTCACAATAAAGGTATACATTCCATGCTCTCAATTATATCATAACCCTCATTCCTTAATCAAGCTCATCATTTTCAACATTTATCTTTGTTTTAACTTAGTTTCTTATCCTAGTCTTATGATTTACATGTTCATCTAATTCTCTTTACTTTAACTCTTCTGAAGACTCTTCACTTATATTTACTTATTGTCTACTTACTCTTTTCTTCTATTTTCCCTTTGCTTTGGAGTACATAAAAACATTGGACTCGATTATATGATCCATTTCTCATGATTGATTCTTACTATCTTGGCCCTTACATACTTTTCTCATATTTTTTTTATATTTCATATTCAAAGTTCATATAATACTAATAATTAAACTTAATATGAACCTTATGTCGTGTTCCTTTATTCCCAATTAAGGGTTTCTCATATGAGGCCCCAAAGTTGGATCTCAGATGTCAGTTCCAACTGATTCTTAGCTATTCTAATCTTTCCCATATGTTTCAACATCTTAGTGTATGTACATTCTCACTATGATGTGGGTCTAATTTATCTAGAGAGTCTACTCTTATTATACTGTTAATAGGAGTCATTAGATCCCAATAACACATTATGCCAACCGGACCAAGCCGAACATGTAGTCTTGAAGCCAAGAGCTACTTAGGATTAACTAACTCCTATTAATCTCAAACATGTGGAAAGAATATCCACTTAGGGAAAACTCATTTAAACATAACTTCTGGTCTACTTAATACAAAGAATATAAATAGTAACTGAATCACTTCATGATACACAAGAATATAAAAGAACCATATATATTCTACAAACTGATAATCTGAATTCATATATAAGAGCATTTCTATTGATCTCTAATCAAAGAAGCAATATATAGCAAGAGTTGTAGCACATTCTATCTTTAAGATCTTACTTCTTCATTACTTTCAGTCTCCTAACCTTAATATTTCTAGGGTTTCTCTCTAGCCCATCCTTTCTTTGCATACATCGCCAGGGCATCCAGAGAAGAATAGACAAAGTAGCTTGATACTGGTTAATCAAAGTATTTAGATACCAAGCCAGGGTATCCAAATACCCAAATTTCCAAGAGCTATAGACACGTCACCTCCTATGTTCCACACTTATAACTCTAACTTTCTATCCTAATGGTCCATGACGACTCAGCCTAAGCTCTAATACCAAAGCTGTCACACCCACATCCCACGATTTCCACTAATCATGAGATTAGGGCATGACTATCAGGATTGCACTTAATACAAACTTCACTCTTGATTTATCCTTTTTCTTTTATTTAAAACTTCCTTTTATTTCAAACTCTTTGTTTTCTAGCATCCAATCACATAAACAAACTTTACAAGAGAATTAAACTTTTATTACTCAAATATGATCTCAACATTAATGATACACATCCATACATTCATTCTGTTTATCACACTTCCATGTACATACTACATGATAATATAATACATTCACTCTTATCAAGCAAACAAAGATACAAAACATCATTTATAACTCTCTCACATCTATACAAGGACCTAGAGTGACTGGGACCGACTAAACTTAACTAATCTCATACTTAACTCATGAGGTAGATCTACTCTGATGCTTTGAACTTCTTCAAGTCTACGTGGTTTCCCTAAAATTTTTGAGTAGAGGGGCGAGCCTACTCGCTCAGTGAATGAGTACTTCAAAGAAACAGTCTAAATCACTGATATAATTATAGATATACCTTTGAGAAACTAATATCAATTATAACAATAGTAATTACTACACTGAGTAGATCTAAAACTATATAGTTAAAATAACAGAGAATGTAAATATTGCATTTAAAGAACAACTACTACAAAACTGTACTCAAATATTTCTTAACTCTTTTTATTTATAAGAAACTCTTTAAATCTATATGTTCATATTTTAGCTTATGCCCTGATCATATGTAGTGTACTCTACATATGAATACTCGTAGTGCACTACGATCACACCGTACAAGACTTAGCTGACAACCCAGGATAGCTAAGTCTGACTACTCTCTGGTCTGTAATAGGAAAAATGGCTCTTTGGCCTCGACACACTTATAATGCCATAAAAATGGACTCCTTCTCTAACCTAAGCACACGGGCAGAGAGTCAAGCCACCTATTGGTGATTCTGTACTCTAGTGCCACCAGAATCTTTGGTTGATGTTGGACACTACATATTGTATTTAAAGAGACTTCCATTAGGGCTTCGTACCCCATACCACCTGGTAGTACGTTCCGACCCCCATATACTGGACACTGCCAGGGTTAGATCGTTTCACCCCTAAGGCGCAGACCTCTCATAGGGGTTCTACGGTGTTCAGGGCCCCTAAATCAATTATTTTATTATTCTTGGAAAGCTCTTACTATATTGTATCTTTCCCTTATTTATACTTGACTCTGGTATCTCTATGGTACCGCGTCTATTTATTTGAAGTTTATAATAAAACATGTATATCATTCTAAACTTGGAAGAGCAGTATATTCAAAACACTGTAATATTCTGTGTAATCATCATACTATACATACCGGTAGACTAAAATTCTTGAATAAACAGAATACATGTCAACTTGGCACTTTATACACTAGAATCATGCAATTGAAGTGTTAAGCATCACCACATCTTATACTAAAAACATTGATATCACAATACTTGATTCATTGAACACCCTATCCTTAGGGTTTCATTTACCTCATTCACTTATCACATGGCTCTCATAAGGATTTCAGACGACATAAACATTCACTAAATAAAGACTATTCACCTTAAATGAAATCCAAGATAGTATCTGACATATTGGTACTATGAATTTAGATAAACAATCATTCATAACCAAGGGGATCCAGATAAACGAATTTCCTATTTAATTATACAACAATTTCAGTTATAGACAAATTCCCTATATTTTAGTTTACTCTTATAACCTCTGCGAATACTTAGGGAATTCTCATTAGGATGTATTGTATACATTTCTAATATGATTTTATCATATGTAATTCATTCAAATAGAGGAATATTCCATTTCATATCATTTTGCAACAACTTAGATCAAACATACAATTCAAGGTTTGTAATCACATGCTGAGCAATTGAAGATTATGGATAATTTAATAAATTTTCATGCAATATACTATTTAAGTGAAGTTCCCACTCACCCTATGGTGTGAAAACACCTTAAAAATGCAGTTCATCCCTGAAAATCTTGATCTCATATCGAATCCTTAGCAATTCACCCAATTCTTCTTCCTTTCAACTCAGAAAATTTTATTTGTTGTTTATGATTGAGTTTTAGTTCTCCATTAAAAATTTCAGATCATTTGGAGTTACCAATAAATAAATAAAAATCAAACAATATAATGATGAACAACATTCTGTCAGCATGGTCGGTTGAAGTATATCTCGATCGAGAATGACTTTAAAAGAACATCCATATATTCTGATTTTTTTCATTAAAATGCACGATTGAGTTATACATATTATATCCAAATTTGAATCCAATTAGAGTTACATATAAAATATTAAAAATCATTTAGTGAGACACTATACTTATCAAATGTTGTATTCATATGTCATCAAAACCCTAATTTGGGCCGATTAGGGTTTCCAAATCATAAATCCTAATTATGTGAATCAAAGTATGATTAAATATTCTCATTATATTTAAAAATCAAAACTTAACAACCATCACTAATCAAGCTTTAAACAATGATCAACTAAGTTAAGCATACAATCATCCAAGTAAACCCTAGTTTATCAATTAAGCTCAGATGTGGTTATAACACACGATGGCCTACCTAAATAGTCAAGTTGTGGGTGATTAGCCAAAGTTGACTTATGATTTGATGAAATATGGATCTTGGCCCACTAGAATATTGTATGCTACAATATTCCAGATTGATATTGAGGGCTATCAATTGGATTAAAATATTGGAAGCAATAATAATTAAAGACCTAATTAACATTGTCAAATTTTTAAATCAAATCAAATCCAAAAGGATTTTTGACATGCAAATTTTCTCTTGTAGAATAAAATGACAAACAAATCCAATTTGAAATTGGTCCTAAAGAAGGACAAAGTTGATGGGAGAAATTTCCACAATTGGTTTTGGACTTTGTGAAGGGTTCTCAACAAAGAGTGCAAGTTCTATGTCCTTGGAAAACCAGTGCCAAAAATACCTTCTCCTGATGCACCTTGGGCACAAGTGGATGCTTAAGGAAGCATGCCAATGATGCCTTAGAGATAAAGTACCTTATGCTTAGCTGCATGAACTATGCGTTGCATGAGCAGTGTGAAGACATGGGTGTCCTTGAGATGGTAACACATCTTAAGAAAGTGGCACTTTGTCTTATGAAGAAAGAAAGGAACAATATCCTAAAGGTGTTGCTTGAGTCTAGAATGATAGAGGGAACCTCAATAGAAGAACATGTGCTCAATGTGATAGGATATGTGTATCATATTAAATAATTGGGATTCACCTTGAGCCAAGAGTTGGCCACAAATATGATTCTAAAGACTATGCCAGAATCATATAGCCACTTTATTGCATGTTATCATGTGACTAATACGGTTGGACAGATGTCTGACTTTCTTTCCATGTTGATTCATACTAAATAAAAATTAAATAAGGACACGACTGTGATGGTGATCAATGGAGCCGAGTCCAAGGATCAAAGCAAGACCGAGAAGAGTTCTGAGGTCAAGCCTAGATCCATGTCTTCAACACTCAAGATAAGGAGAAAGAAAAGTACAAGAGGAACTCATCCTTTGTACTTAAAGACACTCATGAAGAAGAAGATGAGGATGGTGATCTCCACTTTAGGTATATACATTATTGAGATTATCTACTTCATCATCATAGGTACTAGATACTAGATGTGGATTTGCATATGTTCTCATATGCAGGATCTGAAAGGAAAGGCCTTTGGGAAAAGGTGAGGTGAAACTATGAGTTACTAATGGCACAAGAGTTGTGGTCAATGCAGTTGGACCCTATAGTATATCTCTACCCACATGGCTTGTAATAGAGTTAAAAAACTGCTATTATGTAGCTGCTATAAACAAGAATATCATTTCTGTATATTGTATGGACAAGGATGCATTTGAATTCCATATTAAAAATGGTCGATGTTCTATTTCAAAAGATGGAATCTTTTATGGTAGTGCCCCAATGTCTTATGGTCTTTACTTGTTATATCTAAAGATATATATATATATATATATATATATATATATATATATACATATATATACATATATATATATATATATATATATATAATGTTAATACCAAAAGACTAAAAGTCAACAACTCAAACAAAACATACCTTTGGAATTTTTTTCTAGGGCACATAAATGAGAATCACATATGTAGACTCCATAAAGATGGTTATCTAGACTCTTTTGATCTGGAATCATTAGAGACATGTGAATCTTGTTTGTTGAACAAGATGGCTAAGACCCCTTTCACTGGTACCAATGAGAGGGCTAGTAATCTATTAGGACTCATACATACTGATGTGTGTGGACCTTTTAGAACAACTGCTAGAGGTGGGTATCAATACTTCACAACCTTTACTAATGACTTTAGTAGGAATGGATATGTTTATCTAATGAAAAATAAGTCAGAAACTCTTGAAAAGTTCAAGGAGTTTATGAATGAAGTAAAAAACCAACTTTATAAAAGTATTAAGGAACTTCATTCTGATTGAGGTGGAGAATACTTAAACCAAGAGCTTGAGAACCTTCTTAGAGCCCATGGGATTGCATTCCAGTGGACTCCGCCTGGAACACCTCAACATAACGATATGTTAGAAAGAAGGAATCACACATTACTAGATATGGTGTGATTGATGATGAGTTTATCTAAGATTTCAAATACCTTATGGGCGTATGCTCTTGAAACAGCCACATTTACACTAAACCGAGTACCGTCTAAATCAGTTCAAAAGACACCATATGAGATATAGACTGGGAAACGTCCCAATATGTCTTTTATGAGGATTTGGGGATGTGAAGCTTATGTTAGCAATATGCTTCCTGAGAATCTTGGGCCTTAATATGATAAATGTTATTTGTTGGATATCCTAATGAAACTAAAGGATATTACTTTCATTCCATATCTGACAGCAAAGTGTTTGTTTCCAGAGATATTGTTTTCCTAGAAAAGGAATTTATTTCCAAAGGAATTAGTGGGAGAAAAGTGGAACTCGAAGAGGTTAGAGGCAAATAAGAAAGCATTGAACCAATAGATGTACAAGAGGAACAAAGAGAATTACAAACAGTTGTGGAATCTCACATTCATCAAGTAACACAAGAGCCTCATAGATATAATAGGGCATGCCTTGAGCCTGAGAGATTTGGATATCTTGTAACTCAGGAAGGCAGTGAATTGGTCATATATGATGAGCCAATATCCTATAAATATGCTATTGAGGGACCAGAGTTTGATAAATGCTTGAGGCCATGAGATCTGAGATGGAATCCATGTATACAAACAAATTATGGACTTTAGTGGATCCACATGAAGGGGTAAAACACATAGGGTGAAAGTGGGTCTTCAAGAAGAAGACAAACATGAATGGAAAAGTATAAACCTATAAGGGAAGATTGGCTGTAAAGGGTTTCAGACAAGTTTAAGGTGTTGACTATGATGAAACTTTTTATTACTGGCCATGGTTAAACCCATCAGGATCATGCTTGCTATTGCCGCTTATCATGACTATGAGATTTGGAAGATGGATGTTAAAACCACATTCCTTTACAAGAATCTTCTTGAGGATATGTATATGACACAATCTGAGGGTTTTGTAAATCCAAAGGATGCAAATAAAATTTTTAAGCTATAAAGGTCAATCTATGGATAGAAGTAAGCATCTCGGAGTTGGAATCTTCATTTTGATGAGACAGTCAAAGGGTTTGGATTTAATCAAAATGATGATGAACCTTGTGTGTACAAGAAGGTTAGTGGGGGCATAGTGACATTCCTCGTATTATATGTAGATTACACACTACTGATGGGGAATGGCATCCCTACTTTACAAAAGGTAAAGACATGGCTTAGAAATACATTATCTAAGAAAGACTTGGGAGAAGCATCCTACATATTGAGGATATAGATATATAGAGATAGATCAAGAAGGCTTCTTGGAATAAGTCAGAGCACATACATTGACAAAATGTTGAAGCAGTTCAGCATGGAGAACTCAAAGAGAGGAAACCTTATTGTGCATCATGGTGTCCCCATCTCTGGAGCTCAATGTCCCAGTTTTTGTGAAGAAAGGGAACACATAAGTTTTATTCCGTATCTCTCAAAAATTGGATCAATCATGTATGCAATGTTGTGCACCCATCTAGACGTCTCGTATTCCTTGAGCATGATGAGTAGATATCAGTCAAATCCAGGTGATGCTCACTAGATAGTTGTGAAGAACATCCTCAAGTACTTGAGAAGGACTAAGGATAAGTTCTTGGTCTATGGAGGAGAGGAAGAGTTGGTGGTAAAGGGTTGCACTGATGCAAGCTTACAGACTGATCAAGATGATTACAAGTCACAATCAAGATTCATGTTCTTCCTCAACAACAGAGCTGTAAGTTGGAAGATTTCCAAGCAAGAGACAATTGTCGATTCTACAACAGAGGCCAAGTATATTGCTACATCTAGTGCAGCAAAGGAGGTTGTATGGATCAAGAAGTTCATTGCATAACTTGGGGTCATTCCAAGCATCAACGAGTCAATCAACCTATATTGTGACAACAATGGAGCTATTTCCCAAGCTAAGGAACCCAGATCACATCAGTGCTCAAAGCATATATAAAGGCAATTACATCTCATATGAAAGATCGTGCAGTGTGGAAATGTAAAGATTTGCAAAGTACCAACTAAGAATAATGTTATTGACCCCTTGATAAAGGCACTTTCACAACAAAAGCCTGATGGTTATGTTAGATCACTTGGAATATGATTCGTAGGTGATTGGTTCTAAGTGGAAGTGGGATTCTATTGGTATGTATGCCTAGAGAGCCAAGCATGTGGTGATTGTAATGACATAAATGTATATGATTTGATTAATAAATAAAAGGCAAGCTTCCAATTTATTCTATTTTATTCAGTTATGAGATAATGATGTAACATTATAAATGTCTAGAGATTAATATTACTCAATGACGTCTGTCTTCAAGCACATAACTTGGAAAAATGAGATCATACAAATGTTAAGAGTACATATGCATATTCGCATTATGTCCCTAATCGGTTGTTATTGTGGAAGGTTAATAGACAAAAATAACACATAAGATTAGAGTATAAGTTGGTTGATGACAAAATATCATTTTTCATGATATGGTAATATCAAACCAATCAAACAGATACATGTTAGAGAACAATGTATCGGACAGACCCGTTGCGAGACAGACACATGTAATCCATCATCATGGAAGTCATAGTCAACTCTCCCAGTGATGGTGGTGGTTATGGTTCTTAGACCTAAAATCATTGCACTCATCACACATCATTGGGTACACTTTGACATCATCAAACACAGTCCTAAAACATGGGTTATTATAATAGTGATAATTTGGACGACTTTGACACATGGGGATAGACTGTGAAAGATAGAGATGGGATTTGTCCCTCCTACTGGAGTTTGATGTTCTAGGCCTCTTGATTAGAGAGACCGAGAAATGCGTGGCCATGCACATGTGAGTCCATTTCTCACCAATCTTGAAAAAGTCTAAAGTTTCATGGAAGAAGAAGCAGTTAATCGTCCGCTACTTCTAGGGATCCAAAAAAATAATGATATTGAGCTTACATATATCTCAGACAGTGTGCACTTGGTTCAAGGAACAAAATTGAATGATGAAGAGGATGACTTCTCCATGCCTCAATTTCAATATGGACATTAGTGAAAAAGGAACTATGCAAGCACTACAACATCATACACAGATTGTAGGCTGAAATTATTCCCCAACTTTCCATTTACTTGGGTAGCATTGATGTGTGACTAGTCACCACTCATTGCTTGTGATGTCATAAGTTGTTATGGACATTCACTGCCAACATAATATGGGATCTATAGGGCCACAAACATAGGTCTCAACCTAGAAGAGGAGTTTCATTTTAAATGACAATTGAATTAAGTACTAAAGTGTTTAAGTATTTGATTTATGCAACATATAGGCTGACTACACTACCAAACACCCCTCTCAAGTGTTGAGACAGCCGTCTGGAGTGCCAAGTGGCCATCTCAAGTGTTGATATGGGCATCTAAGGAGTCATTCCTGATTCAAGTTGAAATTGTCTTTGGATGAACCGACTGGCCCATATTAGCTCACCAGATGACCATTTGGGTGAGTGAGATGGCCGTCTCACATGGGTGAGATGGTCCAATTCAGTTGAGGGAAGGTTCTAGAAATTTCCAAATTTATTTTAGTTGTACATTACATGTTGTGTAAGGAATTAATATGGGATATTAACTGAAAAAAATTGCCAATTTCATGCGCATCTGGGAAAGTCCCATACGACTATTTGGACTGAGCCAGTCGACCGTCTGGTGTGCCAAATGGCTGTTTGGGTGTTCACAGGTTGTGAAAATTCCAGAATTGTTGTGAAAATTCAAGATCTTCCTGCCCCTTCCACTCCCTCATCGAATGGGAACCTACACGTAAACCCCACCTATAAATAGAGGGGTACTGGGCACTTCCTAAAACACAACACAGACAATTGAGAATTGGTTTCTCTAAAAAACATTGTCCTCTCTAGTTGTGGTAACCACGAGCGTCCAAGCAAGTTCTACCTGACTACAGAGGAATGACAAGGGAGAGAGCAATTGAAATCATTGTTGTGGTAGAGTAAGTTGGTGACTAGTACACCAACAATAGGGACAAATCCTTCCTGTCCATTCTAGCAGAACGGCAGGAGTTCTAGGCGGTCGGTGTGGACTTCTCTATAGGTGGGAATTTGTTGTCTACCGCTAGGAGGACAATGTCAACCAACATTCTGTAATAAGAGGATCTGTTGAATAATACGATGTTTGTGGCTGAAGTCCATGGTGCAGACTAGGAGACACAACAGTCAAACGAGTCTCAGTGCAACTAGAAATTCGAGTTACACATCTACAATGATGAGGATTGTTGCTAGGCTTGCTCCAGGACCAGGTATATCCTCAAAACCATCCTTCATGCATTATATTTATTTATGTGATCTGTTGGTTATGGGGAATATGGTAGATACATTTTTTGTTTCCGCTGCATGCTCTATTGCCATATTTCCCTACATATGTCACCTGAGTTCTTCCTTATGATCTTGAAACAACTTTGGAGGACAAAGTATCCTGCATTGAATTTATTATTATGTAACATGACCCACAAGAAAAATAAATCTTTCTTCCGACATACACCTTGTGTTTCCTTCCTAAAAAAACACAAGTGCTAAGGAGCGTGTGAATGTAGCAGAAAATGGTGTCGTGGATATGTGATGTCCTGACAAGAGTGGCTTCATGCATTGTATCTTTAGTTATTTGTCCAAAAATCATAATTATCAAAGGTATCAAGCATCGATATACTCTCTCCATAGGTAGAGTGATATGCCTCACAAAATTGTTCGAAAGTTAATTTATAGCCATGCCCAAGAAGTCAGAAAGTAATTATACCAAAAGGTTCAGCTGGCTTATTTGGGTCTTCTACCATTTTCAAAGTAGTTATAAATTCATAAGTCAATCTCAGATTTGGGAAGCTTACATTGAAATATATATGTTTAAGTCCAACCTCCTCAAGAAATCCTTGTACTTCCTCATGGAAACCCAATGTGTCCATTGTCTCAGTATAAGCAAAGCACATAGGAAGAATATAAGTGTGATCAATTTGATACATTATGTCTTATTCAGTAGTAACATTGAACTGAGCTTAGGAGACATATGAAGGGGATGAAGAAGAGCTCTTGCGTCTGTGGCGCTTTGATGCTTGCTTGATAGGAGCCATGAAATTTAAAGGAAGTGTTGTTGGGATAGGAAACACAACGTGTGCAAAGAAGAAACATGGCATGTCGTAGTGTGTTGGGGTGAGGAAGAAGAGCAGAAACAAGGTCTAGAGGAATGGGCTTACGATGCGTCTCTAGGCTTCAAGAGGAGCTTGAATGAAAATTTAGTGATGAGTTTGAGCTGGAGCATATTTTTCTTTCTTAGATGCCAGGTTTTCTTATTGAAGAAGGATCGACGAGGATGGTTCTTTGCATCGAGTTGCATGGAGGAGTACACTGATGAAGGTATTTGCTCGATGACAGTGGCTCTAAGGTGCTAGTTGTTGCTGTAATGGTAGTGACACTGAGGATGTGGGGGCGTTGCTATGACAGATGGGGTTGTAGACCATGATGATGCTGAGATGCGTATGATCGACAGAAAGGGGAATGATGAATGAAGAAGGCTATGCGGACAACAAAGAAGATGCTTCAACTACTATAGATCATATCATGTTGGAGCAGTTGGTAGTGTCAAAGACTCGAAATAGATATCTAGGGAAAAGTGTATGAATGAAATCGGGTTGAGAAACCCAATTTCAGACCCTCATGCACATTGTGTTAAATGAAATAAACATTGTGTCTTCATTGTGCATCAATGTTGCCCTTTATTATTTCATCCCATTTGAAAATAACACATCGTCTCTAGAAAAATACATGCCATGCTTACCTTTATAGAAAAACTCTATAAAGTCATACCAATGTAGGACATGTCGTGCCTGAATATATGCATGTTGTGCTTTGATCTAGGTGAAAATATAGAAATAAAGCCCTTTCAAGACATGTCGTGTTGAGAAAGGCACACACCATGTCATATGGTCACAAGAACATCCAGGAAATATACACAAGATTCACATGCCACATGTATAGTCCATCATGTCGTATATACCTCCAGATGAACACTTGACAATTTCCTTCAAATCAGGCATGTCATGTCGATTTATGTCATGCTGTGTTACAACTTTATAGAACTCCTGGAATGTCTGTCATACAACACATACATCATGTATAGGTTTTCACATGCCGTGTCATCTAAAATGAATAGTTGAAGATTGTTTATCTGAATATGACACACCATGTCATTTGTTTAACACGCCATGTTGGAGCTGAAATGTTGCAACAAATTGATTTTTCTTTGTTTTCTGTTGATCCTGCAATGATGTTGGCATATAATCTTTGAGGGCCTAAATTTTTTACATGCATCCATGAACAAGTTTATTTCGAAAAGAAAATGTTCTTGAGGAAATATCATAAAGAAAATATATCCTAAGGGTGGGGTCAACTCCCACAAAGGTCATTCATTTAGAGTCTGGAGTCCAACTTGGGTTTTCTTCAACAAATGTTAGTGAGGGAGCATAAACTCCCTTTTCAATATTTTCTCCTTCTAAATATAGCTTGCACCTTTGGCAATTGACTTTGAACATTGATTGTTTCCCTTGGAGATCAACAGTCCCACATGGAAAGATCTTCAACATAAGGAATGGTCCAGACCACTTGGAATGTAGCTTGCCTGAAAAAAAGCTTCAACCTGGAGTTAAAATTAGCACTTGATCTCTTCTAGTGAAGTATTTTCTTTTAATACGTCCTATGGTGCCATGCCTTTATTCTTTCTTTGTAGATTTTTGCATTTTTATATGCATCTAGACAGATTCTTCAAGATCTTAGAGTTGCAACAATCTCTTTTGTCCTGCTTTCTTCAAGTCAATGTTCAAAAACTTAATTACCCATAGAGCCTTGTGCTCTAACTCCAGAGGAAAATGGCATGAATTGCCATAAATCAGCTTGAATGGTGTTGTGCCAATAGATGTTTTGAATGTTGTTAAGAATGCCCATAGTGTGCCATCCAACTTGAGTGCTATAGAGAAGTGAAACCACTCCTCTACTAGAAAGAAAACACTTCATCCCTTGAACCAAACACCAGATAAAAATTTTCGCCAAAGGGATGGAGATCAATTCATTCAACATGTAAGTATCATTACACAATGAGTAGCAGTGAAAAAGAAAAATTATCTAACAACTTACAAGGCATAATACAACACTTCACCACATATGGGTGTCCAAAAAGGAAAACTAACACATAAACCTAAGATCAAGCCGAGGGTCATCTAACCACCTCTTCAAGTCTCCCAAAAGCTCGACTACAAGTTTGGTGTCGAGGTTCACCTCTCCTTGATCTACCTGGGGTTGGAAGCATACCCAACAAAAGAAAAAGAAAAGAGGATACATCAGCAAAAAGTTGGTATGTGTATACTAAAGAAAACTTGAGAAATATATGGCAATAAGAACATCAAATATAAATGCTTCCCATGCAAAAGAAAAGAACTACCCACACGGGCATAAAAGATAAGATTCATAACAAAAGAGATACTTGCCATATGTAAACAATAGAGAAGTGCCACATGCACATATCATGACCAACATACTACATACATGTGTGATAAGCATAACACTAGAATATTATAAGAGACAAAGGTGGCTTAGAATCACACATCTTGAACCTGATGGGACATGGGCCAAGAATCACACATCTTGAACCTAGTGAGACATGGGCCAGGAATCACACATCATGCCCTGGCATGGGGAATCACACATCCACCATCCAAAATATCACAATGTTGCCACAAATGATAATGAGACAAAACTAATGCAATTATACTACTCTAGGGTTACTGAATCACATAGCAGGTAAATGTAGTGGCAAGTAGAAAAGTATAGTCAAACATTATACAAGATTTTCTATATTACACAATGGACAACATATGAAACCACCAATAAACCTCCACATCACAGTGGGCATATACCATCGACAAGATCATCATGTATCATATCACAAGGTAAGATGCCAAGAGATTATCCAAGATCACAATAACCAAGATAGTTCACATGAACCATGATTACAAGAGATAAGACATATTGTGTAGGCTCAATTTCAAGAAAAGATAGGTGAATTGCTCAATATAGAGGAATAGGGGATACAACATACCTCAATATCAAAGTCCAAAAGTCCAAATCACTTCTGGATCCAAATCTAGGTCACCAAAGAGACTATTAAACACATATATATATTTTATGTCAATTTCATACATATAAACCAAACCCTAAAAACCATCTTTTTATCATTACATGAATTATGTTATGAAAACCATTCCATATTTTATTTTATATTATTAGGAATCCAAAACATATTTTATTATATTTTTCTGACTTGCAGGTTATTAGTTATGATTTTTATAAGTTAATCCTTATTTAATTAGATCCATTGAAAACACATGTTATTAATCTTTTTATTTAGTCATAAAAAATTATTCCACTAGATAGATGTTATTTTTCTGATTCCAACGAATATTTTTCCATAATTTTCTGATAATCTGATAATTAGTTATAAATTTTTTATTGTCGACCAATCAGATAATTAGTTAATGCCACGTAGGCGAGAAAATCCTCAAAAGCAGGTCGGGCCCGCAAGACTTGGCCCAATGAATGCCGACTAAGTCAGCGAGTCAATGGCTCACTTGACTCATCCCAAAGCAAGAGACCAGAACACGAAAAGATGATATTACCCTCTACCGTGAAACAAAACAGAAGGGCTGAGAAGGGCACAACGGGGAAAGCATCACAACCATTGTTCCTTCCTTGTGTCTGTGCGACTGTAGGCTTGCCAAAGAGGAACCAGGTGAAGCCGACGGTGATTGAAGCCACAAAACTCAAAACTGATGTCAGGGTTGGGACCCTGGCATGCCCCCGATCACAACAAGCCCAAACTCAGGTTGATCGGAGCACAAGGGCTCAAAAAGCATCGACCGACCAAGCTGTTGAGATCACGAAACACAGAATGGCGAAGGAAAGTGAGGTCCTCAAAGGAAACTATGTAGGGGGCACCGGCAAGCCGAGACAAAGTCAAACACAAAGAAAACAAGTGCCGAGGTGAAGAGAAACACCAAAATTGACTCGAAGGTCAGAAACCAAAGAAAAAGGGGGAAATGGAAATTCGACGTACCAGGGCACAATCAAGAAGTCCAGAAGCACATCAAGATCTCCATGAGGATGAAGAAGTGGTTGGAAGAGAGTCAGAAGGCCAAAAGCATGTGGCTGAAGTCAACGAGGTCACTACAGGGAGCCGCTTCAGGTCAGGCAAGGTCCGGAGATCCTGGGGGTTGAACAGGCTGACAAGAGCACTGGTTAGGGTCCAAGGATGGTAGAGGGCAGGTTTATATAGGGGAAAGAGGGTTGTTGAGGCTGGGGTTCCTTCGTGGAACAAGAAACAGGGGAAAAGGTGGCAATCCTAGCCGACCGAGAAAACAACACAACGAAACCCTAGAAAATATAGGATAGAAGGGAGCGGAAAGGTAAGAGGATTGCAATGGAAAGGTTGGAAAAGGAAAACGTGGTGTGGAGAGAAGGATCGGGGCGAGGGGAGACCGCGATTACTATAGCTCAAAAAAGGCAATATGACTGGAGGTAGGAGATAACTCATCCACCACCAGATCCAAAACCAAGGCCCCTTAAAGACTCCGACTTCAAACAACTGCGTGACAAACCAAGAAAAAGGAAAATAAATCCAATTAAACAAAGTGGAATCCAATAATGCATGTATTTTCTCTTTCCTCATTTAGGGGTTCTAGAATTATCTAAATTAAACCAAAATTTGCACATAAGTTAAGTTAAATGTGTAGATTCCGAATATACACTTAGTTTTGCCTTTTGGAAACCTTTAATGGAATAAATAATTAAAATGTCATTTTCTCTTTCCTCATTCAAAAGAGGTGATAATATTCCTTAAAATTTGTGAAACTTCACCCTTAAATCTTCCTAAGAGACTTGGATACGATTTTATTATTAATTTCTCAAGTTGATATTATTTATTTATTTATTTAATAAATTAGAAGATTCTACACATTTTCTCTCACCTAAATATACTCATTAATCAAACATTATCCAAATCAGTTGCAAATTTGCCCAAAGGCTTATTTTTATGTTTAAATTATGAATTTGGAGTTAGTTTTCCAATTTGAGGGCATTAAATATTTTATTTCACTTTATTGGTCTAATTCCTATTTTTCTTTTAATAAAAACTTTAATATATGCATTTATCTTCGAAATTAGGTGATACTTGACCCTTAAGTTTCTTTTAGATCAAGAAAACGAATTTGAATATCAAATTATCTCATGGTTTCCTATTAGTGATTTTTAAAACAACATATTCCTCATTATCCTCTTTTAATCCATTATATCCCATATTATCTCCAATTATTGTCCTTATTATCTCTTTTATGTGTATTTTGAGATTTCTCTCCTTTTTCATATTCTAAAAAGCACTAGAAAGTTCTAGGACGAAATATTTTATTGTTTTTATTGCTTAGTGTACAATTTGCACTTCAAGTCCATTATTAAAAACCCAACTAAAGTATTTGTGCATATAACCCTATATTAAGAATATATGGGAAATATTTATCCGATTAAGTTCTTTAATTTCTTATTATCATCCAAAACAGTCATTATTAAGTACAAAGTATTTTAGATTCTCTTAATTACTAGTATTACCTTATCCTTGTTTGGCTAAGTCAAAAGGGTAAAACTATTAGGGTAGGATTCTATTTCTGGTATGTTACAAGTGCCCAATATTTTCTTGAGCTAGAAATAGTTTTCCCTAGAATACTTTTCAGATACCTATTCGATACTTCAACTTGTCCTGCTATTTGAGGGTGATATGGAGTAGATATATTATGTATGACTCCATATTTGTTGAGTAGATTATTTAAGTGCTTTTCTATTGAAGCATGTGCCTCCATCAAATATCACAACTTGTGTGATTCTAAAATGGGAAAAGTTTATCTTTTGAAATAGCTTTGTTACATATTTTGCATCTGGGGAATGAGTAGGGACAACTTCTACCCACTTTGCTACATAATCACAAGAAACTATGATGTATATGTAGCCACATGAGGACCGGAAGGGGCCCATGTAGTCCACGCCCCATACATCAAATATCTCTATCTCAAAAATGGAGTGTAGAGGCATTTCATCTCTTCTTGATATACTACATGTCCTTTGCCATTTGTCACAATTTTTGACATAGGTGTGAACGTCTCAAAAACAATGTTGGTAAATAAAAACCTACTTGAAAAATGTTTGTAGCTATCTTCTCTCCTCCAAAGTATCCTCCATAGGAAGAAGAGTTGCATTAAGAAGTGATAGTTGGGATCTCCTCATCAGCCACACACCTCTGACTGAGCTCATATGTTCCTTGCTTGAACAATAATGGATCAACCCATTATTAAAAGTTTACATTATGTAGGAACTTCTTCTTTTGTTGATAAGTGAGATCAGGGGAAAGATGTCCGACAGAAAGGAAGTTGGCAATATCAATGAACCAAGGGACCAGAAAGAGACAATAACATATAGTCTTTGAATAGGTAGATAATCATCAATGGGGAGAGAATCTGTTGCATCTGTGTCCAAACTTCAGAGGTCATCAACAACATTGTTCTTTGTACTTTTATGTCTCTTATCTCAAGGTCAAACTCCTGAATCAATAGTATCCAATGAATAAGGTGTGGCTTCGTATATTTCTTTTTCAACAAGTACCTGATTACATCATGGTCAGTGTAGACCAAAAAATTAGACCCCACAAGATATTGCATGAATTAGTTGAAGGTATATAATATTGATATCATCTCCTTCTCCCAGGTGGCATAGTTTATTTGTGCTTCATCCAAGGTCTTTCTGGAATAATGTATGACATGGAGTTTGTTGTCTTTCCTCTGTCCTAGAATAGCACCAACAACGTAGTCACTAGAATCACACTTAAATATCAGAAGGTGCATTCCAATTCGAGGTTTATGTGATGGGGGTAGAAATCCTTCAACTGCTTGAAAGCTTTTTGACAATCATCATTGAAAACAAAATCGACATCTTGGACAAGAAGTGAGCACAATGGTTAGGAAATTTAGGAGAAAAACTTTGATAAAATGTCTGTAAAACCTTGCCTGGCCAAGAAAGATACGAACATCTTTCACATATGTGACATCTTTTGAACTATCTCTACCTTATCCCTGTCAACTTCAATACCCTTATTAGACACCACATGGCTTAGAACAACTCTGCATTGTACCTTGAAATAACACTTTTCCCAGTTGAGTACTAGGTCAACCTTTTTGTAGCGTTGAATACCTTAGATATATTTGATAAACTGTCGCCAAACAAATATCTATACACACAAAAATCATCCATAAAAATCTTCATTATTCACTCAATGAAATTAGATAAATGGCCATTATACATCGTTCAAAAGCCGTCAAAACCTTACAAAGGCCAAACGACATATTTCTATAACCATTACTCTCATAGGTGCATGCAAATCTGGTCTTTTCTTGGTTCGACGGGTATATTGTATTTGGTGAAATATAGAATAGCCATCAAAATTACAAAAATAAGAATAATTGGCTAATCTTTCAAGCATCAAATCAATGAAAGGCAAAGGAAAACGATCTTTATGAGTTGCCTTATTAAATATCCTGCAATCAAAACACATGCGCTGCCCTATGACTACACATGTTTGGATAAGTTCATCATTATACCTGTGTATGCACTACTACAAAACCTACCATTAGAGTCGGTTATTTAAAGCCTTTAGTGTCAGTTTCTAAGCGACACCTATGTGGGCGACAATAAAAGCTCACCCATTAGGCGTCAGTTCCAAAACCGATGTCCAAACTCTTCGCGCGCCACCAAAAATGCGGCATCATGGCACTATAGGCGTTGGTTATTAGATACGAAACTGACGCCCAAACCCTTCGCGCCACAGAAAGGGCGCCATCTTGGGCACTATCAGTGTCGGTATTTTACAAATAATCGACGACATATATCTTCGCGCCACAGGAGGGCGCCAACTTGGGCACTATAGGCGTCGGTTATTAGCTAATAACCGACGCCATATAACTCCCAACACGGCCGTGCTGGACAGCACGGCCATGGTGTTAAGGAAATAGACGTCGGTTTCTATTAAAAATCGACACTGTAACCTATTTGGCGTCGGTTTCATACAAATAACCGACGCCTATTGTTTTTTTTTCATTCAGCCTGCAAACCTGCTGTGGCTGGTCGCAGGATGAGAAACCTGTTCAGTTCAGTTATGAACTGCATGTTTTACGACATCCAATGATATCAGCCGACAACAGGCCACAAACCTGCAAAATTAACAACAAAAATATTCACACATGCATTTAGCAATGCAACCTGCAGTTCCATTTTATTTTCACACATTTAGAAACATTCATGTAGCTAGAAATCTGTAGTTCCATTCATTCACATTCACACATGTAGAAACATTAATATAGCAACCAACACTTTCATTCATTTTCACTCAGACACATGTAGAAACATCCAGACATGTAGAAACATTCACACATATATTATAATTCAGAAATTCATTTACAAAATATCATTATTTAGTCATTATTCGCTATTAGGATCCCAATTATATTTTAAAGCCCCCACTATTTGTATGGCTGTTGCCCATTTTTCTCTTACTTCATTTAATTCTCCCATCGTATAGGGAGCATGTACATCTGGTAAGTCCATTCCTGTAGTGGGGTCAGCTTTAAACACCTGTAAAGAGAATGATGTATATATATAATTAATGAGCTATAAATAAGATTGATATATTTCATATTATCTAATGAGACTATATAATACCTGAGCAATACAATCGATGTCCATACAACATGACAGACTAACACATATATAGTACATAACAACAACAACGTCGAATTTACATACAACACTAGCTTAGTACATATATAGTGGGACTTATAAGTGACGATCCCACCTGGTAAAATAGGTTACCGACAACTACATGTTACGACTGGGAGGTCATGATTCAGCAACCATATGCATTAGCAGGAGGACAAACAGATCACCATATGTTTGTCCTCCTGCTAATGCATACGGTTGCTGAATCACGACCTCCCAGTCGTAACATGTAGTCGGTAACCTGTTTTAGCAGGTGGTATCGTCACCTTAGTCCCACTATATATGTATTAAGCTAGTGTTGTATGTAAATTCAGCGCTGCTGTTGTTATGCACTGTATATGTGTTAGTCTGTCATGTTGTTATATGAATCTGAAGCACTTGTGTGTGCTGCACTTTATGTATTGTATCTGTATCCTGCTTCTCTTCATTGGGGCTTCTTTTGTTGTTTAGCATTTGTATTAACTAGAAGATAATGAAACATCAAATCATAAAATGATATTGATATTAAAAAAGTAAACATTTAGCTTCAATAAAAAAATATAAACATGCATGCCTCTAAAATTGTGATCTTTTATCAATTAACAATCCTTCATTGTGATCTCCGCGCACATATAAGTCATCATTAGCTTCTTCAATATTTTGTGGAGATGGCAACCCAACTGAGAATGGACTGGAGTCATCATATTTATCATAGTACTCTTCTTCATCTATAGGATCTTCAATGAACTGTCTTTTACCATGAAGAACAACCGACCATTTATCATTTGCAGGATCATCGATATAAAATACTTGTTTCACCTGTGATGCCAATATGAATGGTTCAGCCTTCTCGCCAATCTTTTCAAAGTTCACTAAAGTGAAACCCAATTCATCCACTATAACTCCTTTGGTGTTATCAACCCAATTACATTTGAAGAGCGGAATTCTGAAATCTATGTAGTCAAATTCCCATATCTCTTCAATGACACCGTAATATGACATTTTAGCTTCACGTGGACTCTTATCCTTTGCACTTGCAAAAAACATAGACGATGCTTGAAGGGTGACCCCACTGTTTTGGACGACACTCTTATCATCTTGGCGCTTTGTGTAATATGTGAATCCATTAATGTCATACCCTTGATAAGACATAACAGTCAACTTTGGTTTAAAGGCGAGGCATTTGATAGTTTTAGTAATATCATCTGGTGTTTGAGATAGTTGATGTAAGACTTTATCTTCAAACCACTTAATAAAAGTCTTGTTATGCTCTCTAGCAAGCCACATTGTATTGGCTCGAGGATATTGTCTTTTGATGAAATTGGTATGTTCCTCGATATAAACGTTCACTTCGTCCATGTTGTGTAAAATATACAAATGACCTTGTTCCAACTGCTCACGGCTGATTACTTTCACACGTGATCCCAAAATTCCTTTGCCAAATAGCTTGTCAATATTCTTGTCATTATCAGGAGTGTCATTACCACTGAGAAAGTCATTGCAGAAATCCATAACCTCTCTCGCCACATAACCTTCAATAATACTCCTTACAGGCTGATAACGGTTTCGAACATCACCTTTAAAAATGCTCATGTATCGTTCAAAGGGATACATCCAATGCAAGAAAACCGGTCCCAAGATTTTCACTTCCCTAGTCAAGTGGACAACAAGATGTACCATGATATCAAAGAACGAAGGAGGGAAATACATCTCAAGCTGACATAGGGTAACAACCACTTCTCTTTGCAAATTATCGAGAGTCTCAGGGTCAATAACTTTGCTGTAGAGACTGTTGAAAAAGAAACAAAGTCTGGTGATTGCAAACCTTACATGCTTCGGCAATATAGATCGAATTGCCACGGGCAATATTTGTTGCATTAGAGTGTGACAATCATGAGATTTAAGGCCTATCAACTTCAGATCTTTCATTGATACCAATCTATGGATGTTGGATGAGTAACCATGTGGCACCTTAACATTTACCAAGCATTCACAAATAGCTTTCTTCTCCTTTCTAGACAACGTGTAACAAGCGGGAGGTAAGTATGTTCTTTTATTACCCATTTCACGTAATTCTGTTAATTTTGACCTTATTCCCATTTCACGTAGGTCCAGTCTGGATTTTATCCCATCTTTAGTCTTACCTGGTATATTTAACAGAGTACCAATGATGCTATCACAGACATTTTTCTCAACGTGCATTACATCGATACAATGTCTGACTGTCAAAGAACTCCAATAAGGAAGATCCCAAAATATTGACTTCTTCTTGAATGAAGAATTGTCACTCCGTGTAGTACATTGTGATCTCTTACCAAATTCATTGACAAATCTTTTACTCTTTCATAAACAACCTCCCCTGGTATAGGTTTAGGTGCACTGCGTTCCTCATTCAATCCATTGAATGCTTTGCGCTTCCTACGATACGGATGGAATTTTGGAAGAAACCTTCGATGACCGAGATATATATTCTTACCGCCATGTTTTAGTCTTGTTGAATCAATGTTCTCTTCACATATAGGACACGCTTTAGCTCCTTTGACACTATATCCAGACAAATTCCCATATGCTGGAAAGTCATTAATAGTGCAAAACAACATAGCATGCAAACGAAATGTCTCTCTTCGTGAAGCATCATAGGTCATCACACCTTCACCCCAGAGTTTCTTTAAGTCATCAATCAGAGGTTCAAGATAAACATCGATGTCATTTCCAGGTTGTTTAGGGCACGATATCAACAACGACAGCATTACGTACTTATTTTTCATACACAACCAGGGAGGAAGATTGTATATAACAAGCATGACTGGCCAAGTGCTATGTTGGCTGCTCAATGTCCCGTACGGATTCATCCCGTCTGTACAAAGCCCAAGTCTTAGATTCCTGACTTCTTCACCAAATTCAGGGTACAATACATCAATCTTCTTCCACTGTGGGGAATCAGACGCATGTCGTAGGATCCTATCATTATTTTTCTTAACATCTGCACGCCACCTCAAATTCTTCGCATCTATCGGATTGGAAAACAAGCGTTGAAACCGTGACATTATAGGTAGATACCACATCACCTTGGCAGGAGAACCACTTTTGGACTCCCCCAAAGTCGTCAATTTATACCGTGACGCACCACATTTTGGACAATCTTTCAAATCCGCATAGTCCTTTTGAAATAATACACAATCATTAGGGCATGCATTTATCTTCTTGGCATCCATTCCCATTGGGCACAATAATTTCTTTACCTGGTATGTTGATATTGGCAGCTCGTTTCCTTCAGGAAGCATTTCTTTCAACAAAGACAACAATGACGTGAAGCTTTTGTCGCTCCATCTATTGTTAACTTTCAACTTATACAATCTCAACATAGCGTTAAGCTTCGTAAAGTTAGTACAACCTGTGTATAACGGCATCTCAGCATCATGCACAATGTTTCTAAAAATGGGAGGTGGATCGGTGTGCTCTACCCCACAACTATCCAACATCGCATCAACGATGTCTACCGGAACTAGTTCATTCACATCTATGTCATCGTAGGCAATTTCTTCTTCCACACAAGCACTGCTATCGACATCCACTAGTTTCGGATTTGAAATCTCTCCATGCCAGTGCCATTCTGTATAGCCTTGTATAATCCCGTTGCACATGACATGAGTTTTGATTTCGTCACCAGTGTTGACTTTCAAGTTGTTACCGCAATGCCTACATGGACAGTAGAACCTATCTCCAGGTTGTTTCCTATGTTCCTCGGCAAATCTAATGAACTGGTCAAGACCAGAAATAAACTCTGGGGTGCAGCGATTGCGAATTGACATCCATGATCTATCCATTCTATGATCAAACAGAAAACAAGTATATATTAGGACAAGATTAGGGTCTAGGGTTAACAAATACATGTGATGTCATTATTATATATAATAAATGTGTACCACCTATCCATTCTTGAACACCTAATCTCACTAGTAAGTGTATAATGTGTATTGGGTTTTCAAGAAAATTTCGGCAACATTTTCCCGCTGTTCTCTAAGTACATATGTACTTAGAGAACAAACGGGGAAATGCTGCCGAAATTTTCTTGAAAACCCAATACACATTATACACTTACATCCTAAGCGAGATTAGGTGTTCAAGAACAGTCCCAAACCGGGGACTATCCAAGATTTACTCCTAATGAGTAAATCTTGGACGGGTTTCTAGGCCAACAAATAATGTGTTGTCATTTTTATACCTAAAATCCTAGTTCTTCAAGTTGTGATTATTGATGTCTTTAAAAGCATGATTGGCAATTTAGGGAAAAGTTCATCATTTACATTCCAAGCATGTCACATGTGTGCATTACAGTTCATCATTAAGCAAGATATAAGTAAGTATGACGTCATATTAAAATAGACTATACAATATGAGAAAATAGTAGTGTAATCATGCAAATGGGAACATTCATGGGAACACACACTTAAGTTATAAGAATTCATGTAGCAACTTTCAGTTCCATTCATTAATCTCTTTTTACATCCACACACAGGGGTGTACCCCTAAACAGTAACTAAACAAAGGGGTTGGTGTACCCCTAAACATGTCCATAATTAAAAAAACTATTAATACAGACAAGTCTAGATAGATAGACAACTAAATACTACACCATCATGGTCCCGCATGCATCAGTAACTTCTTTTCGATGATGAAGCTGTGTCACGATGCTCCTCACTGTATTTAGACGAATCTGAACTGACAGGGGCCTCATATTCAGATTCCTCATAGATGATATCCGACGCCGTGTGCTCATACCGCAGAAGATGATCGGGGGTCTCGCAGTTGCTATTGGTTATCCAAACTTTGATGGAATTATGGCCAACTAGATGGAGAAAAAGCCTGTTCCAACGGACCACATGTAGCTCTCCAATCCAATCATGCCAACCGGATTTTGATACAAGATTTCCCACCAAATCATACTCAACCTCGATAACATGTGAATAATTGCCAAAAGTTAGGGTCACTTTACCAGGCATGTAGTGTCTTCCTTTTAGAAAATGCCAATGTTTGGGTATGACCAATTGGTTTAAGGAACGATCATCTAGGATGATGTCCAATTATTCTTCAATAGGGAACGTTAACATTGACATAGAGGCCCAGTTCATAGTGACTGTTATGGGTGGACTCAGACTGCATAATATTAGTGTAAGTACATATAACGATGTTATATATTTTCAGAAAAAGTTGTATAACATCAGTTAACCTTTTATTGCTTGTCATAACCAACTTTATTGTGGTAGACATGATAGCTTGAAAAGAAGTCTACATATGTACTTAGAGAACAAACGAGGAAATGCTACCGACATTTTCTCAAAAACCCAATACACATTATACACTTACATCCTAAGTGAGATTAGGTGTTCAAGAACAATCCCAAACCGGGGACTATCCAAGATTTACTCCTAATGAGTAAATCTTGGATGGGTTTCTAGGTGCTTACTAAAATAGAACCATTATATGGAACTAATCCTACATTATACACATACTTTTCATGAGTAAGATAATGTGCACTTCATGGAATTATTAAGATCTGAATATATATAAGTTGTTTCCATTTAGGGAAAAGTTCATCATTTACATTCCAAGCATGTCACATGTGTGCATTATAGTTCATCATTAAGCAAAAGAAGGGTGATTAGGATTCTCACCAAGAATATAGCTAAACTATTAAACAATGATTATAGCTAAACTATTAAACAATAGACTTGCCACACATAAAACACCCTATACAACTATAAAACAAAAAAGTATTAAGTATATATGCATGATACAATAACTATTTTGCATCACATCACAACAGACTTATCATTGATACCTTACTAACTTATTGCTACATTTACATATCATCACTTGATCAAAAATTACAGCAGTACATTTAACCAAAGTATGCATTCTAAAATCTATGTCATGATTAGTTACATGTAATTTACTTGGATATATAGCAGTACCCGATTACTATGTCTTACATACAAAGTATGCATATTAAATTAACTAAGGCTTATCATAGAACATGTATTGTATAGACAATAGAGGATTCAGCTCAGTAGAAGCACAAAATCAGTACCTAAACCCTAAAATCACACCTTTTTAGCATTTATTCTAACAAGTTTATGTACATCAATATGTGTATGAGCCCTAATTAAAACTGATTCTCATAGGAAGTAAATAAATTAAAAAAAAATGCCCAGCAGCAGGGCGGGCACCTTGAGGGAAGAGGAGCAGAGGAAGAAGAAGAAGGCAGGGCGGGCACCTTGAGGGAAGAGGAGCAGCGGACGGAGCATGTCCTAGCAGCTGCCGGCGGCGAGGAGAGGAGCGGCGGAGAGGGCGGCGAGGCTAGGAGACCAAGATGCTACCGGCGATGGCGGAGAGGGTGGCCTGCGGGCGGGCGGGCAGCGAATGCTTCTCGTGGCGACGGTGACGAGCGGCGAGCACGGAGGAAGGAGCGGCGGCGACGGAGCACGGCGGCGGAGCACGAACGGTAGGGAGCGGCGACAGGGAGCAAGAAATCACCGGAGCTAAGGAAATCGGGAATGAAAAAGGGAAAGGGGAAGAATCGGTCGGGCTGGTGAGCTATTAAGTTGACAATAAGTGTCGGTTATTAAAAACCGACAACTAAACACCCTTTAGTCG
The DNA here is from genome assembly GCA_963693085.1 of Alisma plantago-aquatica. NCBI lineage: Eukaryota > Viridiplantae > Streptophyta > Magnoliopsida > Alismatales > Alismataceae > Alisma > Alisma plantago-aquatica. The sequence goes on from OY856412.1 coordinate 1,074,082,683, forward strand.
TCGGTTATTTAGCTATGAACCGACGCCTTTTGTAAAATTTTGGAGCCAATTTTTTCGCTGGAATTTTGGGTTTGGCGGTTGAGTTTAGGTGTCAGTTGTTTATTAATTAACCGACACTTAATAAAAGCGGTACCTGTGTCTGGCCGACCTTCGTAGATTGGATGTCGGTTGATGTTATCAACCGACACTGTAGCATTTAGGTGTCGGTTTTTGTATACAACCGACACCTGAAAAAGTGACTTTATAAGCCATTTCTGTAGTAGTGATGATAGTTGCAGCCCCTTTCTTGGGTCCTATGTGAATATCACTCACCTAGGGGTTGCCACTTATAGGGTATATGATCCTTGTATCTCTCAACCTAAAAATTTCTTTTTTCACAACCTCAATCATATTTTGGTTTAAAAGCCAAGGAGGTTCTATGCATGGTTTGACATCATATTTTAAATTAACTTGGTGCATGAAAATGGAAGGATTGATGCCCTTCAAGTCATCAACGGAATAACCAATAACTTCTTTGTGCAAACAAAGTTCATTAATCAATTTGAGTTATTGTTCATTGGTTAAATTAGAGCTTATAATCACAAGAGAAGTAGAATCAACTCAGGGCCCCTTACGAAGAGTCTTGGGTTCAACTTACGTTGGAAGCACCACTCAGAGATGAATTTTCTATAGCGTCATCCGACCTATGATGTGACTTATTCAGATTCTAGTGTGTGGGAGCATGGGTCTCCCGAGTTTACCATCCCTTCTATATGGATCTCTTCCTAGGGGATGGGTTTCCCTCGACAATAAAAAGGGAAGTAGAACCTGGGTCAAGGAAAGCATACCTTATCTTCAGTGGAAGGGGTTTGAGTTCTAACTTTTTCTCCTTTGTAGACTTACTAGAGTTATCCTCTAGTGATGGAATATCTTCATTAGTTGGATGTGAGTCAGGAATAAAATTAGCAAATGAAACTTCTATTGTCATGGCCTCGTTCATCTCATCTTCTTCATAACAATTAATGATGAAATTAGATAAATCCTCATTTTCTTGTAGAATCTTACTCAACACAATCAACAAGGCATATGTCTTCCCTTTTTTTTGGAACTTTCATGGCGTCAAATATAGAAAATTCCACAATCTCCTCTCCTACCCTAAGAGTGAGTTTACCTTCTTTCATATAAACTATACAATAAGATGTACAGAGAAAGAGTTTTCTAAAAAGAATAGGGTGTTGGAAGAAATTTCATTCATGACAAACACCAAGGAATACAAATATTTTCAACCTAAACATGCACATCTTCTATAATAGCTTTGGGATACTTGATGGAGTGGTATGCTAATTGAATGACCATATTAGTCATCTTCAAATCTTTAAGTGAGAAATTTTGCCATACTGAGAAAGGAATAAGGTTGATACTAGCTCCAAGGTCAACTAGACCTTTGTCAAATGTAGTGTCTCCTATCTTTCATGAAAGGATGAAGGCTTCAAGGTCATCAAGTTTCTTTGGTATCCTATTTTTTATGATAGAAATCATCCTCTCTGATAGTATAACACTCTCCACTTAATCAAGCCTTCTCTTTTTATACAATATGTCTTTGACAAATTTTACATAAGAGTGTATCTCAACAATAACTTTATCCAAGGGAAGGTTGAAATAAATATTGTTGATATGTCCATGAGTCTATTGTATTTGACATCATCCTTCTTGTGTGCAAACATGTGAGGAAAAGGAATAGTAGGTTCCTAAGAAAGTGGTGTTTCAACTGCATGCTTCTTTCTTTGCTTCTGATTAAAATCATCTTCTTTGTCAACAATATCATCATATGTATTTTCATTTGGTAGTAGTGGTCTTTTGATTATAGATCCACTCCTTAGGGTAATGTATTTGCAGTCTCTTGGGTTCATCTCCAGTTGACTTTCTAGTGAACTGGAAGGGACTCTTTGGTTATCTAGAGCTTTTTGTACAATTTTATTCTCTAGCATCTTTTCATGGGTAGCATTGCATCCACTTTGGAAGAGATTTGAGGAATTACATCTTTGAGAAGTTGCCCATAATTGTGAAATTCATCATTATGCTGAACTTGAGTTGAAAAAAAGGTCTCAAGCATGCTCTCTAGACTTGAATTTAATTTGGGTTGTTGTGTTGATTGTATCTCCGATTGTTGTTGTTGAATCCTGGTTGGTTGTTGATCATGGGATGTTGGTTGCCCATTTGTTGTAGTTGATGTTGGCATTGTTGATGATGTGGGTTTTGTGAACTGTTAGTGTTCCTATAGAATAAATTAGGATGATCTATCCATTCTGAGTTATAAGTGTTGGAGTAGGGGTTATAGGACTGCTTGTTCCCAAAACTCCCAATAACATTTGCTTGTTTTGGAATATCCTCAACATTCATTTGCAAGGCATTAGCAAGATGAAGAATTATGCCCTGCAACTCCACATGCATCACAAACTTGTTAGAATTCTTGGATGGAGTGGTTGTAGGGAAATATGGTGACATAATAGGCAGTTAAAACAAAAAAAAATTGCTACCATATTCCCCATAAAACCAGCTGATCGCGTCAATAACTATATAATGGAAAGGATGGTTTCGAGGATAAGCCTGGTATTGGAGCAAGTCCAGCTACAATCTCCTCATCATTATTGTGGTCAAACTTTCTTCTAGTTGCACTCGGATGGTGTCTACATTAGCTCCTGGTGTCCACCATAGACAACATGCTGACATTGTACTCCTAGAGGCATGCAACAACCTCCACACCTCTATGGAAGTCCACACAGACCACCTAGAACTCCTATTGTTCTAGTAGAATAGAAAGGAAGGAGTTTCCCCTCCCATTGGTGTACTAGTCACCAACTTCCTCTCCCACAATATTTCTCCCTTGCTATCCCTCCCTTTAGCGGGGAGGACTTTCTCGGATTTTCTTAGTTACCACAACTAGAGAAGACATATAATTGTTAGAATCAATTAAGTTGTGTCTCTGGGAAGCCCCTAATTCCCCTCTATTTATAGGATGGTCAGGGGTCAAGGTTCCCAATCTGTGTGGGAGTGGAAGGGACCAAAATCTCATGAAAATTTACAAGCTGCAAACAAAAAAACGATCAGTTTGCTATGCAAACCGATCGGTTGGCATGCGAGCCGATCAGTTCACCCAGTGAACCCGTCATTTCATCATGTTTCCCAATCACAATATTGACAATTCTAATCCAATTAATGCACGACATGATGTCAACAATATTCCTTGATGCAATCGAATTGCTCTAAGAACCCGATATTTTTCTTCACAAAATGGTCGTTTGGAGACTATGAACCATCAGTTCACTAAGTGAACCGATCAGATCACTCTCATCTCATCCAGAACTAGACAATGAAATATCCAATCAACCAGACACTCCAACCGATTGGTTCAACACTTCAATTGGTTGGTTGGGAGTCTAGTCAGTTAATTTGTTGCTTGGATTGAATACCTAAACACTTAAGCAAACAATTCAATTATAATTCATGATTAAACTCCTCTCTAGGTGTATCCTATGTGTGTGACCATATAGGTCCCATATACATTGATAGTGAATGTTTATAACCAATTATGACATCATAAGCAAAGAGCAGTGCCTAGTCACACATCATTGATACCCAAGTAAATGGAAAGCTGGAGAACAAACTTCAACCTACAACCTGTCATTGGTGTTATAATGTTTATATAGTTCCTTTGTCATTGATATCTAGATTAAACTCGAGGCATGGAATAGTCATCCTCTTTAACATTCAATCTCTATTCCTTGAACTAGAGCTGACTGTTTGAGATATATGTAAGCTCAATATCACATATTGACTCACATGTGCATGGCCATGCATTTCTCAGTCTCACTTATCAAGTGGCCAGGATATCATACTCTTGTAGGAGGGAAAATCCCATCTACATCACTCAAAGTCATCCTCATGTGTCACAGTGCACCCAACCATCACCTTTATGGAAACCCTTATTCAGGATCATAGTGGATGATGTCAAAGTATATTGAGCAACATGTGATTAGTGTAGTGACTTCAGGTCTAAGAACCACACTCACCACCAACACTATAAGAGATGATTCTGACTACCAATTATAGTTTCCATGTATCACTCTTATGTTGGGTCTATCTGATAAACTATTCTCTAACAAGTATCAATGTGCTTGGTTTGATATCATATATCATGACTGATGAGATTTTGTCATCAACCAACACACACTCTAGTCTTATATGTTATTGCTTCTATCAACCTTCCACAATGACATCTGACTAGGGACATAGCAAGAATGTATATACTCTTAACATCTGTATGATCTCATCGTTCAAGTCACACACTTGAAGACATGCATCATTGAGTAATATAATTCTCTAGACATTCATTATGTTACTTCATTATCTCTTAACTAAATAAAACAAAATAAATTGGAAGCTTGCCTTTATTATTTATCAAATCATTTACAAGTTATTCCATTACAATCATCATATGATTGGCTCTCTGGGCATCATACCAACATAGTTCTGCTTGCATTTAGAGCCATCCACCCATGAATCTTATTCCAAGTGATCTAACATGGCCATCATGCTTCTGCTACAAAAGTGCTTTTGATAAGGGGTCATCAATATTATTCTCAGTTGGTACTATGCAAATCTTCATATCTCCTCACTGTACAATCTCTCGAATGAGATGGAAGTGCCTTTTTATGTGCTTGGAACACTGATGCGATTTGGGTTCCTTAGTTTATGTAATAGATTTATTGTTGTCACAATATAACTCAAGCTTGGAAATACCCCAAGTTCAGAGATGAACTTCTTGATCAAAACAACCTCTTTTTCTACATTCGATGCAGCAATATACTCAGCCTCTGTTGCATAATGGCAATTGTCTCTTGCTTGGAACTCTTCCAACTCACAACTATATTGTTGAGGCAAAACACAAATCCAGATTGCGATCTGTAATAATCTTTGTCAGTTTGGAAGCTTGCATCGGTGTAACCCTTTACCACTAATTCTTCCTATCTACCATAGAGGAGGAACTAATCCTTAGTTCTTCTGGTTGGGAACTACGAGCACATAATATAGCAGTGAAAACAAAAATTTATCTATCCACATTCCCATAACTTTAAGATTGCATCAACTACTATAAAATAGGAAAGATGGTTTTAATGAGTTATACCTGGTCCTAGAGTAGGTCCAGTAACAAAACTCACTTCTTTGCAACTGCTGATTAGTTTCTCTTGGACGGTGGCTATGCAGCTCCTGGTCTTCACCACGAACAACTTTTTGCAAAACCTCTACAGCGACTCCGGTGGTCTTGCCACATATTGTAGGTTGACTTTGCTCTCCGAGTAGTAGCCAAAGGACTCCTACCTCTAGAGTAGTCCACATGGACCAACTAGAACTCTTGTCATTCACCAAGAATGAATAGGAAGGAGGTGTCCCTTCCGTTGGTGTACTAGTCACCAACCTTCTCTCCCACAACAATGACTTCTTAGTTGTTCTCTCCCATTGGCTATCCCTCCCTATTGGAGTAGGACTTGCCAGGGCTCACTCAATTACCACAACCAGAGAGGGCAATAGTTGTCAAAGGAACTTATTCTCAGTTGTCTATGTTGTGTGTTGTGCTCTAGGAAGCCTCCACTACCCCTCCTTTTATAGGCGGGGTTTGGGCCAGGGTTCCCAGTATGTACGGGATTGTGCAGGAGTGGAAGGGACCATAATATCTTAAATTTTCACAACCTGGGAGATGCTAAATGTTAGTTTGGCATGCCCAGATGTTATTCTAGTGTGTGAGATGGTCATTTTGTACTATCAAATTGCCATTTGGTAGTTTCCCAATCGTATACGGATTTGGCAATTTTAGTTCCAATTAATAGCACATATTAATTTACTTGCACTCCATGTTTGTGCAATCACAACTATTTGAGAAACATCTAGAAAATTTATTTGGCCCAACCGAGCTGTCTCACTCGGGGGAGATTCCCATATCACTCATCCAAATGCCCATTTGGTGAGTCGAGATGTGCCGGTCAGTTCAATAACATTGAACCGGTCAGTTCAAGGGAGGAACTTAGCCAATTTGAACTCTGATTAGCCTGGCCATCCAAACAACCATATCAACATTTGAGATGCCCATCTCGCATGCCCAAATGGCCATTTCACTTAGCGAGATAGTTGTTTGGCACACCAGTCAACCAATTAGTCAATTTGTTGTGTGAATTCAATGCCTAAACACTTTAGTAATCAATCCAATCATAATTCAAGATAAACTCCTCTTCTAAATGAGTTCCTTTGTGTGTGACCCTATAGGCCCCATTTTACATTGGAAGTAAATGTCCTTAACTCGCTTATGACATCACAAGCAAAGAGTGGTGTCTAATCACACATCAGTGCTACCCAAGTGAATAGAAAGTTGGAGAACAACTTCAACCTACAATCTGTATAAGGTGTTGTAGTGATTGTATAATTCCTTTGTCTCTGATATCCAGGATGAACTGAAGGCATGGTAGGTGTGACATCCCGCTATCACAAAGACAGTGAAATGCCACATGAAAACGCACGGAACCACCATAAATAAGATATTACCAAAAATATGAGTTATTTAAAACTGATTGCAGAAAACATCATAAGAAAGGAACTATCACAATCAGATCCACATCTTGTAAAGAACATGTTTATATATATATAAGCATGATATATGTCCACCAACACATATGATCCAGCTGTTCCATATCCATCAAGGATGCATCACTTGTTTATGTACATAACATCCCTTACTAGGACCAACAACATATCCAACCTTGCCTTCTATTGATCTTCTTGTTGCTCAGTCGCAACACTACAATCACCACCACATCTAGCTCGATCACCTAAAAAGGTTGCAACCAATGGGGTGAGACACACAATCCCAGCAAGAAACATAACCTTCCACCGAACTATAAAATCTCAAAAAGCTAGAGCAGATAAAGCATGTAGTAGATAACCAGATCATATATGATTTATGAAGAACAAGATTATATATATAACATCTTACCATGATATCTGAGAGGCATATAACTAACTGAAAGAAATACTTAGAGCATGTATATCATACATTATTCAAGGCCTCAACCAATGTTCCGTGTTTGCCCTAAGCAAATATACTATACGCCTGGATTACCATTTATTATGCCCTGAGGAAGTGAGTCGTACCGCTCAAATCCAACCTTTGGTTGTGAAACCCAAAGCAGGTGCCATACAAGGACAATGGAAGAGTCGGACTCCACAACCTCATCCTCTTCGTGGTCAGTGCACGGTATCCAAAGTAGGATCGCGGTCTCCTGCTTAGGTGACCTCAGTCACAGGGTCAGCTCCTGCAGGCTACCCTTTCCTCTAGCTCGCCTTGGTACAAGTCTCAATGCTAGCATACCTTGAGCCACATGCCTATTCACCGTGCTCCTGAGCCATGAATGCATTCATGCTCTATCACACCGAGCCATGGGCCTGTTCACCATGCTCTTATACATGTTCTGAGTCTACAACTGAAGTTGCACTCTATTCCTCCTATTTTGGCTAGGAGAAACCATGCATATTCAACAATATGCGCTCCAGGTTAACCCGTAGGAGAATTTGTTTCACCATAACCAGCTACTGACAATGATAGATCTATGGCCAGGGAAAACTACATGAAAGGTTCATATGTAATTAATTAATACATTTTAAGTGGATTGTTAGGGTCAACCAAGTTATATTATGCAAACCATAAACAAGGGTAAACAACATAGATTCCATTATTTTATGTCACATTATTAGTTCTATTCTCAATGCCATCAACATCATCATGATCCATCTCAAGGATCCAACATCACATGTTGCCACTTGGCCTCTTGCCAATAATCATGATCCATTTCAAGGATTCAACATCATAGGGATTCAATTCCACCATTAAGCACATGTTACCAACACATAGGAAACACTCATCATGTGCCATCATAGTCCTCATAACACATAGTGTTCCTCATTATCTCAATATCAAGAGAATGTCACTAATGACATCATTATGGCTCATACCTACTTTCATATCACAATTGATGAAACCTGCATGGTTAGTATGCTCAAGAGTAGATAAATGCTTCATCATTGAGATGTATTTGTATAGCATTAGATGAACATGCATATTCATAGCACCCACATATAATCATTCCAAATGACATTAGGGTTTCATCCGAACATAGAACATATCTCTCACAAAAGCTTATCGGGTAAGGAATAACCCTCACCAAAAGGTACAATGACTCTCACCAAAGGTACAATGATCCTCACCAAAGGTACAACGACCCATCACCAAAGGTATTGGCTACAACCAAACCCTATTGGTGTCGGATATCAACCAAACAACAAGCACAACCTACCAGGTGGGTTAACACCCATATCGGGAAAGCGCCAAGCAAGATGATATCGGGCAGCACTCTAAGAACCAACCTATATCGCCCAAACAACACAGCCCTATCGCCCATTCAGATCAACGAAGCATCATATCGGGCAACACATCCCCATGGAGTATTGGGCAGCACTGCCCAACAGGGTATTGTGTAAGGCTTGGCAAATCCATGATGCCCAACATCAAGAAAGATGAACTATCACCCAAGAGGTTCAACACAAGGGAGCATATCACCTAAGAACTCAAAACTATCCAAGATCCATATCGACCAAGGGATCGACAAGGTGTCCATCTACTGTATCCCCCAAACCCTAACTCAAGGGAAGAAGAGGGATATCGGGCAGCACCCTCACAAGACCACATCGGGCAACAAGCCTCAAGATACCACCATCCATATCGGGTGACTAGGGTTAGAAACAAACTCAACCTCATAACGGCCACCCACACCATATCGCCTAAGGATACCAAGAGTATTGGATCACCTCTCAACTTAAAGGGAGAGAGGGGTCTTGCACAATCTCAAGCATGTCAAGCAAGAGCTAGAGCTCACCTCACAACTCAAGGAAGGAGGGGTGTTGCTCAAAGCCCATTGTCAAAGGCATAGCCACCCATATCTCCCAAGGTACTAATAAGGACATAATGTGCATCTAAGGTAGATCACCATCTCAATACTAAGGTCAGCACCTCTATTGGCCAAGCCAACTTATCATGTCGCCCAAACAACTAGAGCATAGGCTCACCTCTAAAAAACAAAATGAGAGAGGGGTTTTGCCTCAAGGACACACTACCATACCTCTTTGGGTTAAGAAACCCTAAGCTCACCTCTCAACTAAATGAGAGAGGGGTATTGCTTGAGATTATACAACCCAAAGGGGTCGGCCAACACAAAGGTAGCTATAACATATCGTCCAACCTGATCTAGGGAACATATAGGGTAGCAACGTCACCAACTAAAGCATAGCCACTACTAGCAAGATATGTATAGCCAATCAAGATAACATATCATAACAACATTTAAAGGAGATAGAATAGTTAGGTTAGAAGTTATGTAACCTGCCTCAAGCACAACTTCTCCAAGCTCCAAGCTCCAAAGCACCACCTACAACCTTCGGCCACCTCAAAGAAAAGAAGAGAAACCAATGTCAAAAGAGAGCCAACTATGGAGGGGAACCCATCACTCTCCATGGTCAAAAGATAAGGAAGAAGATGACACCAAGAGAAATACTTACCAACTAGAGAATAAAATAAGAAAGCACCACTATGTGTATCAGACACCACTTCCTCTCCTTCTTCTTCTTGTCTTTGGCCACAAAGGGAAAGAGCAAACAACTAAGGGGTAAAGAGATCCCAAGAAAGATAAAAGAGAGATATATAGAGGAGAGGGTAAATGGTAGAAGCAAGCAAGGTGGCATCCACTTGAGGTGCACTTTTCCAAGGACTACGCCACATGCTAGCTCACTAACTCCATTTGTACAACTCCTTCCACTTGCTAGCAAAGAAACCACCACATGTCCAAATAGGGTGATGCCAACGAGGTTAGGTGGAGGGGGAGTGTGTCACCCAACATGGCAACCCGACAAACCATCAACATTACTTGGATGATACACCACTAACACCTCTTTCCCAACACACTCACCTTCCTGACACACCACACAAACTGGCATACCATCCTGACACAAGGCAGCAAGGCACATTCTTACCTGGCACAAGGCAACAAGGCCACATCCCAAGGCCCAAAACCAAACAAGCAAGCCCAAACGAATCCCAAATAGCTCAAGCAAGGTGCCCAACTCATCCTCTCAACCCTAGAGGATGCAAAGAGATATAAAGAGATCTCTCAAGGTGGCAATCTTGCACTAAAACCCTAGATCTTGGGTAAATTGCAAGTTGCACCTCAACCCCACAACAAAACACAACAAACACTAATCACACCTCAGGTGATTGGGCAAGCCTCTAACCATAAGGTTTAGGCAAAGCAAACTGGGTAAGCCCAAAACAAAGGTCAGGGTCCTTACAATCCATAAACCCCTACAAAAGGATTTTGCCCCCAAAATCCAAAGAGAAAAGCAAGGGATACTTCCTCCGCATCTCTTCCTCATGCTCCCACGTGGCTTCCTCAATGCCACGGTGATGCCAGAGAACCTTCACGAGCACAAGGTCTTTCCTCTTCATCTTCTTCACTTGTCTTTCAAGGATCAACATTGGACCTTCCTTGTAGGTCACGTCTTCATCAAGCTCGACCTCAACTGGTTGTATCACTGTCTCTGTTCCCATATGACTTTTCTTCAGCATACTAACATGGAACACTGGATGCAACCTGTGCAGCTCTGGTGGTAATTCTAAATTGTAAGCCACTTTTCCAACATGTGCTATCACTGGATAGGGTCCCATATACTTGGGATCCAACTTGCCTTTCCTTACAAAACTTAGCAGGCCTTTCCATAGAGAGACTTCGAGATACACCTTATCTCCCACCTGGAACTCTAAAGGTCGACGGTGATTATCTACATAAGACTTCTATCTGTCCTGTGCCACTTTCAACTATTGTCGTATCACCTTGATCTTCTATGTCGTCTGTTGCACTAACTCAGGACCCAAAAGTTGATACTCACCAGACTCATACCAACATAAAGGAGATCTACACTTCCTTCCATACAATGCATCATAAGGTGCCATGTCGATACTTCACTGGTAGTTGTTGTTGTAAGCAAACTCTATCAGACTGAGATGCATGTCCCAACTCCCTAGGAACTATAGAACACAGGCTCTTAGAATATCTTCCAAAGTATGAATAGACCTTTCAGACTGTCCATCTGTCTGCGGATGAAAAGCGGTATTGAACCTCAACTACGTTCCCAATGCCTTATGCAACTATTCCCAAAAACAACTTGTGAACTGAGGACCTCTGTCAGAGACTATTGTTGCTGGCACGCTGTACAAATGCACTATCTCATCAACATATACCTGAGCGAGCTTCTCTGTTGTTTAGGTTGTCTTCATAGGTATGAAATGTGCAGACTTCGTCAATTTGTCTACTATCACCCAGATGGAATTATGATTCCTAGCTGTCCTCGGAAGACCAACTACGAAATCCATGGTTACATGATCCCACTTCCACTGTGGTATCCACATGGGTTGCAATGTCGCTGTCAGGTTCGGATGTTCTGCCTTAACTTGCTGACATACAACACATTTTACCATGAACTAAGCTACATCTTTCTTCAAATAGGGCCACCAATACAGATCCTTCCAGATTGTGATACATCTTGGTGACACCTGGATGCATATCATACATATACGTGTGTGCTTCCTCGAGCACTAACTTCCTTATATTATCAGCATCATGAACCATCAACTTGTTATGGTAACAAACTAGTCCATCCTCGGACTCACGGAAACCATCGTGCTTCTCGCTGCCAATCTCTGATCTGATCAGCTGCACTATAGTATCAACTTGTTGTGCTTCTTTGATCTATTCTCTCAACGTAGAATTTACTTGCATCTGTGCCAACAACCCTACCAACAAAGAGACTTCCAACTGTACATTCATCTGCCGCAAAGAGACAAACATATCCCGTTTGTGGCATATCAAAGAATTCAACTGTGCCTTTCTCGTGGAAAGAGAAGAAGACATTCTACTAAGTGCATCTTCTACCACGCTCGCCTTACCTGGGTGATACTCGATGGTGCAATCATAATCACTGATTAACTCCATCCAGTGCCACTGACACATGTTCAGCTCATTCTCTGAGAAGATGTACTTCAGGTTCTTGTGATCCGTAAAGATCTGGCATACTTCCCCATAAAGATAGTATTCCCATATCTTCAATGCATGGACCACCGCTGCCAATTCCAAATCATGTGTCACATAGCTTTCCTCGTGTTTCTTAAGTTGTCGTGAAGCAAAAGAAACCACATGATCTTCTTGCATCAACACACAACCTAAGCCTTTCTTGGAAGCATCACAGAAAACAACATAGCCTTTCCTCTATTCTGGAAGCACTAACACTGGAGCACTTGTCAGCTTCTCCTTCAAAATCTGAAAAGCTTACTGACACTGACCATCCCAAATAAAAGGTACATCCTTCTTGGTCAACCTTTTTAGTAGCAACACTATCACACTGAAGTTTCTTATAAACCTCTGGTAGTATCCTGCTAAGCCCAGAAAACTACAGACTTCAGTCGACGTCTTTGGTTGCTCCCACTCTGTGACTGACTCTACCTTCTTGGGATCCACCCTAATCCCTTCTGTAGAGATCACATGACCCAAGAAAGTCACTTCCTCTAGCCAAAACTCACACTTACTGAACTTGGCATACAAGTGATGCTGTCAAAGAAGAGTCAACGCTTGTCGAAGATGATGTCTATGTTGTTGGCTTCCTCGACTATAGATAGGGTTGTAAATGGATACAGGTAAACCCGTGGACCCACAAATCCGAACCCTTAAAAAACCCATCACGGGTCTAATTTTTTATACCCGCATACCCTTGGACCCGCATATAAGCGGGTCCAATAATGGGTATGCTTGGACCCAGACCCGCTGGACCCGTGTACCCACTATACATAAGTAACTACTAAAATAATATGTTATATATATCATACTTTACTAGTCTAACTAATATAATTATTGAGATTATATCCTATTTAACCATGATAAGGTTGAGACTAGTCATATAATTAATAATTAACTATTCTAGTTACAATAATGAACATCATATCTAAACTTAAAATAAAAATGTCTACTAATTTACATTACTTTCTACATAAATTAAACATTATGATCATGACTACAAATATGTAAACAATTATTAAATTAATGTTATTGCATAGAATATAGCATTGTCTAATATAACTATTACATGTTAATATGCTATATGATAACAATATATATATATATATATATATATATATATATATATATATATATATATATATATATATATATATATATATATAACATAGTCATTTCTCTTATATAAATAATATGATGTTTTATAGAACCGCTTACCCGCATACCCGCTATTATTACGGGTATGGGTATCGTGCGGGTCTAGGTTTTGTATTATGCGGGTCTCGAACCGAAACCGGACTCGCTAAATTAGATGGGTATGGGTATGGGAATGGCCAGACCCGCACCATACCCGCACCGTTTACACCCCTAACTATAGATCAAGATATCATCTATGAAGACTACAACAAACTGATCTTAGAACGGACAAAACACTTTGTTCATCAGATCCATGAATGTTGCTGGCACATTGGTTAGCCCAAACGGCATAACCACAAACTTAAAATGCCCATAACTCATCCTAAAAGATGACTTTGGTATGTCATCCTCCTTGATCCTGAGCTGATGATATCCAGATCACAGATTGATCTTTGAAAACATTATCACACCACACAACTGATCAAATAGATCATCTATCCTCAGTAGAGGATACTTGTTCTTGATCGTAACCTTGTTCAACTATTGGTAATCTATGCACAACCACATAGATCCATCCTTCTTCTTTACGAATAGAACTGGAGCACCCCAGGGTGATGTGATTGGCCTGATGAAACCTTTGTCAAGCAACTCTTGCAACTATTTCTTCAACTGTGCCATCTCTACTGGAGCCATCCTGTATGATGTCTGAGCAACTGGTTGAATCCATGTTACTAGATTGATCCCAAAATCAATCCCTCGAGGTGGAGGAACACTGGGAAACTCATCGGGAAACATATCTGTGAACTCTCTGATGACAGGCACATCCTGAAGGCTAGGACCTTTTTCCTTGGTATCCACAACATGAGCCAAAAATGCTCTACAACCTTGTCGCAACAACTTCTCTGCCACCATTGCTGACACTAAACACGTTAGAAGAATCTTCCTACCTCCTTGGAAGATCCACTTCTCATCGTTGTCAGCAAACACTGCATGCTTGGAACCACAGTCCAACACAACCTTATATCTTTCCAAGGTATCAATCCCAAGAATTACATCGAACCCATGCATATCAAGTGGTATGAGATCCACTTGTATTTTGTGTCCTGAAAAAGATAGAACACAAGATGGACACACCTCTCGAAGCAACGCAGGACCAACAAGAGGGGTTTCTAGAAACAATCTATCCTTCTTACAACTAACAGGTAAAAGACAGTTATCAAGCATACTACATGCGATAAAAGAGTACATAGCACCTTGGTCAACGAAAACAAATATAAAGCAAGAAGAAGACAAATCAGAATGAAACAACTCCATCTGACCTGCCACCACTCGTGGGTTGACTATCGCCTCCGGCTGACTCATAGAATAGAATCGAGTCATTGCTTGATGTCATCCATGTCCTCTACTTCCTTGAGCAGATGATCTCACTTGTGACGCTTGGCCGCGTCCTCTCCCTCTGGCACCATTAGGATGTTGTCTATCTGATCCTTGCTGACTCTGCCTTGGTTGTTGTGTCACTTCAACATCTCTTCTCGGGCAATTCAACTTTAGATGCCCTATCTGTCCACAGAGAAAGCATGACATGTCCCCTAACTGTGGCCTAGACGACCCTATCACTACTAATGAAGCTTTACTATAGGATCTAGATGGAGAAAAACCTTGCCATCTTCCTTTTCTTGGTGACCACTGTGACAGTACACTGGAACTTTGCATCATAGAAGGTGCAGAAAACCTCGGCTTCTTGAGGCCATCAAACCTCTGTCTCTGAAACTGAACATGCCTCTTCTTAGACATAACCTCTCTCTTTTCCCAGACCGACCGCTCTATACTCCGAACAAACTCCACAAATGTGGGAAACTGTGACCGGTTCTCCAAAGCAACAACAAGTGTTGATAGCTCGACACTCAAACCTTTCTCAAACCGTTTCATCCTCTCATCATCCGTTGCTGCCATGTGAGGACAAAACCTCAGCAGCTCCATAAACTTGGCTTCATACTCGCTGATGTTCAGAGGACCTTGGCACAAACGCTCGAACTGGATGATCTTCTCATCCATATACGTCCTTGGGAAGTATCGACTGAAGAACTCCTTCCGAAAAACATCCCAACTGATCACCTCACCAGGTCACTTCTCCTCCTCGATGGCCCACCAGTGGCCAACACTACCTTTCAGAAGGTAGACAGTGTGCTTGAATTTGTCTGCCTCAGGGATGTCGAGGATCTAGAAGGCCTTTTCAAGACTTGTTAGCCACATATCTGCATCTGTTGGATCATCCGTTCCAGCATAATCCAAAGCTCTGACTCGGCAAATTTGCTCGAAGGTTTTTCTAATACCCGAAGATTCACCATGGGGAACTGGTGCTCTTGGCGGAGGAACATGTAATCTCTCCACCATGAGATTCATCATAGCCATTACCTGCCCCATAAGGTGTTGATAAGTAGGGTTCTCGAGAATGGTCAGGTCAATCTGGGAGACCTCAGGCACCCGATCTTCATGTGCATGCACACTAGCTCCATCAACAGATGCAGCAACACTACTCTCAACAACATGCTCTTCGTGATTTCCAGATATCTTTTAGCTTTATCTTCTGCAGGGGGCAGAAGTCATTATAAGAAAATCTGGAAAAATCATAAGAATAGACACAAGCCTAGTCCTAGATCCCTATAGACTCATCGAATCTAGAGCTCTGATACCAGAACATGTTGTGACATCCCACCATCACAAAAATAGCAAAACGCCACGCGAAAACGTGCGGAACCACCATAAATAAGATATTACAAAAAACATGGGTTAATTAAAACCGATTGAGGAAAACATCATAAGAAAGGAACTATCACAATCAGATCCATATCCTGCAAAGAATACGTTATATATACAAGCATGATATATGTCCACAACACATAGGATCCAACTGTTCCATATCCATAGGACATGAGAGTACAGGGAAGACTCTAAGACTCTACTACAAAATAACCACAACAGTAGCATATCCAACCTTGCCTTCTACTGATCTTCTTGCTACTCAGCCGCAATACTACGATCACCACCACATCTAGCTTGATCACCTAAAAAGGTTGAAACCAACGGGGTGAGACACACAATCCTAGAAAGAAACATAACCTCCCTCCGAACTATAAAATCTCAAAAAGTTAAAGCAGATAAAGCATGTAGCAGATAACCAGATCATATATGAATTATGAAGAACAAGATTATATATATAACATCTTACCATGATATTTGAGAGGCATATAACTAACTGAAAGAAATACTTAGAGCATGTATATAAGACAATCATACATTATGCAAGGCCTCAACTAATGTTTTGTGTTTTCTCTAAGAAAATATATTATACAATTGGATTACCATTTATTATGCCCTAAGAAAGTGAGCCGTATCGCTCAAATCCAACCTTTGGTTGTGAAACCCAAAGCAAGTTCCATACAAGGTCAATGGAAGATCCGGACTCCATGACCTCATCCTCTTTGTGGCCAGTGCATGATATCCAAAGAAGGACCGTAGTCTCTTGCTCAAGTGACATCAGTCACAGGGTCATCTCTCGTAGGCTACCCTTTCCTCTAGCCTGCCTTGGTACAAGTCTCGGCACTAGCAGACCTTGAGCCACATGCTTGTTCACTGTGCTCCTGAGCCATGACTGCATTCATGCTCTATCACACTAAGCCATGGGCCTATTCACTATGCTCTTATACATGTTCTGATTCTACAACCGATGTTGCACTCTATTCCTCATATTTTCGGCTAGGAGAAACCCCACATATTCAACAATATGCACTCCAGGTTAACCTATAGGAGAACCTATTTCACCATCACCAACTCCTAACGATGATGGATCTATGGCTAGGGAAAACTACATGAAAGGTTCATCTGTAATTAATTAATACATTTTAAGTGGATTGTTAGGGTCAACCAAGTTATTTTATGCAAACCATAAACAAGGGTAAACAACATAGATTCCATTATTTTGTGTCACACTGTTACTGCTATTCTCAATGCCATCAACATCATCATGATCCATCTCAAGGATCCAACATCACATATCACCACTTAGCCTCTTGCCAATCATCGTGATCCATTTCAAGGATTCAACATCATAGGGATTCAATCCCACCATTAAGCACATGTTACCAACACATAGGCAACACTCATCATGTGCCATCATAGTCCTCATAACACATAGTGTTCCTCATTATCTCAATATCAAGAGAATGTCACCAATGACATGATTATGGCTCATACCTGCTTTCATATCACAATTGATGAAACTTGCATGGTTAGTATGCTCAAGAGTAGATAAACACTTCATCATTGAGATGTATTTGTACAACATTAGATGAACATGCATATTAATAACACCCACATATAAGCATTCCAAATGACATTAGGGTTTCAACCGAACATAGAACATAACCCTCGCAAAAGCTTATTGGGTAAGGAATAACCCTCACCAAAAGATACAACGACTCTCACCAAAGGTACATGGATCCTCACCAAATGTACAATGACCCTACACCAAAGGTATTGGCTACGACCAAACCCTATTGGTGTTGGCTACCAACCAAACAACAAGAACAACCTACCAGGTCAGTTAATACCCATATTGGGAAAAGAACAAAGCAAGCTGATATCGGGCAGTACTCTAAGAACCAACCTATATCGCCCAAACAACACACCTCTATCGCCCATTCAGATCGACGAAGAATCATATCGGGAAACACATCCTCATGGAGTATTGGGCAGAACTTCCCAATAGGGTATCGTGCATGGCTTGGCAAAGCCATGACACCCAACATCAAGCTCTGTCGCCTAAGAGGTTCAACACAAGGAAGCATATCGCCCAAGAACTCAAAACTATCCAAGATCCATATCAACCAAGGGATCAACAAGGCGTCCACCTACTGTATCGCTCAAACCCTAACTCAAGGGAAGAAG
Source organism: Alisma plantago-aquatica (assembly GCA_963693085.1). NCBI lineage: Eukaryota > Viridiplantae > Streptophyta > Magnoliopsida > Alismatales > Alismataceae > Alisma > Alisma plantago-aquatica. The sequence goes on from OY856412.1 coordinate 1,074,100,964, forward strand.
AGGGATATCGGGCAACACCCTCACAAGACCACATCAGGAAACAAGCCTCAAGATACCACCATCCATATCGGGTGAATAGGGTTAGAAACAGCCTCAACCTCATAACGGACAACCACACCATATCACCCAAGGACATTAAGAGTATTGGATCACCTCTCAACTTAAAGGGAGAGAGGGGTCTTGCACAATCTCAAGCATGTCGGGAAAGATCTAGAGCTCACCTCACAACTGAAGGAAGGAGGGGTGTTTCTCAGAGCCCATCGTCAAAGGCATAGCTGCCCATATCGCCCAAGGTACTAACAAGGACATAACATGCATCTAGGGTAGATCACCATCTCAACACTAAGGTCAGCACCTCTATCGGCCAAGCCAACTTATCATGTCACCCAAACAACTAGAGCATAGGATCACCTCTCAATAACAAAGTGAGAGAGGGGTTTTGCCTCGAGGATGCACTACCATACCTCTTTGGGTTAAGAAACCCTAAGATCACCTCTCAACTAAACGAGAGAGGGGTATTGCTTGAGATTCTAAAACCCAATGGGGTTGGCCAACACAAAGGTAGCTATAACATATCGTCTAACATGATCTAAGGAACATATAGGGCATCAACGTCACCAACTAAAGCATAGCCACTACTAGCAAGATATGTATAGCCAATCAAGATAACATATCATAACAACATGTAAAGGAGATAGAATAGTTAGGTTAGAAGTTATCTAACCCGCCTCAAGCACAACTTCTCCAAGCTCCAAGCTCCAAAGCACCACCTACAACCTTCGACTACCTCAAAGAAAAGAAGAGAAACCAACGTCAAAAGAGAGCCAACTATGGAGGGGAACCCATCACTCTCCATGGGAAAAAGATAAGGAAGAAGATGACACCAAGAGAGAGACTTACCAACTTGAGAAGAAAAGAAGCAAGCACCACTATGTGTATCGGCCACCACTTCCTATCCTTCTTCTTCTCATCTTCGACCACCAAGGGAAAGAGCAGACGGCTAAGGGGCAAAGAGATCCCAAGCAAGAGAAAAAAGAGATATATGTAGGAGAGGGTAAAGGGTAGAAGCAAGCAAGGTGGTTTCCACTTGTGGTGCACTTGTCTAAGGACCACACCACATGCTAGCTCACTAACTCCACTTGTCCAACTCCTTTCACTTGCTAGAAAAGCAAACACCACATGTCCAAAGAGGGTGATGCCAATGAGGTTAGGTGGAGGGGGAGTGTGTCGCCCAACATGGAAACCCAACACACCATCAACATTACTTGGCCAATACACCACTAATACATATTTCCCGAAACACTCACCTACCTGACACACCACACAAACCGGCACACCAGCCCGACACAAGGCAGCAAGGCACATTCTTGCCTGGCACAAGGCAATAAGGCCACACCCCAAGGCCCAAAAACAAACAAGCAATCCCAAACAGCTCAAGCAAGGTGCCCAGCCCATCCTCTCAACCCTAGAGGATGAAAAGAGATACAAAGAGTTCTCTCAAGGTGGCAATCTTGCACAAAAACCCTAAAAATTGGGTAAATTGCAAGTTTCACCTCAACCCCACATCAAAACACAACAAACACTAATCACACCTCAGGTGATTAGGCAAGCCTCTAAACATAAGGTTTAGGCAAAGAAAACAGGGTAAGCCCAAAACGCAGGTCAGGGTCCTTACAGTAGGTCATCCTCTCAACATTAAATCCATGTTACTTGACCTAAGAGCAGATTGTCTGAGATAATGTGACCTCAATATCATATATTGATTCACATATGCATGTGCTTCACATTTCTCAGTCTCACTTATCAAGTGGCCAGGATATCATACTCCAAGAGGAGGGACAAATCCCATATCTATAACTTACAATCTATCCCCATGTGTCTAAGTCATCCAATCGTCACCTTTATAACAACCCATGTTTTAGGACTGCGTTTGATGATGTCAAAGTATACCCAACAACATGTGATTAGTGTAGTAATTTTAGGTCTAAGAATTACAATCACCACCTTCACTATGAGAGATGACGGTGACCACCACAACCATGTGTCACTCTTAAGGTGGGTCTATCCAATACACTATTCCCTAACATGTATATTTGTGCTTGATTTGATATTACCATATGACGTGTATTTTACTACGCGCTTAAACGCAAGTATACGCGTCGAAGTAATATAGGCCTTGTGAGGCTCGAGTCGAACTCAGGGATACGTGAATTATTGGAGACTTCTACTAACTAATCCCAATCAGCTAGACCGATTAACAAAGTAGGGGTTTTGTTGTTCAAATTAAAAAGAAAATAAAAATCAAACAAGGAAAACAATCCATTAAAGGTTAATTTAATCAATTCAAAGGGATATCTTTAGGATGGCGGTTTCACCGCGGGTCAACATTGTATTAGGTTTCATATAATTCCTCACACTTCTCTCTCTATCTGGGTAGTGGCCTGAAAATAGAATTACCCACTGTCGTGGTGTAATTCACTACTTAGGTTTAGGTTGATTCCACCGTCGTAGTAATCATTCCCCTAAACTAAGTGCATTATAAACGGTCCCTCAGTTCCCACCATTAATTTTACAACTCCTTTGTCAAGGGTTTTATTGATTAATGTAGAATTCGTCTCTTTTCAACCATTAATCCTTCTGTCGAAGTGATTAAGGGTGTTAAATTATTATTATGGTGATCAAGCATAACAATAGAAATGGAGAAAACAAATCTATACCACGGATTTGAGAGAAAAATATGAATTATTGATATAAAAATGTCATACACTGCATTCCCGGGCTACTCCCGGTCCTAAAGATTGAGGGTTTTAGCCTCTCATGTTCATCTCACACGAATACACGGTAGAAATTGGGGAATTCATAAGAAAAACGGGAAATAAATGGGAAAACCCCTGAACGGAGAAGAACCGGTGGATCCTTGGCGTAGAACACGAGCTTTCCCCGCCTGTCGGTGGTGGAAATCGTCTTCGGCAGCGTCCGAATCACCTGGGATGAGCTTCTCGGTCTCCATTCTCCTTTCTCTCCTCCTTGGCACTCGTGCAATCCAAAAATGAGATGATCCTGAACGTGGGCGGCCGTCATTAGGTATAAGTCCCTAATTAGGTTGTCAAATAACAACAGCCGTCCGATCGAGATCAAAACAGATCCAACGCATATCTGTCGGCGTCGATACCATCGATGCGAGTCGATGGTATCGACTCAGCGGATTAGCGGCAGCTTTCCTTTCTTTTATTCTGAGCGCCTGTGGTGATCTCGATACCATCGACTGGGGTCTCGATGGTATCGACTCCTGTAGCGTCAGTTTTGTCTTCTAGCGACGCTGTAGCTCTCCTTGCATCGATGGCATCGACTTTGGTCGATGGTATCGACTGCATCTTCGCCAGCAACATGAAGTGATCTCGATGCCATCGACTTAGGTGTCGATGGTATCGACTCTGTATTGCTCTTCTCGGCTGACAACCTGTGGCTTGGTCGATGGTATCGACTTCCGTCGATGGTATCGACGGAAGCAGATACTTGTTTTTCCTGAAATTTCACAACAAGACCAAGTAAATCCACACAATTTATAATAAGATGATAAATGATGCTAAAAAATAGTAAAACAAAGGGGATTTGATATAATATGATGGCAAAGACCAAATTAAGTGAATTATGCAATATTATCCATGAAAATGAGTAATTAGAGCACAAAACACATATGAAAAAGGTCTATAAATGCGACTCAAACTCATCGCATCAAACTCCCCTAAGCTTAAACATTGCTCGCCCTCGAGCAACTAATCCTTAGAATAGAATTGCAGATGTCAACTAAAAATCAACACATCACCCCACATTCCACATGACTCCCACTGAACGTTCTCAAACCGGCCTTTCCTAATCACAGAACAGTAATTACCCTACAGGCGACAATAATCATCAATAAAAGAAATTATCCTTCGAACCGATGAACACTATCACATAAGGCAGTTAACATAATAAAATTTTCCGATTCAGCTTTAGTGCATCTTGTGATCGCCTACACTACGTTGCTCGCCCTAACTACCATCTACATGGAAGCAGTTCTCCTGATAAACATGAGTGAGGAGAAAATCACGGTGGCCTACCAATCCAAGCAACGTGTGGATGGAATGGGTGGTTCATGGAAGAATTTGGAAGTATTACACAGTTTCAAAATGCATACAACAAAATGCCCTAAATGATGCAAATGCACATTGAAAATGCCCTAATGCTTAAAATTGGGTGGAATGATGCGTGCACTAACCTTCCACCTCAAAAAGAGATAGAAATCTAATTAAGCCACATCATGTACTCAATTTCCTTGTTATGCAAGTGATATCATGTTCCTTTCTCCCTCTTATTCCATTTCCTTCTCAATTCTCTCTTTTTTTTTCCTTTTCTCAATTTTTTCAGATTTTCAGAATTTTTTTTTCTTAGCCCACATATCCATAATTGCTTAGAGATACATGTGTTAGGCTATTTTCTTCATGATTGGAAATCTTTGTACTATTTCGAGGGTATGGAACAATTTAGATCACTTTTCAAGACAAACTGAGGTACATGGTGTACTTATGCATGAAAATCATGAAAGTTATGAGTGCAACTACATGACATGCACCTAAAGGTAATGTGCATGAATCACTATACATTTTTTTCCGTTTTATGCAAAAGTATGAAAATAACAATGCAAATCCTATCTACATGCTATGCACGCAAGAAGGAATTAAAACTGTACTTTACTTCCAATTCTTTGGTGGATTATGGAAAAATATGAAGTGGAATGATTACAAGATTAAGTTACTGAACCTTAGAAAAATATCATGTGTCCCTCCTTACTGACATGTGTAGTAGTTCAAAGGGTTCTTTCTCTTATATCCAATTAAGGTCTCATTACCATTTGATTAGGTTAGGCTCAAACAACCGTTACTATCCACTTTTCATGAGTCAATGGGGGTGTGGGTGTGACATATTGCTTTAGAGTTGACATAATCAATCATTTTCATAGGTCAAGTTTCCCAAGGGACAACCAAGTTAAGCTATCCAAAAGACACAGAAATTTTTAAATTCCCTTAAATTTCCCATGAAAACAGCGAGATGACAATTTTTAAGACATCCACGATTACACTAGATAGATGTGGATCCTAAACAAACTAAAATTGCAAGAACAAATAACAAAGAAAAAACTAAAAACAACTAAAGAAAAGATAAAAGATAGAGCTGTTCCAGCCACCCCCCTAAGCTTGAATTCGACTATGGCCTCATAGTCAAAAACCAACTTAAGGGTGGAACAGTGATACCCTGATCAATCCTGCGGAGGCGGTGGTGGGTATTGCGGTGCCGTAGGATCCCAAGACGGGTACTCCCCCTGGAAGCTTGGATCATATTGGGTCCTCGGCGGAGGCTGTGGATAGCCTCCAAAGTAGTCTTGACTCCAGTAATGGTCGAAGAAAGGCTCCTGTTGCGTCTCTATCCGCTGCAACCGGGTGTGCATTTGCTCTTGGTTGGCGAGGATGAGCCGCTCGTTCTCGAACATAGCCCGTTGGTTGTCAAGTACCCGGCTCGTAGTCTCATGAATGCCGGTATACATACCCATGTGCTGCTGCTGAGTCTGTTGGATGTCCTGCAGCATGGTGTACATCCCCTGCATGGAATAGGGATCCACGGTTGGCTACTCATATTGTGGTGATGGCGGCGGGGGCTGTGATGATGAAGATGCACCCGGATGCATCCTAGGACGCTTCCGTGGTGCCACACGTGCTCGAAGAGGTGTGAAAGCCTCCTCTTCCTCTGCAGCCTCGCCTTCTTGCTCGTCACCACCGCCTTCTTCCTCAGAGGACTCGATGGCTATGATTGGCCACCGGAAGTGCTGCTTGCCCTCTATGTTGAAGACGTCGTCTGGTAGGGAGCTCTCCTGATAAGCTTGGTTGACGTGGCAATGAGCGTACGCCAACCCGTCCCGGAGAAGAATGAGGTTTGAACGGTGCAAGTGTTGCACGTTCACCCTGCTCCTCGTAAAGATCGGAGTCATGGACTGAAGGTTCAGCCCCAAGTAAAGCGCCAACTTGGTGACAAGACCACCAAAATGGATTGGAGCCTTCCTTGTGCTCCTCTTCACCGCCAGGACGCGCTGTAGCCAGAACGCCCCCCCAGTTGCATGGTTGATGCTTCAGGAGTGCGTAAAGGAAGAACAAGTCACTCTCCTGAAACTTGCTCAAAGCAAGATCACTTCGAGCGAAGAATGTCAAGCTCAACATCCTATGCAAGACCCGGACGAACGGGTGCTCAAAATCTGCTACCGCTGCATTGTGGTATCTCACGGTCTTCCCCGCCGGCACTGTAACTAGCTCGGAGAAGATCTTTGCATAGTCGGTGTGGGAGTCTGGCCTTCGGTGATCATGTGGAGAGTGGATCCAGTTGATGATTTGATTGAACTGGACCAGTGTGAGATTGTAATTGTTGTTGAAGAGTCGGAAGGACACCCTTCCCTTGATCCATTCCCGGTCCGATGCTACCACGTCGTTTGGTACGACGCAGACGTCGAGGGACGCCATGAACTCCGCCACCAGTTCCTTGTAGGTGGGCCATTCACCGAAAAATGGCTGCCCATCCGCATGGTACTGCAGCTCGTCAGGGCGTAGGCTTCTGTTGGTGAGGCGTGCTTGTCCATGAAGCACATAGGCCAAGTTGGCCTCGAATCCCAACTCCTGGATCATGCCCCGGTCCACATACCGGGTGGGCTCGAACTTTCACTTCATTATCTCCTTGTAGACCTTCCTCACATCCATGTTGGCATGAATTAGGCGTGGACGAGGGATGGAAGCAGTTGGGGGAGGAACGAACTCCTCGATCTCCATAGGGTGTGCGCTTGAGGACGGTGCTCTGGCGGTGTGCACCATGGTTGCGAGAAGATGGGATTAGAAGAAAAGAGCTCGGTGAAGATGGAGAAGAAATTCTCCGCTCGATGAAGATCTCCGCTCGATGACGCTTCTCTTCAGTCTTGGAGGGCTCGGGGGAGTGCTCGACGCAAAGGAGGATACTTGCTCTGAAGGTGTGACGTCAAATGACATTGCAAGTCCCCTTAAATAGGCTTGATCGGCGCCCCTGTTGACCCGTCGATACCATCGACGCGGGTCGATGGTATCGACAAATCTCGCGGGTATCCGCATCCCTCGCGAGTATCGACGGCTGACGTTTGCTGGATCGAGAAACCCGGATTGCTGACGAGTCGATACCATCGACGGAAGTCGATGGTATCGACGCAGCACCCGGATCGCTGACGTGGCTGTTGCGATCATCATCGATGTCTGTGTGCGGATCGATGACATGTCCGTCGATACCATCGACGGAGGTCGATGGTATCGACTTGCTTTTATTGCGACACCGCCGTTGTGTTGCATTCAACCTGTGATGATGTCGATACCATCGACGAGGCCGTCGATGGTATCGAGTTGACTGAGAAAAATTCGTCTGAATATCTCCAGAGATCTCGATGGTATCGACTTGGGTGTCGATACCATCGACACTTTTATTGTGACCTGTCTGCGACCATGTCGATACCATCGACGGGGGTGTCGATAGTATCGACGCAGTGCGATTTTTGCTGGTGTCAACCTGAACCCATGTCGATACCATCGACGAGTGTGTCGATGGTATCGACCCTGCCTGTGCCTGCACATTCAATCAAACGGATCAAGGTATCATTTTTAAACTAAAATTTAAACGAAATAAAAGCAATCTATGACTAAAATTAAACTATCCTAATGTACCGATGGTTGGGTTGCCTCCCAACAAGCGCCCTTCTTTAGCGTCTTAGGCTAGACGTCTTCCCTTCATCTCATTCATGCACAAGTGGAATGAGTTTGACCTCATTCACTTTCCTCTTATAATTCTCACCAAAATACAACTTCAAGCGTTGCCCGTTCACCAAGAACGTGGCATCTCCATCACGTACGAGAATCGCTCTGTGCGGTTTCACCTCCTCCACAATGAAGGGTCCACTCCACCGGGATTTCAGCTTCCCGGGATGCAGTTTGAGACGGGAGTTGAACAATAGAACGATGTCTCCCTTCTTGAATGTGCGCATCTCAATATGGCGATCGTGGATCAGCTTTGTGCGCTCTTTGTAGATGCGGGAATTCTAATATGCCGTCATGCGTAGCTCATCCAATTCATTCAATTCAAACATCCTTTTTCTCCCGGCCTCATCATAGCGCAAGTTCAGCCTTCTTAGCGCCCAATGGGCCTTGTGCTCCAATTCCACCGGAAGGTGGCAAGCCCGGCCATACGCCAGCCTAAAAGGCGTGGTGCCTATAGGTGTTTTGTATGCCGTTCGATAAGCCCAAAGCGCGTCTGGTAGCAATACACTCCAATTCTTCCTTGTGGATGCTACGGTCCTTTCTAAAATCTTCTTGATTTCTCTATTTGATACCTCCACTTGTCCTTGCGTCTGTGGATGATATGGGGTGTCGATGTTGTGCTTGACCCCATATTTCTTTAAAAGTGTCGCGAATTTCTGATTTCGAAAATGTGTGCCTCCGTCACTTATGATCATTCGGGGAATCCCGAACCTGCAGAAAATGTTCTCTTTGACAAACTTGCACACTACGTTCGAATCATTAGTCCTTGTGGGGATTGCCTCCACCCACTTCGACACATAATCTACAACAAGTAAGATATAAAGATTTGAATTTGAGGACACAAAGGGTCCCATGAAGTCAATGCCCCATAAATCAAATACCTCAACTTCTTGAAATACATTCAGGGGCATTTCTTGTCTCCTTGAGATGTTACCTGCGCGGTGGCACGGGTCACATTGCCTAACAAAATCATAGGCATCCCGGAACAAAGTGGGCCAATAAAGGCCGCTTTCCAACACCTTGGCTGCTGTCCTTGAGCTAGCATGGTGTCCTCCTGTAGGCGACGCATGACAGTGGTGGAGAACACTTTCGTACTCCACCTCCGGCACGCACCTGCGAAGAATACCATCCCTGCACTGCTTCAAGAGAATCGGGTCATCCCAAAAATAATATCTCAATGAATGAAAGAATTTCTTTTTCTCTTGATAGGACCAATCCTCCGGGATGATCCCGCAAGCCAAATAATTCACAATTTCTACAAACCATGGTTCTTTAGAATCAATTTTTAAAAGTTGTTCATCGGGAAAGGTCTCGGTAATGGGTATGTGCAAACCTTGTTCATCAACCCTCTCTAAACTAGACAAGTGGTCAGCCACCACATTTTCAATTCCCGACTTGTCCTTGATTACAATATCGAATTCTTGTAGGAGCAAAATACACCTAATTAGTCTAGGCTTCACATCCTTCTTCTCCATCAAATACTTTATTGCAGCGTGATCAGTCCACACAACCACCTTAGAACCCACTAAGTACTGCCAAAATTTTTCAAAGGCGAACACGACGGCCAGTAACTCCTTTTCCGTGGTTGTGTAGTTCAATTGAGCATCATTAAGCGTTTTTGAGGCATAGAAAATCACAGCAGGCTTGTTATCTACCCTTTGCCCCAAAACAGCTCCCACAGCATAATCGGACGCATCACACATCAACTCGAATGGCTTTGTCCAATCCGGCGTTTGAACAACCGGAGCTGAAATCAACTTTTCCTTCAAAACCTCGAATGCATGAAGACATTTCTCATTAAAATAAAAAACTGCGTCTTTTTCCAACAATTCCGATAATGGCTTTGTGATTTTCGAAAAATCCTTAATAAATCGCCGATAAAACCCGGCGTGTCCCAAAAAGCTTCTCACCCCTTTTACAGAATTTGGTGGGGGTAACTTAGAAATCACCTCAATTTTTACGGGGTCTACCTCAAGACCCTTGCTAGACACCTTGTGTCCTAGTACAATTCCTTCCGTCACCATCATGTGACATTTCTCCCAATTGAGGACCAAGTGTGTGTCCTCGCACCGCTGCAATACCTTATCTAAGTTATAAAGGCATTCATCAAAAGACGCTCCATACACCGAGAAGTCATCCATGAAAACTTCAAGACACCGCTCCACCATGTCAGAGAATATGGCGAGCATACAACGTTGAAAAGTCACCGGCGCATTGCATAAACCGAACGGCATACGGCGGTAAGCAAACGTCCCATAGGGACATGTAAACGTAGACTTCTCTTGATCCAAAGGATCAATAGAAATCTGGTTGTACCCCGAATAGCCATCTAGAAAACAAAAATGCGACCGACCAGCTAGACGTTCCAAAATCTGATCGATAAATGGCAATGGAAAATGATCTTTAAGAGTTGCGGAATTCAATCGGCGGTAGTCAATGCAAACACGCCACCCGGTTACCAATCGGGTGGTGACAGGTTCATTCAAAAGATTTGTAGTGACAGTGATTCCCCCCTTTTTAGGGACTACCTGTGTGGGACTCACCCACGTTGAATCGGATATGGCATAAATGATCCCTGCAGCAAGAAGCTTTATGACTTCCTTCTTGACAACCTCCATCATGCTTGGATTTAGACGTCTTTGAGGCTGTATGACTGGCTTGGCTCCCTCTTCGAGCCGAATCTTGTGTTGGCAAAGTGTAGGGGAGATCCCCTTGATGTCCGCCACAGACCACCCAAAAGCTCCACAGTGGTTCTTGTTGGCTAAATGGACATCTATAAATCCCTTTGTTTTGATTATGACAAACATTTCATTCTTATTAATCTAACGAGCTACTTGAGTGTGCAGGATGACAAAGTAACAAGGGAAAATCCAAGAGCTTACTTAGTTATATTTTCATGCAATGTAATCAATGTTGTAAAACTTGTACAAATATATAATGTACAAGTACTTAGAATTGCATGTAAATCAAGCGTTAGATTTTCCCTAGATAAACATAACAATTATACAAGTCATCCCATTTAATTAGGATCACTTTTGCACACTCACACATATAATTAGTGCCTAAATTGAAACCTTGAAACAGGATCATTCTCGGTCGACAAACTCCTCGACCGAGACACTCTCGGTCGATAATCTTCTCGACCGAGAAAGATCCAAAGTAGCCGTTAGACACAACAGACAAGTTAGTTGGCAGTTGAAGAAAGACGTTGCAAATCACTTGTTCCAGAGAGCCTGTCGGTCGACAAAAGTTCGACCGAGTAGGTGTCTCGGTCGACCATTTGTCGACCGAGATGGTCTCTGACAGCAACTGCAGAATAAATTAATTAGCCGTTGTTAAAGCAACAACTTTGTACCTAACGGCTAGTTAAGCACTTAGAAACCCCTAGAAGTTGTCTAGAACGTCCTTAAGCATACTTAGGCCATTCCTATAAATAGGACAAGCCATAGGACACTAGAATTCACTTGTTACACTTGAGAATACACTTGAGCATACTTGAGCAATCTATTGCAAGCAATTTGAGCACTGTGATCATTAGTCTACATTCTCCTTAGCTCAATCTCGTGTCCTATAGGCTAGATTCTCCTACCCACAGCAATCACAAGTTCACACACTTGGCTAGGAGATCTATACGCTTGATCTAGGCATATCAAGCCTTGGGCTTAAAGGATAAGTTGTAATTTCCTTTTCCTTTCTTGTTCCTTTTTATTATTTGTACTCTCCTTGCTACTCCTAGGGTTGGAGGCTGCGGATTGGAGAGGATTGACTTCTCAGGAGGAGAAGGGGACTTCAAGCTACTTCAAGAAGGCTATCGCAAGGGAAGCTACTTCTGAAGGCTGGTGCAACGGGAGTTGGTGCACCTACTTCAAGGGAAGGCTGCTTCAAGGTTGGGCGATTACTTCTAGGTGAAGGCTGCTTGAAGGGTTTGGGAAAAGAAATTGTATTTTATGTAAAGTCCTTGCAAGGTAATAAAATAAATTTCTTTTCAAATCCCGGTTGGGTAAGCAACCGGGTAGTGGACTGACGGCTATAGTGTTTGCTATAGTTGGAACCACTCTAAACCCTGTGTCTCCTTGTCCAATATCTTCATTGTGGTTGTTTGAGTTTAAATTATTATTAAAATCTTTATAAAACTCTATTCACCCCCCTCTAGTAGTTTTCAATTGGTATCAGAGCAAGGCTTCAAGGAACCCTAACAAGGTCTTGAAGAAATGGGTGATGGAGTGCTCAACAACCTCAACATTGAAGGGACACTTGTTGCTAGACCCCCAGCGTTCGATGGGACAAACTACCAATATTGGAAGAGAAGGATGCAATTCTATTTCCAAGGAATCAACTGGGATCTATGGAGAATGGTGTCTACTCCATACATGCTCCCTCAAAATGAATTTGCGGAATGGGATGCAAACACGGTAAAACTAGCCCAAATGAATGCAAAAGCTGTAAGTATATTATATTGTTCTATTTCGGTAGGAGAATTTAATAGAATATCAAATTGTGATACAGCTTATGATATTTGGCATAGACTGTCCATAACCTATGAGGGTACAGTCCAAGTTAAAAATTCTAAAATTAGCTTGCTTAAAACGAAGCTTGAACATTTTCGTATGGATCCAAATGAATCTATTAGTGAAATGTTTTCAAAATTCTCTATCATTGTTAATGGTTTAAGTGCCCTAGGAAAACCTGTCCTTGAGGAAGATCAAGTCTCAAAAATCCTTCGATCACTTCCTCCAAAATACAAGCCAAAGGTGACAGCCATTGAAGAAGCAAACGACCTCACTCGACTCAAAATGGAGCAACTCATCGGCAATTTAGAAGCTCATGAAGCAGATCTAGAAGAGGAAGAAAGAAGAGAACGTGAACGTCAAAATGGGAAGAAGAAGGATGTGGCTCTCAAAGCTTCAAAAGTCGTCACACAAGAAAGTGAGGAGTCGAGTGAAGAAGAAGGAGAAAAAGCCTTGATCGTCAACGGTAAGAAATACAAAAGGTTTAAAACTAACAAAATTTCTAGTTCTTCTACCCCTCCTAGGTGCTTTGAATGTGGGAAGAAAGGGCATTTCAAAAATGAATGTCCCAAAGCAAAGAAGGGAAAGAAAAGCTCACACAAGAAGAAAGGAGAAAAAGCCTATAAAGCTGCATGGGATGAGTCAAGTGAGAGTGAAAGCGGAGAAGAGGTGGAATGTCTAATGGCAAGAGAAGACAATGAAGACTCTCAAGAGGTAAGCCTAATTGATCTTCCTAAAGAAGAGTTAGTTACAAATTTACAAGAAACTCATGATAAATATATTGATGCCAAGAAGAAACTAAAGAAGGCTATAAAATCAAATGATGAGCTCATTGCCAAAATAGATGAACTTTCTTCTGAAAAGAACAACACTGATCTTGAGAATCTATCTTTAAAAACATCTTTAGATGATTGTACTAGAACGCTACTCACTTTAGAAACAAATGTTGATTTTCTTTCCAAAGAAAAGACTGAATTGTTAGCTAAACTACAAGATTTTCAAACTCAGCCTATATTGTGTAACCATTCGGACTATGATAATCTTATAAAGGAAAAGGACTCATTATTTTCTGATTTAGATCAAGCAAGAAAAGATCTACACAAGAAAATGAATGACATTGCTATGTTACAAAGAGAACTATATGAGTTAAGAAGAAAAGATATACTTGATAACATACTAAAAGTTGGCACTGTTTACAATGGAAGAAAAGGTGTGGGATATGCTCCAAAGAAAAATCAACCCAAAAGAACTCAAACTAGGTTTGTACCTAAGAACACAATGGCTAGAAAGAGAAATGAAGTTGACTCTATTACTTGCCATTTCTGCTTACGTCTTGGACACTATTCCTTTTCATGCCCCTACAAGACTAAGGAGTCCGACTTAGTTTGGATCCCAAAACCCCAAACTTAGTAGAGTGGAATGTAGTTGAGATATGACCAAATGCTCTATTTTGCTATTTACATTGTCTTATCTGAACTAAACAAAAGATGTCATGCATATTGTTATTATTTTTCTGCATTGTTGTACTGAAACAGAAACCTTGTCGGTCGAAGTATTGTCGACCGAGCTTTAGATCGGTCGAAGTATTGTCGACCGACTGGATGACTTTAACAAATCAAAATTTACAGCACCTATTTTGGTCGAAAACTGGTCAACCGAGCAAAGTTCTGTGTATCTTTGATTGTAACACAGTAACCTTCTCGATCGACAAATTGTCGACCGAGATATATGTCGGTCGAACAATTGTCGACCGACTGGACTTCTGTTTCAGAACTTTTATACAAATCTATATTTAAATGATTCTAACCATATCGGACCATCACATGGGTACCAAAATCTACATTTTAATGCAGGAATGGGTGGTTGACAGTGGATGTTCCAAACATATGACCGGAAACAAGGATGCATTCCAAACTTTTGAAGAAAAGAAAAGTGGAACAGTCACTTTTGGAGACAATGGTAAGGGCAAAATCATTGGAATAGGTAATGTTGGTACAAACCTTGAAATTAAGAATGTTCTACTTGTTGATGGTTTGCACCATAACTTAATAAGTGTTAGCCAATTATGTGATAGTGGTTATGATGTGTTATTTAACAAAACCTGCTGCAAGTTACTAATAGAAAATACTACAAATGTTGTTTATGAAGGAAATAGAGTTGGTAATCTTTATATTCTTAAACCTAACTCTATGAAAACAGTAGTAGGAAAATGCTTGCTTGCAAATGACAATACCTTACAAATATGGCATAAAAAGCTAGGACATGCTAGTTCACATGTTATCAAAAATTAGTGAAATATGACCTTGTTCGCGGATTGCCTACTTTATCTTTTGATCAAAGTGAAAACTGTGAACCATGCACAATGGGAAAGCAAACCAAAACATCTTTCAAATCAATACATGTACTTAGCACCAGTAGATCATTAGAATTAATTCATATGGATCTATTTGGACCAATGAGGACACAATCAATTGGTGGTAAGAGATACTGCTTTGTGATTGTTGATGATTATAGTAGATATACATGGGTACATTTTATTGCAACTAAAGATGATACTATTCATGTTTTTATGCAATTTTGTTCAAAGATTGAAAATCTCCTACAAAATAAAATATGTACCATTAGAAGTGATCATGGTGGGGAATTTGAAAATCATACATTTGAAGAGTTGTGTACATCTCAAGGATACACTCATAATTTTTCTACTCCACGCACCCCACAGCAAAATGGTATAGTTGAAAGGAAAAATCGATCACTACAAGAAATGGCTAGAACTATGATGCTTGAACATAACACACCCAAAACCTTTTGGGCTGAAGCTGTAAACACTGCATGCTATGTGCTAAACAGAGTAACTATTCACTCTTATTTAAAGAAAACTCCATATGAACTCATACATTCTAAGAAACCAAGAGTTGACTATTTTCATACCTTTGGCTCCACATGCTACATTTTAAATACCAAAGATGATAGAGACAAGTTTGATTCTAAATCACACAAAGCATTCTTTTTGGGATATTCCACTTCTAGCAAAGCTTTTAGAGTATATAACACTATCTCTAGAAAAGTTGAGGAATCCATTCATGTTTCTTTTCATGAGGAGTCAAAATCTGAAAATCTAGAAATTACTGATCTCACTAATCAATTCGAAAATTTAACCATACCAAATGATAATGAAAAAGCTACTACATCCAATCCCCAAGTTGAAACACAACCTACACCTAGGCTTATCAAGAATCATCCCCAAGAACTAATTATTGGAGATCCAAATGATAAAGTCAAAACTCGGTCTTCCTTCAAAGATGTAGCAAACATGGCTTTTGTTTCTATCATTGAACCTAAAAAGATATCCGAAGCTCTTAAGGATGATTATTGGATAATAGCCATGCAAGAAGAATTGAATCAATTCACTAAAAATGATGTATGGGATTTAGTTCCTAAACCACAAGATAAAACCATAATAGGAACTAAATGGGTTTTTAGGAACAAGCTAAATGAGTCAGGAGAAGTAATAAGGAATAAAGCTCGGTTAGTAGCATAAGGATATAATCAACAAGAAGGAATAGATTTTGATGAAACATATGCCCCCGTAGCTAGACTTGAAGCTATTAGGATGTTACTAGCTATTGCTGCCCATAAAAACATTAAGCTCTATCAAATGGATGTCAAAAGTGCATTTCTAAATGGCATTATTCAAGAAGAAGTTTATGTTGCCCAACCACCTGGCTTTGAAATACCGGAAAAAGGTGACTATGTTTATAAACTTAAGAAAGCACTTTATGGTTTAAAACAAGCACCTAGGAATTGGTATGAAAGGCTCAAAACATATCTTTTTGATAATGGCTTTTCTATTGGAAATTCAGATTCTACTTTATTTTTCAAAACATATACATCTGATTTCCTAGTTGTGCAAATATATGT
This sequence comes from Alisma plantago-aquatica, assembly GCA_963693085.1. NCBI lineage: Eukaryota > Viridiplantae > Streptophyta > Magnoliopsida > Alismatales > Alismataceae > Alisma > Alisma plantago-aquatica. The sequence goes on from OY856412.1 coordinate 1,074,117,246, forward strand.
TGATGACATTATTTTTGGAGCTTCAAATGATTCATTGTGCACACAATTTAGTGATATTATGCAAAAAGAATTTGAAATGAGCCTCATGGGTGAACTAACTTTCTTTCTTGGTTTTCAAATTAAGCAAACACCTGCAGGAATTTTCATAAGCCAAGAAAAATATACTAAAGAACTCTTAAAACGTTTTGGGATGGATCAATGCAAACATGCTACTACTCCTATGGCTACTTCTGTCAAAATTGATAAGGATGAAAATGGGGAACCTATTGATGATTCCTTATATAGAGCCATGATTGGTAGTTTGCTTTACTTAACGGCTTCTAGACCGGACATTATGTTTTCTGTTGGTCTTTGTGCTCGATTTCAATCACAACCTATGCATTCTCATTTTCTAGCAGTCAAACGAATTCTTCGTTATCTAGCCGGTACTACTTGCCTTGGTTTATGGTATCCAAAAGGACAATCCTTAGATTTTAAAGCTTATACTGATGTGGATTATGCTGGTTGTCGACTTGATCGCAAGAGTACTAGTGGTGGCTGTTTCTTATTAGGGAGAGCATTAGTATCTTGGTTTAGCAAGAAACAAAATACGGTTGCCCTATCTACAACTGAAGCTGAATATATGGCAGCCGGGTCTTGTTGTGCTCAAGTGCTTTATATGCAACAGGTGTTAAGCGATTATGGTTTTAATCTGTCATCTACACCTATTTTTTGTGACAACACGAGCGCCATTAACTTAGCACACAATCCTATTTTACACAGCCGAGCTAAACATATTGAAATCCGTCATCATTTTTTAAGGGATCACATCTCAAAAAATCACGTTTCCCTTCATCATGTTGATACGGAAGATCAATTGGCTGATATTTTTACAAAACCGCTTCCACTAGATCATTTTAACAACATTAGGAAGCAATTGCTTATCACTCCTTTGGAGGATGTTTTCTTTGACATTTGTGCTACTTAAACAAAAACTCTTGTTTACATTTTTGGCTTTTAAATGGACATCTTTTCTTTTCATTAGATTTGATGGGATATCTAATTAAGGGGGAGTTTTTATTCTTAAACGGTTATCTTTTTGAAATGACAAAGGGGGAGAGATAAATATAAAACTAAAATTTAGAAATTATGTAAAACTCAATTAATGAGTTTCATAAATAAACTCTTGGCTTTACATTGAAAGTTGCTATATTCCCAAATGATCTGGATTTCATGTTCCATAATTCATGGGGAATAATAAGCACACACTTTATACACAAGAGAAAAAGCTACACAAGGTAATCTAAAGGTATGAAACTCATATGTTTTATATTTCCTTTATTTATATTTTGGAAATGTTTGTCATCTTCAAAAAGGGGGAGATTGTTGGCTAAATGGACATCTATAAATCCCTTTGTTTTGATTATGACGAACATTTCATTCTTATTAATCTAACGAGCTACTTGAGTGTGCAAGATGACAAAGTAACAAGGGAAAATCCAAGAGCTTACTTAGTTATATTTTCATGCAATGTAATCAATGTTGTAAAACTTGTACAAATATATAATGTACAAGTACTTAGAATTGCATGTAAATCAAGCGTTAGATTTTCCCTAGCTAAACATCACAGTTATACAAGTCATCCCATTTAATTAGGATCACTTTTGCACACTCACACATATAATTAGTGCCTAAATTGAAACCTTGAAACAGGATCATTCTCGGTCGACAAACTCCTCGACCGAGACACTCTCGGTCGACAATCTTCTCGACCGAGAAAGATCCAAAGTAGCCGTTAGACACAACAGACAAGTTAGTTGGCAGTTGAAGAAAGACGTTGCAAATCACTTGTTCCAGAGAGCCTGTCGGTCGACAAAAGTTCGACCGAGTAGGTGTCTCGGTCGACCATTTGTCGACCGAGATGGTCTCTGACAGCAACTGCAGAATCAATTAATTAGCCGTTGTTAAAGCAACAACTTTGTACCTAACGGCTAGTTAAGCACTTAGAAACCCCTAGAAGTTGTCTAGAACGTCCTTAAGCATACTTAGGCCATTCCTATAAATAGGACAAGCCATAGGACACTAGAATTCACTTGTTACACTTGAGAATACACTTGAGCATACTTGAGCAATCTATTGCAAGCAATTTGAGCACTGTGATCATTAGTCTACATTCTCCTTAGCTCAATCTCGTGTCCTATAGGCTAGATTCTCCTACCCACAGCAATCACAAGTTCACACACTTGGCTAGGAGATCTATACGCTTGATCTAGGCATATCAAGCCTTGGGCTTAAAGGATAAGTTGTAATTTCCTTTTCCTTTCTTGTTCCTTTTTATTATTTGTACTCTCCTTGCTACTCCTAGGGTTGGAGGCTGCGGATTGGAGAGGATTGACTTCTCAGGAGGAGAAGGGGACTTCAAGCTACTTCAAGAAGGCTATCGCAAGGGAAGCTACTTCTGAAGGCTGGTGCAACGGGAGTTGGTGCACCTACTTCAAGGGAAGGCTGCTTCAAGGTTGGGCGATTACTTCTAGGTGAAGGCTGCTTGAAGGGTTTGGGAAAAGAAATTGTATTTTATGTAAAGTCCTTGCGAGGTAATAAAATAAATTTCTTTTCAAATCCCGGTTGGGTAAGCAACCGGGTAGTGTACTGACGGCTATAGTGTTTGCTATAGTTGGAACCACTCTAAACCCTGTGTCTCCTTGTCCAATATCTTCATTGTGGTTGTTTGAGTTTAAATTATTATTAAAATCTTTATAAAACTCTATTCACCCCCCCTCTAGTAGTTTTCAGTTCTTGAGCACTATCAGTAGTTGCTCCTCCTCATCCGCACTCAAGTATGCAGAAACAATCACTGGTAACTTGTCCTCCTCAGCTAGAAAGACGTACTTCAGATGCGGGGGCAATGGCTTCAACTCCAGATCAGGTGGGCAAATAAGAGATGATTGTAGCGGTGGGGGAAGTGTACCCAAATCTTCATAGTGCCTCATGTAGAAACATGGAAGCATTTAAAGCATTTTGGCGCACTCCTTGAGTGAAGTACTCCGAATCCAATCATAAGTGACATTTAACAAACACGCCTCCAAAGGCAGTTTCGGATATGCATCAAAGACGGAAGTAATAATCACATCATCCTCCCACGAAGGTGGAATGTCCTCATTCTCATCATTTGGAAACCCAACAGCCTTGCATAAAGAGATAACTTTCGGTTGCTCCATAAGGTCCACCGCTAAGGTCCCATTATCTATCCTGCTCATCACATGGGCCATATCCAAAAATGGCTTCCCAAGACAAAGTGAGATATTTTGTTCCACATGCTTAACCATGTTGCACTGTGCTTTTGCTTTATTAGATGCATTGCCATTGGGCATGACCATCTCAAAGCGATCATCCGCAATGCCCAAGGTCAAGCGACCTCTCCCCATCTCCAAGATCATATCGGCTGTAGCTTGGAATGGGCGACCAAGTAGTAACTCATTGCCGTGCTCGTCCTGCATTTCCATAACGACGAAATCAGCCGGAAAAACAAAGCGGTCTACCTTTACCAAAACATCCTCACAGATTCCATACGGTTTCACCACAGAATTATCGGCCAATTGGATGGTCATGTTACTTGGCCTCGACTCTTTCAATCCAAGTTTCTTGAATGTAGAAAGGGGCATCAGATTTATGCTTGCTTCGGAATCACAAAGTGCCTCGCCAAATTTGAACTTCCCGATAAAGCAAGAAATATTGAAACAACCGGGATCCTGTCTTTTTGGCGGCAAAGTGCCCATAATAAAAGCACTCACTTGCTCCTTCAATACCACGACCTCAGTGTCGGGTATCTTTCTCTTCTTGGTGATTACATCGTTGAGAAACTTCCCATAAGACGGGATTTGTTCAATCGCCTCTAGCAAAGGAATATTCACTGATAACTTCCTAAAGCTGTCCAGAAATTTCTTAAACTGTGCATCCACCTTTCTTGCTTTTGCACTATTGGGATAGGGGACTGGAACGGTATGTGCCCTTTGGTGAGGTAGCACACAGGGAGTTAATTTCTGTGGTTCCTCCTCAGTGGCTTGTTCTTCCTTACCACCTTCAGCTATGTCCTCAGTTTGCTCTATGACAGGTGCGGGCTGCTCGTTGACTGTTGCTTCTTCAACAGTGTCATGCGGTGTGCTTGTGTCATCCGCCCTTGGATTTAACACTTTCTTACCGCTCCTCAATAAGATGGCCTTGGCCTGTTGGTTTCCCCCGGGAATATTGGTGTTCCCCGGAAAACCCGGATGTGCCGGCTTCTTCAAGCTTGCAATCTCGGCTGCCATCTGCGCCATGGAAGTCTCTATAGTTCTCATTTGAGCCCCGTGGCTCTGCAAAGTCTGCCCAAACTGGTTCATAAATTCACCTTGTTGCTTGATTTGTTGCCCAAAAGTGTTCATCAACTCTTGATTTTGCTTGATGACTTGATTGAGCAACTCCGTGCTCTTGTCCTCCGTGATCGGTGCAGGCTTGGCGTCCGGATCCTGTAGAAAGTTATTTGGATCCTTCCATGAAAATTTCTTGTCCTTCCGTCATGAATAATCGTTATTCCTGTACCCCTGCTGTTGCCTCATGTACTTGACCTGAGCCTCATCCTCGGACTCATTGTCTTCCTTCTGCAGCAACTTCTTTGCGAGAATATCCATCTTCTCGTTCAGCTCTCTCATTGCCTTTGACTCACTGGCAACTCTTGCTTGCTCAACTGGGCCTCGTTCTCTTTCTCCCCAAGATTGCTTCCGTGCCATATTCTTCAGTATTTCCCAGCATCTTGTATCGGTGTTATTTAAGAAAAATCCGGAACCAGCCGAGTCCAGGTTGCTTCTATCATGCTCGGAGAGAGCAAAGTAGAAGATCTTCACTTGGGTTTCCTTGTCCAATCCATGATGTGGACATCTCCTCAACATGACCTGGAATCGCTCCCAAGTCTCAGAATAAGTTTCACCCGCCTGTTGGGTGAAATTGTGAATCTTCCTGATCATATCATTGGTCTTCTCAGGAGGGAAGAACCTCTCGAAGAAAACCTCTACCATGTGATCCCATGATTCAACAAACTCGCCGTCGAGGTTATGAAGCCACTCTCTTGCCACTCCATCCAAGGAACTCGGGAATAGCTTGAGGTAGAGCACATCCTGTGGAAATCGATCTATCTTCACCATATCACAGTTCTCCACGAACTGGCTGATGTGGGCCACTGGGTCTTCATTTTTCAATCCGTGAAATGCGTTTGATTTAACCAGGTTAATCAATGCTGGATCGATCTTGTAGGTTGGAATGTTTAGCCCCTGTTTCTTTATAGGCCCCTTTGATGCCGAGGAAGAAGATGCCTTGATCTTCTCCCATATTGTCTGTGCTTCAGCCATTGCTTCTTCTTGTTCTTTTTTAGATTTAGAATTAGAATTTAGATCACTTTGGTGTTCCTCCTCATAGTAGTCCTCGTCCTCTGGTCCCACAGATGGAACCTCAGGTGTGCGATTCACGTAGTCTCGACTACGTGTGTGCACCATGCAAAGTACCTGAAATATGGAAATAGGGGTTCAGTACAATGCTTTGAACGAGTCAACACAATTATAGAGAAATAAAGGAATTTTTTGAAATTGTTTTAAAATAAATAAAAAAATGTGGCCTAGAATGGCCGCTCTTAGCACTCAAAGTGCCAATAATTCGCCATGTCCCCGGCAACGGCGCCAAAAACTTGACGTGTATTTTACTACGCGCTTAAATGCAAGTATACGCATCGAAGTAATATAGGCCTTGTGAGGCCCGAGTCGAACTCATGGATTCGTGAATTATTGGAGACTTCTACTAACTAATCGCAATCAGCTAGACTGATTAACAAAGTAGGGGTTTTGTTGTTCAAATTAAAAAGAAAATAAAAATCAAACAAGGAAAACAATCGATTAAAGGTTAATTTAATCAATTCAAAGGGATATCTTTAGGATGGCGGTTTCACCGCGGGTCAACATTGTATTAGGTTTCATATAATTCCTCACACTTCTCTCTCTATCCGGGTAGTGGTCTGAAAACAGAATTACCCACTGTCGTGGTGTAATTCACTACTTAGGTTTAGGTTGATTCCACTGTCGTAGTAATCATTCCCCTAAACTAAGTGCATTATAAATGGTCCCTCAGTTCCCACCATTAATTTTACAACTCCTTTGTCAAGGGTTTTATTGATTAATGTAGAATTCATCTCTTTTCAACCGTTAATCCTTCTGTCGAAGTGATTAAGGGTGTTAAATTATTATTATGGTGATCAAGCATAACAATAGAAATGGAGAAAATGAATCTATACCACGGATTTGAGAGAAAAATATGAATTATTGATATAAAAATGTCATACACTGCATTCCCGGGCTACTCCCGGTCCTAAAGATTGAGGGTTTTAGCCTCTCATGTTCATCTCACACAAATACATGGTAGAAATTGGGGAATTCATAAGAAAAACGGGAAATAAATGGGAAAAACTCTGAACGGAGAAGAACCGGTGGATCCTTGGCGTAGAACACGAGCTTTCCCCACCTGTCGGTGGTGGAAATCGTCTTCGGCAGCGTCCGAATCACCCGGGATGAGATTCTCGGCCTCCGTTCTCCTTTCTCTCCTCCTTGGCACTCGTGCAATCCAAAAATGAGATGATCCTGAACGTGGGCGGCCGTCATTAGGTATAAGTCCCTAATTAGGTCGTCAAATAACAACAGCCGTCCGATCAAGATCAAAACAGATCCAACGCATATATGTCAGCGTCGATACCATCGACGCGAGTCGATGGTATCGACTCAGCGGATTAGCGGCAGCTTTCCTTTCTTTTATTCTGAGCGCCTGTGGTGATCTCGATACCATCGACTGGGGTGTCGATGGTATCGACTCCTGTAGCGTCGGTTTTGTCTTCTAGCGACGCTATAGCTCTCCTTGCGTCGATGGCATCGACTTTGGTCGATGGTATCGACTGCATCTTCGCCAGCAACATGAAGTGATCTCGATGCCATCGACTTAGGTGTCGATGGTATCGACTTTGTATTGCTCTTCTCGGCTGACAACCTGTGGCTTGGTCGATGGTATCGACTTCCGTCGATGGTATCGACGGAAGCAGATACTTGTTTTTCCTGAAATTTCACAACAAGACCAAGTAAATCCACACAATTTATAATAAGATGATAAATGATGCTAAAAAATAGTAAAACAAAGGGGATTTGATATAATATGATGGCAAAGACCAAATTAAGTGAATTATGCAATATTATCCATGAAAATGAGTAATTAGAGAACAAAACACATATGAAAAAGGTCTATAAATGCGACTCAAACTCATCGCATCACCATATCATGACTTAGTGAGACTCAGTCATAAACCAACTCACACTCTAGTCTTATGTGTTGCTGGTGTCTATCTACTTCCATAGTAACAAATGAATAGGGACATAATGACAATATGTATATGTACTCTTAACATCGGTATGATCTTATTTACACAAGGCTAACACTTGAAGACATACGTAATTGAGTAGTATTATTCTCTAGACATTCATAGTGTTTCCTCATTATCTCGTAACTGAATGAAACAAAATGAATTGGAAGCTTTCCTATATAAGTATTAATCAAATCCTTTAAAATATATGCCATGTCAATCATCACACGATTGGATCTATGGGCATACCTTACCAACAGAATCCCACTTGCACTTAGAGCCAATCACCAACGGATTTCATCCTTAGTGACTAAAGCATGTCCAACATGCTTCTGTAGCACTAGTGCTGATTCAGAGGGTTAGTAACACATTGCTTGTAGTCAATATATTGCATGTTCCTAATCTCTTCATTGTACGATCTCTTGTATGAGATGGAACTTCCGTAATATGGTATATGATATTCCTTGCCTAACAATTAGCTTCATTGTTGTCACAGTTCTACCGAGTCATCAATGGTTGGAACAACTATAAGTTCATCCATATCATATATGATGTCTTTATAAACCATTCATTTGGTACATGATTTAGTGTTAGGTATATAATTATGAGGATATAAGAAAATAAGATCAATTGATAATTATATCATGACCTATCATTGTATAGTTCCTTCATTTTGACACGTCATCATGTTCAAATGGACTTGACTTGTGATACATTATCACAGTTCTTGCTTTGAAGGTACTCAAGGTATTGATGTGGAGTATTTCAACATTTGATCTCATCAAAGTTTGTTGATACTTTTATCAAATTCATACTTCATTTATAATCTCCTTAAACACTTCAATAGATTTATCTTTCTTCTTTACTAAGAACATATCATCAAGGTTTTACGAGACTTAACATGTAACCCTAACAATTAGTTCAAATGACTATTATTAATCATTATTACTCATTGAACATGATACCTAGGATTTGGACAAGGTCTATAGAGCTCGTAGGGCTTCTCTCACTTGTTAAATGGACATTCACATTGAGACATAAATTGAAGTAATGATTAATATGGTTTTCTATTATGTTCTTAGCATACTTATGTGATTTATATATTTCACATTTCTCATGAATCTAATTTTAAGATCCGTGTTGGGTAGAATTCTACTGATAGATTGACGCTTAGAATTTTATTTTCCACAGTGCATATTTATGGGCTAATGGGATAAATGTGAACTTAGGTGCACACTTATAAGCTCTCAGGAATAATGAACACTTAGTGTAGTGATTGGGAGCATTTAGCCTCATGACACACAAGCCCTGGGAGCATTTGTGGATGAATGAATATTTGAGATTTCTCATCTATTTTCCCTAATCTGTCCAATGAGAAAGATGTTTGCACCATGTGTCCCGTGAAAGTTTTCCCACCTCCATTTGATATTTCTCGTCAGTTGTTCTAACCATAATTGACGACATAGGTATCACTGGGTTGCGAGGTTAGGCGTCAGTTTATCATAGTCAACTGACGACAAAGTTTTGTTTTTGTTATCAACCAAGATAATGAAGGTGCTAATGCAATATTAAGCTAAATTTATAGATAAAGAAGATGACGAGTTTGATCATGTTCCTATGTCAAGTATTTTCAAAGTATATAATTACTTTCTATTTTATATCATTGTGAGATTCAATTTACTAATATGCTCCATATTTTCTTTGCCTAGATGTGGCAAAATATCCATAGGCGGTGAGTAGGAGGAGTAAGGACTTCAACTGTAGATGAGTAGGACTCAATAGAAAACAATAAGTGTCTAGGTGGTGTGTCTTTATCTCTAAAGAAAATTCCCAAATGTTTTAGTCATAATATGTATATGTTTGTCCACAAATCATGTTATTAGTTTTGTATTAGGATTTCCTTTAGTGTCAAAATTTTGAGAATGAGAAACAATACTTTTTCATGTGATGGTTCCGCGATTACTCAATGTGTATGAAATTCAAAGTTTAAATACCCAAAAATGTATGATTTAGGAATTCATGCTTTACTCATGTGATTTTATGTGAAAGCTTTGGGTCACACACATATAGAAACTCTATCCGGTTGAGGAAAATAGGAAGAAGTTCTCTACTTAGGGTGTGTTTGTTACATGGTGAATCATGCAGAGGGTAATGATAGTGAAACAAAAAATGTTGTTTGGTTACCATGGCTATAGGGAATCATGGTGATCCATGGTGAAATTTGATTTATGTTTGTCACCATAGAAAAGCATGGTGAATCATGGTGAAAGAAGTTTCTTTCAAGACTCCATTACTTAGATAGATATGCAAAAAAATGTTCTAATAAATATGATTCTTACTTATATAGGGTGTTTTTATAAAAATATATATCATCGTCCCTATAACTGCGTAGCAAATAACATCTTTTAAGTTTTTCCCCAACTCTATCACTATCACCATCCAAATGTTACCAAACAACACATTTTAAGAATTTCCCCATCACCATCACCGTCCCCTTCCCCATCGCCATTATTGTCCCCATCACTATCATTTTTTTACCATGTACAAAAAAAACCTTAAACCCCTATTGGGAAGGGGTCAATGATGATGTAATGAAGATGCATGGGGGATTTTATATCGAAAACAAGGACTTTGTTGCTTCATTGTATGAGTTTTGAAGAAAAAAGAAGGAATATCTGTGTGTCCATAGGATATGAAATAAATAAAAAACATAAGTGAATGTTTGTAGAAAAATTGGAGATAAAAGATAAAATGAAAGAATCAAGCTAGCAACATAAAAGTAAGGATAAAAGTTCAAGAAGAAGAATGTGAGCGGACTCAAAAATTATTGTCAATTGAAACCTTCATTACAAGTATGATACCTTGCTAGAAATGGACAAAATTCAATTTCTAAAACCCAAACATCTTTGTTGAAAAATGTGACGTACGTACATATTGCCCTTGCCATAGTTGCATTGGGTTATAAGAGCGGTTGTAACTAGTATAGGTCAACTATCGTGAATGACAAGCATTCAACAAAACATTTATTCTAAATTATATTATATTGTTATATCTATATTATACAAGAAATCTTGCTGTCAAAGGCATAATTTGTAATTTTAAAAATTCCACTTTGTGTGTCAGCGTAAAATATATTTTTGTCATTATTTTTTTTTTGAAATTATAAAATGGTCTAGTGTAATATGATTGCAAGTACACTTATAGTGTTTTTGAGCCAGCACGACTTACATGTTCATATGAGGGTTGTATGTAATGTCTGCTTTCATATTTTCACATTATACATTAGTCTCAATATTAGATGAAGGATAAGTGTGTAAAATATCAGTTTGTCTCTATTTTTTAAAATTGTGAGTGAGAGCAACATTCTTCGATTAGGTTGTATGGATATAAGTAGTGTTCTAAAGACCATGGGTTGTGAGCATAGTTGTTGAGACGCCCGCCTAGGTGCCTAACGGGGGTCCATCCAATCCCTCACCTACCTAACATTGGAAGTGGACGCTTAGGCGAGTGTCTAGCATTGCCTAGGACCGCTTGGGGGCGCCTAGGGCACCCGAAGAGTCTTGACATTTTTTCCGGTTTTTATGATTTTGAATAATGTCATTTAACATTAGTTTGACATATGTAAATTCTTTTTAGACTTTTTTAATTTCTATCTCACTCTTACATTGTTATTTAGGGTGTAGAACATAAAATATACACATAAACACCTTATATATGTGATATATGTTATATTATATATAATATAAAATAAGTAAAAAAAACATGGCAGTGCCTAGGTGTCCTAGGCGCGCAGCCGAAGTATACCACCGCCTGACTGCCTTGAAAATTATGGTTGTGAGTATTTACAGGAACAATTGTACATAATATTTTCCTTTATTTTTTGAATTAGAAATCCTTGTGTTGGCAGGTATGCAATGTCGTGGTATGTTTATACTATATAAGAGAACTTGAGGGTGAGATAAAATATATTTTACAAGGTTATTTTTTGGAATCCCAAATCAATCCTGGTGTGAGTAAAATATTATACTCCATTTATATTTGAAATTGAGGATCGATTTTGTATGTTCTAATAAGTTCTTATGATACGACTGGTCCTGAGGTTTACTCTTGGCTGGGTGGGGTCCAATAGTGGCCGATCCCGGGAGGGGTTACTCGTTATAAAAAAAAATATGTATGTACATGTAGTCTTCTTAAGCCAGTGCAACACACATCTATTTAAGGAATTTTATATATTTTTTGGATTCAAAAATAGTCCTTGTATTCTGATAAGACATGTTGTAATTTATATGTTTATGCCTAGTTATCTAAGAAAGGCGGAACTAGATAAAGTCGTGCATAAGTCATTAGAACTAGCTTCGTCTTTGTCCTTTTGTATTTTCCTATTTTATTTTATATTTGAAGAGGGTGGGGGGGGGGGGTGAGTGCTATTAGAATTGTGAGGGAAAGTCCTTTTTGTCATAAATCTTCCTTTTAGATGTTCTAGCTAGGTATTAAATCCTTAATTTGTAGCTAACAAATCAATCAGACTCATTAATTGAGCCAATTGATAAGTTCTCCTCGTCCTACGTTAAGTTTGAGATGATTTAATTCATCATCTGCGTCCTCTGCTTGCTCATAACACTTACCATCCTTGATATCCAAATAGGGCTTCGGTTCAGATGGAGAGCCCTCTAGGATGGCAAGTTAGAGAAACAGGAGGGGGAAGAATCTCTTCTTCTCATGAAGAATAAGATGAATGAACAAAACACAATGAGAAATTAAAAGCAATGATTTTAGAATAAAAGAAATATAAACGCATTGTATAAGTTGACAGTAAAGAGGAAGCGAGCTCCCCTCGACCAAACACACAATAATAAATTAAAATAATATACAAACGGCATCCAACAGCCATGCAGCTGTTAGCTTGTAGTTCTACACATGGTAGGCAGTTCAATACTGACACGTTTGGATGTAATTCTATTCTTCCTATCTTTATTCTCGTGTGGGGGGAACGATCCGGATGTATGTGTAATTAAATCTGGACGGTGTGAGTTGTAATCTTGATTACATAGTGATTGTTGGTCGGTATTGCCCCGTGGTTTTTCTCTTCTCGTCTTGGTCGAGAAGATGACTCTCTATTTGTAACATTGGAAGTGGATTATGAATTGGACTATGAATTGAAGTGTGATTCCTAATTGCTACTACATGTGATGGAGGCCTATAAATAGAGGCCCTGAGAGAGGCCATTGAGATCATCCCTATAGTTGGTGTGTGATTCCATAAGTTGTTTGTTGTTTGTGCCTTCTGTGGTAGAAGAGCCAGAAAACAAGATTGGTAAGAGAGGGTCGGCGACTTTGCCTTGAAGCGAAGTAGCGGTAGTCAGCGACACATTGGTAGTACATCAACTACGACGGCGGATCCGAGTAGCGGAAGACACACATCAGTTGGTGGCACTACGTTGGTGTTGCGGCAACGATTACGATAGCAGTTTGTCCGTTCAACGGAGGACATGTTTGTTCTCTCAGGCGGAGAGATTTTTTGGTTGGCAGGCGAGGTACACAACCTGGTCAGGAGTAGAGGCGGCCCGGTCAGCGGTTGCAGCGACAATAGGCATGAGCACAACTGTGTGTCTGAGTCCCTACAACGACAGAGGTATTTTGAGGAGAAAAAGATATGTGAGATATTTTGTACACATTTAGGTATAATTCTATTCTTCCTATCTTTGTTCTCGTGTGGGGGGAGCAGATCTTAAATATGGACGATGTGAGTTGTAATCTTGATTACATAGTGCTTGTTGGTCGGTATTGTCCCTTGATTTTTCTCTTCTCGTCTTGGGGAGAATTTTCCACATTAAATCTTGCACTTTCAGTTTTGCAGAACACGTCGCTTACACACCACAAATTTTTAATAGTTACAAATCTTTCATTTAGGTGTTCCAAGTAAGTATTAATCCCGCAACTTGTATAGCAATTAAATCGATCAAAATCAGTAGTTGAACCAATTGATATCCAAATAGGGCTTCGGTTCGGATGGAGAGCCCTCTAGGATGGCAAGTTAGAGAAACAGGAGGGGGAGAATCTCTTCTTGTCATGAAGAATAAGATGAATGAACAGAAGACAGTGAGAAATTAAAAGCAATGATTTTAGAACAAAAGAAATATAAACGCATTGTATAAGTTGACAGTAAAGAGGAAGCGAGCTCCCCTCGACCAAACACACAGTAATAAATTAAAATAATACACAAACGGCATCCTGCAGCCAGCTGTTAGCTTGTAGTTCTACACATGGTAGGCAGTTCAATACTGACTCGTATTCGTGGTAGATGCAGTGCGGCAGTCAAGGGTCAATAGCACAGATCCATCAGGGCCATCACGCCTTCCTGAACGAGAGCAGCAACGGCACATTGCTGATGCCGAGCTTCCTTTTCTGCGAGTCGCCACCAACAACCCCGATGTCACCACAGACAACCTTACAGTACCTGCACACATGGGGACAGAACACGACCTTATAAACCGCCGGCGCAGTACCGGCATGATTGGCTACCGTGTTCACCTTCTCGAGCTTGAACCAACTGCTCAGTGTCGCCACACCGGGCTTCCCAAGGGTACCTCCAGTCGTGAGGTACCACTTGCCGATCCTGTCTTCGAACTTGCCCAGCTTCCATACCGAGGACTGAACGCACATGTTGACGACAGCAAAAGCGACGCTGATGTCGGTTGAGGTGCGGATTGGGGATGTATCGTTGGGGTTCAACTGCGAGAAGATGAACGGGAGCCCGCCGATTTTGGCAGCCTCAGGGGACAGGCCCTGCACTACGTCCATAGGGCATGGTGCTTTGGGATGGGCAGGGGAAAGATCCAGGAAGCCCTTGTTTCCGTTGGCGAGGACAGCGTAGTATTCAACGCCTGGGCGGAGTTGGGCTCCGTTGGAGTCCACCGCGATGGGCGGCAGCTTCCGCGGTCTCGCTGATTCGCTCGCCGGGAGTAGGGCGAAGAGGAGCAGAGCCGCAAATGCTGTGGCAAAATGCGCCATGAAGGGTGACCGATTGAGAGAACGATATAAGAATAGTGAAAGAGGAGACCTAGTTGCTTCAGATCAGATATGTAGAAAGAGATATGTAGATTGAGGGATTTAAGGATTGAGGAGACGAGACGCCGGAATGTAGTTTGAAGACGAGATGTCTGAATGTCCTGCCCTTTTTATAGAGGAGATGGAAAATAGCTAGGGTCGATCGGTTTCTCCGAGCTCTCCATGCATGTGTGAGCAAACGTGTAGTATACGAAGCTTGAACAGCTTCGAGGTTTGGCTGGCGCACTCATTCGCCATTGTCGGAAAATCACAGCCGAGGATTTCGTGTTTGCTAAAATATCGAAATAGCGCTCTCTGTGTATAATAACCGGAACAACATTAGGAAAAAGAATCTCGAAGTAGCACTCCTATGTCTTTCCGTGTTGAACTCATTTCTTATGAAAGCTGACCCTTGCTTTTGAAGATTGTCCGGGAAACTGAATGTACGTCAACATTTTAATGGCGAATGTTTTCAAATTTGAAGGCATTCACTCATTGTAGTGAATGCATGTAATGTTAAGAACGTCCAAATTATGAACTTGTGATGCTCTGGATATCATTTTACACAAAAAGTGTCATTGTGGTTTTTTCACTACTTCCAGACGAGGAAACTGATTTGTGTGAGTCAAATCGTGCTAATCGTCGTCCAGTATTTTCCATTTCTCCTTGACAGCATCTCCAACCTGTCCGCTTGAAGAAAGGGCCAGCTTGAAACTTGAAACAGACAGTCCGCGTGTACGCGGTTCAAATTGGCCAGGACTGATTAACACTTGCTAATGATTATTGAAGAACCTGCACAGATGAGCATTGACTTTGTGACACTTAACTCGCATTCAAAGGCTTGAACCTGGAGACAGACAGTCAGATAAGCATTGACTAGGCAAATAGGTAATGAAACAACCAGCTTGGCCCGTCAACATGCACGGAGGCGCGAGAATTCTAGCAATTGACAGCTGCTGAACGATCTCGGCTAAGATTTTTCCGTCATTACTTGCCGACTACCGTGATGTAGTCATTATTGTTGCAAGTAATTTATTATTCTCCCATGTATGGAGTTGCATCATCATTTTTGGCATATTTAATATCCTTATTTGAGCCATATCATATACGATCAACTTGATTGTAGCATAGGCTTTGTTGTTGTCTTGCGCTACTAATATCTATAATAAATTTCAGAAAACTAATGGCAGCACATCTATTAAAATCATGGCCTGTTTTGCTACCTATAAAGTTGGCATTGGAAGACACTTGTCATTTCTCATCTTAGTAATATACAAGTAGCAAAATCCCAACCATGGAAATAAAGCTCTACCGAGAGTTTCTTAGATAGATGTTGAGAATAAATATCGTCATTAGTATTAGCTACATTAGCTTTTTCTAATTAAACTGGAATGGCTTACACCCAATGCAGGCGCAACTAGTGCATGAGAGCAGAAGAAAAATAATTCTTGTCTTTTATGTAAATGGGAAGAAGATTTAGTTCCACATCATCTACTTCTAAAGTTTTGTACTTCTCGTATGTAGGAATACATGTGACACTAGTGTCCAAAATGTAACATCCCTGACCTGGGTTAGGTATTAACCCTAGGTGTTTTACCTAATTAAGTTGATTAGATGCTTGCTCTTATACTTTGAAAAGCAATTAAGGCTTTTGAGGAACTTATATTTCAATTTCAGTCCTTTTTGAATAATGTTAAACATTGTTTTGATACTTTTGGACTAAAGTGCAAATTACCCAAGTTGATGGGTTAACTTGCAAATTGCACATGATAAGATGTTCCTCTGATGTTGATACATCATAAGAATGAATATGATGTAGTGGTATGGATTCCACAAGCTTGGACACCAAGATAAAGCTTGTAGGGCAATCTTTGTGCATTCAAACCTAGTTTTGGTGTAATGTGCAATTTACCCAAAACCTAGGGTTCAATATGCAAAATACCACCTCTAGAGGGTCTCTGATGTTTCTTGGCATCAAGCAAAGCAAAGAAAATGAGAAGGGAGCCTCATTTGAATTATCTTGAGAGAGAGAATCTTGACATTAAAATAATCAAGATTTAAGCACAAATGGCTCTTTAATATAATTTAGTGTAAAAAGAAATATATTAATTAAGGAGCCCTTCAACTAAAAGTTGAGGGATGTATTTGCAATGGTTTGGACGAGCTTGTGCCATGCTTGGGCACAAAAAGATCTTGGTTGAGTAGAAGCCATTCACATTAATATAATATCAAGCAATATCCACTAAAAGGATGGATACTAATATACAACTCTTTAAGATGATTATTTCCTTTTCCATTAATCTTTGGATAATGGAGAAGTTTTACAAGATTGTATAAGGTGGCTACGTGGCCAAAGCATGGAGGAAGCTTTGGTGGAAATTAGTTGGAATTAAAGAAGATAATCCTCTTTTTCTATTTTCTTAAAAACCCATATGCATATCTCTTATGTATATCTTTTCGTATACACATGAGAACCGTTTCCTTAGTCTCTTTCTCTTTTCACCTTGCTTTGGCTGACCAAAGGAAAGCTCTGGAGTAGAGGGATGACGATCCAAACCTGTTGGTAAGTGTTGATCATCTCCTACCTCGGATCCATGGTGGAAACCCTAAAACAAGGCTTGATTCATGGTTTTCTTCACTTGGTTTCCATTTCTAGCAAGTTTGTTCATCTAAAAGTTGAAGGACGAACCTTGGACAACTGTTGGAGCTCCATCCACCATTAAATCCGTGGATCTTGGAGCTTTGGATCAGTTCTAGAGGTGGGTTTTATAACTCTAACCCTTAAGCATTGCTAATGCATCCATTCCTTTAATAATTGTTGGTTACTTTTCTTCTTTGCTACTCTTTTGAGTTCTTGCTAAAAATTCTGTGAAGAACAACAACTGTTCTTGGTTGAACAGAGGAAGACGAAGATGACATCATCTTAGATGTTTATCCAAAAAGCAACTTTATTAAACGGTTTCCAATCCTTGCTCAAACAGTTTCCCAAACCGTTTGGGAGCAAACAGTTTCAAACCGTTTGGAATGAATCAGTTTCACCCAAACCGCATGGAGGGAAACAGTTTCAAACCGTTTGGTGGCGTTGACCAAGGGTTGACCGTTTGGACATCTATTGGAAATGATCTAGATTAACGACCCATTGATTATTGATGATTATCTCCAATTGGTTCATGAGTTGAAGGACCTACAATCACCTAAACCCTAATCGGGTTAATTGCTGATTTGATAATTGATTGAGTTGAAACTTGGGTTGATTGACCCAAACAGTTTCAAAACCATTTGGGGATCACCCAAACGGTCTCAAGACCATTTGGTGATCACCCAAGACCGTTTGGTGGTCTAGGGTTGGGTGTGGTTGAGCAATTGAAGATCCAATGATACTAAGTTGAAGTGCAATCAATTGTTGATTTAGTGATCAATCCAATGAGCCAAACCCTAATTGGTTTACTTGGTTTTTGATGTTGAGTTGGGAAAATGGTCTCAAGACCGTTTGGATGTCATCCAAACGACCTCAAGACCATTTGGGGTCAGGTCATGCCCAATTTGGATGGTAATCCAATAGTTTCAAGTAATTGGTCCAACAATAATCAACATTGAAGGATCAACGTTCCCAAACCCTAATTCAATTGACTCAAACCCTAATGGATGATCAGTTGAGGGTTAATTGAGGGTCAAATCAGTTGAAGGTTGACCTAATTAACTCAATTGAAGTGTGGTGACAAGTCCAATTGATGAGTGATAACATGATTACAATCATTGAAGGAATCGATCTTGGAAACCCTAAATTAATTGAAGTGGTTGAGACCAATTTTCGGTCCTTGCGGTTTTGAGGGGGTTTAGACCAAACGGTCTCAAAACTGTTTGAGTCCAAACGGTCTCAAGACCATTTGGGACCAAATGGTCTCAAGTGAGTTCATGCATTTTCAAAAAGTTACTTTAGTAAACGATCTTGAAGTTGCTTTAGAAAACGGTTTAAAAGGACCTATTTTAACAAACGATCTTGAAGTTACTTTTGAAAATGGTTTCATTGGTTGACCAAGACCGTTTGAGGTCTGATTTGGTCAAGAACGTTTGAGGTCTATATGGCCAAGACCGTTTGGTGAATAATTGACCAAACCCGCATGGATACTTGAAGTGGTTAAAGGTTAAGTTGGTTAATTGTTTAACACAAGATATAATCAAAGATGATTATGGTACTTATATCTTAATAGGGTAAGGTGATTAGTACCCTTTGAATGTTTAAGCCTTAATGATCATGGTGATAATGACTTAACCCATGATGTCAATTCTTCTTCAAGGATTGAGTTGACTTAGCTTAATTAAGGATGATGTAAGCATCATCTTATAGAAGATGAGAGAGAAGACTTCCTATATGGATGTTAATCTTGTAATGAACTTCCAATATGAATGAATGTCTAATTAGGGAATGATTAATGAAAATGAGATCATGAAACCCTAATTATGATGGTTAATGAAACATAACCCTAATTGAGGGTATTAATGGAAGTAATTCTAATGCATAATGATGGTATGAACTTAATTCATTATGATGATATAATAAACCTTAATTCAGGGTACGTTGAACATGAACCATAATCAAGGGTGATGCAATGTAAATAGTGAAACCCTAATTCTGGGTTATGCTTTATAGCATGAAACTCTATGATTGGATAATGAAATGATAAGTCATTAATCTTAATTGAGTTTAGGGGATGATTAACCCTAATGAAAAAGGGAAAACCCTAACCCTAATAAGGGCATAGTGGTGCAACCCTTGAATAGTGATGTTATCATTGTTTTGCATTGTGCTGATCTGAAATAAATGTATCTGTTATTATCTGCACTAATCATGCAGGTTTCTATGAGCTATGATGCTTTGTTTAGTGAAAGCACTTGATGAACGTTGTAAGCAATGATATGCTATGTTGCCTAGTGAAAGGTAACAAAAGAGATTGATAGGCTTTAAGGGCCATGTGAAATACTTGCATTGCAATTATCATGTATATACTGTCAGATGACTTGATGGCATTATGTTACCTGTTAAAGTGGTAACATGTGTTTTGATAATTTAAGAATTTGAATATCCATATTATTGAATCATAATGATGGTATGATAAGGGATTGAGATCCCAATGTTAACAAGCAGTGAAATGAACTTCATACAAATAATACTCTTACTTTATAGCAATTGTTTTAATGGTTTATGTTTGAAAACATGCCTGATACTAAAAGAATGTTGTAATGTACTTAAATAATCAAGTGAAATGATATCATGTAGAACCCTGACCATAGATCCATCATCATCAGAAGTTGGATGATGGTGAAACAGGTTTTTCTAAGGGAACTCCTGGAGAGCATACTTTTGAGTATGCGGGGGTTATGGACGTGAATAACCTTACGTCCTAATGGAGGAATTAATGTGAGATAAACATTTAATCTTTCAATCCTTCATTATTTGTATATGGCGGGATGATGTATCACCAATCTCCCGATGATGTTGTTAATGTCGCATCGATGTGAGATAAATAAGAAATCCCTCGATTGCGAAGAGAGTACAACATGCCACTGTAACTCTACTAGAGAAGTTGCCAGAATACCCTGGAAAGCTATTTTAGCAGAGACACGAGATGCCATGTATGTTGTTCCTCACACTGACTGAGGATGATGAGGTCATAGAAATCTGGCTCTTCTGATGACCTATGTATGGTACCGATTTTGATTTTGCAATGGTTGGTTGGAGTATGAGTGGTATACCTCATCTCCTTAGGGCATAAATATGTTTGTAAAATGTAATCAGCCATGTAGCATATTTGTCAGTGTTTGATGATACATTGTCCAATATGTCCTAGTTGGATAATTAGTACACATGTTCTTCATATTCTTTATTAAATGAATGACTTGCTACTTATTTAAGTTACGATTAAAATGATTGCATAGAGAATAATGCTCTGCATATCTTATTCAATAAATTACCTACTGTTAAATATTTATAATTCTACTGCTCAGTATTATTCTATCATTTGCAATAACAATGCTTCTGGCGGAGAGTTATATCTCTCGCTGGGACAATTTTCAATTGTCTCACCCCCGTGGGATTCAACTTTTTAGGTAGACGCTGAGGAAGAAGAAACCCTTCAGTGGGTGAGCAGCAACAACAGTAGTAGCAACAATAAGGACAACAGTGATCCACAGGTAGAGACACTGTCTGTCTGATAGGTCTTGTATATAGAGAGTCATATGTGTCATCTCTGTACTCTCAGATCCTAGGAGTCAGTAGATGGTTTGTTTTAGATCTGAGATTTTTGACTTAATGCCTCAAGATTTTTGTATACTGCTTATGTATAGTTTAACAGAGCAGTCAGTGTTATGACTCTCGAGATAAGTTGATACAGAGATGTACTGATGAATCAGCTTGTAAATGTCTTACTTTGTTTCTTTATAAAAAGAGTTCTATCATTTGCAAATCTCATTGCAAAATTTTTTAATTTTTAGTGATTTTTAGTAATTCTACTGCTAACGAAACGCTTCCACATCAGATAGTTTAGTTAATAACGTTTTGTTCGAACGGTGTATCACAATTAGTGGTATCAGAGCTCTAGGTTCGTTGAGTCTATAGAGACATAGGACTAAGGTTGTTGAGTCTGTTCTAGTGTCTTCCAGTATATCTGATAGTGTCTTCTGCTCATCTAGGAGGAGAAGAGAAACTAAAGATGTCTGGATCACATGAGGAACATATTGCAGAAAGTAGTGTCGCTGCACCCGGAGGTGGTGCAAGAGACCAAGGAAGGGAGGAGCCTGTGCCTGAACCACCCCAATTCAATCAAGCTGACATGGGGAACCTAGCCTTCCAAGCCATATTTGGGAAGTTCATGACTTCCATGACACACATGACTGATAGGATGCCTATACCTGTACCTTGGGCACCTACCCATCCAGAAGGATAAGGAGCCGGCAAGACGTTTGAACGAATTCGCCGAGTTGGAGCCACGGAATATGCTGGGATAGCTGACCCAGCAGATGCTGACTTGTGGCTAACTGAACTAGAGAAGGCCTTTAGAATCCTGAACATCCCAGAAGCTGAGAAGGTTAGACATGTTGTGTATCTTCTTAAGGGGAGTGCTGGTCACTGGTGGACAATAGAGGAAGGGAAAAGGCCAGGTGTGGAGATCGAATGGGAAGTATTTTGATGAGAATTTGTCAACAGATACTTTCCTAAGACGTTCCTGGATGAGAAAATCTCTCAGTTTGAGAGATTAAGGCAAGGACCAATGAACATTAGCGAGTACGAGGCTAAGTTCATGGAGCTGTTACAGTTTTGTCCGCATATGGCAACCACTGATGAAGAAAGGATTCGACGTTTTGAGAAGGGGTTAAATGTTGAGTTGACCACCCCTGTGTCTGCTCTAGAGAACAGGGAAAGATTTGCTACTTTTGTGGAGTCTGTCAGGAGGATAGAGAGATCTGTGTCAGAGAAGAGACAGACCAAGAATAAGAAGATGTATCCCCAGTTCCAAGGATCCTCATCCAAAGATTTCAAGAAACCAAGGTTTTCTGTGCCTACACCACCACCTAGATTCAGTACCCAGATGCATTGGATGTCAAATAGGGGTAGAGGATGAAGTTTACCACTAGAAGGAGCTCGTAGCTCAGCATCTATGTCAGTAAAGGGACCATTCAGACCACAACAAGGGACCAGAAGTTGTTACATATGTGGAAAAGTGGGACATCTGATGAAGGATTGTAGAGCTAGAGAAGCGAGTGTGACTCAGTCTCAAAGGCAGAGTCAACAAGGTTCTCAAAGGAGACAATTTCTAGGTGGAGCTAGAGGACGTGGACAAGCATCCCAAGCTGGATCATCGACACCCAGTCATCGAGCATCGAATCAACCATAGGCGACAACGAGATTCTATGTGATGAATCCACCTGATGCAGTAGTCAACCCTCAGGTTGTGACAGATCAGATGAAGTTGCGTTATTCTGATATGTCTACATACTGCATCGTATCTATTTTAATTGATCTAGGTGCTACACACTACTTTATCACTCAAAGAGTGATTCTTGACTGCAGTATGGCAGTTGGTCATAGGGTAGAGAGTTTGAAGTTAGAAACCCCTTTGATGGGATCTACTGTGTTGCAAGAAGTGTGTTCTCCCTGCATTCTTTCCTTTTTTGAACATCGCATTCAACTGGATCTTATACCACTTTAGATGCATGGGTTCGATATAATCCTTGGGATGGATACCTTAGAAAAGTATAAGGTTGTCTTGGACTGTGAATCCAAGCAACTTGTGTTCACAGATGTTAGTAACACATGGATCTTTCAAGGGGATAGAAAGATTTTTCCAACCTACCTTGTGTCAGCTATGGTAGCTAAAAAGTTGATGAGGCAAGGATGTTATGCATTCTTGGCCCATGTGTTAGATACCACCATGGAGAGTTCTAACCCTGCTGAAGTTCATGTAGTCAGGGAATTTGAAGATGTGTTTCCTGAAGAACTTCCAGGTGTACCTCCACCCCGAGAGATTGATTTTGAAATTAATCTAATCCTGGGCACGCAACCAATAGCACAAACACTGTATAGGATGGCGCCTGCTGAAATGGCAGAACTCAAGAAACAACTGCAAGAGTTGCTTGAATAAGGTTTCATCCGACCGAGTACTTCACCCTGGGGTGCTCCGGTCCTCTTTTTAAAAAGAAAGATAGATCAATGCAGTTGTACATTGATTATAGACAACTAAATAAAGTAACAATAAAGAATAAGTATCCTTTACCGAGGATTGATGATCTCTTTGACCAGTTGCGTGGTGCAACAGTCTTCTCAAAGATATATTTGAGGTTGGGATATCATCAGCCTGCAGATTAAGGAGGGTGACATACCTATGTCTGCCTTTAGGACAAGGTATGGTCACTATGAGTTCACAGTTATGTCATTTGGACTAACTAATGCACCAGCTGCATTTATGGAACTCATGAATAGAATCTTTAGACCTTTTCTTGATCAGTGTGTTGTTGTCTTCATAGATGACATTCTGATCTACAGTAGAGATGCTAAGTTGCATGAGCAACATCTTCGTCAGGCTCTAACTTTGCTAAGAAAGCATAAGTTATATGCTAAGTTTAGGAAGTGTGAGTTTTGGTTACCTAAAGTTTCTTTTCTTGGACACGTAATATCTGCTTCAAGTATTCGTGTTGACCCTAAAAAGGTAGAATCTGTCCTGCAATGGGAACAACCGAAGACACCAACGGAGATTTGCAGTTTCTTAGGGTTGGCAGGCTATTATAGGAGGTTCATTAAGAACTTCAGTTCCATAGCTTTACCCTTAACTAAGTTGACCAAGAAGGATGTTCCTTTTGCCTGGAGTGATAAGTGTCAACAATCATTCCAGTTGTTAAAGGAAAGGCTGACAAGTGCACCAGTGCCAGTGTTACCTGAACAAGGGAAATGGTATATAGTTTTTTGTGATGCCTCTAAGAATGGACTAGGATGTGTGTTAATGCAGGATAAATAAGTGATTTCTTTTGATTCCCGACAGCTTAAGAAATACGAGGAGAATTATCCAACACATGATCTAGAACTAGATGATGTAGTTCATGCCCTGAAGATCTGGACACATTATCTTTATGGAGAGACATTCCAGATTTTCATAGACCATAAGCACCTAATGTATATTTTCTCTCAGCATGAGCTTAACATGAGGCAACGCCGCTGGATGGAGTTAATCAAGGACTATGATTGTACAATTGATTATCATCCAGGGAAGGCCAAATAGTTGTTGATGCTTTAAGTAGAAAATCAGCAACACCAGCCCTAGATAGAGCACATCTAAATTCATTGGTGTGCTCTAGGAGGGATATGCTTATCTCTTTAAGGCAATACAATGTACAGTTAAAAGTATCATTGTTATCTGGGTTGTTGGCTGAGATGCACATAAAACCTACCCTGAGACAACAGATTAAGTAGGCATAGCAAGCTGATGTTGTAGTTCAACAGATTAGATCAGAGTATGGTAGTGAGAAACGAGACGGTTTCCATGATTTGGATGATCAAGTAGCTTGTTATCATGGTAGGATGATAGTACCAGATGTTGATAATTTGAGGAAGTTAGTCTTGGAAGAAGCCCATTCTTCGATGTATGCTATGCATCTAGGAAGCACCAAGATGTATCATAACTTGAAAGATATGTATTGGTGGCCTGGATTGAAGAAGGATTTTGCTAAGTTCATTATGTGGTGTCTTGTGTGTCAGCAAGTTAAAGATGAAGATTAGAAGCATGTAGGAACACTACATCCTTTACCCATACCATAGTGGAAGTGGGATCATGTGACCATGGATTTTGTGGTTGGTTTACCCAGAACAGCCAATGGTCATGATTCCATCTGGGTAATAGTTGATAGGTTGACAAAGACAACACATTTCTTACCTGTCAAAACAACCTATTATGTAGAAAAGCTGGCACAGTTGTATGTAGATGAGATAGTGCGGCTGCATGAGGTCCCAGTTACCATTATTTCTGACAGAGGTCCCCAGTTTACAAGTCGTTTTTGGGAGCGAATTCATAAAGCTTTAGGCACGTAGTTAAGGTTTAGTACAACCTTTCATCCTTAGACTGATGGATAGTCAGAAAGGACTATACAGACCTTGGAGGATTTTCTTAGGGCATGTGTCCTCCAGTTTATAGGAAGTTGGGATCTGTATCTAAGCTTGATAGAGTTTGCCTACAACAATAGCTATCAACACAGTATTGACATGGCACCTTATGAAGCCTTGTATGGTAGACATTGTAGGTCACCCCTATGTTGGTATGAAGTTGGTGAATATCAACTTTTGGGTCCCGATCTTGTGCAGCAGACCTCTGAGAAGATTAAAATAATACTACAACAGTTAAAGACTACATAGGTTTGGCAGAAATCTTACACTGATAAGCGTCGTAGACCTTTAGAATTCCAAGTTGGAGACAGAGTGTACCTCAAGGTCTCACCTTGGAAGGGAGTTCTTAGGTTTGGAAGAAAAGGAAAGTTAGCTCCTAGGTTTATGGGGCCTTATCGAATCAATGAACGGATTGGAAAGGTAGCTTATAAGATAGAGTTACCACCTGAGCTGCAAAAGTTGCACCCAGTGTTCCACATTTCCATGCTAAGGAAATGTCATCCTGATACAGAATCAGTTCTGTAGCCTATGGAAGTAGAGTTAAACAATGATATATCTTATGTTGAAGGACCTGTGTTGATTCTTGATAGAATAATCAAGAAGATGAAGAAGAAAGACATAAGTCTTGTGAAAGTCCTCTGGAATCACCGTGGCATTGAAGAAGCTACATGGGAACTAGAGGAAAAGATGATAAGGAAATACCCTACTCTTTTCTCTTAAAATGTTTTGTTGATGATTTTGGGGACGAAATCCTTGTAAGGGTAGATAATTTGTAACATCCTTGACCTGTGTTATGTATTAACCCTAGGTGTTTTTCCTAATTAAGTTGATTAGATGCTTGCTCTTATAATTTTAAAAGTAATTAAGGCTTTTGAGTAACTTATATTTCAATTTCAGTCCTTTTTGAATAATGTTGAAACATTGTTTTGATACTTTTGGACTAAAGTGCAAATTACCCAAGTTGATGGGTTAACTTGCAAATTGCACATGATAAGATGTTAATTTGATGTTGATACATCATAATAATGAATATGATGTAGTGGTATGGATTCCACAAGCTTGGACACCAAGATAAAGCTTGTACGGCAATATTTGTGCATGAAAACCTAGTTTTGGTGTAATGTGCAATTTACCCAAAACCTAGGGTTCAATATGCAAAATACCACCTATAGAGGGTCTCTCATGTTTCTTGGCATCAAGAAAAGCAAAGAAAATGAGAAGGGAACCTCATTTGAATTATCTTGGAGGAGAGAGAATCTTGACATTAAAATAATCAAGATTTAAGCACAAATGGCTCTTTAATATAATTTAGTGCAAAAAGAAATATATTAATTAAGGATCCCTTCAACTAAAAGTTGAGGGATGCGTTTGCAATGGTTTGGACGAGCTTGTGCCATGCTTGGGCAGAAAAAGATTTTGGTTGAGTAGAATCCATTCACATTAATATAATATCAAGCAATATCCACTAAAAGGATGAATACTAATACACAACTCTTTACGATGATTAATTCCTTTTCCATTAATCCTTGGATAATGGAGAATTTTTGCAAGATTATAGAAGGTGGCTACGTGGCCAAAGCATGGAGGAAGATTTGGTGTAATTTAGTTGGAATTAAAGAAGATAATCCTCTTTTTCTATTTTCTTAAAAACCTATAAACATATCTCTTATGTATATCTTTTCCTATACACATGAGAACCGTTTCCTTAGTCTCTTTCTCTTTTCACCTTGCTTTGGCCGACCAAAGGAAAGCTCTGGAGAAGAGGGAGGACGACCCAAACCTGTTGGTAAGTGTTGATCATCTCCTACCTCAGATCCATGGTGGAAACCCTAAAACAAGGCTTGATTCATGCTTTTCTTCACTTGGTTTCCATTTCTAGCAAGTTTGTTCATCTAAAAGTTGAAGGATGGAACTTGGACAACTTCTGGAGCTCCATCCACCATTATAGCTGTGGAGCGTGGAGCTTTGGATCAGTTCTAGAGGTGGGTTTTATAACTCTAACCCTTAAGCATTGCTAATGCATCCATTCCTTTAATAATTGTTGGTTACTTTTCTTCTTTGCTACTCTTTTGAGTTCTTGCTAAAACTTCCGTGAAGAACAGAAATTGTTCTTGGTTGAATAGAGGAAGACAAAGATGACATCATCTTAGATGTTTATCCAAAAAGCAACTTTACTAAACGTTTTCCAATCCTTGCTCAAACGGTTTCCCAAACAGTTTGGCAGCAAACAGTTTCAAACCGTTTGGAATGAAACGGTTTCACCCAAACCGCATGGAGGGAAACGGTTTTAAACCATTTGGTGGCGTTGACCATGGGTTGACCGTTTGGACATCTGTTGGAAATGATCTAGATTAATGACCCATTAATTATTGATGATTATCTCCAATTGGTTCATGAGTTGAAGGACCTACAATCACCTAAACCCTAATCGGGTTAATTGTTGATTTGATAATTGATTGAGTTGAAATTTGGGTTGATTGACCCAGATGGTTTCAAAACCATTTGGGGATCACCCAAATGGTCTCAATACCGTTTGGTTATGACCCAAGACCATTTGGTGGTCTAGGGTTGGGTGTGGTTGAGAAATTGAAGATCTAATGGTACTAAGTTGAAGTGCAATCAATTGTTGATTTAGTGATCAATCCAATGAGCCAAACCCTAATTGGTTGACTTGGTTTTTGATGTTGACTTCGGAAAACTATCTCAAGACCATTTGGAGGTCATCCAAATGACCTCAAGACCATTTTTAGGTCATCCAAACGACCTCAAGACCGTTTGGGGTCAGGTCATGCCCAATTTGGATGGCAATCCAATAGTTTCAAGTAATTGGTCCAATAATAATCAACATTGAAGGATCAACGTTCCCAAACCCTAATTCAATTGACTCAAACCCTAATGGATAATTAGTTGAGGGTTAATTGATGGTCAAATCCGTTGAAGGTTGACCTAATTAACTCAATTGAAGTGTGGTGACAAGTCCAATTGATGAGTGATAACATGATTACAATCATTGAAGGAATTGATCTTGGAAACTCTAAATTGATTGAAGTGGTTGAGACCAATTTTTGGTCCTTGCAGTTTTGAGGGGATTTGGACCAAATGGTCTCAAGACCGTTTGGGACCAAACGATCCCAAACCGTTTGAGTTCATGCATTTTCAAAAAGTTACTTTAGCAAACGATCTTGAAGTTGCTTTAGCAAACAGTTTCAAAGGACCTATTTTAGCAAACAATCTTGAAGTTACTTTAGGAAATGGTTTCATTGGTTGACCAAGACCGTTTGAGGTCTGATTTGGTCAAGACCGTTTGATGTCTTTATGGCCAAGACCATTTGGTGAATAATTGACCAAAATCGCATGGACACTTAAAGTGGTTAAAGGTTAAGTTGGTTAATTGTTTAACACAAGATATAATCAAAGATGATTATGGTACTTATATCTTAATAGGGTAAGGTGATTAGTACCCTTTGAATGTTTAAGCCTTAATGATCATGGTGATAATGACATAACCCATGATGTCAATTCTTCTTCAAGGATTGGGTTGACTTAGCTTAATTAAGGATGACGTAAGCATCATCTTATAGAAGATGAGAGAGAAGACTTCCTATATGGATGTTAATCATGTAATGAACTTCCAATATGAATGAATGTCTGATTAGGGAATGATTCATGAAAATGAGATCATGAAACCCTAATTATGATGGTTAATGAAACATAACCCTAATTGAGGGTATTAATGGAAGTAATTATAATGCATAATGATGGTATGAACTTAATTCATTATGACGATATAATAAACCTTAATTCAGGGTATGTTGAACATGAACCATAATCAAGGGTGATGCAATGTAAATAGTGTAAGCCTAATTCTGGGTTATGCTTTATAGCATGAAACACTATGATTGGATAATGAAATGATAAGTCATTAATCTTAATTGCGTTTAGGGGATGATTAACCCTAACTAAAAAGGGAAAACCCTAACCCTAATAAGGGCATCGTGGTGCAACCCTTGAATAGTGATGTTATCATTGTTTTGCATTGTGTTGATATGAAATAAATGTATTTGTTATTATCTGCACTAATCATGCAGGGTTTTATGAGCTATGATGGTTTGTTTATTGAAAGCACTTGATGAACTTTGTAAGCAATGCTATTCTATGTTGCCTAGTGAAAGGTAACAAAAGAGATTGATAGGCTTTAAGAGCCATGTGAAATACATGTATTGCAATTATCATGTATATACTGTCAGATGACTTGATGGCATTATGTTACCTGTTAAAGTGGTAACATGTGTTTTGATAATTTAAGAGTTTGAATACCCATATTCTTGAATCATAATGATCAGATGATAAGGGATTGAGATCCCAATGTTAACAAGTAGAGAAATGAACTTGATACAAATAGTATTCTTACTTTATAGCAATTGTTTTAATGGTTTATGTTTGAAAACATGCATGATGCTAAAAGAATGCTGTAATGTACTTAAATAATCAAGCGAAATGATATTTTGTAGAGCCCTGACCATAGATCCATCATCGTCAGAAGTTGGATGATGGTGAAATAGGTTTTCCTAAGGGAACTCCTGGAGAGCATACTTTTGAGTATGTGGGGGTTATGGACACAAATATCCTTACATCCTAATGGAGGAATTGATGTGAGATAAACATTTAATCTCTCAATCCTTCATTATTTGTATATTCCAGGATGATGTATCACTAATCTCCCGATGATGTTGTTAATGTCACATCAATGTGAGATAAACAAGAAATCCCTCGATTGCGAAGAGAGTACAACATGCCACTGTAACTCTAATAGCAAAGTTTCCAGAATACCCTGGAAAGCTATTTTAGCAGAGACACGAGATGTCCTGCATGTTGTTCCTCACACTGACTGAGGATGATGAGGTATAGAAATCCAACTCTTTTGATGACCTATGTATGGTACCGATTTCAATTTAGCATGGTTGGCCATGGCTCTTATCATCCTAACATAGAAACCTTTGGTATTTCTAAGAAATTTTTCATCATCAACTTCGTACCTTGACAAATACGGGTGGAAATTCTTCTTAGATGATATGTTTTACTAAGTATCTTAAAATGGATGAACTTAAATTAGATGAAACTAATCCTAAGAATGATGAATAAGCCTCTAACTAGAATGATAATGATTAGTTATGTAGAGGATGCATTATACTGACACTATCAAACAAAAGATATGATGTACACTTCCACACCTCATGTCAGAGATATGGAAGTTTTACAAGATACATTAGATAAGAATTAAACATTGAGAATTTGGGTGTTGAGAAATATGTTGTCTCTAAATTTCTTAAGCTCAGAATGGGAGAGGGTAAGCCTTTTTCTAATTGTATGCACAATTGTCACCTCTTGTGTCACAAACTCCTAGAAGAGAATGTCATATACAAATTTGAAAAGCATTGTTATTTCAATCATTATAAACCTCCTTATCTTTTGGGAGGCCCATGACCTGAATATCAAGCACAAGAACGGTGGCATGTCTTATAACAACCCCAAAATTCATATTCGAAAGAAACTTCAATTTAGGACCTCAAGTCACAAATTTATTTGTTTCTAGTGATGTAAAACCCTAGAATCACTCTTATATGTAATGAATAAACATAACATAATTTCAATTTAGTTGTCTTAAGACTTGATCTTTCGATCAAATATTTATTAAATTGTATCAAAATATACAAACAACTCCTTTTAAAATAATTTTTTACATCAGGGCCCCATAAGCTTATTTATACATAGGACAATATGAATAAGTCATATGTACTCTTCATCAAGGTACATATCTTGCATGTCTCTTCTAGATCTTCTTCATATCACCCTTCCATGAGTTTCCAAAGGGAACAAAACCACACATGGATCTCAAGAAGGGAAATATAAGTCAATGAGGCTGGTACCAAATCTAATTATTGAGTTATTTAAAAATAAAGATTTATGAAATTTAATATAGGTAAGTTTGCTTGGTAAACTAGATTTTATAACAAGAGGGTATAGCCATCATGCTAGTTTCAAAAAGATACAACAATTCAAAGTGGTAAGTTGAAAAAATAAAGAGATTATCAAAACTAACATCAAGATATCCAATGATTTATCTATTGGAGCAAGCAATCTAATATTTTATCTTCACCAGTGGCTAGGTGTCTAGTGTTCTCCCCTCTATGAAAGAAAAACACATCTTCCTATTGGGATAACCAGTAATGGAGAACCTCTAGTTGTCCATTATCCACAGTGCAGGGTATGGGGACGTGACCCGCCAAATCTAGTGAGTCAAAGCTCTTAGCCAATATTTTAAGTTTTTGTGACAATATCAAAATCAGCTTATAGTTTATTTATTCAATAATGTTCAACATTCAATATAGTCATGGTGACCTTCAACAAGAGGAAAAGGCTAATAATAAATTTGTTCACTAATTTTACAAAAGTATATGAATGAAATTCAAGAGGGAGATGAATAGTTCAATAATAGAATCAAAAATTTAGTACATGATCCAATCGAACTTCCAATCAAGATGCTCAAAGGGTAAAGAATGTGAATTTCTCACAAATCTAGCAAGAAAGAATGCATTAGGGTATTTGAATCAAGTATGTTTAATTTGAATTCTTTAGAATTATTGATTTTGTCTAAGGTTACTATTTTATATCTTATTTGTCATTACGGTTTATATATTTCCATCTAGGTTTATTGTTCCATGTTACTAATATATTAGCTCTCATTTAAGGTTTTGGTTCCATCCTATTTTGTGCTATCCATCTTAAGTCATATAGATGTATATATGTCTAAGTTACATGTATGTGTTGGAAATAATTACATTGCTCTAATTTATGTCCTTTATTTTCTCTTGCTATATCCTTGAGTTTAGGTTTTGTCAACTAGAGCCATGTATATGTTACAACTTATGGATACACTCTTATTACACAATTCTAGGATTTAAGTCTCATACATATTCATCATATTATATTTTGACATTAGAATAAACCATATTGTTCATAGTCCTCTCATGTAGTAATCAATTCAAGGTAACCCAATTTGATAGATAACTTTATTAGATCCATTGTTCATTACTAATACATATATCTCTTTGGGTCTCAACAAGAATATCATTGGTAATTAAGATATGGTAAATAATATAATAAAATTTTCAAATCTTGTAACATATATACCAACATGTATGTAGTTAGAACTAAAGTGGTTGGTTACATTGTTTGGTAAATGAGTCTAACCTCATTTTTCATATGTGATTGTTATCAATCCTCCATCTTGATATCTCTTTAGCTATTAGATTTTGTGTAATTAGATATTGTATACTTCTTACATAGATCTCAATAGACATGGGTAGGGTATAACTAAGCAAATAATGTAGGTTATTGGTGTATCGATATCTTATGTCTAGGTAATTGGGTCTAATGCATTATTTAACCATTTCTTTTTCTAAAATCAGAATATGGATAGTGGAACAAAGACCTACATATCAATGAGTATGGTTTGTAGTACAATTTGTGCTTCAGAATTGGTTGTCATTGTTGCAACAAGTCCAAACTTCAACCATATTCACCTCTAATGATGGGTACTCTCGATGGCCATGTGATCATACGAAGGGTGCTTATTGTATTTGACCTCATCTCCTTTCTTTGGCTTGGTCGGGGAAGTACCAAGTGCTCTTTCTTCAGGAAACAAAAATAGGATTCACAAATCTAATACAGATCTCAACAGAGTTGCAAGATGGTCGAATTTGAGCATGGCATTGATATTGGCAGTTTCGTTTTCATGTAGAGGAGTGGGTGGTGACGGGTTGGAAAACAACCTGGGTGATCGTAGATTCTAATACAACCATGGAGGAGGCGAGAAGAAGGTCGCACCTCATAGCTCAATCAAGGGAATGTTTCATATTTGAAGATCACTGAAGGAATGTACTGTAGAACGTCTCGTAGTTGGAGACATTAACGAAGACTATTGTAGGCTTCTCCTGCTCATAATCGAAGGTCGAGAGGGGAATCCATGGAAGAGATTGCAAGATGAGAGGGATAGGTAGATGGTGACCCGAGAAAGGGTTGGTGTCAGTAAATTTTAGACTAATCATCGACAAGAACCTAGTAGTGGAACGAAAGGATGATTTGTGATGGCTCACGTGCTTCAGAATCGTGAATCACCCATAAATAGTTGTAGGATCTTACACCAACATGGGTGGTTCTAGGGTTTTCGATTGAGGTTAGTGGTGAGGAAGAGTGGGGATGGAGGTTATAGGAGGCCCAATTGATGGTGGGGAGGTGACCAACACAGTAATTGTTGTGGTTGCCATTTTTTGGGTGGGAAGTATTCATGATGGAGGCAAGAGAAGGGATTTGAGCCGATCAGAATGTTGTTGGTCATTTGGATCATTGGAAGACAAAACTAGAGGAGTTTGAATTAGAAAATAAAGGATGAGGGGAGGAGAGGATCATCTCATTGTTTTCCTTCAGTAACCACAACTACTGAATTCAGAGTATAGTTTTGCGAGGGTTAGAAACGGGTCAACACCCATTTCACCCAAAATTAAATTTGGAATTTTTTTCTTTTTAAATCACTCTTACTTCAAGGATTTTTATCTCCTAATCTATTGCTAATTTTGGCTCAAAATATGGGACATGTCTTTAACTTGCCTTAATATAAATTTCAAAAATGTTAGTCCTTATATTCATGATTCTGAGGTGGCTAATAAATTTAATCTCTTAACTTGTACAAAAGTGATTAAATAATTATTAAAATTATGTTTTTCTATTATTCCAATGCCAAGAATTTATAAATGAGTTCAACAATCTGATTGGGGGTTCATATGGGATGGTTGGATCAAATTGAGGATAATTTGCAATTTGTTGCTCAAATTTTGAGATAATTGAATGAGGTACAAGTATGAATGCAAATTTATAAAAATAGGATTTTAGTTTTGGAGGATCATGTATAATAGCTCAAGATTGATTTTAGTGCCGAAGTTTGGTATCTTACACATTATACACAACTTAGCCCTAAATAAGCAAATAATGAATGATGAGAGTTTAATAGAAAATGCCCCCACATTCATCCATATTATGTTCCTTTTTCTAATATTTGAATATTACATTATAGATTAGATATTCACTAAACATTTGGCATTGTAATACCTTCCAAATGAGTGAATACACATATATAATCCTAAATGCATAATCATGTCAAACATGTATTAGCCTAGATAAAATGAAGATTTGACTTGATATTTTGAATCCTCCATTTTGATTTGGAAAATGTGTCAAATTTTTCAATAGAATAAAAATCATAAATTTTTCAATTGATTCTAAGAAGAAAAGAATAGGAAAAAATTATAATATATACTAGTAGTCCAACTAATATAGTCGATTGCCATGATTTAACTTAAGTTCCAATTAAAGCAGCTATGTTCTACATGTGACACATTGGTAGTCATCTTACTATCTTGGGATTAAGAGAGAAATATTTCTCTCCCCCTCTCCCATAACCCGTGGTGGAGGCCGGACGCCCAGGAGGGTGATAAATCAAGAGATTCTTCTCTGTGTGGTTTCAAACCCGGGTCCCTTCATTGGGGACCAGTGGGATTCGCCAATCGGGCTATTCCCTTGTCAGTGTCATCGTACTATCTTGTTTGTGATAATAGTAGTCAATTTAAGATCAAAACTAGGATACATCATCTCCTTCCTTGTGCAAAGAGTGTGTCGATGAGAGACAACAACAATCCACAACCACTCTTGCCATTAATATATCCCTCTCCTCTTCACTTCTTCAATTGTTCTCACTGTTATAAATATTTCAGAAGGATAGCCAAGATCTAACCCCCTAATACCTCATATACAAGAAAAACCAAATATTACAACACATACCTTGATTTACTAGTAATTTAAGGGTCTTCAATAATCTAGGCGTCAATTGTATCTTTATTAATACTTTATATTATTAAATTATTTATTTATATTTTTGCATTGGTAAGTCACAAATATATGTCGGTCACACATTATGATTTGGACCATAGTTTTTGTAGTAATATCCTGCACATGGTTTTAGGAAGAAATTTAAAGATACTTAAAGAATTAATTAATAAAGGCATTTTTATTTCAGAATTTTATCAAAATTTTCATCATAGAATTGTAGAGAATTTAACTATGAATACAAAAAAAGAACAAACATAATTAGAGTAAAAAATGAGATATTTATGACATTTGAACTCTCATCGGTTGTCAACTGAAGGGATGTGTCAACTGATAACCCCTACCAACTGGTCGTGCCTTCGTATGGGCTCGTCAATTGATGGGCCTGCCAACTGATGGAAATAAGCTATGCAATCACTCAACATAGCCAATCACAAAAATGTGTCACAACTTTAGATATATTTGTTTCATTTCATTCATATTTTAATTCTAAACACAACCACAACCCTAAGCCAAAGCAAAGGCAAACGGAAAGGCAATTTCAAGTGAAATTTTGGGGAAAAATAGGAATAATAGAAAACCTATCCATAGATCGATCTTTGTAAGTTAGTTCTATACGTAGATTCCTTCTCTCTTATTCTTTCCATTTCTTAGAGTAATCACTATGACTCATTTGAGGTTTTGTTTTACCTCTTCTCTTTATCTTCTTTCTCAAGAAGACTCTATTTAGTGAAATGAACATAAAGTTAGGTTTTTTGAAGGTGTTTTTGGATCTTAGCTCAAAATATGCAAGATTAGTAAGCCAAAATCTAGGCATGCCAAGGCTAGATTTGAGATCAATAACCTAGGATTAGTTTAGGTAAGTGGAAGTCATCCTTTAACCTTGATTTTTTAAAACTTGAGCTAAAAATCATTAAGTGTAGTTGTACTTTATATCTTTAGTAATCTTTTCAATTTATTGAGTTTAAAATGTGTGATTTTAGTTGAATAATTGATTGTTTTAGTATATTTGTCATGACTAACATATGCATTCATCTTGATAATAAATTAATTATCTTTGATGATGTGGTGAATGTTAATAGTATAATTAAAGGCACTTGGAGTCCGTGGGATGCCATGATCTCTAAAGTAATGAATCATATTATGAATATATGATATAGTCGATGTTTTTTCCAGATAAATGTTATGAAGTATGAAGAATAGTTCATTCCAGTATATATCTGTGTGCTCAATTTATTTGTTCAAGTAGTTTCTTGATTCATGCCAATATTTCATATTAAATTCAATGTCCATTAAATGATAACAATGGATCCTTAAGTACAAATTTAAGCTAAGAATAATAAAATAGTAATTATATCAGTGAAATTAAAGAATCAACTAGACATTAGATGCCTTGAACATCATAAAATTCCTCACAAAGTTCTTCTATGAAGGAGGAAACATGCTTACTGGTCGGTATAGTCTGGGATGAGGTAGACAGAGTGTGCAAGAAAGGTATAGGGACTAAGACCAGTGAGGGAGGTCTCATCAAATTAGTGAGGTATTCAATGTTAAATTGAGATTCTAGTGGTATCTACTACATTTCAAATAGTTCAGATCTGCTTAGTAGGTTAGCCCGTGTGGAATCACTAATGCAGGTAGTTAATCAAAATGCTTTGACTCTTTGTCTAAGTTCCTAGTTTAGAGGAGGAGTCCAGATTATACGGCCAATTTTTTAGCCACCAAGGCCACACAGAAAACCCCCATTGTAGGTTGCACAACTATTTTGGTTGACTTAGAGTCTCAGGTCTACTCTGTATTTTGTACAATGATATTGTAGCATGTTGCAATACTTTTACATACCATGGTACACTTCATGTGGGTCCAAGGCATAAAATAAGGAATATGATTAATTAATGGATTTATTTTGTTTACTTATTATAGTCATTATCAGTACTACTACCATGTTGTGTGGTCTATATTCTTCAACTACCATGCTTATGTTCTTTGTATTATAATTCAATTATGAATATGTATCTAGATTATAACAGATTCTTGATGACTTCACATGCACTGAGCCATTAGCTTAGACACTGTAATAAAATATTTCTTAGGTACAACTCGAGCTTAGTAGAACTAGTTAGAAGCAAAGTTTCATTAGGATTAGATTAGTTTAGGTCATGAGAGGAATAACTGTTTCTATTAAATGGTCTCTTATCCTTCCTCTGGTCCTGGGAATGTGAGAGTGAGGATTGATAGTATTTTTTAATGAGTTGTATTTTATGTATATTATATATAGAAATAGTTTTTTCTATTGATTTTTTTTGTAAAAGATAAACTCAGTTGTGAAATCATGATGTTTATGCCTAATTAATAATCTATCTAAGAAGTGA
The DNA here is from genome assembly GCA_963693085.1 of Alisma plantago-aquatica. NCBI lineage: Eukaryota > Viridiplantae > Streptophyta > Magnoliopsida > Alismatales > Alismataceae > Alisma > Alisma plantago-aquatica. Next base: position 1,074,154,653 of record OY856412.1, read on the forward strand.
CTAGTATGTTTCATTATTTATACATATTTAAAGTAAGGAGTTTTACATGTTTATTTCAGTTACCAATTATAAGTGTATGGTTAGTGTAATCCTACCTTGATGGTCTTAAACCTTGTTTTTTTTGGAAATAGGTAAATAGTATTGCCAAAAACCAAAACGGTATATCAAGCTATACAAGTACACGACACCAGACCAAGATCTACAAAACAAAAGGCACCAGGACGAAAGCTATGTGGAGGGGTTATCTACAAAATCCCCAAAAAAGCTTTGAATTAGTGCTGACAACAGCAGTCAGCTCGGGTTTAGCAGCCAAAACCCATCTCAAGTCAGCCGCAATCATCTCTAACAGGTGTTTTTCATCTATCAACCCACTGTCATGGTTTCTCCTGTTCCTTTCTCTCCAGATGTGATAACAGGCACAAGCAAGGAATAAGCCATATCTGCTAGCATCTTTACCTTTATTGTCAGGTCTGCCCGATATCCAGTTAATGACACCATCGATGTTATTAGGGACCTAAAGACCCCATTCGTTCTGTAAGCACACAATCTGCCATATGTGTCTGGAGAACTTGCAATCAAAGAACAAATGGTCCTTCGATTCAGCCCCAGCATTGCACAATGAGCATGTAGCATCCACCTGTAAGCCCCATTTGTCCATCCTGTCATTAGTGGGAAGTTTGTTCAGTAAATCTCTATACAAAAGAGTTCTCCATTTAGGGCAATGAAACTTGCCCCAAAAACCGTGGAACCAAGGCATCAGGTAATGAACCTGATGGTCTTAAACCTTGATTAGTGGATTTGGGTTGCTTTAATATTTGTTAGCACAACTTAGGTTTGGGAATGAGGTGGTATGAGACCAATAGGATTCAAATGTTCCCTTTTTTAACACTAACACATATATTTATATTATGGAATGTAGATGGCCGAATGAGGACATGATTGTGGTAAGAACAATTTGATAGCCATTATGGCCCTATCCATCACACAATGGTCGACGATGATAAGATAGGGATGAGGTATATGGGCGTATCATATATTTTTATAAATAAAGAAGAGATATAAGATGAACATGAGGTCTTCATATTCTAGCAAGGATCTAATCAGATCCTATGAGTTGGTGAAGAAGATTTATGAGATTGTGTTTATTGGGGCAGTAGACCCAACTTTGAAATATGTGTGGCTATGACAATTGGAAAATATTTTTCATTTAGTGAAGTTATCATAAGAAAAGTAGATTAATTATACTATCATCTACATACAAGAGATTATGCGTTACGGTGTTGTGGAGTTGAAGATAAGAGGAGAAATATAGTGTTCACATGGAAAGAGTTTGTAGATGAGTTTCACCTAAAATATTTCCTTCCTACCTTCCTAAGTGACAAGATCAGATAGTTCAAAAACATTAGAAAAGGTAGTATGATCTTTGGTGATTATGGGGCATATTATATAAGATAGATTAACTTCTATCCACATATTGTATGAGATGATATTAAGACATGTAGGGGGTTTCAAGTAGGGTTAAGATGAGAAATTACACATAGCATATCTATAGTTGGTCGAAGGGATAAAGAGAACTTTAGAGAGTTGTCGATGTAGAAAGACATTTTGAAGAGTCTTTTAGTTTTGATAAACATTCTGAGGGTAGAAAAATAATCTGGAGATTTCAATAAAGGATAGTAGAGTAGTGATGGATAGAAAGGAGGTGGTGGATTCTTTTCCATACTAGGATGAGATCTTGGTAGTTCCTTAAATAAAGGGTATGGTTCAAGTGATGTTGTTTCTTCTCATAGTAGAGAAATATCTACCCCTAGAAGATGGAATATGCCACCAAGGTTGGCACCTTAACTAAGGCCTTTAGGATCATCAACATCAATGATAGGTCCTTGTATAGAGGATTGTATGTGACACTTGTATTAGGGAACACTCTGGTCAATGTTAGGGAACTATTTTTCAAAGATGCCACTGTTGTGGATAGATGGGAAATTTTAAGAGAGGCTGTTCTCATCTTTAAAATCCACCAATGTAGAATTTGCAGTCACAATTTCAAACTCTACAAAGTTGGGCTCTAGCTTGAGGTGAAAGTTCATCAATGGCTTCATGCTCTACAGGGGGAGTACCTCATAGTAAAAGTGGATAGAGAGGACACTGTGGTAGAGGGAGAGCAACAAGACATTTCTTCTCTATGACTCGATGAGAAGAAGTATTCATTCCCAGAGCTATTATACGTGAGATGCTTCTCTTTAAAAACATTTCAGTTACAATCTTGATAGATCATATGTGACACATTCTTTTATACAGAGAGCATTAGTTAGTGGATTAATTATTGACAAAGGATCTATTTAATGATTGTTGTTAAGAGTTTCATTAGGTGAGATGATAGTTTTGATAGAAGTGTGTCATGGATGTCTCTTAAGTTTTAGTGGGTATATCATAGGGGTTCATCTCATAACGATAGACATTAAATCTTTTCAAATTATTTTGGGTATGGATCACCTTGAGACTTACCATGTCCATGTGGATTGTTGGTATAAATAGACTATTTTTCAACAAGGTGGCTTTACATGTGTATTTACCATAGACAAAAAAGTTTTATCCACATGCATAGTATGAGTTTTTGTAGATGATAAGTTAATGAGAAAGGGTGTGAGGCCTTTTTAAAACATGTAATATACATAAAGGATGAGAAAAGAACAATTAGTATAGAGGATGTTCCAGTAGTAAGTGAGTTCCCATATGTTTTTCATGATTAATTACCATGTTTACCTCGTGACAGAAATGTTGAGTTTTAGTTACAAATTTTTCTTGGTAGACACCCAATAGCAATATCATCCTACAAAATGACACCCCTAAGTTAAAGGAATTAAACTCGATTGTAGGAGTTATCAGATAAGGGTCCTTTCAACCTAGTACGTCATCTAGGGGAGCTGAAGTGCTTTTTGTGAAAGAGAAGGATGGAACTATGTAGTTTTACATAGACTATAGGCAATTGGATAAGATAACTATCAAGAACATATAACCTTTTCCTAAGATTGATGAGATATTTTTTCACTTTCCCAGAGAAGCATTCTTCTCAAAGATATATCTCGGTACATGTTATCATCAATTCAAGATGAAGGTATCAGATGTAGCTAAGTCTGCCTTCGGGACAAGTATGGAAATTATGTATTTGTAGTTATGTCTTTTGGAATAACAAATACTTGTACAATTTCTATGGACATAATGAATATAGTTTTTGATCCATACCTAGATCAATTTATAGTAGTGTTTACAGATGATGTTCCTATATCTTTCAGTGATACAAAAAAAATATTAGCAATATTTGAGGATACCTTATAGTTGTTGAGACAATATCCACTTTATGCTAAGTTTAGAAAATATGTGTTCTGGTTTTTCTAAAGTTTGATTTCTTTGACATTTTATGTTAGGAGAACAAGTAAGTTTTAGACACTAATAAGGTATAATCTATTCTTCACTGAGAGTAACCCACAACTTCTACTGAGATTAAATGTTTTCTAGGGTTATTTGGATATTACAAGAGTTCTATAAGGAATATTAGCATGTTAGAAGCACATATTACATGTTTAACATGGAAGTATATGCCTTTGGTCTGATCTGAAACATGTGAACAAAAATTCAAATGTTAAACAAGAAGTTAACTACAACACCATTTTTTTATTGGAGGTGAGCAAGGGTTATGTGGTGTTCTATGATGGATCAATGAGAGACTTGGGATGTATTCTTATGTAGGAAGGAAAGGTGGTGGCCAATTCTTCTAGACAACTCTAGAAAAATGAAAACAATTATCCCACATGTGATCTAGAACCAGCATTAGTAGTATGTTCCTTAAAGACATGGTTTTGTTATCTCTATGCCGAGTCAGGTCAGATAATTACTGATCATAAGAGTTTGAACTACAACTTTGCACAAAAAATCTCAACTAAAGGCAACACATATGGTTATAGATTATTAAGGAGTATGATATTACCACTTAATTTTACCCTAAAAATGATGCAAATGATTTTGAATCTAATCTGAAATGCAACTAAAACTAGGATGAAATATGCATTCATTCGTATACTAAAATATGATAAAATATTGTTTTTTCACGTGAAAATTTCCCTTACGAGGGAGGATATTTGAAATGGAAATACAAAATACTTAAAGCATTTAAAATTTCCCCTTGAGTGTAAAGGGTGCAATAATAATAATATGCCCAAACCCATAAAAAAGATGAATAAATTTTCCACTTATGTGTAAAGAACTGATACTAACATTCTTAAATTGTTTTCTTTTTAGGATAAAATTGGAAATATGAATGAAAAAAATCATTTCTTAGAAAGGGATAAATAACAATGGAAATACTTCAACAAAAAATATGAATTGCTTTTGTAGATAGCTGGTATGTGCATACCAAACTTGTCTCAAATAACCATCATCATGGGTTCTCTCATGAGACTTCCTCAATATTCTACTACTTACTCTTTCACAATTGTAGTAGGGTGTGTCCATCCTTCCATGGATGTAAACTTGGATGCTGGAATTAAATGACTCTTATTAGGTGGATGACTTAATTGGTGGTGAGGTTCACTTTTGAGGAATCAAGTCGATAGATCTTTCCTCATTTCCACAAGGTTTCTCTAATGGGAGTGGAGATAGGTCAAATTGGTACTATAGAATGTTCCTCAATATGAATCATGAAGGAAAATATAATGGTTATCTGGTAAGTGTATATTTTTGTAATAATGAGAAAAAGAATGTTTCATTTTTTTTATTTTCTTAAAATTGGGGGTTATTGATTATTTTGTCTGTATACTCAGAAATCATTTGAGGATTTAGATCACTAGATATGTAGCAAGTCTTTCATCTAGGATTGTGCTCCGCAGTGATCATAGGGACGTTTTGAATCCATCTAAGGGTTCGAAACATTTGAAAATTTTGAAAATAACCTAGGAATTATATCATCAATGAGTTGTTTACAAATTCAATAGAATGACCTTATAATTTAGAGGGTTTTGAAACATTATTTCCAATAATGGTCTGATTCTGTAAGTGTTTCACCAAAATGTTGGCATTATAATCACAACCCACTTCAATTTGAAATGTTGTGTGCACTAAGAGAAATGCCTCATACAGGCATGATGTAACTTGGGTTTTGAAACAATTTTATGAACAAGTGAAGATAGGAATATCCAACTTAATTAGTTTTTGAATATCTAGGTATAATGAGAACAATGACTTATGCAAGCATGATGCCACTTGTGTTTTCAAGAAAGGTGTTACTAAGGAGCCAAAGTTTGAGCAACACTCTGGCTCTATCTTGCATTTTGTAAAAGATTTCACTGAGATCAATGTATTATGTGGGCATGATGTAATTTTGGGTTTTAGAAATTTTTTTTACCAAGGGGTCAAATCTGGGCAACATTCTATCTCTATCTTAGACTTCTACTATGTTAGATGCCTGATGTAGGCATAATGTAGTTTGGGATAAGAAATGGTTGTAACAAGGGTTCAAATTCTAGCAACATTTTTTATTTACATTGGGTTTTAATAATGGATTTTACCAAGACCAATGCCTTGTGTGGGAATGATGTAGCTCAGTATATAGTAAAAGATTTTATTAAGAAGACAAAATTCAGGCAGCACGCTAACTCTATCTTAGAATTTCAAAAGGGTTTTACCAAGATCAATGTCTTATGCAGGCATGATGTAGCCCATGTTTCCAACAAGTTTTACAAATAAATCCAAATATTGGGTAACATTCACTCTCAATATTGGGTTTTTCAAAAGGGTTAGGTATATTTTTTATCTGTTATAAGAAAATTTGCATCCCCCATTTCATCCCTCATGGGTTTAACACATATTTCACCATCTTCTCTGCTCATGTACTTGCAATGGGTGAAATAGATGTCCTTAGTGATCATTAGGGTTACAATATACTTTGTCCTTCATGGGTCTTTAGGTTTTCTAGGCTAAGGTACTTCCATCAATATACCCCCTGATCACGATGACTACAATCAAATGATTTTATGAGGGAGTGGGTACATTCAAGGCTAAGGATTATCCAAGTTGTGTGGGATCCTTATCGCTATTAATATCCATGTATTCCTAAGATCGGAAGCATAAGTGTTACACTTCCCTACTTGACATCGTAAAAGTGGGAGTGTGGACTTCAATGTGTGGCATTTTAATAAACCAAAACTCAATTTTCTATGTAATAAGAAAAATATAGGACATATATGAGAAATCATTATGTACTTGAGCATGAAAGGAGTAAACATGATACAATTAATGGTTTCATGTGACTATGTTAGTTAGATAACATTTTCTAACAGAAACCACCTTTCAAATGTATCAATTATTTTATCCTAAAGGTGTGGACTTGTGAGGATATTTCCTCTTGTGAGAATAGTGTCAATCATTATTTCTTTGTCTTTCCTTGGGAATAGCATGTTCCCTAGCATTAGTGTAACATCTGGTATCACCCCATATCCAAAAGGGGGATGAAAAATAGATAATTTTAGGAATAAAACTTTTCCCTTTTCGATAGTGAAAGCATAAAAAGTGTTAGATTCAATGTTTTGTATGAAAAATGAGGAAAAATAGATAGATCCTGAGAGCCTCAGTGTAAACTGAACGATTATCAATGTTGAATAAGAAAATGGAAATAAAAAGAAAAGGCTGAGATCAGATCTGACGATCAGTTACGAGTGGGGAAGGATTAACACCCATATCTCACCCGGTAAAGTGGTATCAAAACAAGATGATGAAATCAAATTTTATTGTGGGCGAGCTTTTAGATATGAAAATGTTTGTTGTCTTATTGTTATAGCTATAAAAGTCCTAATTTTTAGGTGGGTTATGGTATTGATCACCTCAGAACCACCCATGAAGGAGATCCATCATTGGTGACCAAGACTGATGCGTAGGATGTTAGGGGATGGTTAGAAGAGGTGTGCATAGAGAATCAGATCTGATTTTTTGGAATTAGTAGAAAATGTCAACTATAAGTGAGGTTGAATAGATATAGTAGATGATAGATCATATCCATCAGTAGATTAGATTAGGTGCAATAGTTATAGATCATTTAGAAATACATAGCAGATTCAACATTAGGTGTAGTAGTTAAAGCATTTTACCAATCTACATATCTTGCAAAGCAGGTGGTTTTAAAGGAAAGATTTTTTTATCACAAGAAACATGAAAAAAGTAAAGAGAGAGGTATTCATTTCTTTGGGTTCATGAGGGACGAGAGGGGTTTGTAATATGTTGGGTATGGGGTCTATTTGTAGGTAAATTTTTAGTGTTCAATATTCTAGGTAGAAACTTTGGGAAGTGGTAGTTGATCTTGCCAATGTTCCACGTAGGGTATGCTGAACAAGGTGATTCTCCCATGGCACACGGCGGATGGCTCTAATCCATCTGGTATCCCATGTTGGGAAAAATGGAAATCTCGTTTTCTCTATAATTCTACAAATATCTTGTCTAAAAAGGGAGAAAATATGTACATGAAGATAAGTCAGAATTTTCTCTCAGATTTTTTTTATAAAAGAAATTGAAAAAAAGGAAATATCCTATTTTAGACAATTTAACTAGGCAATTTGTGAAGAATAGCCTAATCAAGGTAGAATTTAAGAACAATTTCACTTTCAATAAAAAAGGAAGTTTCTTTGTAGAAGTGCCCAAACTGGGTGAATGTGGACAAAAAGAGGTGATTCAAAAAGGTGGAAAATATGGAATTGTCGGAAAAAGGTATATGTGAAAATTGGGTAGGATGTGGAATCGATTCAATTGTGAGCTAGAGGATCAACATGAATCGTGAATTTTTACTAAATGGGAAAAAATGAGGTGTCAACACTTTGCCCCTCTCAAGGCAAGGTTCAAGATAAGAGTGAGAAGCCCATGCTTGAACCAAGTCTGACTCCCATATTTGATCACAAAAGGCCAAATAGTTGGAATCGTCAAGGATGTTCTGAAAAACCTTGTGGAGGGTGATAAGATGGTGTGATGTCTCTTCCTTCTAAAATTGAATTACTAAATAAAATATTGGAAGTAAAATATTTCTCCAGAGTAAGGGAAACCTAAAATTAAATAGTTTCCTATGTCTGCCCAATCATTCAATCCCTTGAAAAGTTGATGAGTGTCTCCCATTATAGCTCCAGTTTTGAAACTAGCACATATCAATTCCCCCACTAACTCATGACTTAGTGAGAAAAAGTTGATTGTGTAAAATAGAATATAGGTGTGGTTTTTCAGCAACATAGTTAGATCCTAGGCCTTTGATTGTTGAATATAGTGGAAACTGCTCTACCTAAAATTATATCTTGGAGAAAAAAGAGTAGGCATCCCTCTTCCCACGCATCTATATTTTTAGTTTTTTTTATTGAGCCAATTGTGAGTCAAGATTAGATCTCTTAGAAGGAACAATACAAAGAGTTTTCCTATCAGAATAGGGCTTGGATCATTAAGATAAGTGTTTGCATTTTAGATAGGCTTCTAGATTTAAGGTGACCTTTCCAGTCAGTGAGTGTACCAGTTAGTTGTCTTATTGATTAAGGCAGCTAACATTGGACTGAGATTGGACGTTCAGACTATCATCTACTAAAAGGTAGCCTCCATAATGTTTTCCCTTACTGGTTTGTCTTATGTCTGATAGAGTACAAATGTTCCTTGACTATCTAGGTTTGATTCCTGGAAATCAGATATTTGAGCCATAACTCAGGGTCATGAGGTAGAGTTGTAAATTCAGTTCATCTTTGAGTCATTATCTGAGATTTTTAGAAGATGCGTGCATGAAAGCAAGTTGACGACCCTTGTCCCGATCCAAGATTAGTCAAAATAATTTGTATTGAAAGGAAATTTGGATTCTAGTTGTAGGTCATAAGTAAGGATCTCAGATTAAAGGGAAATAAAATAAGGACATGAATCCTATTCAAGATGCGGCTTGTGGTCTAGTTTAAGGTCGTGGTCATTGAGTTTGTCGAGTGTGTAGTGAGGTATAACTCAAAAAACTTCCTCCTTACTATTTTCAGTCTGATTTACTGAGTTTGAATCAGGACTTTCACTATGTACTAGTGATCTTGATTTGGTCTTCTTCCATATTCCTCTAAGGTATCAGATTATCAAAATTTTATTGGAGAACTTGTTGGAATGAGTTGTGGTACTTGTATGTGAACTTGGTGGTTGAGGAGGTGGAATTGTTGGAGGCGGCGGCTTTGGCAACATAAGTCACCCTGGGGTCACAAATAGACCTTATCTCCTTCCATTGACTGAGTACTTCCATGTGGAGAACAATATTTTTCACTTTTCCTTCGGTGAGTTGGCTATTACCCTGAGTGAATTTTTTGAGAAGGGGTTTCATGGGACTCCCATTAGTTATTTATTTGAATGTGAAGAGTTGGATCGACAGCTCCTAGATGAAATTCTAGGAACGAACCTTTGAGATATTGGGATGGCCTCAATAATGAGGTCAAGTTTACTTGGTTGAGGTCCACCTTCTTTCATGAGGGTGAGCAGTGAAGTGCTAGTGATGTGTTGTATGCAACCATGTGGATTTAAGTGTTCCCATTTGTCTTGATCACTGGTTTCTTATTTTGCAACTACTCTAGAAATAGAGGAGATGTATGTTGGTATCCTTTCTACTGGACCTAGATGTAGTTCCTTCCTTTAATGGGTGGTCGTGTGTACTTGAGGTGGTACTATATAGATAGTCAGTCCATTCTCTTTTCTAGAGAGGCATATGATCATCTCTGATGTCTTGATGTGTTGAATGTTTGAGTCTGATGTTGCTTTTGTGCCTTCTTGCATTATCTTTGACATGCCTTTTCTTATAGATGATTGATTGTGATTTGGGTAAGGGGAAGGATGATCAAAGGTATGAGTTTCATTGTCTACCCCCTTCTGATGTAGTTCCTTCACCTAAGGTAGTATATTTTCTTGAGGCTCCACCCTATCCATCGGTTGCTACTCATGGCTTTGGGGACTTCACCAGGTTGCAGCTCCATCGAGGTTTCAGTATTAGAGGCTCATGTCACTTCCCAAGTGACTTTGGATGGAGCTCATCCTTTTTAGAGATGGATTAGGCTTTGGATGTGGTAGGAAGATTCTTGGGCTCAATTATCCCACCATACTTTGGCCATAGTCAGCACTTTGGAGGACCTTCTGTTGTTGGGGGTCTTTCTTCAGACGTCCTCGTTTAAGGTGTAGATCTATCTTCAACATGTACATCGGCAGGTTCTACTCATCGTAGAGATGTTGCCATGGTTGTCGAGGTGAGTTCTGGAAGTTCCTCTTCTGTTCATTGGTGGTCTACCAACGATATTCACATTGATGCGAGCAGTGAGCGTCGTTCTTCAGGGTCTTTCTCCATTGATCATTGGCCTTTGGCCAAGTGCTTTACTAGGTTGCTGAAGAAGTAGTTGTTTGCTTTTAGCATATCTATTTCATGATGTACTTTCCTTTCCTTCAACAAAATCATGTATTACTCATGTTGGTATTTTGTAAACTCTTTTGAATTTTAAATGAAAATTTGAGTTCGAGTTGAGAAATGGCTTTGAGGTTTTGTGATATTTAATTCAGAATTGGATTTTCTAAGTTTGGAATTTGGAAGATCATTGGTGGATTGGTGAATTACCTCATTTTGTGTGTTGATCTAAGGTGGCACGTCATAGTGATCCATAGGCCTAGACTCAGGGTCTTGTCTTCCTTGGGGTATAAGTCAACAATCACCATGGATGTGGAGTCATTCCATCAAGGAAAAGGACACGAAGTCCCCTATTTCTATATGTGATTTTGTCAAATAAATAGGGTTGTAACCCTCATCTTTTCCTCACAATTGGTTCTCTCACAACCTCGGGTCATGGGAGAAAAGGAGATATAAGAAATCCCACTCTTGTGGTGTCCTCCCACCTACTTGTTTTTGGTGTGATGTTGCATCATTGATCTTTCTAAGACTGGGAAGCTTTTTCGTGACTCATCAACTTTGTCATCTGGTGTATATCCCTATGGAAATGGAGTTGATGTCAGTGGTGATCTACTTTTGGGATCCCCTGAGTCACATCTTTTTTTTTGGCAACGTCATTCAGACTCCCACCTTGGAGGATGTGGATAAGATTACACGGCTTCCCCTTCATGATTGATGGCCTATCATGTCAAGGAAGTTGAGCTAGGCTCTCGAGTTGGGGAGTCTTCTCGGCATGAAGAAATCCCAAGTGGCTTGATGGTTGACTAGTGACGGTCAGTTCATTCATATGGGTTCCTATGGAAGTCATTTCAGAGTGAGGGGTGTCGTGGTGGTGATTCTCCTGACATGCCTCACCTGCAAGTGTATACTTTGATCATCCAAGAGGGGATATTCTTTTGAGAGATTGTTGGGTGAGTGATGACCACTTATTTTGGAGTTGTGGCTTCTCTTTGGAGGAAGGAAATTGTTGTCCCTTTGATTCTTGTTGAGTTGTATGAGTTCTTGGACAAAGCACAACTGACTGGAAAGATAAGGGGACCCTTCTAGGTTTAGTAGATTTATTTGGGGATGTGCATTGGTCCTATCAGATTGACAGAGTCTTCAAATCCTCATATCTTAGCAAAGGAGTTTCTATCAAAGCACATTCCGATAGGTGATCCTTTTCAGCTGTGTGGATACCTAGCTCATTGGCTTGTTGGTTTAAAGGTTGCATATGTGCATTGGGGGTGGATGGAATTTCATTTTGATAACTGGGCATGGGGTGTGGTCATGCCTAATTTTTAGTGTTTGATCATCTTTCCTGGTCTTGAGGGATGCATTGCATACTACCTTGTATCATTGTTATTGAATTTCAATTGTCAATTGTGTATGTATCAAGCTGAAGCTCTTCCCCCATTCGTCAAGAAGTTGTTGCTTTATTCTCCAACGGTTCATGAGAAAAATGTAGAGATGTTGTTGGATCAGAAGTGCTTGACATGGGATTCCCTCCCTATAGGCCAATACTGCTCTCCCAAGTAATTGGAGTGGCTTGCATTGACACCTTCATTGCTACTGACTTGTGATTCTTCTGGAGAACCACATTTATGTCTTTTTCATTTGTTTATATGTTTGATACCATTAGGTGCTAGAATTTTGTAATGATTATATTCTGGATTAAAGATTTTGGTTCATGAAATGTGGCATTAGTTGTGGATACTCCCTCCATGCTACCTAGAAATGTGCATTCATGCTTGGGTCCTTGAGGTGCATATGACTATTAGCTCCTTTTGATAAGTCCTCCAATCAAGACAATATAAACTCATGTCTATGTGTTTTATGACTCCTGGGATAGTTGTCGGTTTTTTTATGTGAGGGTCACATCCTTGCTTGAAGTTGGAAGGTTGAAACCTCAAGCACTTTAAGTACCTCTCATCATGTTTTGATGATAGATGTTTCCTCCATCTGAACATTCATGACTTGTTCTGTTATGAGGGGATCCCTCATGATAGGGGGAGAAGATGGATAGAGCTTTATTGAACATGGGTGTCGAGCTAAGAGGTAAACATATGTCATGTAACACGTGCATTAGCAGCGATTCCCTACCATGTTGGGCCATGGTGCTAGATGTTAGAGAAATCTTAGTGGGTTTTGCTCCAAACATGCCTTAGAATAGAGATCCACCACGAGCATGTGTTTTCTTGTTTAAAGTGCTTTCTGGATTTTTATTATTTTCTCTTTTGAAGGTGCCAACTAGCTATGGGTCTTTTAGTTTAAAGCTTTTTCTTTGACGTTGATGCTTTCGACCTTAGTACGAGAGCCAAGGGTTCTATAGGAATTCAATGGGGTTTGCATAGTGAGAGTTTCCCATCTCATGACTCCCAGGTTAGCCCGTTCAAAGCTTGGTCTCACCTTTAGTTAAAAGGAGATAATAGTTACTGTAGGGGGGTTTTCAACCTCCATCCTTCTCTTGATGATCCTTCCATTTCCGGTTGACTTTGGAAGATAACAAGGTTATGCATCTCCCTAGATAGAGATTCCAGGATGTTTTATTGTGAGTATTGGGTATGAATTGCCTCAGGGACGTCATCCTCTTATTTGATCACAAGGAGTCTCCTAGATTGAGCCACATTCATGAACATTTTGTATGCTTTTTATTAGCTTGAACCTATTTAAGGAGTTATTTTTAGGTTGGCAAACCATTGGGGCCTCAGGTTACAGTCATGATCCTTCTATCCTAGGCCCTAGGTTCTACTTTGACCTTCATGCATTAAGGTTCATGGGGGTACATGGTCAAGTATTTAAGTATATTTTAAATGTTTGGAAGGGTGCACTCCTTTACACCATTGTTACTTGTCATTGTAGTCTGATCAACAACAGTAGCATTTGGTGAAATTGTTGTTTGTGTGATGAAGATAAATATCTCCATCCATGTTTTTCAGGCACATGCTACCGCATTCTTATATGTCATGGACGATGAATGGTCCCTCCCATTTAGGGTTGAACTCACCCCTAGAATTAGCATTCTAGATGACTTGTAACACCACATCATCCTTTTGGAAACTGCATAGTCAAACCTTCTCGTTGGATGCATGAACCATTCTTGCTTGGAAACACTATGCATGGTACATGGATTTTTCCCATCATTCTTCAAGTGTGTTGAGGTAGTAGACTCAGTCTTAAATCCATTTGATATCCAGAATATCTACTTCTTGTACTATGTGGAGTGGCGAGATATACATTGCAACTAGTAGTATTGCCTCCATCCTGTATACCAGGGAGTATGGTGTATCCCTTATTGAAGTTCTGATGGAATTGTAGTAGGCCCACAGAGCCATTGGAATATGTTCACATTATTTGCATGAGATCTAATAATCTTCTTCAAAATCTTGAACAAAATTATTTTAGAAACTTCTACCGCTTCGTTCTTGATGATTTTGATTATTTGTTGGGTCTATGCATTAGTGATGGACACTATCTCTACCCACTTGGTAAAATAATCAGTTGCGACTACGATGAAGAAATTGGCATTCAACACTTTAGGGTTGATCTTTTTGATCATGTTAATACCCCATGTTGAGAATGGCCAAGGCATGTCCATATTGTAAATTTTATTTGTAGGTGAATGGATGTAGTCTCTATGGTATTGGTAGGCTTGGCATTTGTGGACAAATTGGCAGTAGTCGGTTTCCATGATGTTCCAATAATATCCCAAGAGATGTACATTTTTGGAGAGCTTGACTCCATTCATGTGTGTGCCACATGACCTTGCATATACCACCTTCATTAGAGATTATACCTCTGTCTTATTGACACATTGAACAAGGGTCTGATTGTAAGATTTGTGGTATAGTTGTTCTACCCCTTGAACATACTGCATGGCTCATCCTTTGAGTGTTAGTTTCTCTCTGTGGGAGAGGTTCTCAAGAATCACTTGGTTTGATAGATACATACTAATTTTATGAAACTAAGCCCTTTCTTCAATCATTGGGTGCATCATTGATGACCATGCGATAAGCTGATTGAGTGAATGCCTCAGCTCCGAGAGAGAAGTTTTGATCTTCCTGGATGTCAATCCATGAAGCAAGGGTTGCTAGTGTGTCAACAAAACCATTGTTCTCTCTTATGATGAAGTGAAAGGATATATGGTCGAAGCCTCAAGCTACAAAGCACATGTGCTCCTGGCATGGTACCCAATTCTGATTGTGCATTTTCCATTTGTTCTAGACTTGGGAGATAACAAAGAGGGAGTCACCCTGAACCTATAGGCTTTGTGCCCCTTGTTTTCTAGCGAGATGGAGACCTACAATGTAGGCTTAAATTTGTCCATATTCTTTGCGGTGTCAAATTCTAGCCATCTTGATATGAGTAACTGAACTCCCTGGGAGTTTTGTAAGACCGAGAATATTTTGGATCCCTTTCAATTCATGAATCCTCAAAGAAGATTGTCCATGTGTGAGCATCTAGAGGGATCCCCATGACTGGTGAATTGATTATACTTATATCTCCATCTGGGAACTCATATTCATGTGTAGCTTCTTCCAGTAGGGGGAATCTACTAATTGATCTGTGAGGGCTTGTGCTTTGATTGCCTTTATAGGGAAGATAGGCAATGTCAAATTCTAAGAACATTATGTGTCATTTAGAACATCATCTGGTCAATGTTTGGCGATTGCATAAATATTAAAGTGGATCATGCTTGAGTATTAGTTGTAGAGGATACATCATTATATAGTGGCACAACTTCTCGTCGTGTGGATATGATCCAGATAGTATTTCTCAATTGTAGAGTAGTGGGCCTCCTTTTCATTGAACTTCTTACACAAGTTGTAAATGGCATGCTCGTTGTTGATTTTTTCTTAACTCAGGACTCCACTCATCGATGTCTGACGGATAGCACTACTATAGAAACAAGATATCTTGTCTATTATTTTTTCAAGAGAAACTGGCATTGTACTCTTTAGTGTCAGTTATTTAAAGACAATTGCCATGATTGACCACTAAGAAAATGAAAGATGCATTTTATTTCTATCATTAGTTACTACTCAAAGCAATTGACATGATATATCGCTCACAAAGTAGAATTTCACGTAAATTTTTGTGGGGCATTTCATTTGCCTCCAAAAACCTACATCATCGGTTCTTTGTTAAATAGACGAAGGGTTAAATGACTATGAATCAAACATCTCCTTATAATATTTATGTGTATATAGTAGTGGTTATGTCTACAGTGAATGACAAGAAATATGTACTCACCCTATGTCCCGTGAAACTATTACCACCCCGAATGGTTTTTCTTGTTGGTTGTCATCACCTCAACCAACAGTGTAGGCCTCATTGGGTTGTATCTGGATTGCAGAGTTAGTTGTCATTTTTGTATATCCAATTCACGAGAAATGTATTTGTTCCGCTGGAAGTTTTGGTGTATCAACCGACGACCTAGGTTGTAGGGCATCATATTTTTAATTGACCAACACAGAACGTCTTATTTAAAACCCATGAGAAACCCCTGTTTCCCCTCTACCCCTACCCACATTTCTATAGAATTATTTGCTCTGGAGATTTCCCTCTTCTGCCATCACCACCAGTGACACCCCATATCGGTGTGCTTCTACTACTCTCTCCCACTATTGACTCCACTGTGTCTACCAGCCGCTATCACTATTGCTCTCTCCTCTGTCGGCTATTGCTCTTTCCTCTGTCTGCTATTGTTCTCTCCTCTACCGACGGATGCTCTCTCCTCCACCATCACTATTTCTCTCTTCCTCAGTTGATGTTGTTGTTTCTTGTTGCTCCTCCACCTCCATCTCTTCTACTACTCTCTCCTCCATCTTATGAGGTAGGTCTTTCTCTACTTGATATTTTTTACGTTGAGGATTAGGCATGCATATGCAAGTATGAACAAATTCAAACTATGAAATTGTGAATGGCTCATTATATTAGTTAAAGTTTGTTTGATGGAAACTACTACTCAAATAACCATATTAATTCTAGATCTAATAAGTGCACCAAACCCTGACTTCTGGAAGCGATGCATTTATTGGATTAAAGGGCAATTTCTTCCTTATCAACTTTTAAATAACCAAGTTAGGTTTTTCTCTCAGTAATGTTGTGATTATATAAATTAGGAGAAAATGTGGCCAATATGGATTGTATGATTGTGATGAAAATGCATATATGTAACTATGTATTTGATTACAATTGAAAATTATGTGTAAATCATAATATGTTGTTGGCCTAGATTTAGTTAGATTTTAATGAATCATATGATTGTGATGAAAATGCATATGTGTAACCATGTATTTAATTAAAATTGAAAATTATTTGTATACCCTAACTGACATTTATTTAGATTGTGATGAATTGTAAACCCTAAAATTATTTCTAACTATGTATTTATTTAGATTGTGATGGATTGTAATGAGATTTAATGAATTTTAAACCCTAAAATGCATATATCAGATATCTGAATAGAAGATTCTAAACCCTAATTTCAAAATTGTGTTATTCACCTAGAAACCCATCCAAGATTACTCATTAGTAGTAAACCTTGGATAGTCCTTGATTTTGGACTGTTCTTGAGCATTTCATCTCACTTATAATGTAAGTTTAAAGTGTGTCTTTGATTTCAATAAATTTTGACAACACATCGCTTTTGTTCTATGGGTACATATGTAGATGGGTATTTTCCCATCTACATTGGTGTAGTTGGAGAACTAAGGGGAAATGTTGCCAAAATTTGTTTGAATAAAACACACATTATCCACTTACTAGTGAGATGAAGTGCTCAAGAATGGGATAGATGGTACACATTCCTGGATGTGAGTGCTAATAGATGATTAGGGCTCAATTTAAACATATTTATTTTTTGAAAATAACTTATTAGCTAACACCTGATAAGCTACTCATCTCCCGTCTAATCATAGAATGGATCAATCATGGATGTCTAATCCAAATCGTTGCACATAGGAGTTTATTAATGGTCTCGATGAGTTTGTAAGATTTGAAAAGGAACTTAGGATACAACTAGGAGATAGGTTCTATTGCTTTTATAGGAATTGTAGTAACAAATTGAAAATTGACACTATTGAGATGATCAAAGATTTTGTCATGTGAAATGTGATTGTACAGGGTTATACATAATGGTATTGGCATGGAGACATTCCTAGTATGAGATCAGTAGATGTCAGTAGTGGTAGTTGTGTCAAAGAAGAAATGGCTGACAATGTTGATGAGAACAAATGGATTTTAACAGACATGGTTGATGTGATTCTAGATAGTTGCAGGGTAAATGTTACAGACCCACCTCCTTTGTTTAGAAATGTTGTGCATGATGTTGAGAAACTGTTATACTTAGGTTTTACTAAGTTTAAAAAGTTGAGTGTTGTGTTGAGATTGTATACTCTAAAGGCTAACAATAGTTGGTATGACAAAAGCTTCACTTCTCTATTGTCTTTGTTGAAATAAATTCTCCTTGAAGGCATTGAGCTTCCATTCTCAACATACAAAATGAAAAACATGTTGTACCCAATGGGAATGGAGGCTAAGAAGATACATCCATACCCAAATGATTGTGTATTTTTTCAAATGGCCTATATGGATCTGAAAGAATGTCCAGAATGTGGGGTGTCTAGCTACAAAATGACTAGCACTGTCAATTTCATGGACTAAAAGGTTTCCTAGACACTCCCAACATCTTGGCCCGTCTATGTCTGTGGCGGTGAGGCATTTTTTAGGTTTTGACTCGTCAGGTTGGTTCACTTCTCTAGTGGTTGTTCTACTCTCATGGGGAGTTAGAGGGAAGAATGGCAGAGGAGGTAGGTGTGGAGATCTAAAGATCCACAACAAAGAAGATGATGTAGTCAATTTTATGGATGGAAGCGTAGAGGTCAAAGGGGGATTCACGGAGCTAGCGGTGGTCCCTAGAATACTAACATAGATGTCATTTAACTTCAATGCACTTAGCAGGATAACAAAGAAAACATGGAGACTGTCGATGATAGTGAAATTTAAGCAGATCGAGCACAATCTTATAGATATCCAATTCTCATAAAAAAGGTACAAGGAGAGAGTAATGGAGGGAACTCCGTGGAACTTTGAAAACAATGTGCTTTTGATCAAAGATGTAGGGATGGGAGAGGAACCATCAAAGATCGACATAAAGAATTTCCCTTGTTGGGCATGCCTATATAATATACGATTGGGTACATACATGATGAAGCTTTTAAAAAGCTAGTAGGTTCTATCGAAGAGGTGCTAGAAGTGGAGCACAATGTTGAGGGATGGTCGAGGGCGAGAAGAGTGAGAGTTAACCTGGATGTTGAAAAGTCACTGAAGAAAGTACAAAGAATGCGCTATGTGGATGGAGGAGTAGATGAAGTTGAAATCATATATGAGAGACTTCTACACATGAGCTTCAAATGCGGTCATATCAGGCATATGGAACAAGAATGCCCATGGAAAGAAGACAGTGAAGATAAACCAAAACGATGGGGATCATGGCTCAGAGCCTCACCCATATATCCAAACAATAGCGAGAATAGACCACATAGCTAAGAAGGCATCATAAGGAATCTATTCATGGATGAAGGGGCAAGCAATAGACAAGAGGTACCCACAAGCAATCAAAAGAAGTCAGCAGGTGAAGAGGGGGAGTCAGGAGGAGGAAGAGGGACTATGGGAGGGGCAGAAAGCGCGAGTAGTACCACATCACTAAGCTTTAAATAAAAGCAATTAATTCTATAGGTGCATCTTACAAAAAGGAAAGGGAAGGAGATGAAGGCAATAAACAAGGGGAGAAGGATAAAAGAATGATATGAGAGGAGAAAGTGTCAAAGGAAAGCGAGGACAACCATGAGGTGTTTGAAAATAATCCCAACTATAAAATCAATGAAGGAGGAAGTAAAAGGCTTATAGATACCGAGACACAAACAATAAAGGAAGTCGAGGTGAATGCAACTACAATTAATATAGCAGACCACAACAACCAACCCTGCTAACTTTTAATAGGGGGAGCAATAGTTGAAAGTAGAAGCAAGCAAGATGAGTTAGAAGAATCTATGAGTTGAGCCTGGAAGAAATAGAGAGGATATAAAAGGTAGCAGAGTAGGAAAAGTGAAAAAAAACAGCAAACAAATTGTCACCTGAGAAGGAGATTGATAAATATAAAAAGAAGAGGAGGGCAAGGCCATTCAAGGAAGGAAAAAAAGAAAGAACATATGGAAAATAGAATGGGAAAGATGTGTAGATATGAGGGAACCAATATGGTATGGGAAGCACACCCCAAAGTAATGAATTTTGGTGATGACCAACGTCGTGAAGGACAATGGAAATCCTATGATGGAATTTCCAAGGGGTGGGTAGCCTTGGTACAATCAAAATGCTCCAAAAGGACTACTGGAGAGTGTGGCATGAGTTAGTATTCTTGATGGAAACCGTGATAAGAGTAAGAGATTTAGAAAAAACAAAAAGAAAGTTTGGGTACACAAATGGTTTATGTCTGAGTAGCATTGGGAGATTGGAAGGTATGGGGTTATGGTGGAGGGACATTGATGTCTCTATCATCACCTATGCCAATCATCATATCCTAGCAAAGATCACAGAGGTCAACGTGTAAAAATGGTTGTTTGTAGGGATCTATGGATAGGCAGATAATAGCAATAAATATAGATCATGGGATCTTATAAATGATATGAAGAAGGATAAAGAGGATCATATCATCTTAATGGGGGATTTTAATAAGATTCTAAGTAGTGAGGAAAGGAAGGAGGAGTTGTTAACATTGTGATACAAATAGATAACATTAGAGAGGTGATAGACATATTCCTACACAGTGACCTGGGATACGTCAGGAACAAGTTCACATGGAGAAAGGGGCTTGACAAGGATACAACTATTAGAGAGAGGTTAGATAGATCCCTTGTGTCAAATGAGTGGTTATCCATGTTCCCTAATGCATGGGTTTAACATTTACCTTTCATGGGATCAGACCATACACTGATCCTCCTTAATACAATCAAGCATAGGAAAAGTAGTTGGATTAAAAATTTTTAGGTTCAAGAAGTTTTGGTTGGAGGACAACAAATGTAGGGAGGTGGTTTATAATGGTTGGAATGACATCAATATGAAGTCTATTGAAGAAAAATTCAGAAAAGTGGCTAATGATTTGAGTGAATGGGCAAATAGAAGGCTTGGGAATATCCAAAGAAGGCAAAGGAAAGCAGAGGAAAAGTTGATCAAAATACAAAGTGAACCCATGACCAACAACAACTTGAATCAGGGCATCGAACTCGGTAAAAAAATGGAAGATTTGCAAAATCTCAATGAGAGATACTGGTTTGTCAGAGCAAATGATAATTAGATGTGAGACAAGGATACGGACACTTCCTATTTCCATAAAAAGGATTCTCGAAGGAAAAGGAATGAGATTAGCAAGCTGAAAATGAAGAGGGAGAGGAGAAGACAGAGGAGGACGACATAGAAGACATCATAACTAACTTTTATACTTATGTTTTCATATTGCAAGGCACTCCTCGTATTGAGGATTTCACTTCAAAGATAAAAAGATGCATCAATGATGTGATGAAGTTCCATCTACAAAAGGAACCAAATAGAGAAGACATAGAAGAATGCCTCAAGTAGATGCACCTGACAAAGCCACCGGGACCTGACAGCCTTCATGTTGGTTTCTTCCAATCTTTCTAGAGCATAGTAGGAGAGGATGTCACTAGTTTCATCATTGAATGGTTGAAAGGATGTCAAAAGCTAGATAATATCAATAAGACTAATATTGTCCTTATCCCTAAATGTAGAGACCCAAAAAGTATGAATAATTTCAGACCTATTAGTCTATGCAACACAGTGTACAAGATTATCTCAAAGATGTTGGCTAATAGATTCAAGGGATATATGAATGATATTATATCAGTTAATCAGAGTGATTTCATCCCTAAGTAGCTGATTACTTATATTTCTCTTATCGCTTTCGAAATGTTCCACCAGATGAAACTGAAAACAAAAGGCAAGAAAGGGTATATGGGAATTAAGCTTGATATGAGTAAGGCATATGATCAGGTCGAATGGGGTTTTATTGATACAATGGTGAAGAAGATGGGATTTGTTAACACCTGGTGTGAGAAAGTAGGAGAATGCTACAAGTATGTCTCCTTTTCAATTATTATCAATGGTAATAGAAAAGGTTTTAACCCACCTCAACGCGTGTTGAGATAGGGTGGCCCGTTGTCACTTTTCATGTTCTTATTGTGTACAGATGTCTTCTCAGAGATGATCTGCACTGGTTTGAAGTAGGGAAGGCTCCATGGGATGAAGGAGTGTAGAACATTCTAAGCATATCCCACTTGTTTTTTTCTGATGATAGTGTTATTTTTACTCAAGCCACGACATAGGAAGCTACCATGGTTAGTTGATTCTATCAGCTACTATGAGAGTTCTTCTAGACAGAAAATTAATTGCTTAAGTCATAAGTGGTTTTTAGAAAAAATACTCAAACTCTATCTATTACCGCAATCCTCAATATCCTCAAGATGAAGTAGGTTGAAAAGCACAACAAGTATTTGGGTCTTCCTACAATTATTGGTAGGTCAAAGAAAGAAGTTTTCAAGACTATCAAAGGCAGGATTTGGCGCTAGCTGGACAGATGGAAAGAAGTATATTTGAGTCAGATAGGAAAGGAGTTCCTTATAAAGTAGGTTATTCAAGCTATCCCCTCATACATGATGAGTGTCTTCCACATGTCGAGGAACATTATTTACAATATTTACATGATGATGGCAAATTTTTGGAGGGGAAGCATAGAATACAAAAGGAAGATACACTGGGCTTATTGGACTAATATGTGTAAGACAAAGAGTGAAGGGGGTCTTGGCTTTAGGAACCTTAGGGTCTTCAACAAGGCTCTCCTAGCCAAACAAGCATGGAGGCTTCTCACGAAGTCATTATCCTTGGTTAACTAGGTCTTGAGCTCTAGGTATTACAAAAACAAAAATGTTCTTGATGCTTACAGGGGTTACGACCCCAGCTACTCATGACAGAGTATATGGGATGCTAAATCCTTACTTAAAGAGGCTTATGGTGGAATGTTGGGAATGGGAATAACATAAGAATTTAGGATGATCCTTGGTTGCCTAACGCTAAGGGTGTATGCTCTAGTATAGTTGAAAGAGAGTATTTGGGGGACATGATTAATAGCAAGGTCTGTGAGATGATTGATGATAGAAACCAGAAGTGGTTGGTAAACTGAATGGTGGACATCTTAACTGCTAAGGATGTGGAGACCATTCTCAATATGCCGGTGTGCAAAGTAAATGAAGATTCTCTATAGTGGTACCCTACCAAAGATGGTATGTTTGCGATAAAAATGGCATACAAGATGGGTGCCAATCACACTCTTCCTTACTGGCTAAATCAATAGGATAGAATGAGTATTGAATGGGAACTTTTGTTGAATCTTAGATGCCCACCAAAGCTAAAGATGTTTTTTGTGGATAATGAGCAGAAAATCTATGGCTATGATGTCTAATCCAAAGAGGATACATGTTACATATAATAATATTTGTTCCATATGCCAGATGCCAAATGAAGACACATTCCATTGCATGTTTGATTGTGTATATGCAACAGAAGTTTGGAAGCATAATCCTTACAACCTGCTTATTAGGGAAATGCTGAGAACCTCTTTCATTTATTCCCTAATCTAGTTATAAAAGAGAATTATGTATGATGACTTCATTTCCATTTCTGTGATTTGCTTAGAAATATGGACATCGAGAAATGAACATATATATAGCAACAAACTACCAAATATGCAGTTGATAATAGAAGGCTTCCATAGATGGAATGAAGCTCACAAGCTACACAGTGAAGGAAAAATTCAATAGGAAGAACAACCAAAGGACAGAGTTGACTTCCGATGGAAACCCCCTGGGGAGGAGGTTATAAAGATAAACATAGATTCTGCTATGATAAACAAGGTGTGAGTCATATGTGAGGCCATTTTTAGGGATCATCATGATAGGTATTTGGCCATGGTGGCACACTCTTTTGATGGGTCATGGACTGCACATGTAGTTGAAGCTTATGCCATTTTGTTCAGCTTGGAGATTGTAATTCAAATGGGAATCATGAGGATGTGTGTGGAATCATATGCAATGGGAGTCATACGGAAACTGAGAAGAAAGGAACATGGGTGTCGGCCGATAGATCAAATTTATAAAAGCATCCATAAGACAACATCATGTTTTAATTTGTGTAGCTTCACTCATGTATTCATAGAGGGCAACTATTGTGCTCATTCTTTAGAAAATATGGGGTTGGGGTACGAGAGAGATGAGATATGCTTGGAGGACTTTCCTACTCTGTGTAAGAAATCATGTTGTATTTTGAGATCTACCTAGTAAAATGCCTTTAAAAAAGGTACAAAAGGATGACATCAGGTAAGACTAAGACCCAGTCTCCTTCCAAGGTGATGTGATGTCCGCCTATAATACCATGGTTTCAATACTTGTTTGCTAATAAGGAAACACAAATTTATCTTGGCGTGTGGAGATAAAGAAAAACAATGATGGTATGCTATGGCATGTGTTTGATTACCTACAACGGAAGAAGATTGATTTATTATATCCTAACTTTGGTGAAGAATATAGGAATTTAAAACTCAAACTTTGTACTACGCAAATGGATCTTCATACTACGCAAAATGTCAAGATGATAAGAGCATTGTACAAAATATTCAAATCACCCTTTAGGCATCTTCATTGTAGTTTTCTAGTGCCAATGATAAGAGTCCACATGAAGGAAAGATGTCTTATTATGTTGTCAATGAAGACATATAGAAAATGGACTACATGGAGTTTAATGTTCCATTATTTAGGTGTAAATGGGTTGATAATAAGAAAGGAGTTGTAGTTGACGAAGTTGGTTTCACAATAGTGAATTTTGAGTGGACATGCGAGAAGGATGAACCCTTCATCATGACATCATAGGAAAATTTTGTATTCTATATCGATGAACATGTAAAAGATAATTGGTATGTTGTTCTTCATGGCAAAAGACTATTCAATTCAGATCATGTTGATGATGAAGAGTACTATGACAAGTATGATGAGTCTATTCCAT
The DNA here is from genome assembly GCA_963693085.1 of Alisma plantago-aquatica. Classification (NCBI taxonomy): domain Eukaryota; kingdom Viridiplantae; phylum Streptophyta; class Magnoliopsida; order Alismatales; family Alismataceae; genus Alisma; species Alisma plantago-aquatica. The sequence goes on from OY856412.1 coordinate 1,074,179,221, forward strand.
TATTTTTTGGTTTACCAAGTGTAGATGTTGAATCTAAGATTGATAACTATAAATGTGAAGATCACATAAAAGGGATATTAGTTTAAGGTATACTACATGTAATATTTCATATGTTATTTGCATTGTATAACATGTATATGTGTTCATATGTGATCTGACTTTTCATATGTGATCTGACTTTTTATATGTGATTTGACTTTTTTATATGTTTACTTTTCATTTTATAGATGGCATCTGACCAAGAGAATAGTGATCCCAAGAATTAGGATCTGGAGTGTGAGGATTCTATTGAGCATCCTGACCAGGATGTTGACGATGCTAATAAATCAAAACTTGAGAGAGGGATAACTTTGATGAAAATTGCCACAAACAAGTAAGGGAGGAAGGGTGTCTTTGAATTTAATGAAGAAAGCACACGTAATAAAGATTTTTTCATCTACTGTGAGGTCCTTGTTTGAAGCAAAGTGCCTCTCTATGTTAAGGATTGGAGACAAGTGAGTAAAGCAAATAAAGACCTCATTTGGAGGGAGTTAGATGTGAGATAAATGTATTTACATTTTTGTAGTCTTTTCCTATTCTTTCTTTTCATATTTCTAAATAGTGGTGAATACTAAACCTTTTTGGAGCCAGTATGAGCTTTATGAAGAGTTTCATCACACGTCTATTATGCATCTCATCTGCCAAAGACATAGAGATTGATGGAGAATCCTCACAAGAGACTACATCTTTGGTGACAAGCAAGATCAGGGCCCCACTCTTAAATGGAACTATATTCATTAAGATGATTGGTTGGAGTTTATTGAGAAGAGAAAAATAGATGCATTAAAGGTATTGAATTAATTGCATTTTTATTATTTCTTATGGTTACTTAAAAATATTTCTTAGTGAATTAATTAGGCCATTCAAAATGCTCAAAATGATAGGCATGACAAGAATGTGCACGACCACTGATTGGGTTCAGGTGGTTATATTAAATGTCACCATTTGAGAGACAAGAGAAAGGGCCTTCTATTGCTACTCCTTCCACTTATGAGTCTTCTCATGCTTCTAGATGGTTTCCTCACTATATTGTGTGGATATTGCAAGGAAAAAAAATCCAGAGAAATCCTCATCCAAGAAACCCAGGAGGTGGCTTTGAAAATGGAAAATTTCTTGGTCTCACCATATGTCCATGTTCATTTTTCACTGGAATGATAAGTTGTGACAAAGTGAATTTTAGCATAATAATGAGATAATTACTATTTTTCCCTCATTATACTCACTCATGGTCCCCAATTATTTTTCTTGACTCCTAAATCAATGTTGAGACTCAAATCTAAAATATGGTGATCAATGTGATGTTGTACACATTATACCACCTTAAATTTGATTAATTCATCACTTTGTCCAAAGAATAAAATTGGTCATCAAACTTCATCTTTTGGTTCCTAAACTTTTTCTAAATTTTGTACACATTTTTGTAAAGCTATGGACCAAATTTCATATCAGTTGGACTTTTCTACTATTTACTATGATTTCTTGAAAATAATGTATCGAAAATCTCTTTATTTGCCTTTTATTTGGGCCTTTTCCAAGTCAGAAATCCAGGGCTAGATTAGGGGGCAAACCCCATCCCTTAGATCAGCCTCGAGTGGATTAGGGCCCGATCTCATGGTCACTAACCTGTCTTCAAACTCCCACTGATTGCGGGGAGGAGTAATGATGATCGAGATACGAGATCTCCCGCTCACGACTCAAGTTCAAAAATCTAAGCAAATAGAAATCATGCTATCACAATTTCGAACTCAACTAGCCCTAATTTGACCTCCTTTATTGGTCCCTCCAGCCACCAAAACATTTCCCTTGGCTAGCCTTCTCACTCCGGCGGCCATGGCTAGGTGCAAGAACCTCGATTTGTCCCTAAACCCTAGCCCCAATGCTATATAAAGGGACCCCAATGCTTGCAATGACCTCGCCAAACTTCAACCATCATTTTCATGACCATACCCTCCTCTGGTCACCCCCATTTCCCATTCTACTATGTGCGACGCTACAACCTTCTATTTTGGGCATCCTACCCTCGAGCTTCTTGCCCAGAATCTAATGGCTCCACCCTCTCCACGAGGTCACCCCGGACCTGGACGGCAACTCAGCTACCTCCCTCACCCACTCCTTCTTCCAAAGCTGCTCCATACCAAAAACCCATCTACCCTGTTCTTGGGCTCGTGCGAGGCTCTGTGTGGACAGGAGACAGAGCCCTAAACCGCTGGCTCAGCGTAAGATCAGCCAGCCCAAAAGACCAGCGAGTCATTGATTGAACCAAGGAATCGAGCGTTGAACCAAGATCGAACCAGGGCATCTTAGCTAGCAAGATGTCCTACCTATGTGGCACAATCCTGGACATCCTTTGTGCATCCAATGGTCCCCTGTTTAGCTCTTTTTAAGGTATTTATTTCTCCTCTCTGCTCGATATTCAATTAAATGGCCTAATCTTGTATAAATAAAATCTTTTTATTCCTAGCTCTAAAATGTACAAATAAATAATCAATTTTGATCAAAAAAATCCAATGGATTTATTAAAAATACTTTTAGAACCTAATTCATTGTGGATCTTTCTGATATCCCTATATTTGAACTCTTTCTTAGTAAGTTTATCAAGTGATTCAATAATGATGTCTAATCTTTAGAAACCCTAGATTTGGACTCTAATGATTATATTGAAACCTAGACCTAATCTAGTTGAATCATATACTCTTGAAAATGAATCATTAGTAATGTAGCTCTACTTACTTGATTCAATCTTGATTATAATCTTTATAATGAGTAATCTTGGTCTTAATCTTGCAAAACACTTGATATAGTTTTGACCCATCAATCTGATCTTGATTTCCAAATTATGCTAAGTATCATGATGATGACTTAGGAATGTGATGATGACTTGTATAATGACAAAAAATTAGGGTTAACACATATGCTCCTAGAATCCTAGGTAAGTCATTCACACTTGAAATATTCTTGACACTTGAAAAATGTTAGACATATTGATATAGTATGAATCATAAGTGGATGACCTAACCCTAAGGTTGACCTAGGAAAGTATAACCCTAATCTCAAATATCTAAAAATCATATCCAAATATCTTGATCTTGACCCTTGATCCAAACATTGTGTTTTAGGATCTAACTCGAGGGGTAGACCTATTACTGGTGGATTTGTACTCAAAATCTCAGAAAAAGGTACACTATTATATAACTGCTCCTTGATTGTATTGAAGATACTTTTATGTATCTCTTGACTATATACTTGGCTACTTACTTGGATGAGCTATTGTTCCCTATGATTAGTCTTCCGTTTTTCTATACTATATTTTGAAAAACATGAAAACATAAATTGCATGCCCATTATGACTGCCCATATTTGATAATGATGATGATGTTGATAATGTTGATAATGTTGATATTGGGTGCAAGCAACCCCCCTCATTGAGAGGTGGGACTTGTACCTTGGCTTCCTATGTTCCTATGGTGAGAAGGAGCCTAGTGACCTTCCCCATCGCATTGGGGTAATAGAGTCACACAAAATATATAAGCATGCTTCTCAAATTATAGCATAATGGGAACTCATAATAATAGTTGAATTGCTTGAAAAACTTGTCGAATAAATGTTGGTTTTGCAAATTGCTTGTTATTCTTTTGAATATAAGTCCTGCCAAGTATACTATTTTGTTATAAATCACTTTGCTTGATTTTGATAGCGTACCGTGCAATTGCATGATTGTGTCTTGATTTTCTTGATTTTAGGCAATACAAATGGAATATTGAATAAGATCGCTTCCGCACTCTACATACTCTGATGACAAAGAAGAAATCAGATAAATCTCCATATTGGGTTAGTTGTTCTTTAAATATCCATTTTTTAGTTATTATTTCTTATTGTATATGCCAATGTGATAGATCCTATTGGGCCACTCAGGGACAGGCACTTCAATCCCTTTATCACTGTCTAGGTAGTGAGATTGGGATTGGGGTAAGAACGGTTCCATGACATAAGTTTTATTGAATAGTCAATTTTGATGATGAATTGTTGGAGCTGGGTGAGCAAATAAAGGAGGATAGGTTCACCCCTTAGGCACACATGATAAATTTATGGTTGCTCTAGGAACGGAAGAGCACCTTGCATTTGCTAGGATTGTTGGAGTTGGGTATGGGAAAAAATCTTTTTTTGGTGCATCCCAACTAAAGCACAAATCTTCTAAGAAAGGGGGAATGGACACAGATGAGGTGCAAAGATTTATAATTGCAATCTTAGAGGAGTTTAAGGCTTCTCAGGTAGTGCAAGCTCCTCCAGTAATCAAGGAACATGTACAGTGTCACACACCCATAGTGTGTATTCAGAGTAGTCCTTCAGACTCGCATGGCATATCCAGGTAAGATGCAATTTATGTCAATCTATAAATACATTGTGATAAATAATCCCTCAAGTCAATATATATGTGTGCCAATAAAATTTTTTGTTTAATAAAATCATAGGTGGCCAGAAAATTTTGTCTTTCCATCAATGTTCCACCATACAATATCGTGGCACATATCAAGGATTATTCACTCACCACTATAGTTCATTGTATTCCCCTTCATGTAGATCACATTCATGTGAACCTCATATGTGTCATTCTGATAATGAGAGATGCACCTCCCCCATATGAGAACCCAGATGTCACCACAGTCGAAGAGGTAAAATAGGGCTTAACCGGATGGCCCAAATGATTCATTCTATATTTTGACAAATGTATATTGAAATTTATATATATAATCAAAAGCTAATATGAGAATACATGCATGCAACCCGCAACAACTAACAAGCCCCTAGGGTTCCAAAGCCTCTACCCCCACATTTTATTCCACAAGAGTTGTTTGCGTCCTTAGGCACTAATTGCAAGGTGTTGACAAGATGGTTAGATAATATAAAGCAATTAGATACCATGGTGATTGGCCTTTGAGAGGAGATGGTAGGTATAAATCGTGACACTATTTTAGTGCTGACAAATGTTGGTGAGCTATTTCAGTATCAATGACTGAACACATCAGTGATTGAACTTTAGGTATGGTGAGTCTGAATACCCAGTCATATGTGAAGAATATATATTTTTTAATTATTTTTTGTATATTAACTGATTGCATATATTTTCCAGACATTTGTATTATGGGTTTGTGGATTTTAGAATATAAAATGTGGCATTTGTAATTCCATCAATGATTGGTTATGTACTTAGAGATATGAGTAGTGTCAAAGATTACGTGAGTACCGCAGTGAAGGTTTTTGATTCTTCAAAGACCATTTTCATAGCTCACTTCAATGTTGTCTAATTTTTAGGATTGTTGTTTACATGTCTAACTTATGAATACAATGTGTTGTGGAATTTAATTTTATTATATTTTTCTTTTATTTACCTCATAAATATGCATTGGCAGTTGTTAGTGACTGTTCCTGAGACTTGGATTGTGTATTTCCTTGATCCTTTGGGTGTAATACTGACACCAAGTGAGGGACACCCAATGAAATTGGTGATTCACACATAAGTATAATTTGTTGTGCTAAGGATATTTGTTAATGTTTATATCATGTGACAATTCATTAATGCAACATATTTGTTAACTTCACTTATAGGGGTGTGAAAGCATTCAATAGCGGCAGTGGAAAAGTAGATTGAAAAAGAAATTAGTATCTTGAATGAGTGTTGATGTAGTATTAGAATTATAATGCATATATATTACCAACTCTTCTTAATTACATCTATTAACCTAATTGTAAGTCTATAGTGACATGTATAAGACAATAATTGGGCATGCGCATATTACGTGATGTTGTACATGTAGATAGTTGTCATGCACATGCAATAGATCAAATGTATAGAGAAGGTATTGTTATTAGTCTTGGATCATAATTAATGATGTAGTCTCATTTAATTATACTAACAATCAAATCTAATTAGAATTACGTTTAGTACATTAGAAGATTGATTTGTATTTGTGCATTTGTATGAAATTGAATGTGTGTGTGGATATTGAATGTTTAGTACATTAGAAGATTGATTTGTATTTGTGCATTTGTATGAAATTGAATGTGTGGGTGAGAAATAAATTAGTTGAGCTATGAGTTTATGGATATGTGTGTGCATTTAAAGTGAAAAAATGATAGAATGTTGAGGGTTTCTAGCATGTTTGTGCCTATCATATCAAATGCAAGTCTATTTGTAAATATATCTTTCTTATTGCATGTTTTTTGGCCTATTGTTAAGATACGATGCTTGTAGAGTCCTGTAGTTCTGAGGAACTTTTCAGTTCTAAAGAATTATAGGCAGTAGAAAGGCTAACAGTTGGGTGTAAGTCTGTAGACTTACTATATAAAAAACATAGACAATTCTTGTCCATTATTTATAAATAACTGACTATATTGCACTCTACATCAGTTACTTATAGTAAACCAATGGGGTATACCTAAAGTTTTCACTATTTAATCACTAATGAACTGAAGTCATGCTATTAGGCATTGTTTATTTCTCATTAGTCAAGTTATGAGTAAATGTCAGAGCAAAACTATTTTTTCTACATAATTAACTTAAATGCATCAGTTGTTATTTAGATAACCAATGAGGAAAGGTCAAGGAAATCTACAATTTCATCACTTGTTGCTATTATGTCATTGGTTTTTCTGTATCATGGAACCAATGACAATATGACATGTCATCAGTTTCTTTAAACGAAGATGGATGCCTTGAGTTTTAGTGTCGCCCACTTAGTCATTTATTTGGTAACCAACGTTGTATGCCTAAAATGACCAATGTGATATCTCGTTTCTATAGTAGTGCAGATAGGTGCATGATGAAAGGATAGACAAGCACTACCTTCCTTAGTATGGGAGGATTGGTGAGGTTATCTTTAAGCTTCTAGAGTGTGGTCTCGCATTGGTCATTCCATCTGGTGGCCTATTTCTTTTTTGATAGTTTTAAGATTGGCTCACATGTGGGCGTGAGTTTAGCAATGAAGCAACTAATGTATTGAAGACACCCAAGAAGGCGTCATATCTCCTCCTCATATTTGGGGTAAGGCATTTCTCGAAGGGTCCATCCTTTCCCGGGATGTACTTCGTTCCCTCTCTATTTTACAATATACCCTAGCATGTTACTAGATTTAAACCCAAAGGTGCATTTCACAAGATTCAGAAGGAAGGAGAAATGTCATAGTCATTGAAACATCTTCTCGAGGTTGGTGAGGTGGCTTTCAAGATTCTAGATTTAGCAATCATGTCATTCATGAGACCTCCACCTCTATGTTCATCATCTCATGAAAGAGGGAAACCATCACCCTTTGATATGTAGCTTTGGCATTCTTCTGACCAAAAGGCAATCCTCAATAGCAAAACACTCTCTATTATGGTGAAGGTGGTTTATCTTCTTTAGCCATCTTGATATGATTATAACTGGTGAATCCATCCATGAGACTTAATAGTGCATGGTTGGTCATGTTGTCAACAAGTACGTCTATGTGTGAAAGCGGGATATCATCTTATAGGGATGCCTTGTTGAGGTCGTGGTAGTCCACACATGTCTGCACTTTGTCAACTTTTTTTGGAACTAGTATAATGTTGGTGAACCATGTTGGATAGTTTACTAGATCTAAGAAACTATAAATGTGTTGCTTTTGAATTTCCTCCATGATCTTGAGGTTCCAGGCAGGTTGCAGCTGTATAGCCTTCTATTTGATAGGGCAAACACTAGGGATGATGGGTAGTTGATGGAAAGTGATTGCTTCATCCAACCCAGGCATGTCAGCATAGCACTGGGAAAGCACGTTGATGTAGTGTAATAGAAGTTGTATCGGTTGGATTTTTATGGGTTGAGGTAGACGCACCCTAATTTTGACTTTGTATGGCTTGGGACATGAGATGAGATTGATCATCTTTGTCTCATCTTCAATATGAAAAGGTTGATGCTCCTTTATCATATATTATGGGACAAGGACTTCTTCAAATTCTATCACTTCATCATTGTAGATCTACGCCACCTCTATGAAGTAGCTTGAAAACTCTCGAAGTGCCTACTCATCTTCGTATTCTATTGGATTTTTTGGATTTTGTAATTTGTTGGTATTTTGTGTGTTTTGCAAATTTTTTGGATTTTTCTTCGGTAAGTGTAGGTGCAATAAAACATGGAAAAATAGCCACTCTAGATCTCTACTAAATATGTTTGTCTTTCTTATAATAGGCTTCTTTTTGGGTGTGAGGGGAGACCTAGCCCTAAAGACGTTGTGGTCATCCACACATTAATTCTAGAATTCCTCTTCTTTCCTGATGGGATGAATGAAAGTTTGTCGGTCTTCCATGGCCACGTAATCAAATATGGTGTTGACACCCTGACCTTCGATTATGTCACAGGCGTCATTGTAGTTGTCCCATGTAATGTTGTAGTCTTCTTTTGTGACTTTAGCATCTATGATTTTAGCATCATCTTGGTTGGAAAACAACCTGGGTGATCGTAGATTCTAATGCAATCATGGAGGAGATGAGAAGAAGGTCGCACCTCATAGCTCAATCATGGGAATGTTTCATATTTGAAGATCACTGAAGGAATGTACTGTAGAACATCTCGTAGTTGGAGACGTTAACGAAGACTATTGTAGGCTTCTCTTTCTCATAATTGAAGGTCGAGAGGGGTATCCATGGAAGAGATTGCAAGATGAGAGGGATAGGCAGATGGTGACCCGAGAAAGGGTTGGTGTCAATAGATTGTAGACTAATCGTCGACAAGAACCTGGTAGTGGAACGAAAGGATGATTTGTTATGGCTCACGTGCTTCAGAATCGTGAATCACCCATAAATAGTGGTAGGATCTTACACCAACATGGGTGGTTCTAGGGTTTTCGATTGAGGTTAGTGGTGAGGAAGAGTGGGGATGGAGGTTATAGGAGGCCCAATTGATGGTGGGGAGGTGACCAACATAGTAATTGTTGTGGTTGCCATTTTTTAGGTGGGAAGTATTCACGATGGAGGCAAGAGAAGGGATTTGAGCCGATTAGAATGTTGTTGGTCATTTGGATCATTGGAAGACAAAACTAGAGGAGTTTGAATTAGAAAAAAAAGGCTAAGGGGAGGAGAGGATCATCTCATTGTTTTCCTTTAGTAACCACAAGTACGGAATTCAGAGTATAGTTTTGTGAGGGTTAGGAACGGGTCAACACCCATTTCACCCGAAATTAAATTTGGAAATTTTTTCTTTTTAAATCACTCTTACTTCAAGGATTTTTATCTCCTAATCTATTGCTAATTTTGGCTCAAAATATGGAACATGTCTTTAACTTGCCTTAATCTAAATTTCAAAAATGTTAGTCCTTATATTCATGATTCTGAGGTGGCTAATAAATTTAATCTCTTAACTTGTACAAAAGTGATTAACTAATTATTAAAATTATGTTTTTCTATTATTCCAATGCCAATAATTTATAAATGAGTTCAACTATCCGATTGGGGGTTCAGATGGGATGGTTGGATCAAATTGAGGATAATTTGCAATTTGTTGCTCAAATTTTGAGATAATTGAATGAGGTACAAGTATGAATGCAAATTTATAAAAACAAGATTTTAGTTTTGGAGGATCATGTATAATAGCTCAAGATTGATTTTAGTGCCAAAGTTTGGTATCTTACACATTATACACAACTTAGCCCTAAATAAGAAAATAATGAATTATGAGAGGTTAATAGAAAATGGGCCCACATTCATCCATATTATGTTCCTTTTTCTAATATTTGAATATTACATTATAGATTAGATATTCACTAAACATTTGGCATTGTAATACCTTTCAAATGAGTGAATGCGCATACATAATCATAAATGCATAATCATGTCAAACATGTATTAGCCTAGATAAAATTAAGATTTGACTTGATATTTTGAATCCTCCATTTTGATTTGGAAAATGTGTCAAATTTTTCAATAGAATAAAAAATCATAAATTTTTCAATTGATTCTAAGAAGAAAAGAATAGGAAAAAATTATAATATATACTAGTAGTCCAAAAAATATAGTTGATTGCCATGATTTAACTTAAGTTCCAATTAAAGCAGCTACGTTCTACATGTGACACATTGGTAGTCATCTTACTATCTTGGGATTAAGAGAGAAATATTTCTCTCCCCCTCTCCCATAACTCGTGGTGGAGGCCGGACACCCGGGAGGGTGATTAATCAAGAGATGCTTCTCCGTGTGGTTTCGAACCCGGGTCCCTTCATTGGGGACTAGTGAGATTCGCCAACTGGGCTATTCCCTTATCGGCATCATCTTACTATCTTGTTTGTGATAATAGTAGTCAATTTAAGATCAAAACTAGGATACATCATCTCCTTCCTTGTGCAAAGAGTGTGTCAATGAGAGACAACAACAATCCACAACCACTCTTGCCATTAGTATATCCCTCTCCTCTTCACTTCTTCAATTGTTCTCACTGTGATAAATATTTTAGAAGGATATCCAAGATCTAACCCCCTAATACCTCATATACAAGAAAAACCAAATATCACAACACATACCTTGATTTACTAGCAATTTAAGGGTCTTCAATAATCTAGGTGTCAATTGTATCTTTATTAATACTTTATATTATTAAATTATTTATTTATATTTTCTCATTGGTAAGTCACAAATATATGTGACCACACATTATGATTTGGACCATAGTTTTTATAGTAATAGCATGCACATGGTTGTAGGAAGATATTTAAAGATACTTAAAGAATTAATTAATAAAGGAATTTTTATTTCAGATTTTTATCAATTTTTTCATCATAGAATTGTAGAAAATTTAACTCTGAATCCAAAAAAAGAACAAACAGAATTAGATTAAAAAATGAGATATTTATGACATTTGAACTCTCATCGGTTGTCAACTGAAGGGATGTGTCAACTGATAACCCCTACCAATTGGTCGTGCCTTCGTATGGGCTCGTCAACTGATGGAAATAAGCTATGCTTCCACTCAACATAGCCAATCACAAAAATGTGTCACAACTTTAGATATATTTGTTTCATTTGATTCATATTTTAATTCTAAACACAACCTGTGTCAAAGTTGGTTTTCTGGCTTAATTTCGAGGACGAAATATCTTTTAATGTGTGTAGGATGTGATGGAGTGGATTTTTGAAATCCATAAATCAAAAATAACATATTAGAATCCACATGTTGAGTCATTTTGAGAGTTCCATGTGTTTTTGGTAATATTGAGTGTTGCTGATGTTAATATAATGATTTGGATCCATAAGGTTAGGCCTACTTGAGGAATTTAATTGAAGGGTCTAATAGTTGAGTTTTGTCACCAAATTTGAATATAATGTATCTTGAGAGGTAAGGAAACTATGGTTAAAATTTGGTGGCAATCGGATATTCCTAGAGGAAGTTATGGAGGTTTGTTTTTGGTGAAATAACATGCATATTGATGATTTATATACCTAAGTTATTAATCTTTTACCAATGTCACTCGCCCTGGTTTAGTTGAGGATGTACAACTCTTTTCTGGCTGTTGGATCGCTGATCCTAGGGTGTGGACACTCTAAAGGAAAGGCCACAGATCAGCTTAAGGAGCGTTAGCTCAGGACCCTTGGATGTCATCCAACGGTAGCGAGCCCATCCCCTACCTCTTTCTGACCAGAAGATCGTGGGGGTGGAGATGAGGCCGCAAATCTTCGACCACATTGGTGATTGTGGGAGGTAGCGTGAGTCCCATTTGAATAGTTGAACTCGCCCCATCGAAATTAGTTGGGAGATCCCTCAAACTAGTCAAGAGGCTTCTCCAGTTGGGAGAACGAGCTCTCCACCACCGCTGTCTCTCCACCACACTGAACAGGTGGTGGTTGGAGGTAGAACAGGGGCTAGAGAATCGATTGGAGGAAGAGGAGAGAGGGAAAAGGAAGAATGAACCGAGATGAAGTGATCCCCATCGTTATCATGACCTTCCGTGGTGGATTTAAAGGAGGACGAAGCCCAATTCACTGGAAGAGGGGGAGCAAGCTCGACATAGCTTCTCAGGCCTCGCCATTTCAAATCAAAGTTGTAGTTGAGTTTGTGGAGGCTTTGCAAAGCTTTCTAAAGCTTCCTATCATTGTGAGGATGAGCTGAGGGTGGATGCCTCTTCTTCTATGTCACGGCAGAGCCTCAGGGCGGTGAGTTTGTGAGCGGTAGTATGAGGAGCCGAGGGCGAGCCATGGAGGAACTGTGGAGGTCTTATAGGGAACCTCGAAGCTGATGGTGGCATGAAGAGCTGATGAGGAGTGCTCGAGCCCGAGCCCTTGCTCACCGGAGTTGGCCCGAGCAGTGGCGCCCTCACAGAGCAGAGTCGTAGACTCCGTCCGCGTTACACAAGAGAGGGAGAGCCCGACCCAGGCAAGCGGATCTACAGATCCATCCTCAACAGGACTGGGTACAGACTAGTGAACCAACCCTCAAACCCTAACCGGTCGCTTACCTCAAGTAAAGGGAAGCGCTCAGCCACGTGGCGGTGGTAGATTGGCTATATGAGGAAAATAATCAGAAATTTCTCAGTTCTTCAATAAATCATAGTAATTAGCTGAGTTATCAGAAAAATGCAAACAAGGTACCGTTATTCTCAGAAAAATGTGTAGAATAACATGAAACCATCATACCAGTCTTTTTATGCTTAAATATTAGTGATATCATGTAAGATATGTAATTCTTAGTTCGTGGATAATAAATATCAAATGATGATATAAAATTATGGAAAAATGTAACTAAACTTGTAATTATGTTTATAATGCATGTGATGTCAGTTATAGTCATGTTGATGCACAAAATCATGTAATTTGCTTAATATCGCTAATTAGGACTAATAACCCTAATTAATGTGCAATAAATACATGCATGCTCAATAGTTGATGAAAGTTTACAGAGTAGCTGATATCAATATATGGAACCTCAGTTTTTATTATGAGATCACGATTATTCATAAAATCTATGTTATATGAAGATGACCCTTAATACATGTTATGAAAACCTAATTTAGGTTAATGATGTAACCTAGGGTTAATATGTGCACAAAAAGGATATGGAACCTAATGTTCAGATGATGAACTTTGATAATGAGATATAATCTGGAAAATGACATCAGTAAGATAATTCCAAGACTAGAATACAAGTAATAATGCACATACCCTAATGAACTTAAGTGAAACCCTAGAATGAATACGATTAGGGTTAAGATGAGATGTAAGAAGATGAGAACCTGATGATCATATGTGATCTTATCTTTATCAGGTTTGACCAAGGATATAGTTGATATCAAGTATATGTGATGATTAATATGATCTATTGATAACACCAAATTTTGTGACGTTTTTGCCCTTTAATCTGTTATCAAAACTACCCTTTTCTGCTATTTTCCTCTATTTTATTAGCATTTTTGCAATAATTGGCCAAGCGACGCTCTTATTCGAATTTTTCCTATCTTCTACAGAGTTTTCCTCATTTTTGTGCAATAAGGCCGATTCCGGCCCACAATAAGTCTAAGCCCATCTCGACCTTCCTGACGCCCGATACAACTCAGCCCGACAGGGGCTGGGCGACACGAGAATGATCGGCGGAGAAGGGTGATGTGCAAGAAGGACGTGTCGGCTGACATACCGTCTACCCGACAGGGAGTCAAAGCCACATCGACGACCAAACTCGTCGGGCGACACAGCCACCCACCGACAGGCGTGCCGCCAGCCACGTGACCGATAGCCAGTGCCTCACGCCGAGACATACCTGTATCGGCCGTCCACATCTATCGACCGGCGTATAAGGGAGCTACGTGGTGTTTCCAGCACCATAACTCCTTCAACCGCCGCCTATAAATAGCAGCTACAGGGTCGGGAAGGGTCGGAAGGTTGGATAGTTCGGACAAGACAGTTCGGAAGTTTGGGAGCCACCTTCAAAGGAAGCTGTGAGAGCAAGAGTATCGCGCCCAGTGCTTGTGACGGGCGACACTAGGTGAGCTTTCCCTCATCCCGAGAGGGAAGGGATGGTTCACTTAGTGTTGTCCCGGGCGACACTGCGGGCCGGTATCGGCCAGCGAAGATGAGCGACACGAGTGCCCGACAGTAGACTCGTAGCTCTTTGCCCGACACGATATCGAACCCGATACGCTCCGCCCGTCATGCGTGCCGCCCGAGAGGGTGCACCGCCCGACATGAGCGTATCGGCCAGGGTCCTTGAGCGATACAGTCAGTCGTCAGTCGGCTCCTGACCGGTATCGGGCAGGAGAGCTACAGTAGTCTGTCATTCTTCTACATCAAGAAGGCGACATCTATCTTTAATTCTGTTATTTAAATTCTTAGCTTATGCATTGTATTAAGACCCTTACTGCTTATGGAAATAGAAATGCTTAATTGCTATTTGTTTAATGCTTGGTGCCTTATGATTGGGTAACTGCTGTGTTGGATATCTGAACTCTAGCTTGCATGTTTTGGATCACGTTTCGCTTAGCTACCGAATCGTCTTTCCCGTCGCAACTACTTCGAGAGTTGGGTTGTGGCTCTAGTGTTTGGTCCGGTTCTGGAGTACGAGAGTGCCCGGAACGGAGTTGTTTTAGTATCATTCCACTCTAACTTGAGCCCAGCAACCTCGAGAGGGGTGTTGAAGCTTGGTTAGAGGCACCCGCTCTGAGAGGAGGGGTGCAGGGTGTTACTGCTACCACTTGTCTTACTGAAGTCTTATCCCTTGCATTACGTCTTAAACTGCAGTTTATCTTTCTATTTTCTGTTGCATGAAAATTCCTAAAAACTGCTAAATGACAAAATCTTAATCTTTCTTGTAACTCCAGTTGGAGATAGTTTTCTTTGATTTAATCGTGACAACTTGTTGTTCCCCTTCGGAGAACTTTAATATCTCTTTATACCCACCGGAGTGTAGAGTGTCGATTCAGAGTCGTCAACACGACCCACCTTGTCCCTGTGTTCGACCCCGTATGACTACTTCGACCCCGTAAACAAAGTTGTGGGGGCCTAGAAGGATTCGGGTTATAAATGTGAAGGCTCGACTACCTCAAATACGCCTCCAATTTTAGGACGCGCGATTTAGGCCGGTCATCTATCTCTTTGGAAGGTACGCCATTACTTCTTACTTGGCTTATTATACAATATGTTTGTGTTATATGAGTAGTAAAATACTTGGCGTATGATATTGATTGAAATGATTGTTCTTGTATGATATGTTGCATGATTTTCCATGATTACTGCTATGAACACATCAAACATGATATATATGTTCCATTATATTGGAAGCACTAACTCTTTGGCAGTGTGCTTGGAAGTGACCTAACTCTTTGGTAGTGGTCACATTGTACATATGACCTAACTCTTTGGTAGTGGTCAGACCTAACTCTTTGGTAGTGGTCACAGTGTACATATGATTTACTCTTTGGTAGTGATCATAAAGGCCTTGAGATATAATGGAAAATAAGCTTAAAATATGTGTTCTATTTTGTTAATGAATATCTTTGTGCAAGTATACACTTTTCTTATATTCTTTTGTTACTGCCAAGTATATTAGTTTTATCTTATTGCCAAGATATGATGAGAGGTATATAAAAGACACGTAGGCATACTCAGTACAATATTCTTGAATATTATGCTAACGTGTACCACATGTAATCTTTTTGTTTAGGTTGTGGTTATGCTCTTGAAGATCCAGGATAGTTGAGAGTTGTGTAGCGAGCTGATGTACAGGTGGACCTGTTGTCTTAAGATCCTGTAGTTTAGTGGTAGTACATGTATATGTATAAGTTTTCTGTTCAATATGTAATATCAAATGTTGTAACAATTCATGTTGTAATTATATGTTGAATGGTGAACATGTGTGTATGGTTTTATTATTGTTCATGTACATGTGCTACTGATTGTTTCCTTCTGACTCCCTTGATTTTCTTGTTCTTAGCCTAGTGTGTGGTGTTTAAATTGGGATTCTCGCTGAGGTGAGGGTTTCAATTTGGGCGTCACACATCAGATTAAGTTTTAGAAAATCTGGGGACGTCACAGGTGGTATCAGAGCATGAACAATAGCAAAGCCTGACATTTGCTCATTATGCAACTCAAAACTAAAGAACCTTGAACTTAATAATCTCTAGGGTTAGATTAGTCATCTTTTAGAGACTAGATCTGACCTAGCCTCTAGGTTAGCACCTAGATGTCCAAGAACTAGGTCTAGACTAGTGCTTGTGGTATAACAAGTCCTTAGATGTCGTTATTTCCTTATAGTGTAGCGGTATGGGACGTTGCATTATTTGGAAATGACGTGCATCAAGGGAAGAGAAACCCAAGATATATGGCGCTCGTTGTCTAGAGTAGCTACACTAGTCTACACCACGTTCTCACCCCTTTTCCTTAGTTTTCATGGCACTTTGCTCTCTACTATGTGTGGGACACTCGTTTTCAGGATTTGGTTTTTGATTCCAATCGGATCGAACTGTGATAGTTTTCTCTGACACTTGTTTTATCGGAGAAAAACTATATAATATTTTATTATGTATATGTATTACAAAAATGTGTCCCCACACATGTACGAGTAGGAGGTGGTCATGTAACCTAAGTGAAAGTGAATGACATCAGTCTAGACGAGAGTGTAGTTCTAGATTAGATGTCTAGAGCCTTGTTGGAATATATGATAGATGAAATAAGTTTTGATGATACGATGTAGGTCTTATGTAGATGATATAATATGGTTATGATGATCTATGTTTTTCTTCGAGGACTTAAGTTGAGTTTTGAGGATTTGAGATAAGATTTGATGATGCAAGTATGTGTGCTTTTCTAAGTTAAGATAAGTTGTGGATCAGCATGAGCTTCAAGCTCTTTTACAAAGGAGGACCTCTAGTGTTAGGACCAGTTTTAGGGTTAGCTCCAGAGAGAGTGAGACCCCCAGGGAGAAGGTCAGAGAACCTAGACTCCATGATATGAGAAATATGAGAAATATGTGATATGATATGTCCTAAACTAGAATACTCCTGAGTGAATGAGCTGGGTTGCTTAATGCATGATTCCTATAGTCCTTTTGAACCCTAGATGTCCTTGGGAGGACCAAACCCTAGAGATAGAGAGAGGCTGGTTATATATGTGCATGTGAACATGAATATGAGTGCCTGTCATCTGGGTGAGGGAGAGAACCCAAGACCCTGGAGGAGGTAGCTATGTTAGTTTTTGAGAAGCCTGATGCTCGGGTTGGTGGTTTCCCATATAGGAATCTAGTGGTGTATATAAGAGAGTTTTGAGTAACCATGTTTCATGGGTAAAAGATGAGAAGAGAATATCATAGAATGTTTCAGTTTGTGCTTTGTGGCTAGATCTTATGAAGTTGATCACTAGTGCCAGTGAGGTAATTCGAGAACCCTAGACCGAGAGGAAAGATAAAGTATATGCGTATGAGATACTCATAGGGTTGAGTTAGCTCAGAGAGACTGAGCACGACACTACCCTCATGGTATGGGTTAGAGGAACCTCTTTTGGCCTAAGTAAAGTTTTGATATAATATAAGTTTGTTTAGCACAACCACGATATAATACATGTAGAGATGTGATCTAATCTCGAGATATGATATATAGACATGATATGATGGAAACCTAGAGATGGTTTAATAGATATCAATGAATAAATGGTTAACCATATACATGAATAATGATGATAATGTGAAAATGTTGGTTAATCTTGCGATGAAATCACATGTAAATGTTATAACATATTGTGAGCAATGAAATAAGATCAGATGAATGAAACATGTTACATGAGGTGTTAATCTTAGTGCTTAATAAAGATGAAAAATATAATTTGACAGTTAGCACAACATAATGTGGATGACACCTTGATATATGAGCTAATCTTAGTCAACTCGTTTAGAACATGGTAATATGATGCGGGAACCCTAATGCACGGGTTAAGATAACGATGCAACCCTGATATATGAGATATGTTATGACATAACCTAAGTTTCTAAACCTTGAGTTTAACCTTGAATGGAGTGTTTGTGCACCAAGATGGTTGAAAAGAAACCCCTAATATGTGCTTTGGATACATGGCAGTTTTCCTTGGAGTACGTGTATGGTTAACTTTTGAGGACAAAAGTTCTTTTAAGGTGTATATGATGTGACAAAGTGGGTTTACTGGCTTAATTTCGAGGACGAAATATATTTTAAGGTGTGTAGGATGTGATGGAGTGGATTTTTGAAATCCATAAATCTCCAATAACATATTATAATCCACATGTTGAGTCGTTTTGAGAGCTCCATGTGTTTTTGGTAATATTGAGTGTTGATGATGTTAATATAATGATTTGGATCCATAAGGTTAGGCCTACTTGAGGAATTTAATTGAAGGGTCTAATAGTTGATTTTTGTCACCAAAATTGAATATAATGTATCTTGATAGGTAAGGAAACTATGGTTAAAATTTGGTGGCAATCGGATATTCCTAGAGAAAGTTATGGAGGTTTGTTTTGGGTGAAATAACATGCATATTAATGATTTATATACCTAAGTTATTAATATTTTACCAATGTCACTCTCCCTGGTTTAGTTGAGGATGCACAGCTCTTTTCTGGCCATTGGATCATTGATCCTAGGGTGTGGACACTCTAAAGGAAAGGCCACAGATCGGCTTAAGGAGCATTAGCTCAGGACCCTTGGATGTCATCCAACGGTAGCGAGCCCATCCCCTACCTCTTTCTGACCAGGAGATCATGGGGGTGGAGACGAGGACGCAAATCTTCGACCACGTTGGTGATCGTGGGAGGTAGCACGATTCCCATCTGAATAGTTGAACCCGCCCCATCGAAACGAGTTGGGAGATCCCTCAAACTAGTCAAGAGGCTTCTCCAGTTGGGAGAATGAGCTCTCCACCACCACCTTCTCTCCACCGCACTGAATAGGTGGTGGATGGAGGTAGAACAGGAGCTAGAGAATCGATCGGAGGAAGAGGAGAGAGGGAACAGGAAGACCAAACCGAGAGGAAGTGATCCCCATCGTTATAATGACCTTCCGTGGTAGATTTAACTGAGGACGAAGCCCAATTCATTGGAAGAGGGCGAGCAAGCTCGACATAGCTTCTCAGGCCTCGCCACTTCAAATCGAAGTTGTGGTTGAGTTTGTGGAGCCTTTGTGAAGCTTTCCAAAGCTTCATATCAGTGTGAGGATGAGCTGAGGGCGGATGCCTCTTCTTCTCTGTCGCGGCAGAGCCTCACAGAGGTGAGTTTGTGAGCGGTAGTATGAGGTGTCGAGGGCGAGCCATAGAGGAACCGTGGAGGTCCTGGAGGGAACCTCGAAGTTGATGGTGGTGTGAAGAGATGACGAGGAGTGCTCGAGCCCGAGCCCTTGCTCACCGGAGTTGGTCCGAGCGGCGGCGCCCTCACAGAGCAGAGCCGCAGACTCCGTTCGCGTTACACAAGAGAGGGAGAGCCCGACCCAGGCAAGCGGATCTGTAGATCCATCCTCAGGAGGACCGGGTACAGACTAGTGAACCAACCCTCAAACCCAAACCGGATACTTGCCTCAAGTAAAGGGAAGCGCTCAGCTACGTGGCAGTGGTCGATTGGCTATATGAGGTAAATAATCAGAAATTGCTCAGTTCTTCAATAAATCATAGTAATTAGCTGAGTTATCAGAAAAATGCAAACAAGGTACCGTTATACTCAGAAAAATGCGTAGAATAACATGAAACCATCATACCAGTCTTTTTATGCTTAAATATTAGTGATATCATGTAAGATATGTAATGCTTAGTTCGTGGATAATAAATATCAAATGATGATATAAAATTATGGAAAAATGTCAGTAAACCTGTAATTATGTTTATAATGCATGTGATGTCAGTTATAGTCATGTTGATGCACAAAATCATGTAATTTGCTTAATATGGCTAATTAGGACTAATAACCCTAATTAATGTGCAATAAATACATGCATGCTCAATAATTGATGAAAGTTTACAGAGTAGCTGATATCAATATATGGAACCTCAGTTTTAATTATGAGATCACAATTATTCATAAAATCCATGTTATATGAAGATGACCCTTAATACATGTTATGAAACCCTAATTTAGGTTAATGATGTAACCTAGGGTTAATATGTGCACAAAAAGGATATGGAACCTAATGTTCATATGATGAACTTTGATAATGAGATGTAATCTAGAAAATGACATCAGTAAGATAATTCCAAGACTAGAATACAAGTAATAATGCACATACCCTAATGAACTTAATTGAAACCCTAGAATGAATACGATTAGGGTTAAGATGAGATGTAAGAAGATGAGAACCTGATGATCATATGTGATTTTATCTTTATCAGGTTTGACCAAGGATATAGTTGATATCAAGTATATGTGATAATTAGTAAGATCTATCTCTTTGGAAGGTACACCATTACCTCTTACTTGTCTTATTATACAATATGCTTGTGTTATATGAGTAGTAAAATACTTGGCATATGATATTGATTGAAATGATTGTTCTTGTATGATATGTTGCATGATTTTCCATGATTACTGCTATGAACACATCAAACATGATATATATGTTCCATTATATTGGAAGCACTAACTCTTTGGCAGTGTGCTTGGAAGTGACCTAACTCTTTGGTAGTGGTCACATTGTACATATGACCTAACTCTTGGCAGTGTGCTTGGAAGTGACCTAACTCTTTGGCAGTGGTCACATTGTACATATGACCTAACTCTTTGGTAATGGTCAGACCTAACTCTTTGGTAGTGGTCACAGTGTACATATGATCCAACTCTTTGTTAGTGATCATAAAGGCCTTGAGATAATGGAAAATAAGCTTAAAATATGTGTTCTCTTTTGTTAATGAATATCTTTGTGCAAGTAAACACTTTTCTTATATTCTTTTGTTACTACCAAGTATATTAGTTTTATCTTATTGCCAAGATATGATGAGAGGTATAAAAAAGACACGTAGGCGTACTCAGTACAATATTCTTGAATATTGTGCTGACGTGTACCACATGTAAGCTTTTTGTTTAGGTTGTGGTTATGCTCTTGAAGATCCAGGATAGTTGAGAATTGTGTAGCGAGCTGATGTACAGGTGGACCTGTTGTCTTAAGATCCTGTAGTTTAGTGGTAGTACATGTATATGTATAAGTTTGCTGTTCAATATGTAATATCAAATGTTGTAACAATTCATTCTATTTTTATATGTTGAATGGTGAACATGTGTGTATGGTTTTATTATTGTTCATGTACATGTGCTACTGATTGTTTCCTTCTGACTCCCTCGATTTTCTTCTTCTTAGCCTAGTGTGTGGTGTTTAAATTGGGATTCTCACTGAGGTGAGGGTTTCAATTTGGGCGTCACATATAAAATTAAGTTTTAGAAAATCTGGGGACGTCATACAACCACAACCCTAAGCCAAAGCAAAGGCGAACAGAAAGACAATTTCAAGGGAAATTTTGGGGAAGAATAGGAATAATAGAAAACCTATCCATAGACCGCTCTTTGTAAGTTAGTTCTATACGTAGATTCCTTCTCTCTTATTCTTTCCATTTCTTAGAGTAATCACTATGACTCATTTGAGGTTTTGTTTTACCTCTTCTCTTTATCTTCTTTCTCAAGAAGACTCTATTTAGTGAAATGAACATAGAGTTAGGTTGTTTGAAGGTGTTTTTGGATCTTAGCTCAAAAAATGCAAGATGAGTAAGCCAAAATCTAGGCATACCAAGGCTAGATTTGAGATCAATAACCTAGGATTAGTTTAGGTAAGTGGAAATCATCCTTTAACCTTGATTTTTTAAAACTTGAGCTAAAAATCATTAAGTGTAGTTGTACTTTATATCTTTAGTAATCTTTTCAATTTATTGAGTTTAAAATGTGAGATTTTAGTTGAATAATTGATTGTTTTAGTATATTTGTCATGACTAACATATGCATTCATCTTGATAATAAATTAATTAGCTTTGATGATGTGGTGAATGTTAATAGTATAATTAAAGGCACTTGGAGTCTGTGGGATGCCATGATCTCTATAGTAATGAATCATATTATGAATATATGATCTAGTCGATCATTTTTCCAGATAAATGTTATGAAGTTCGAAGAATAGTTCATTCCAGTATATATCTGTGTGCTCAATTTATTTGTTCAAGTAGTTTCTTGATTCATGCCAATGTTCCATATTAAATTCAATGTCCATTAAATGATAACAATGGATCCTTAAGTACAAATTTAAGCTAAGAATAATAAAATAGTAATTCTATCAGTGAAATTAAAGAATCAACTAGACATTAGATGCTATGAACATCATAAAATTCCTCACAAAGTTCTTCTATGAAGGAGGAAACATGCTTACTAGTCGGTATAGTCTGGGATGAGGTAGCCAGAGCGTGCAAGAAAGGTATAGGGACTAAGACCAGTGAGGGAGGTCTCATCAAATTAGTGAGGTATTCAACATTAAATTGAGATTCTAGTGGTATCTAGTACATTTCAAATATTTCAGATCTGCTTAGTAGGTTAGCCCGTGTGGAATCACTAATGCAGGTAGTTAATCAAAATGCTTTGACTCTTTGTCTGAGTTCCTGGTTTAGAGAAGGAGTCCAGATTATCCGGCCAGTTGTTTAGCCACCAAGGCCACATAGAAAACCCCCATTGCAGGTTGCACAACTATTTTGGTTGACTTAGAGTCTCAGGCCTACTTTGTATTTTATACAATGATATTGTAGCATGTTGCAATACTTTTACATACCATGGTACACTTCATGTGGGTCCAAGGCATAAAATAAGGAATAAGATTAATTAATGGATTTATTTTGTTTACTTATTATATTCATTATCAATACTACTACCATGTTGTGTGGTTTATATTCTTCAACTACCATTCTTATGTTCTTTGTATTATAATTCAATTATGAATATGCATCTAGATTATAACAGATTCTTGATGACTTCACACGCACTGAGCCATTAGCTTAGACACTCTAATAAAATATGTTTTAGGTACAACTCGAGCTCAGTAGAACTAGTTAGAAGCAAAGTTTCATTAGGATTACATTAGTTTAGGTCATGAGAGGAATAACTACTTCTATTAAATGGTCTCTTATCCTTCCTCTGGTCCTGGGAATGTGAGAGTGAGGATTGATAGTATTTTTTAATGAGTTGTATTTTATGTATATTATATATAGAAATAATTTTTTATATTGATTGTTTTTGTAAAAGATAAACTCAGTTGTGAACTCATGATTTTTATGCATAATTAATAATCTATCTAAGAAGTTACTAGTATGTTTCATTATTTATACATATTTAAAGTAAGGAGTTTTACATGTTTATTTCAGTTACCAATTATAAGTGTATGGTTAGTGTAATCCCACGTTGATGGTCTTAAACCTTGGTTAGTGGGTTCGGGTTACTTTAATATTTGTTAGCAGAGCTTATGTTTGGGAATGAGGTGGTATGACACCAATAGGATTCAAATGTTCCCGATTTTAACACTAACACATATATTTCTATTATGTAATGTAGATGGCAAGATCAGGACATGATTGTGGTAAGAACAAGTTGATAGCCATTATGGCCCTATCCATCACACAATGGTCGACGATGATAAGATAGGGATGAGGCATATGGGAATATCATATATTTTTATAAATAAAGAAGAAATATAAGATGAACATGACGTCTTCATATTCTAGCAAGGATCTAATGAGATCCTATGAGTTGGTGAAGAAGATTTATGAGATTGTATTTATTGGGGCAATAGACCCAACTTTGGAATATGTGTGGCTATGAAAATTGGAAAAGATTTTTCATTTAGTGAAGTTATCATAAGAAAAGTAAATTAATTATACTATCATCTACATATAAGAGATTCTGCATTACTGTGGTGTGGAGTTGAAGATAAGAGGAGAAATATAGTGTTCACATGGAAAGAGTTTGTAGATGAGTTTCACCTAAAATATTTCCTTCCTACCTTCCTAAGTGACAAGATCAGATAGTTAAAAAACACTAGACAAGTAGTATGATCTTTGGTGATTATGGGGTATATTATATAAGATAGATTAACTTCTGTCCACATATTGTATGAGATGGCATTAAGACATGTAGGGGGTTTCAAGTAGGGTTAAGATGAGAAATTATCCTACATGTGATCTAGAACCAGCATTAGTAGTATGTTCCTTAAAGACATGGTTTTGTTATATCTATGTCAAGTCAGGTCAGATAATTACTGACCATAAGAGTTTGAACTACAACTTTGCACAAAAAATCTCAACCAAAGGCAACACATATGGTTAGAGATTATTAAGGAGTATGATATTACCACTTAATTTTACCCTAAAAATGATGCAAATGATTTTGAATCTAATCTGAAATGCAACTAAAACTAGGATGAAATATGCATTCATTAGGATACTAAAATATGATAAAATATTGAATTTTCATGTGAAAATTGCCCTTACGAGGGAGGATCTTTGAAATGGAAATACAAAATACTTAAAGCATTTAGAATTTCCCCTTGAGTGTAAAGGGTGCAATAATAATAATATGCCCAAACCCATAAAAAAGATGAATAAATTTTCCACTTATGTATAAAGAATTGATACTAACATTCTTAACTTGTTCTCTTTTTGGGATAAAATTGGAAATATGAAAGAAAAAAATCATTGCTTAGAAAGGGATAAATAACAATGGAAATACTTAAACAAAAAAATATGAATTGATTTTGTGGATAGTTGGAATTAAATGACTCTTATTAGGTGGATGACTTAATTGGTGGTGAGGTTCACTTTTGAGGAATCAAGTCGATAGATCTTTCCTCATTTCCACAAGGTTTCTCTAATGGGAGTGGAGATAGGTCAAATTGGTACTATAGAATGTTCCTCAATATGAATCATGAAGGAAAATATAATGGTTATCTGGTAAGTGTATATTTTTGTAATAATGAGAAAAAGAATGTTTCATTTTTTTTATTTTCTTAAAATTGGGGGTTATTGATTATTTTGTCTGTATACTCAGAAATCATTTGAGGATTTAGATCACTAGATATGTAGCAAGTCTTTCATCTAGGATTGTGCTCCGCAGTGATTATAGGGACGTTTTGAATCCATCTAAGGGTTCGAAACATTTGAAAATTTTGAAAATAACCTAGGAATTATATCACCAATGAGTTGTTTACAAATTCAATAGAATGACCTTATAATTTAGAGGGTTTTGAAACATTATTCCCAATAATTGTCTGATTCTGTAAGTGTTTCACCAAAATGTTGGCATTATAATCACAACCCACTTCAATTTGAAATGTTGTGTGCACTAAGAGAAATGCCTCATACATGCATGATGTAACTTGGGTTTTGAAACAATTTTATGAACAAGTGAAGATAGGAATATCCAACTTAATTAGTTTTTGAATATCTAGGTATAATGAGAATAATGACTTATGCAAGCATGATGCCACTTGTGTTTTCAAGAAAGGTGTTACTAAGGAGCCAAAGTTTGAGCAACACTCTGGCTCTATCTTGCATTTTGTAAAAGATTTCACTGAGATCAATGTATTATGTGGGCATGATGTAATTTTGGGTTTTAGAAATTTTTTTTACCAAGGGGTCAAATCTGGGCAACATTCTATCTCTATCTTAGACTTCTACTATGTTAGATGCCTAATGTAGGCATATTGTAGTTTGGGATAAGAAATGGTTGTAACAAGGGTTCAAATTCTAGCAACATTTTTTATTTACATTGGGTTTTAATAATGGATTTTACCCAGACCAATGCCTTGTGTGGGAATGAAGTAGCTCGGGATCTAGTAGAAGGTTTTATTAAGAAGACAAAATTCAGGTAGCACACTAACTCTATCTCAGATTTTCAAAAGGGTTTTACCAAGATCAATGTATTATGTAGGCATGATGTAGCCCATGTTTCCAACAAGTTTTACAAATAAATCCAAATATTGGTAAACATTCTCTCTCAATATTAGGTTTTTTAAAAGGGTTAGGTATATTTTTTATATGTTATAAGAAAATGTGCATCCCCCATTTCATCCCTCATGGGTTTAACACATATTTCACCATCTTCTCTACTCATGTACTTGCAATGGGTGAAATAGATGTCCTTAGTGATCATTAGGGTTATAATATACTTTGTCCTTAAGGGTCTTTAGGTTTTCTAGGCTAGGGTACTTCCATCAATATACCCCCTGATCACGATGATTACAATCAAATGATTTTTATGAGGGAGTGGGTACATTCAAGGCTAAGGATTATCCAAGTTGTGTGGGATCCCTATTGTCGCGACCGACAATCAAATCGTCATTAATTAAGCGGAATGAAACATAAACATTGAATTAATATAAATCACTAAAATTTAAAACCCTTTTTACAAGGAGATCCTTGTATGGAAAACTTTTATTGAAAGAATCAAAACTTATACATATCATGATTGACACTATACAACATTGTTTCTTTTCATCTTCGATAACAACATATAACAATTGCTCTATCAAAAGCACATACTGGAGCAACATAAAACCTCGAGGCATTCAAGCCAAAATCTCATATTTTTCATAAAACCAGTACAAACCAATTCCAAGGACCTGAGAGTACAGAGACGACACACAGGACTACTATCTACAAGACACGACAGGCAGTACACTCAACCTGAGCTGTCACTGCTATCCCTGCTGCTGATGATGTACCTCTGTGAAAAGATCTTCACCTCCTCGTGCACGTCCACCTAAAAAATTTGGATCCCACGGGGGTGAGACAATTGTAATTGTCCCAGCGGGAGATATAACTCCTCGCCGACCATATTATTAACTCAGATCAAGAAGTAATAAACTGAGCAGTGGTTCTTTCTATATTTACATGTAGGATAAATCATTGTATGAATAAAATAAAGTAATCTTCTTTCTTAAGGAGAACATTGCATCCACCCATGGTAGAGTTATCAATCATCTATCTACTTTGCAAGGAATTTAAAGAACATAAATAACATCTATCCACTAAGATGTATAACTGAATTGCGCATCAATCAATGTTCCTTGTATTCGATCCTTAAGTAGATATACTACACGGCTGAATATATTTTAACAATCACACTTATGCCCTGATCATATGCAGTGTACTCTACATATGAGATTCGCAGTGCACTACGACCACACCGTACAAGACTTAGCGACACACCCGGGAAATGCTAAGTCTGACTGCCAGCCCTGTTCTGCTACAGGACCACAGGCTCTCCGGCCTCAATGCACTACTGCCAGAACTCTAGACTTCTCCTCTATCCTGAGCACACAGGCGGAGAGTCTCACGGGGTTACCTCCATGACTCCGCATTTATAGTTCTCCAGTCATTTATAAACTTCACCCTTTTTTCTGCCCAAGAAGAAGTCACTATAGGATATACTAGAGGACACTAACATAGACTCAACACCTTAGTCCTATGTCTCTGTAGACTCAGCGAACCTTAAGCTCTGATACCAAAACTGTCGCGACCGACAATCAAATCGTCATTAATTAAGCGGAATGAAACATAAACAGTGAATTAATATAAATCACTAAAATTTAAAACCCTTTTTACAAGGAGATCCTTGTATGGAAAACTTTTATTGAAAGAATCAAAACTTATACATATCATGATTGACACTATACAACATTGTTTCTTTTCATCTTCGAGAACAACATATAACAATTGCTCTATCAAAAGCACATACTGGAGCAACATAAAACATCGAGGCATTCAAGCCAAAATCTCATATTTTTCATAAAACTAGTACAAACCAATTCCAAGGACCTGAGAGTACAGAGACGACACACAGGACTACTATCTACAAGACAAGACAGGCAGTACACTCAACCTGAGCTGTCACTGCTATCCCTGCTGCTGATGATGTACCTCTGTGAAAAGATCTTCACCTCCTCGTGCACGTCCACCTAAAAAATTTGGATCCCACGGGGGTGAGACAATTGTAATTGTCCCAGCGGGAGATATAACTCCTCGCCGACCATATTATTAACTCAGATCAAGAAGTAATAAACTGAGCAGTGGTTCTTTCTATATTTACATGCAGGATAAATCATTGTATGAATAAAATAAAGTAATCTTCTTTCTTAAGGAGAACATTGCATCCACCCATGGTAGAGTTATCAATCATCTATCTACTTTGCAAGGAATTTAAAGAACATAAATAACATCTATCCACTAAGATGTATAACTGAATTGCACATCAATCAATGTTCCTCGTATTCGATCCTTAAGTAGATATACTACACGGCTGAATATATTTTAACAATCACACTTATGCCCTGATCATATGCAGTGTACTCTACATATGAGATTCGCAGTGCACTACGACAACACCGTACAAGACTTAGCGACACACCCGGGAAATGCTAAGTCTGACTGCCAGCCCTGTTCTGCTACAGGACCACAGGCTCTCCGGCCTCAATGCACTACTCTGAGTGCTCTAGACTTCTCCTCTAACCTGAGCACACAGGCGGAGAGTCTCACGGGGTTACCTCCATGACTCCGCACGGATCTTGTTGCAATAACCCCTATTTTCTCCAGTGCCACCGTGACTCCGCACGGATTATTGTTGAACACTGCCTCTCTATCCTCGTGCCACCATGACTCCACACGGTTAATGTTGCAACACGAGTTTCACCCCTAAGGCGTAGACCTCCCAAAGGGGTTCTACGGTGTTCAGGGCACCTAAGTCTAACATTAACATTATAGATACATTTTAAACAGAAATCATAATTCATTTTACATTTCTCACAAGGCTCACACGGCCTGCCATAACATAACAATTGGCATGACACACTTCATACACTAAAATCATGCAATTGAACTGTTAAGCATCACCATATCTCACACTGAGAACCTTGATATCACAATTACTTAATTCATCACATGGATCACAAGGCCATTACACATCTTGTCACCTCTCACTAGGCAACAACTTATTCAAACACATGGCTCACAAGGCCATTACACATCTTGTCACCTCTCACTAGGCAACAACTTATTCAAACACGTGGCTCACAAGGCCATTACACATCTTGTCACCTCTCACTAGGCAACAACTTATTCAAACACATTTGAATTGTCCAACCATCATCAATTAATATGGACCCATCTCTGGTTGAAGCATTATTGATATAGGATTAACCATTGCCAACCACTTTAGGTGTTTCACCTATCAATGTATTAGCCACACCATTATTTGGTGTTACACTCATTACTCTTAAGAGTGTCTTACCCTCACCTTTACAAGGCATCTCAGTTTATAAATGTACATATGTTCACCATATCGGGTTGTATGTATATGAGCACTCCCCATGTCGGGATAGCAGTATATACACACCATTCATATCGGGCTAGAGGTATGTATATATATATATACCACCCATGTCATGCATTAGGTATTAAGCCATCACCATGTCGGGCTATACATCATCTAGGGTTTTGTATCGGGCTTCCATATCGTGCAATAGAATTAGCCTAAATTAGGGTTTCATGTCAACTTACAAGTATTCATTCAATCTTGCATCATGTATAGAGTCTATACTTGACTCCCTATAGTGCAAGGGGTTTATACTACACCCATATATCGTGTAGCAAGGTATACAATCATATCCATTTCATTTTAGTGAAACAGGTGCATCATCATATCGGGTTAGGGTTGCTTGCTTATGTGCTTGCACCCGATATTACTTTTATAAATTGATACCATCATCTTCAAGCTCTAGACCTTAGTTCTAACTATTATAGTTCATGGAAATAGGTCTAAGCAACTACTAAAACTCATAATTTCATCAACTATTTCAGGAAACTTTGGAATTAAAAGTACTTCACTAATTATAGCAATTTAGGTGAAGAATAATAACATGGTTGAGTTCAAGTTATATAACCCGCCTTAAGAACCACTTCAAAGCTCCAAGCTCCAAAGCTCCATGTTCCTAAGGTTGAATATGAATTATGATGGTCCAAGGATCGTTCATAACCCCTTCATAAACAAGGAATCACCATGGATAAGCAATTGGTGAAGAAGAAAAGAAAGGAAGATCAAAACCCTAAATTCATGCTTCAATCCAAGGTTGAAGATGATCTTTTCCTCACCTTAGGGTCAAGTTTTGAGTTCCTTATCTCCTTGGACGACACCCTACCACTCTTGGGCGATATGTACTTCTTCTTGGCCGACACAACTTTGCTTGTGGCCGATACCCTCTCACTTGTGGCCCAAACTGCTTCAATTGGCCGATATCAACTTGCTATGGGCAATATCAACATATAGTATGGCCGATATGCTTGCTATGGCCGATACCCAAGGCCTATGCACGATACCCTTATGATCTTGCATGATATGCCACCCCTCTTGCACGATATGACACTCACTTGGACGATATGGTACTCACTTGGGATCAAAACACTTCACTCTATGACCGATATCACCCAATATGACCAAGATCACCTACTTGGGCGATATGATCATGCCATGGGCGATATCCCATGACCCATGCACGATACCATAGCCTCTCTTCACGATATGGGAGCTATGTGCACGATACCACAAGGTAGGAGGGTGGTAAGGGTCGTAAAATTCCATTAAGGGGTCAAACTAGGGGTATATATACTTGTTGATCATGAAGGAGAACAAAAATGAGGTGTCAACATTTTGAGCTAGTAGGTGCCACGTGTCATGCATGGGTGACACGTGTCAAAGCATGCATCAACATTTATCTTGACGTGCAAAAAGGTTGAGGATCATCTAGAGATGCAAATTCTTCCATCACTTACCCATTTGGATAAAATATATCATTTAAATCATCATTTTAAGTCAAGTCGATACACTTTTCCTAAGGAAACTTGTTGGTCGTCACACCTCACCTCCTTGAGGTGCTTTGCACGATATGAACCTTTCCAAGAGTTCAAAAAACGATATGGGACACCTCCTTGGGCTCCATGGCCGATAGGCACTCATATATAAGCTTTTCAAGTTGATACAACTCAAGTTAAGCCTTCAAATTCAACCCTCTTTCTTGGTCATTTCATCACCAACATTACCATCACTCATAAGTGATTCAAACATGGTGTCTCATTCATTCTCTCTCCTATAAATAATACATAGAGGAAGTAGGAACACTCTAGAGGTGGTAATTTGCATATCAACCCCACATTTTGGGTAAATTACAATTTGTACCACAATTGGTGCACAATGCTCCAGCATTGTTCAAACAAGTTCAAACATGAAAATTTTAGGCTTTCCACAAGCTACCATTTAGCATAATTCTCTCTCTTATGATGCTAAAACATATTAGGCACATTCAACATGTGACATTTTGCATTATAGCCCCTCAATTTGGGTAAATTGCACTTTGGTCCAAAATAAAGGAAAATTGCTCAAACAACATTCAATCGGGACCAAACTTGAAACATAAGTGTGTCACATGATAACAAATCACACTATAGGATTTCATTAAAGTTCTAAGCAACTTTATTAGCCAAAACAAATAGGGTTACCTCATAACCCAGATTAGGGTTGTTACAAATTATAAACCCCTAACAAAGATTTCGTCCTCGAAATCCCAGGTAAAAAGGGGAACAGATATTATTCATTCATCATGTCATCAAATCTTCATATAACATCTTAATGTCATGGAGACACCATATAACTTGATCAACACAAAGTTCTTTCATATATTCTCACTGATTTGTCACCTTTCTTAACTTATAACTTTATGTGACAAGATTCTTGATTTTGGGAAGTTTCCCATATATCTCATTCAGTTTAGCCTTTCATTTTCAAGGAAAGACCAGAGTTACATTTTTGTTACCCGTTTGTGACTACAAGTCTTATCATATATCAACTTGTGCCATCCAGTCTGTTGACACTACACTAAACTTCCTTACTACTTGTACCAACTATCTCATTAATTGTACATTCTCTTTTACAGATCTAGATAGGGGTATTCTAAGAAATTATTTTTAGTTTGGTAAGCATTTTCCACAATGATTTTACAATTGTTCCTTCAATTAATACATATTTATTGATGTTTTGTTTATGCAAGGAATAAACCCCTAACAAAATATGTCCATACTAAACTGATTTCACAGTTTAGCCATTTCAACATAAATCATCTGATTAGGAGTTATGCTTTTACTTTCTCACAACATCTGACACTTATTGGATACCAGAATTCCTTGCCTTGGTAACCGTCACATGTGTCAAAAACACATCACACCCTCATCTTTCTTTCATCTTGAAACATTACTTGTTACGCATATCTTTATCTTGGAACCAAAGTCCAAGACGAACTGACACTTTTTCTAAGTATTCATTAATTGAGCATTTTTATCTCATGCACATCAAGCGTCATAAAACTCACTTGATTGCCATGTGCTTGAAACAAAAGGACACAAAGAAACATATTTCTTTCATCATCCCATTACTACCCAAGGTTGTTTATTAAGAGAAAAATATTATCATCTCCTCTATTTGTAACATGAACTTTCAACTATTCATGAGTCATTTACTCTTGTCTCATCCTAAGTTCCTTGCCATCAGCTTAGGAATTATAAGGATGATTATATGTCATTACTCCTTTCTTCATTATTATCTAACATGTTCATGAACATTTGTGATTTTGTCACATTTCCCATTTCCACATTATGGGAAAAAAAATTTATTATTCTCAGAGGCTTTATTAGACAGGGATCATTTCCCATGTTCTCATTCTCATCTTATAAGGATTATACTCTTTACTTCCTCATACACACATACTGATCTGAGATCATCTTAGATTCCTCTTTCTTGTATTTAGGATGTGATACAATTATCCATACCATATTTTCAGTTTCATTATACTCACTAGATTGTCTCAAAATGACTAATTGATCAGAGTAATCAAAAAGATAACAATCTAAGAGTTCCATACTCACCTTATCTCCAATAATTATATACCTGGCCAGGGTATACAAGTATTGAGATTAAACAGTATGCACTTTATGTAATTTCTTATTCCTTACTTTTCATATCATCACAAGCATAGGATTTAGCATCCCTGGATTTTCTCCAGGCGTTACATCTACACTTCATCCTCTTTCACACAGATAAGAGTAGTTATAAAGCATTTAAAAGAATACTGAACAAAATATAGATTCTAGTTCTCATCATTTCTTCCCTATATCCCCATAGGGAAAACAATAGGGAAAGTCCATAACAGCAATCCTTTTTATGATTATCAAATAGCATCAAGATAAGGCATATCAAAATGAAAAAGCTCTATCTAACTGTTACCCCTCATCTTCCGCTTCAGGTTGACTCAACACATAGAGTCGAGCTGTTTCACATGATTACTTATTGCTTTTACTTAGTGGCTACTCCCCTAGTACACTAGGCACTTATTGCACTGGTGGCACCAAAAACTTTGTCCTTTTAGGACAACTAGACACATATCTCTAGAATTGTAGAAACCTTTCCTTAAATTCTCAGCTTATTGCTCCTCCTTGGGCACTTCCATCATAGATATACTATCTGTCTAAACTTATGGCAGAGTCTACTTTCTTACCATATGTTAATCTTTCCCACATTTTCCACTGTTTCAACATGAATCTGTCATTCAGGAACCCTTTCAAAGTCCAAAGTTTCCGTATCAAGGACTAATAAACTAGGTTATAATGCTAATATCAAGTCTACTATATGCATAAGTGTTGTCTTAACCTTTCCAACAAGAGCATAACCATATGATTTTCTATCCTAGTCGGGTCATGATGGGAATTCTCAGGCTCTCATCCTTTCCTTACCTGATCCCTTGCACCCTCTCCTGGTGCCATAATGTTGTTCTCAGCAATGTGTTCCTCGTGTTCTCCAGTCATTTATAAACTTCACCCTTTTTTCTGCCCAAGAAGAAGTCACTATAGGATATACTGGAGGACACTAACATAGACTCAACACCTTAGTCCTATGTCTCTGTAGACTCAGCGAACCTTAAGCTCTGATACCAAAACTGTCACGACCGACAATCAAATCGTCATTAATTAAGCGGAATGAAACATAAACAGTGAATTAATATAAATCACTAAAATTTAAAACCCTTTTTACAAGGAGATCCTTGTATGGAAAACTTTTATTGAAAGAATCAAAACTTATACATATCATGATTGACACTATACAACATTGTTTCTTTTCATCTTCGAGAACAACATATAACAATTGCTCTATCAAAAGCACATACTGGAGCAACATAAAACCTCGAGGCATTCAAGCCAAAATCTCATATTTTTCATAAAACCAGTACAAACCAATTCCAAGGACCTGAGAGTACAGAGACGACACACAGGACTACTATCTACAAGACACGACAGGCAGTACACTTAACCTGAGTTGTCACTGCTATCCCTGCTGCTGATGATGTACCTCTGTGAAAAGATCTTCACCTCCTCGTGCACGTCCACCTAAAAAATTTGGATCCCACGGGGGTGAGACAATTGTAATTGTCCCAGCGGGAGATATAACTCCTCGCCGACCATATTATTAACTCAGATCAAGAAGTAATAAACTGAGCAATGGTTCTTTCTATATTTACATGCAGGATAAATCATTGTATGAATAAAATAAAGTAATCTTCTTTCTTAAGGAGAACATTGCATCCACCCATGGTAGAGTTATCAATCATCTATCTACTTTGCAAGGAATTTAAAGAACATAAATAACATCTATCCACTAAGATGTATAACTGAATTGCGCATCAATCAATGTTCTTCTTATTCGATCCTTAAGTAGATATACTACACGGCTGAATATATTTTAACAATCACACTTATGCCCTGATCATATGCAGTGTACTCTACATATGAGATTCGCAGTGCACTACGACCACACCGTACAAGACTTAGCGACACACCCGGGAAATGCTAAGTCTGACTGCCAGCCCTATTCTGCTACAGGACCATAGGCTCTCCGGCCTCAATGCACTACTCCGAGTGCTCTAGACTTCTCCTCTAACCTGAGCACACAGGCGGAGAGTCTCACGGGGTTACCTCCATGACTCCGCACGGATCATGTTGTAATAACCCCTATTTTCTCCAGTGCCACCGTGACTCCGCACGGATTATTGTTGAACACTGCCTCTCTATCCTCGTGCCACCATGACTCCGCACGGTTAATGTTGCAACACGAGTTTCACCCCTAAGGCGCAGACCTCCCAAAGGGGTTCTACGGTGTTCAGGGCACCTAAGTCTAACATTAACATTATAGATACATTTTAAACAGAAATCATAATTCATTTTACATTTCTCACAAGGCTCACACGGCCTGCCATAACATAACAATTGGCATGACACACTTCATACACTAAAATCATGCAATTGAACTGTTAAGCATCACCATATCTCACACTGAGAACCTTGATATCACAATTACTTAATTCATCACATTGATCACAAGGCCATTACGCATCTTGTCACCTCTCGCTAGGCAACAACTTATTCAAACACATGGCTCACAAGGCCATTACACATCTTGTCACCTCTCGCTAGGAAACAACTTATTCAAACACGTGGCTCACAAGGCCATTACATATCTTGTCACCTCTCACTAGGCAACAACTTATTCAAACACATTTGAATTGTCCAACCCTCATCAATTAATATGGACCCATCTCTGGTTGAAGCATTATTGATATAGGATTAACCATTGCCAACCACTTTAGGTGTTTCACCTATCAATGTATTAGCCACACCATTATTTGGTGTTACACTCATTACTCTTAAGAGTGTCTTACCCTCACCTTTACAAGGCATCTCAGTTTATAAATGTACATATGTTCACCATATCGGGTTGTATGTATATGAGCACTCCCCATGTCGGGATAGCAGTATATACACACCATTCATATCGGGCTAGAGGTATGTATATATATATATACCACCCATGTCATGTATTAGGTATTAAGCCATCATCATGTCGGGCTATACATCATCTAGGGTTTTGTAT
The DNA here is from genome assembly GCA_963693085.1 of Alisma plantago-aquatica. Classification (NCBI taxonomy): domain Eukaryota; kingdom Viridiplantae; phylum Streptophyta; class Magnoliopsida; order Alismatales; family Alismataceae; genus Alisma; species Alisma plantago-aquatica. Next base: position 1,074,215,228 of record OY856412.1, read on the forward strand.
CGGGCTTCCATATCGTGCAATAGCATTAGCCTAAATTAGGGTTTCATGTCAACTTACAAGTATTCATTCAATCTTGCATCATGTATAGAGTCTATACTTGACTCCCTATCATGCAAGGGGTTTATACTACACCCATATATCGTGTAGCAAGGTATACAATCATATCCATTTCATTTTAGTGAAACAGGTGCATCATCATATCGGGTTAGGGTTGCTTGCTTATGTGCTTGCACCCGATATTACTTTTATAAATTGATACCATCATATTCAAGCTCTAGACCTTAGTTCTAACTATTATAGTTCATGGAAATAGGTCTAAGCAACTACTAAAACTCATAATTTCATCAACTATTTCAGGAAACTTTGGAATTAAAAGTACTTCACTAATTATAGCAATTTAGGTGAAGAATAATAACATGGTTGAGTTCAAGTTATATAACCCGCCTTAAGAACCACTTCAAAGCTCCAAGCTCCAAAGCTCCATGGTCCTAAGGTTGAATATGACTTATGATGGTCCAAGGCTCGTTCATAACCCCTTCATAAACAAGGAATCACCATGGATAAGCAATTGGCGAAGACGAAAAGAAAGGAAGATCAAAACCCTAAATTCATGCTTCAATCCAAGGTTGAAGATGATCTTTTCCTCACCTTAGGGTCAAGTTTTGAGTTCCTTAGCTCCTTGGCCGACACCCTACCACTCTTGGGCGATATGGACTTCTTCTTGGCTGACACAACTTTGCTTGTGGCCGATACCCTCTCACTTGTGGCCCAAACTGCTTCAATTGGCCGATATCAACTTGCTATGGGCAATATCAACATATAGTATGGCCGATATGCTTGCTATGGCCGATACCCAAGGCCTATGCACGATACCCTTATGATCTTGCATGATATGCCACCCCTCTTGCACGATATGACACTCACTTGGACGATATGGTACTCACTTGGGATTAAAACACTTCACACTATGGCCGATATCACCCAATATGACCAAGATCACCTACTTGGGCGATATGATCATGCCATGGGCGATATCCCATGACCCATGCACGATACCATAGCCTCCCTTCACGATATGGGAGCTATGTGCACGATACCACAAGGTAGGAGGGTGGTAAGGGTCGTAAAAGTCCATTAAGGGGTCAAACTAGGGGTATATATACTTGTTGATCATGAAGGAGAACAAAAATGAGGTGTCAACATTTTGAGCTAGTAGGTGCCACGTGTCATGCATGGGTGACACGTGTCCAAGCATGCATCAACATTTATCTTGACGTGCAAAAATGTTGAGGATCATCTAGAGATGCAAATTCGTCCATCACTTACCCATTTGGATAAAATATATCACTTAAATCATCATTTTAAGTCAAGCCGATACACTTTTCCTAAGGAAACTTGTTGGCCGTCACACCTCACCTCCTTGAGGTGCTTTGCACGATATGAACCTTTCCAAGAGTTCACAAAACGATATGGGACACCTCCTTGGGCTCAATGGCCGATAGGCACTCATATATAAGCTTTTCAAGTTGATACAACTCAAGTTAAGCCTTCAAATTCAACCCTCTTTCTTGGTCATTTCATCACCAACATTACCATCACTCATAAGTGATTCAAACATGGTGTCTCATTCATTCTCTCTCCTCTAAATAATACATAGAGGAAGTAGGAACACTCTAGAGGTGGTAATTTGCATATCAACCCCACATTTTGGGTAAATTACAATTTGTACCACAATTGGTGCACAATGCTCCAGCATTGTTCAAACAAGTTCAAACTTGGAAATTTTAGGCTTTCCACAAGCCACCATTTAGCATCATTCTCTCTCTTATGATGCTAAAACATATTAGGCACATTCAACATGTGACATTTTGCATTATAGCCCCTCAATTTGGGTAAACTGCACTTTGGTCCAAAATAAAGGAAAATTGCTCAAACAGCATTCAATCGGGACCAAACTTGAAACATAAGTGTGTCACATGATAACAAATCACATTATAGGATTTCATTAAAGTTATAATCAACTTTATTAGCCAAAACAAATAAGGTTACCTCATAACCCAGATTAGGGTTGTTACAAATTATAAACCCCTAACAAAGATTTCGTCCTCGAAATCCCAGGTAAAAAGGGGAACATATATTATTCATTCATCATGTCATCAAATCTTCATATAACATCTTAATGTCATGGAGACACCATATAACTTGATCAACACAAAGTTCTTTCATATATTCTCACTGATTTGTCACCTTTCTTAACTTATAACTTTATGTGACAAGATTCTTGATTTTGGGAAGTTTCCCATATATCTCATTCAGTTTAGCCTTTCATTTTCAAGGAAAGACCAGAGTTACATTTTTGTTACCCGTTTGTGACTACAAGTCTTATCATATATCAACTTGTGCCATCCAGTCTGTTGACACTACACTAAACTTCCTTACTACTTGTACCAACTATCTCATTAATTGTACATTCTCTTTTACAGATCTAGATAGGGGTATTCTAAGAAGTTATTTTTAGTTTGGTAAGCATTTTCCACAATGATTTTACAATTGTTCCTTCAATTAATACATATTTATTGATGTTTTGTTTATGCAAGGAATAAACCCCTAACAAAATATGTCCATACTAAACTGATTTCACAGTTTAGCCATTTCAACATAAATCATCTGATTAGGAGTTATGCTTTTACTTTCTCACAACATCTGACACTTCTTGGATACCAGAATTCCTTGCCTTGGTAACCGTCACATGTGTCAAAAACACATCACACCCTCATCTTTCTTTCATCTTGAAACATTACTTGTTACGCGTATCTTTATCTTGGAACCAAAGTCCAAGAAGAACTGACACTTTTTCTAAGTATTCATTAATTGAGCATTTTTATCTCATGCACATCAAGCGTCATAAAACTCACTTGATTGCCATGTGCTTGAAACAAAAGGACACAAAGAAACATATTTCTTTCATCATCCCATTACTACCCAAGGTTGTTTATTAAGAGAAAAATATTATCATCTCCTCTATTTGTAACATGAACTTTCAACTATTCATGAGTCATTTACTCTTGTCTCATCCTAAGTTCCTTGCCATCAGCTTAGGAATTATAAGGATGATTATATTTCATTACTCCTTTCTTCATTATTATCTAACATGTTCATGAACATTTGTGATTTCATCACATTTCCCATTTCCACATTATGGGAAAAAATCTTTATTATTCTCACAGGCTTTATCAGACAGGGATCATTTCCCATGTTCTCATTCTCATCTTATAAGGATTATACTCTTTACTTCCTCATACACGCATACCGATCTGAGATCATCTTAGATTCCTCTTTCTTGTATTTAGAATGTGATACAATTATCCATACCATATTTTCAGTTTCATTATACTCACTAGATTGTCTCAAAATGACTAATTGATCAGAGTAATAAAAAAGATAACAATCTAAGAGTTCCATACTCACCTTATCTCCAATAATTATATACCTGGCCAGGGTATACAAGTATTGAGATTAAACAGTATGCATTTTATGTAATTTCTTATTCCTTACTTTTCATATCATCACAAGCATAGGATTTAGCATCCCTGGATTTTCTCCAGGCGTTACATCTACACTTCATCCTCTTTCACACGGATAAGAGTAGTTATAAAGCATTTAAAAGAATACTGAACAAAATATAGATTCTAGTTCTCATCATTTCTTCCCTATATCCCCATAGGGAAAACAATAGGGAAAGTCCATAACAGCAATCCTTTTTATGATTATCAAATAGCATCAAGATAAGGCATATCAAAATGAAAAATCTCTATCTAAATGTTACCCCTCATCTTCCGCTTCAGGTTGACTCAACACATAGAGTCGAGCTGTTTCACATGATTACTTATTGCTTTTACTTAGTGGCTACTCCCCTAGTACACTAGGCACTTATTGCACTGGTGGCACCAAAAACTTTGTCCTTTTAGGACAACTAGACACATATCTCTAGAATTGTAGAAACCTTTCCTTAAACTCTCAGCTTATTGCTCCTCCTTGGGCACTTCCATCATAGATATACTATCTGTCTAAACTTATGGCAGAATCTACTTTCTTACCATATGTTAATCTTTCCCACATTTTCCACTGTTTCAACATGACTCTGTCATTCAGGAACCCTTTCAAAGTCCAAAGTTTCCGTATCAAGGACTAATAAACTAGGTTATAATGCTAATATCCAGTCTACTATATGCATAAGTGTTGTCTTAACCTTTCCAACAAGAGCATAACCATATGATTTTCTATCCTAGTCGAGTCATGATGGGAATTCTCAGGCTCTCATCCTTTCCTTACCTGATCCCTTGCACCCTCTCCTGGTGCCATAATGTTGTTCTCAGCAATGTGTTCCTCGTGTTCTCCAGTCATTTATAAACTTCACCCTTTTTTCTGCCCAAGAAGAAGTCACTATAGGATATACTAGAGGACACTAACATAGACTCAACACCTTAGTCCTATGTCTCTGTAGACTCAGCGAACCTTAAGCTCTGATACCAAAACTGTCGCGACCGACAATCAAATCGTCATTAATTAAGCGGAATGAAACATAAACAGTGAATTAATATAAATCACTAAAATTTAAAACCCTTTTTACAAGGAGATCCTTGTATGGAAAACTTTTATTGAAAGAATCAAAACTTATACATATCATGATTGACACTATACAACATTGTTTCTTTTCATCTTCGAGAACAACATATAACAATTGCTCTATCAAAAGCACATACTGGAGCAACATAAAACATCGAGGCATTCAAGCCAAAATCTCATATTTTTCATAAAACTAGTACAAACCAATTCCAAGGACCTGAGAGTACAGAGACGACACACAGGACTACTATCTACAAGACAAGACAGGCAGTACACTCAACCTGAGCTGTCACTGCTATCCCTGCTGCTGATGATGTACCTCTGTGAAAAGATCTTCACCTCCTCGTGCACGTCCACCTAAAAAATTTGGATCCCACGGGGGTGAGACAATTGTAATTGTCCCAGCGGGAGATATAACTCCTCGCCGACCATATTATTAACTCAGATCAAGAAGTAATAAACTGAGCAGTGGTTCTTTCTATATTTACATGCAGGATAAATCATTGTATGAATAAAATAAAGTAATCTTCTTTCTTAAGGAGAACATTGCATCCACCCATGGTAGAGTTATCAATCATCTATCTACTTTGCAAGGAATTTAAAGAACATAAATAACATCTATCCACTAAGATGTATAACTAAATTGCACATCAATCAATGTTCCTCGTATTCGATCCTTAAGTAGATATACTACACGGCTGAATATATTTTAACAATCACACTTATGCCCTGATCATATGCAGTGTACTCTACATATGAGATTCGCAGTGCACTACGACAACACCGTACAAGACTTAGCGACACACCCGGGAAATGCTAAGTCTGACTGCCAGCCCTGTTCTGCTACAGGACCACAGGCTCTCCGGCCTCAATGCACTACTCTGAGTGCTCTAGACTTCTCCTCTAACCTGAGCACACAGGCGGAGAGTCTCACGGGGTTACCTCCATGACTCCGCACGGATCTTGTTGCAATAACCCCTATTTTCTCCAGTGCCACCGTGACTCCGCACGGATTATTGTTGAACACTGCCTCTCTATCCTCGTGCCACCATGACTCCGCACGGTTAATGTTGCAACACGAGTTTCACCCCTAAGGCGTAGACCTCCCAAAGGGGTTCTACGGTGTTCAGGGCACCTAAGTCTAACATTAACATTATAGATACATTTAAAACAGAAATCATAATTCATTTTACATTTCTCACAAGGCTCACACGGCCTGCCATAACATAACAATTGGCATGACACACTTCATACACTAAAATCATGCAATTGAACTGTTAAGCATCACCATATCTCACACTGAGAACCTTGATATCACAATTACTTAATTCATCACATGGATCACAAGGCCATTACACATCTTGTCACCTCTCGCTAGGCAACAACTTATTCAAACACATGGCTCACAAGGCCATTACACATCTTGTCACCTCTCGCTAGGCAACAACTTATTCAAACACGTGGCTCACAAGGCCATTACACATCTTGTCACCTCTCACTAGGCAACAACTTATTCAAACACATTTGAATTGTCCAACCATCATCAATTAATATGGACCCATCTCTGGTTGAAGCATTATTGATATAGGATTAACCATTGCCAACCACTTTAGGTGTTTCACCTATCAATGTATTAGCCACACCATTATTTGGTGTTACACTCATTACTCTTAAGAGTGTCTTACCCTCACCTTTACAAGGCATCTCAGTTTATAAATGTACATATGTTCACCATATCGGGTTGTATGTATATGAGCACTCCCCATGTCGGGATAGCAGTATATACACACCATTCATATCAGGCTAGAGGTATGTATATATATACCACCCATGTCATGCATTAGGTATTAAGCCATCACCATGTCGGGCTATACATCATCTAGGGTTTTGTATCGGGCTTCCATATCGTGCAATAGCATTAGCCTAAATTAGGGTTTCATGTCAACTTACAAGTATTCATTCAATCTTGCATCATGTATAGAGTCTATACTTGACTCCCTAACGTGAAAGGGGTTTATACTACACCCATATACCATGTAGCAAGGTATACAATCATATCCATTTCATTTTAGTGAAACAGGTGCATCATCATATCGGGTTAGGGTTGCTTGCTTATGTGCTTGCACCCGATTTTACTTTTATAAATTGATACCATCATCTTCAAGATCTAGACCTTAGTTCTAACTATTATAGTTCATGGAAATAGGTCTAAGAAAATACTAAAACTCATAATTTCATCAACTATTTCAGGAAACTTTGGAATTAAAAGTACTTCACTAATTATAGCAATTTAGGTGAAGAATAATAACATGGTTGAGTTCAAGTTATATAACCCGCCTTAAGAACCACTTCAAAGCTCCAAGCTCCAAAGCTCCATGTTCCTAAGGTTGAATATGACTTATGATGGTCCAAGTCTCGTTCATAACCCCTTCATAAACAAGGAATCACCATGGATAAGCAATTGGTGAAGAAGAAAAGAAAGGAAGATCAAAACCCTAAATTCATGCTTCAATCCAAGGTTGAAGATGATCTTTTCCTCACCTTAGGGTCACGTTTTGAGTTCCTTAGCTCCTTGGCCGACACCCTACCACTCTTGGGCGATATGGACTTCTTCTTGGCCGACACAACTTTGCTTGTGGCCGATACCCTCTCACTTGTGGCCCAAACTGCTTCAATTGGCCAATATCAACTTGCTATGGGAAATATCAACATATAGTATGGCCGATATGATTGCTATGGCCGATACCCAAGGCCTATGCACGATACCCTTATGATCTTGCACGATATGCCACCTCTCTTGCACGATATGACACTCACTTGGACGATATGGTACTCACTTGGGATCAAAACACTTCACTCTATGGCCGATATCACCCAATATGACCAAGATCACCTACTTGGGCGATATGATCATGCCATGGGCGATATCCCATGACCCATGCACGATACCATAGCCTCCCTTCACGATATGGGAGCTATGTGCACGATACCACAAGGTAGGAGGGTGGTAAGGGTCGTAAAATTCCATTAAGGGGTCAAACTAGGGGTATATATACTTGTTGATCATGAAGGAGAACAAAAATGAGGTGTCAACATTTTGAGCTAGTAGGTGCCACGTGTCATGCATGGGTGACACGTGTCCAAGCATGCATCAACATTTATATTGACGTGAAAAAAGGTTGAGGATCATCTAGAGATGCAAATTCGTCCATCACTTACCCATTTGGATAAAATATATCATTTAAATCATCATTTTAAGTCAAGCTGATACACTTTTCCTAAGGAAACTTGTTGGCCGTCACACCTCACCTCCTTGAGGTGCTTTGCACGATATGAACCTTTCAAAGAGTTCACAAAACGATATGGGACACCTCCTTGGGCTCCATGGCCGATAGGCACTCATATATAAGCTTTTCAAATTGATACAACTCAAGTTAAGCCTTCAAATTCAACCCTCTTTCTTGGTCATTTCATCACCAACATTACCATCACTCATAAGTGATTCAAACATGGTGTCTCATTCATTCTCTCTCCTCTAAATAATACATAGAGGAAGTAGGAACACTCTAGAGGTGGTAATTTGCGTATCAACCCCACATTTTGGGTAAATTACAATTTGTACCACAATTGGTGCACAATGCTCCAGCATTGTTCAAACAAGTTCAAACTTGGAAATTTTAGGCTTTCCACAAGCCACCATTTAGCATCATTCTCTCTCTTATGATGCTAAAACATATTAGGCACATTAAACATGTGACATTTTGCATTATAGCCCCTCAATTTGGGTAAATTGCACTTTGGTCCAAAATAAAGGAAAATTGCTCAAACATCATTCAATCGAGACCAAACTTGAAACATAAGTGTGTCACATGATAACAAATCACATTATAGGATTTCATTAAAGTTATAAGCAACTTTATTAGCCAAAACAAATAGGGTTACCTCATAACCCAGATTAGGGTTGTTACACCTATCGCTATTAATATCCATGTATTCCTAAGCTCAGAAGCATAAGTGTTACACTTCCCTACTTGACATCGTAAAAGTGGGAGTGTGGACTACAATGTGTGGCATTTTAATAAACCAAAACTCAATTTTCTATGTAATAAGAAAAAGATAGGACATATATGAGAAGTCATTATGTACTTGAGCATGAAAGGAGTAAACATGATGCAATTAATGGTTTCATGCAACTATGTTAGTTAGATAACATTTTCTAATAGAAACCACCCTTCAAATGTATTAATTATTTTATCCAAAAGGTGTGGACTTGTGAGGATATTTCCTCTTATGAGAATAGTGTCAATCATTGTTTCTTTGTCTTTCCTTGGGAATAGCATGTGCCCTAGCATTAGTGTAACGTCTGGTATCACCCCATATCCAAAAGGGGGTGAAAAATAGATAATTTTAGGAATAAAACTTTTCCCTTTTCGATCGTGAAAGCATAAAAAGTGTTATATTCGATGTTTTGTATGAAAAATGAGGAAAAAAAAGATAGATCCTGAGAGCCTCAGTGTAAACTGAACGATTATTGATGTTGAATAAGAAAATGGAAATAAAAGGAAAAGGCTGAGATCAGATCTGACGATCAGTTATGAGTGGGGAAGGATTAGCACCCATATCTCACCCGGTAAACTGGTATCAAAACACTTTTGGGTTGTAAGGAAGTTGAGTGATTCATGATGGTTACATTAAACAAAATATGAAAACAAGATGATAAAATCAAATTTTATTGTGGGCGAGCTTTTAGATATGAAAATGTTTGTTGTCTTATTGTTATAGCTGTAAAAGTCCTAATTTTTAGGTGGGTTATGGTATTGATCACCTCAGAACCTCCCATGAAGGAGATCCATCATTGGTGACCAGGGCTGATGCGTAGGATGTTAGGGGGTGGTTAGAAGAGGTGTGCATAGAGAACAAGATATGCTTTTTTGGAATTAGTAGAAAATGTCAACTATAAGTGAGGTTGAGTAGATATAGTAGATGATAGATCATATCCATCAGTAGATCAGATTAGGTGCAATAGTTATAGATCATTTAGAAATACATAGAAGATTCAACATTAGGTGCAGTAGTTAAAGCATTTTACCAATCTACATATCTTGCAAAGAAGGTGGTTTTAAAGGAAAGATTATTTGATTAGAAGAAACACAAAAAAAGCAAAGAGAGAGGTATTCATTTCTTTGGGTTCATGAGGTATGAGAGGGGTTTGTAATATGTTGGGTATGGGGTCTATTTGTAGGTAAATTTTTAGTGTTCAATATTCTAGGTAGAAACTTTGGGAAGTGGTAGTTCATCATGCCAATGTTCCACGTAGGGTATGCAGAACAATGTGATTCTCCCATGTCACACGGCGGATGGCTCTAATCCATATGGTATCTCATGGTGGAAAAAAAAGGAAATCTCGTTTTCTCTATAATTCTACAAATATCTTGGCTAAAAAGGGAGAAAATATGTACATGAAGATAAGTCAGAATTTTCTCTCATATTTTTTTTAGAAAAGAAATTGAAAAAAAGGAAATACTCTATTTTAGACAATTTAACTAGGCAATTTGTGAAGAATAGCCTAATCAAGGTAGAATTCAAGAATAATTTCACTTTCAATAAAAAAGGAGGTTTCTTTGTAGAAGAGCCCAAACTGGGTGAATGTGGACAAAAAGAGGTGATTCAAAAAGGTGGAAAATATGGAATTGTCGGAAAAAGGTATATGTGGAAATTGGGTAGGATGTGGAATTGATTCAATTGTGAGCTCGAGGATCAACACAAATCGTGAATTTTTACTAAATGGGAAAAAATGAGGTGTCAACACTTTGCCCCTCTCAAGGCAAGGTTCAAGATAAGAGTGAGAAGCCCATGCTTGAACCAAGTCTGACTCCCATATTTGATCATAAAAGGCCAAATAGTTGGACTCGTCAAGGATGTTATGAAAAACCTTGTAGAGGGCGATAAGATGGTGTGATGTCTCTTCCTTCTAAAATTGAATTAGTAAATAAAATATTGGAAGTAAAATATTTCTCCAGAGTAAGGGAAACCTAAAATTAAATAGTTTCCTGTGTATGCCCAATCATTCAATCCCTTAAAAAGTTGATGAGTGTCTCCCATTATAGCTCCAGTTTTGAAACTAGCACATGTCTAATTCCCCCACTAACTCATGCCTTAGTGAGAAAAAGTTGATTTTGTAAAATAGAATATAGGTGTGGTTTGTCAGCAACATACTTAGATCTTTATCCTTTGATTGTTGAATATAGTGGAAACTGCTCTACCTAAAATTATATCTTAGAGAAAAAAGAGTAGGCATCCCTCTTCCCACGCATCTATATTTTTAGGTTTTTCTGATTGGGCCAATTGTGAGTCAAGATTAGATCTCTTAAAAGGAACAATACAAAGAGTTTTCCTATCAAAATAGGGTTTGGATCATCAATATAAGTGTTTAAATTTTAGACAGGCTTCTAGATTTAAGGTGACCTTTCCAGTCAATGAGTGTACCAGTTAGTTGTCTTATTGATTAAGGCAGCTAACATTGGACTGAGATTGGACATTCAGACTATCATCTACTAAACGGTAGCCTCACAATGTGTTCCCTTACTGGTTTGTCTTATGTCCGATGGAGTACAAATGCTCCTTGACTATCTAGGTTTGATTCCTGGAAATCAGATATTTGGGCCATAACTCAGGGTCATGACGTAGAGTTGTAAATTTGGTTCATCTTTGAGTCATGATCTGAGATTTTTAGAAGATGCGTGCATGAAAGCAAGATGATGACCCTTGTCCCGATCCAAGATTAGTCAAAATAATTTGTATTGAAAGGAAATTTGGATTCTAGTTGTAGATCATAAGTAAGGATCTCGAATTAAAGGGAAATAAAATAAGGACATGGATCCTATTCAAGATGAGGCTTGTGGTCTAGATTAAGGTCTTGGTCCATGACCCAAACAAAATTTGAAATGGATGTGTTATTTGGTTCAATTTTAAGCTTGTGAGCCAAGACCCAAAAGAGATTTTGAAAATGATGCATGATGTGGTTTAGTTTAAGGTCATGAGTCAGGACCCGAAAGAAATGATGCATGATTTGGTTTAGTTTAGGGTTGTGATCTAGGACCCTAAAGAGGTATTTGAAATGATTCATGATTTGGTTCATCTTAAGGTCGTGAGTCGGGACCCTAAAGAGACTTTAAAAATGAGGTTTATGATTTTGGTATAGTTTTAGATCACAGGCCAAGACCACGGTGATTCTATGTAGATTTTGTGGATACTTCTCTTTGATAAAAATAGAGTTTTGGTTTTTTATTCAAGATTTGACATTTTTAGGTTTTTACAATTTTTTACATTTTTGAAAAAATTTAGTATTTTAGAAATTCTGCCAAAAAATTAGGGACCTATTTGTAATTTTTGCATTAATGTTTTTGTCTTTAAAAGAGATCGAATTAGAGGAGTGTTGAGCAACCTTCCCATTTCTTCTCCTCTCGCACAAACAGCGTCGACAATGACCAGCTCACAACATCTTAAGTGACAGCGGAGAAAGAGGAAGAAAGGTGGCAGATCATGGTGATCTTCCAGGTCCAGGCTCACAGATTGGGGCATTCTTCTAACATTAGGATATGTTATCCTGTCAATAGTTTCACAATGGCAGGGGGCTTCTTCTAGTGCTCTTTGGTGGAGTTTTAGTGTGGTTTTCAGCTACATCCATCTCAGGGAAGGTATAACTTTCATTCTTGCACTTTGGTTTGGTCATTTTAGCCCTTAATGGAAAATACAAATTTTGGCTTCCAAATGTTTTTCATGGTCCGGAGGTTGAAGATAAAAGGCATGTGTGTTCTATTTTATGGTCAGGATGATTTCGTCATTTTGTAGTTTTCTCGGTAGTTTGTTGTCTGATCGGACCGATTTCAAGTGTTGTTGAATGCTTTGATATTTCTATTTTTTCTATAGATGGCTGCTCATGATTGGCATGGGGAAGATCCCTTTGTAGATAGGAAAGATGTTGATGATAATGTTTGGGGTGAGGGTTACCCTAGGTATGGGAGTTTGCCTATCTGATTGACTATGTGTCTGCTCTGTGAATATTCCAATTGAAGTCTTCCTTGAGCAGGTGTCACGATGTTGCGAGTAGGATCGACGGAGAAACACTCCCTACTGAGAGAGTTGACCATCATTTGGACATGTTGTGGATGCATATGCACCATTAAGTTTGTCGAGTGTGTAGTGAGGTATAACTCAAAAAATTTCCTTCTTACTATTTTCAGTCTGCTTTATTGAGTTTGAATTGGGACTTTCACTATGTACTGCTGATCTTGATTTGGTCTTCTGCCTTATTCCTCTAAGGTATCAAATTATCAAAATTTTATTGGAGAACTTGTTGGAATGAGTTGTGGTACTTGTATGTGAACTTGGTGGTTGAGGAGGTGGAATCGTTGGAGGCGGCGGCTTTGGCAACATAAGTCACCATGGGGTCACAAATAGACCTTCTCTCCTTCTATTGACTGAGTACTTCCACGTGGAGAACAATATTTTTCACTTTTCCCTCGGTGAGTTGGCTATTACCCTGAGTGAATTTTTTGAGAAGGGGTTTCATGGGACTCCCATTAGTTCTTTATTTGAATGTGAAGAGTTGGATCGACAACTCCTAGATGAAATTCAAGAAATGAACCTTTGAGATATTGGGATGGCCTCGATAATGAGGTCAAGTTTAGTTGGTTAAGGTCCACCTTCTTCCATGAGGGCGAGCAATGAAGTGCCAGTGATGTGTTGCATGCAACCATGTGGACTTAAGTGTTCCCATTTGTCTTGATCACTGGTTTCTTATTTTGCAACTACTCTAGAAATAGAGGAGATGTATGTTGGTATCCTTTCTACTGGACCTAGATGTAGTTCCTTCCTTTGATAGGGTGGTCATGTGTATTTGAGGTGGTACTATATAGATTGACAGTCCATTCTCTTTTCTAGAGAGGCATATGATCATCTCTGATGTCTTGATGTGTTGAGTGTTTGAGTCTAATGGTGCTTTTGTGCCTTCTTGCATTATCTTTGTCATGCCTTTTCTTATAGATGATTGATTGCAATTTGGGTAAGGCGAAGGATGATCAAAGGTATGAGTTTCTTTGTCTACCCCCTTCTGAGGTAGTTCCTTCACCTAAGGTAGTATCTTTTCTTGAGGCTCCACCCTATCCATCAGTTGCTACTCATGTCTTTGGGGACTTCACCAGGTTGCGGCTCCATCGAGGTTTCGGTATTAGAGGCTCATGTCATTTCCAAAGTGACTTTGGATGGAGCTCATCCTTTTTGGAGATGGATGAGGCTTTGGATGTGGCAGGAAGATTCTTGGGCTCAATTATCCCACCATACTTTGGCCATAGTCATCACTTTGGAGGACCTTCTGTTGTTGGGGTCTTTCTTTGAACGTCCTCGTTTAAGGTGTAGATCTGTCTTCAGCATGTACAGGGGCAGGTTCGACTCATCATAGAGATGTTGCCATGGTTGTCGAGGTGAGTGCTGGAAGTTCCTCTTCTGTTCATTGGTGGTCTACCAACGGTATTCACATTTATGCGAGCGATGAGCATCGTTCTTCAGGGTCTTTCTCCAATGATCATTGGCCTTTGGCCAATTTCTTTACTAGGTTGCTGAAGAAGTAGTTGTTTGCTTTTAGCATATCTATTTCATGATGTACTTTCCTTTCCTTCAACAAAATCATGTATTACTCATGTTGGTATTTTGTAAACTCTTTTGAATTTTAAATGAAAATTTGAGTTCGAGTTGAGAAATGGCTTTGAGGTTTTGTGATATTTAATTCAGAATTGGATTTTCTAAGTTTGGAATTTGGTAGATAATTGGTGGATTGGTGAATTGACTCATTTTGTGTGATGGTCTAAGGTGGCACGTCATAGTGATCCATATGCCTAGACTCAGGGTCTTGTCTTCCTTGGGGTATAAGTCAACAATCACCATGGATGTGGAGTCATTCCATCAAGGAAAAGGACACGAAGTCCCCTATTTCTATATATGATTTTTTCAAATAAATAGGGTTGTAACCCTCATCTTTTCCTCACAATTGGTTCTCTCACAACTTAGGGTCATTGGAGAAAAGGAGATATAAGCAATCCCACTCTTGTGGTGTCCTCCCACCTACTTGTCATTGGTGTGATGTTGCATCATTGATCTTTCTAAGACTGGTAAGATTTTTCGTGACTCATCAACATTGTCATCTGGTATATATCCCTATGGAAATGGAGTTGATGTCGGTGGTGATCTGCTTTTGGGATCCCCTGAGTCACATATTTTGTTTTGGCAACGTCATTCGGACTCCCACCTTGGAGGATGTGGATAAGATTACACGGCTTCCCCTTCATGATTGATGTCCTATCATGTCAAGGAAGTTGAGCTAGGCTATCGAGTTGGAGAGTCTTCTCGGCATGAAGAAATCCCAAGTGGCTTGATGGTTGACTAGTGACGGTCAGTGCATTCATATGGGTTCCTATGGAAGTCATTTAAGAGTGAGGGGTGTCGTGGTGGTGATTCTCTTGACATGCCTCACCTGTAAGTGTATACTTTGATCATCCAAGAGGGGATATTCTTTTGAGAGATTATTGGGTGAGTGATGACCACTTATTTTGGATTTTTGGCTTCTCTTTGGAGGAAGTAAATTGTTGTCCCTTTGATTCTTGTTGAATTGTATGAGTGCTTGGACAAAGCACAACTGACTGGAAAGATAAGGGGACCCTTCTAGGTTTAGTAGATTTATTTGGGGATGTGCATTGGTCCCACCAGATTGACAGAGTCTTCAAATTCTCATATCTTAGCAAAGGAGTTTCTATCAAAGCACATTTTGATAGGTGATCCTTTTCAGCTGTGTGGATACCTAGCTCATTGGCTTGTTGGTTTAAAGGTTGCATATGTGCATTGGGGTGGATGGAATTTCATCTTGATAACTGGGTAGGGGGTGTGGTCATGCCTAATTTTTAGTGTTTGATCATCTTTCCTGGTCTTGAGGGATGCATTGCATACTACCTTATATCATTGTTATTGAATTTCAATTGTCAATTGTGTATGTATCAAGCTGAAGCTCTTCCCCCATTCGTCAATAAGTTGTTGCTTTATTCTCCAATGGTTCATGAGAAAAATGTAGAGATGTTGTTGGATAAGAAGTGGTTGACATGACATTCCCTCCCTATAGGCTAGTACTGCTTTTCCAAGTACTTGGAGTGGCTTGCATTGACACCTTCATTGCTACTGACTTGTGATTCTTCTGGAAAACAACATTTATGTCTTTTTCATTTGTTTATATGTTTGTTACCATTAGGCGTTAGAATTTTGTAATGATTATATTCTGGCTTAAAGATTTTGGTTCATGAAATGTGGCATTAGTTGTGGATACTCCCTCCATGCTACCTAGAAATGTGCATTCATGCTTGGATCCTTGAGGTGCATATGACTATTAGCTCCTTTTGATAAGTCATCCAATCAAGACAATATGAAACTCATGTCTATGTGTTTTATGACTCCAGGGATAGTTGTAGGTTATTTTATGTGAGGGTTACCTCCTTGCTTGAAGTTGGAAGGTTGAAACCTTAAGCACTTTAAGTACCTCTCATCATGTTTTGATGATAGATGTTTCCTCCATCTGAACATTCATGACTTGTTCTGTTATGAGGGGATCCCTCATGATAGGGGGAGAAGATGGATATAGCTTTATTGGACATGGGTGTCGAGCTAAGAGCTAAACCTATGTCATGTAACACATGCATTAGCGGCGATTCCCTACCCTGTTGGGCCATGGTGCCAGATGTTAGATAAATCTTAGTGGGTTTTGCTCCAAACATGCCTTAGAGTAGAGATCCACCATGAGCATGTGTTTTCCTATTTAAAGTGCTTTCTGGATTTTTATTATTTTCTCTTTTGAAGGTGCCAACTAGCTATGGGTCTTTTAGTTTAAAGTTTTTTCTTTGACGTTGATGCTTTCGGCCTTAGTATGAGAGCCAAGGGTTCTATAGGAGTTCAACGGGGTTTGCATAGTGAGAGTTTCCCATCTCATGACTCCCATGTTAGCCCGTTCGAAGCTTGGTCTCACCTTTTGTCAAAAGGAGATAAGAGTTACTGTAGGGGGTTTTCAACCTCCATCCTTCTCTTGATGATCCTTCCCTTTCCAGTTGACTCTGGAAGATAACAAGGTTATGCATCTCCCTAGATAGAGATTCTAGGATGTTTTATTGTGAGTATTAGGTATGAATTGCCTCAGAGACGTCATCCTCTTATTTGATTGCAAGGCGTCTCCTAGATTGAGCCACATTCATGAACATTTTGTATGTTTTTTATTAGCTTGAACCTATTTAAGGAGTTATTTTTAGGTTGGAAAACCATTGGGGCCTCAAGTTACGGTCATGATCCTTCTATCCTAGGCCTTAGGTTCTACTTTGACCTTCATGATTTAAGGTTCATGGGGGTACACGGTCAAGTATTTAACTATATTTTAAATGTCTGAAAGGGTGCACTCCTTTACACCATTTTTACTTGTCATTATAGTCTGATCAACAGTAGTAGCATTTGGTGAAATTGTTGTTTGTGTGATGAAGATAAATATCTACATCCATGTCTGTCAGTCACAGGCTACCCCATTCTTATATGTCATGGACGATGTACGATCCCTCCCATTTAGGGTTGAACTTGCCCCTAGAATTAGCATTCTAGATGACTTGTAACACCACATCGTCCTTTTGGAAACTACATAGTCAAACCTTCTCGTTGGATGCATGAGCCATTCTTGCTTGGAAACACTATGCATGGTACAGGTATTTTTCCCATCATTCTTCAAGTGTGTTGAGGTAGTATACTCGGTCTTAAATCCATTTGATATCCAGAATATCTACTTCTTGTACTATGTGGAGTGACGGGATATACATTGCAACTAGCAGTATTGCCTCCATCCTGTATACCAGGGAGTGTGGTGTATCCCTTATTGAATTTCTGATGGAATTGTAGTAGGCCCACAGAGCCATTGGAAGATGTTCACATTATTTGCATGAGATCTAATAATCTTCTTCAAAATCTTGAACAAAATTATTTTATAAACTTCTACCGCTCCGTTCTTCTAAGGTCGATATAGTAAAGTTCGATGATGTTTGATACCCAAAGAGCTTAGATACTCCTTGACGGTCTTGGAGATTAAGTTTGTGCTATTATTAGAAATGATCTCATGTGGTATCCCGTACTGACTTATGATATTATTCTTGATGATTTTGATTATTTGTTGGGTCGATGCATTAGTGATGGACACTGTCTCTACCCACTTGGTAAAATAATCAGTTGCAACTATGATGAAGAAATTGGCATTCAACACTTTAGGGTTGATCTTTTTGATCATGTTAATACCCCATGTTGAGAATGGCCAAGGCATGTCCATATTGTAAATTTTATTGGTAGGTGAATGGATGTAGTCTCTATGGTATTGGTAGGCTTGACATTTGTGGACAAATTAGCAGTAGTCAGTTTCCATGATGTTCCAATAATATCCCAAGAGATGTACATTTTTGGCAAGCTTGACTCCATTCATGTGTGTACCACATGACCTTGCATATACCACCTTCATTAGAGCTTCTACCTCTGTCTTGTTGACACATTGAACAAGGGTCTGATTGTAGGATTTGTGGTATAGTTGTTCTACCCCTTGAACATACTGCATGGCTCATCCTTTGAGTGTTAGTTTCTCTCTATGGGAGAGGTTCTCAAGAATCACTTGGTTTGATAGATACATACTAATTTTATGAAACGAAGCCCTTTCTTCAATCATTGGACGTATCATCGATGACCATGCGATAAGCTGATTGAGTGAGTGCCTCAGCCTTGAGAGAGAAGTTTTGATCCTCCTGGATGTCAATCCATGAAGCAAGGGTTGCTAGTGTGTCAACAAAACCATTGTTCTATGATGAAGTGAAAGGATATATGGTCGAAGCCTCAAGCTAAAAAGCACATGTGCTCCTGGCATGGTACCCAATTCTGGTCGTGCATTTTCCATTTGTTCTGGACTTGGGAGATAACAAAGAGGGAGTCACCCTAAACCTATAGGCTTTGTGCCCCTTGTTTTCTAGTGAGATGGAGACCTACAATGTAGGCTTGAAATTTGTCCATATTCCTTGCGGTGTCAAATTCTAGCCATCTTGATATGAGTAACTGAACTCCCTGGGAGTTTTGTAAGACTGAGAATATTTTGGATCCCTTTCAATTCATGAATCCTCAAAGCAGATTGTCCATGTGTGAGCATCTAGAGGGATCCCGTGATTGGTGAATTGATCATACTTGTATCTCCATCTGGGAACTCGTATTCATGTGTAGCTTCTTCCAGTAGGGGGGAATCTACTAATTGATGTGCGAGGGCATGTGTTTTGATTGTCTTTATAGGGAAGATAGGTAATGTCAAATTCTAAGAACATTATGTGTCATTTAGAACATCATCTGGTCAATGTTTGGCGATTGCATAAATAGTGAAGTGGATCATGCTTGAGGATTAGTTTTAGAGGATACATCATTATATAGTGGCACAACTTCTCATCGTGTGGATATGATCCAGGTAGTATTTCTCAATTGTAGAGTAGTGGGCCTCCTTTTTATTGAACTTCTTACACAAGTTGTAAATGGCATGCTCGTTGTTGATTTTTTCTTAACTCAAGACTCCACTCATCGATGTCTCACAGATAGCACTACTGTAGAAACAAGATATCTCGTCTATTGTTTTTTCAAGAGAAACCGGCAGTGTACTCTTTAGTGTTTGTTCTTTAAAGACAACTGCCACGATTGACCACTAAGAAAATAAAAGATGCATTTTATTTCTATCATTAGTTACTACTCAAAGCAATTGACATGATATGTCGCTCACAAAGTAGAATTTCACGTAAATTTTTGTGGTGCATTTCATTTGCCTCCAAAAACCTACGTCATCGGTTCTTTGTTAAATAGACGAAGGGTTAGATGACTATGCATCAAACATATTCTTATAATTTTTATGTGTATATAGTAGTGGTTATGTCTACAGTGAATGACAAGAAATATGTACTCACCCTGTGTCCCGTGAAACTATTACCACCCCCGAATGGTTTTTCTTGTCGGTTGTCATCACCTCAACCAACAATGTAGGCCTCATTGGGTTGTATCTGGATTGCAGAGTTAGTTGTCATTTTTGTATATCCAATTCACGAGAAATGTATTTGTTTCACTGGCAGTTTTGGTGTATCAACTGACGACCTAGGTTGTAGGGCATCATATTTTTATTTGACCGAAATAGAACGCCTTATTTAAAACCCATGAGAAACCCCTATTTCCCCTCTACCCATACCCACATTTCTATAGAATTGTTTGCTCTGGAGATTTCCCTCTTCTGCCATCACCACCAGTGACACCCCAGATGGGTGTGTTGCTATCACTCTCTCCCACTATTGACTCCACTACGGCTACCATCCTCTATCACTGTTGCTCTCTCCTCTGTCGGCTATTGCTCTTTCCTCTGTCAGCTATTGTTCTCTCCTCTACCGACGGATGCTCTCTCCTCCACCATCACTATTACTCTCTTCCTCAGTTGATGTTGTTGTTTCTTGTTGCTCCTCCACCTCCATCTCTTCTACTACTCTCTCCTCCATCTTATGATGTAGGTCTTTCTCTACTTGATATTTTTTACTTTAAGGATTAGGCATGCATATGCAAGTATGAACAAATTCAAACTATGAAATTGTGAATGGCTCATTATATTAGTTAAAGTTTGTTAGATGGAAACTACTACTCAAATAACCATAGTAATTCTAGATCTAATAAGTGCACCAAACCCTGACTTCTAGAAGGGATGCATTTATTGTATTAAAGGTCAATTTCTTCCTTATCAACTTTTAAATAACCAAGTTAGGTTTTTCTCTCAGTAATGTTGTGATTATATAAATTAGGAGAAAATGTGGCCAATATGGATTGTATGATTGTGATGAAAATGCATATATGTAACTATGCATTTGATTACAATTGAAAAATATGTGTAAATCATAATATGTTGTTGGCCTAGATTTAGTTAGATTGTAATGAATCATATGATTGTGATGAAAATGCATATGTGTAACCATGTATTTAATTAAAATTGAAAATTATTTGTAAACCCTAACTGACATTTATTTAGATTGTGATGAATTGTAAACCCTAAAATTATTTCTAACTATGTATTTATTTATATTGTGATGGATTGTAATGAGATTTAATCAATTTTAAACCCTAAAATGCATATATCAGATATCTGAATAGAAGATTCTAAACCCTAATTTCAAAATTGTGTTATTCACCTAGAAACCCATCCAAGATTACTCATTAGTAGTAAACCTTCGATAGTCCTTGATTTTGGACTGTTCTTGAGCATTTCATCTCACTTATAATGTAAGTTTAAAGTGTGTCTTCGATTTCAATAAATTTTGACAACACATCGCTTTTGTTCTCTGGGTAAATATGTAGGTGGGTATTTTCCCATCTACATTGGGGTAGTTGGAGAACTAAGGGGAAATGCTATCAAAATTTGTTTGAATCAAACACACATTATCCACTTACTAGTGAGATGAAGTGCTTAAGAATGGGATAGATGGTACACATTCCTGGATGTGAGTGCTAATAGATGATTAGGGCTCAATTTAAACATATTTATTTTTTGAAAATAACTTATTAGCTAACACCTGATAAGCTACTCATCTCCCGTCTAATCATAGAATGGATCAATCATGGATGTCTAATCCAAATTGTTGCACATCAGAGTTTATTAATGGTCTTGATGTGTTTGTAAGATTTGAAAAGGAACTTAGGATACAACTAGGAGATAGGTTCTATTGCTTTTATAGGAATTGTAGTAACAAATTGAAAATTGACACTATTGAGATGATCAAAGATTGTGCCATGTGCAATGGGATTGTACAGGGTTATACATAACAGTATTGTCAAGGAGACATTCCTAGTATGAGATCAGTAGATGTCAATAGTGGTAGTTGTGTTGAAGAAGAAATGGCTGACAATGTTGATGAGAACAAATGAATTTTAACAGACATGGTTGATGTGATTCTAGATAGTTGCAGGGTAAATGTTACAGACCCACCTCCTTTGTTTAGAAATGTTGTGCATGATGTTGAGAAACTATTATACTTAGGTTTTACTAAGTTTAAAAAGTTGAGTGTTGTGTTGAGATTGTATACTTTGAAGGCTAACAATAGTTGGTACAACAAAAGCTTCACTTCTCTATTGTCTTTGTTGAAAGAAATTCTCCTTGAAGGCATTGAGCTTCCATTCTCAACATACAAAATGAAAAAAATATTGTTCCCAATGGGAATAGAGGCTAAGAAGATACATGCATACCTAAATGATTATGTATTTTTTCAAATGGCCTATATGGATCTGAAAGAATGTCCAAAATGTGGGGTGTCTAGATACAAAATGACTAGCACTGTCAATTTCATGGACTAAAAGGCTTCCTAGACACTCCCAACATCTTGGCATGTCTATGTCTGCGGCGGCGAGGCATTTTTTAGGTTTTGACTCGTCAGGTTGGTTCGCTGCTCTAGTGGTTGTTCTACTCTCATGGGGAGTTAGAGGGAAGAATGGCAGAGGAGGTAGGTGTGGAGCTCTAAAGATTCACAACAAAGAAGATGATGTAGTCAATTTTATGGATGGAAGAGTAGAGGTCAAAGGGGGATTTGTGGAGCTAGTGGTGGTCCCTAGACTACTAACATAGATATTGTTTAACTTCAATGCACTTAGCAGGATAACAAAGCAAACATGGAGACTGTGTTGGCCCTGAATTTTGGAACTTGATATACAAAATATCATTGTTGACATACATGGAATAGAATGGCTAAATGATGGACCTTGAGGTTTCAATTTGTTAAATGATGTAGGTTGAACTCATTTATTAAGATTCAATGATTAGTCGAATCGTATGCAAGGTTTATACAATTATTTAATTGAGGAAAAAAATTTATAAACAAATGTTGGACTTTGGATGTCAAACTTGAACAAGAGTTAGATTACGTGTTGGAGAACTAATACTTCAAATTATATGGCTTTTTGATTAACCATTTGAGAGATATAGAGGTTTGAATGTTTGATTCAATGGCATGAGTAAAAAATTGAATTATAAGAAAATTAGGAGCATGTTTTGATGATGGTGGCAGGTTTAATTACTCTGTCATACAACCACTTAGTCTATTAAGCATGCGTTGCCTTTTTAGCTTTTACCCTAGCCAATGATGAGAATACGACCCAGTCACCATCTTCAACCTCCGCATCTCACAGAGATATTGGTTGGTGATCCCTTAGGCCTTGATCGCTTCTATCTCTCAGCTAACACTTGAATTTGTCCGATGGAGTAGATCCGCAGGAGCAGGAGGAGTCCAACAATACAAGTCTCATGGGACTTTGAGGCGAGTCCAAGGATACCAACCTTGAAGCCTCCCTCTTCTTTCTCCATAGCGTCAAGCAGCAGCTGTCCTTGGAGGAGGAGCCCTCCTCCTGAGCTTCCAACGGCAGGCATGAGGAGCCGAGGAGACAGAACTCAGGCGCACGATCCGAACCGAGAAGGAAGGAGCTGGCGAAGGGAAACGGTAGCTGAATGCACACTGGAGATCATCCTCCCAGCGGCAGTGCTTGAGAGCGAGCTCAGCACTCAGGCACACCCAGAACCGAACAGAGGAGCCGAGCGAGACATCTCTGAGCCTTGTTGTGTGCTCACTGGAGCCGCTTGCGCCGGCGGTGGCTTCGACAAGAGCTTGGAGCCCACGCACGCGAGATGCCTGACGGCGGCGCACAGCAGGGGAAACTGAGGCCCGTGGTCGTGATGGAAGACCTGCTTCCATGTCTCACCGGCAGCTGGTACCGGGAGATGCTCACAAGCATCTGCATGTTGGAGTTCACGTGAGAAGGTGCCAGGCGGGTCCGCAGCCCCGGCGGAGGTGTGTGCCAGGTAACAACGCACGCCGGCATCGGGTGTTGGGCATCTAGCATGAGAGGAAGAGAAGAAGAATCAGTAAGGAGACCGAGGAGGAGGAGATGGTGACTCTCTGTCGGAGATCTACTCCATGACGACGGCATCATCTAAGGGAACATACAAGCAGCGGATGTCCAGGATCTCACGCGGGCGAGGAGAACAGGAGGCGGAAGTTTCGTTCAGGGCGTGAACCTGTTCACGTGAGAAAGAGGGAGGGAGTGGACCGGGTCCAGCTCCCATCCAACCAAGTAAACTGGGTCTAGAACCCTGAATCCGGACCAGACCAGGCGGGTCTAGGAAATGAGTGGGCTACTTGCACAAGACAAGCCACGAGCCACGTGGCTCCCGCCTATTGGTCATTCAAGGTAATTATTTTCAGTAATTCCCAAATCTTGCATAATTCCTAGTAATTAGCACGCTTATCAGAAAAATACATATAATATATCAAAATTCTCAGAAAAATGCATAGAACAAGATAGAAGAATAATATCAGTCTTTTGTTGCACTAATAATAGTCATATCATGTAAGATGTGAAATACTCATATGATGGATAATAAATATCAAATGATATTCTAAAATTATGATAACATGTCAATAAGTCTATATTCATGTTTATAATACATATGATGTCAGTTATGGTCATGTTGTTGTACGAAGTCATATAATTTGCTCCCTATGGCTAATTAGGGATAATAACCCTAAAGAAAATGTAATAAATACATGCATGCTCAATAAATGATGAAATTTACAGAGTAAGCTCATATCTGTATTTGGAAATTCAGATTTAATTATGAGATCATGATGATGCATAGAATGCATGTTATATGAAGAGCACCTTTAATACATGTGATGTAACCCTAATATGCTTAATTAAAGTGACATAATGTTAAATATGTCCACATAATAATGTGACACATGAGTATATCCAGTTGATGAACTGTAATCTGGAAAATGACATCAGTAAGAAAAATATAAGGTAAGCATACAAGTAATGATGAGAATAACATAATGATCTAAGTAAACCCTAAAATGAACACGACTAGGGTTAAGATGATCAGAATCTGATGCTAGTATATGATTTTGTTATTAACCAGGTTATGACCAGATTATCTAGATGATCATAGATATGTGAGGAATATCTGAACTCAGGTACGTGGGTTTTATTTAAGTATATGACTATGGTTTTCTTTCTTGCAATCATGATATGTATGTATGCTCTCTTCTATTTGCAAATATTGGATGTAGTAGCACTATATAGTACTCGATGTTTTATCACTTGTAAACATAAATGATAAGTAGATGCTTTGTAGTTATTTAAGGTGTTCATTATCCCCCTTACGAGGGAATGAATTAATGTTGGCTAGTACACCTCCCTAGAGCACACGGTGTACGAGGAATTTCCCTAGAGTACTTGGTACACAGGGATGGGCCCAATATTTATGTTTTGGTACTAGTCCACCTTGATAATGCAATTCATCTAGGAAAATGACTTAAATTGGCATATTTTGCTTAATAAAGAAGTGTTTTCTATAAATTTTCTTTCCTTCTGCAAATCTTTTTCAAAATTATGAAAGCCATAAATATATGTATCTTTCTGCCCATGTACACAACACATTGTGTGTTGATTTGTTGTTTCACGTGTGTTTTAGGTTCAAAGCTAGCATGGGATAAAAGACGTGAAGTGAGCAATGTTCAGGTTGTACCTTTTGTCTTAAGATCCTGATTAACATACATGTTCAGACTTGTAAAATTCTCTTTCAATATGAAATTGTAATTCATGTTGTAATATAAATGTGTTAAATATTGAGAATGTTATGGTGTATGTATAGTTGTTTGTTCATGTATGCGAATTATGCTTCCGCATCGCTCTCTGATATGATTGGATGATGTTCTCGGATTCTGACCTCTCATTCCCAATAGGGTTTGGAGAAGTCAAAATTCGGGGACGTCACAGTTGGTATCAGAGCATGAACAATAGCTACACCTAACAAGTGCTCACCATGAAACATAAAACATAATTTCACCTTTCACTTTAAACCCTAGAAACTTAGTAAGTTGTTCTATAGAAATAAGTTTGACTTAGCCTTTAGGTTAGAACCCAGATGTTCGAGAACTAGGTTTAGAGAAGTGTGTGAGACCCTTTCCATATAGAGCTCATATGTATGGGGTAGCTACACTAGTCTACATCTCGTTCTCACCATTTCACTAGGTGACATGACACTAGACTATCTACTGTGTGTGGGACACTCGATTTTTGCTGATTTGGTTTTGTTTTCCAATCGGCTCAAGCCTCGAGTGTTTTCTCTGATGTCTTCTTTCTCCGAGAAAAACTATATGATATTTTATTATATATATGTAAATAAAAAAATGTGTCCCTCACACTGTAGAGTAGTTAGTGTTCATCCAACCTAAGTGAAAGGGAGTGACATCAGTCTAGAAGAGAGAGTAGTCTAGATTAGATGTCTAGAGACGAATCAATATATGTGATACATAGTGTAGATGATAGAATGGTAGTTGATATAAGCATGGATGATCTTATTTTAAGTTCTACCTCTAATGATATAAGTTGTTTTATAAGGATTTAAGTTGTATATGACCTGAATCCAATTTTGAAGAATCTAAGCTAAGTCCTGATGATGAATGTGCATCCTCTTTTCTTATTTAATATGAGCTAAGTTAAAATAAGGTTGAATATGCATGAGCCTCAAGCTCTTTTACAAAGGAGGACCCCCAGTGTTAGGACAAGATATGTGGTGAACTCCAGAGAGGGTGAGATCCACAAGGAGAGGGTCATAGGACCTACCCTACAATATATGAAAATATGAGATATATGTGATATGATGTGTCTTAAGCTGGGTTACTCCTGAGTAGATGAGTTGTGTCCTTATGCATGATTCAAATCTATATGTGAGAATTGGGTAAAATAAAAGGATGGGTAGATGACCCATATGAGAAAGTCAATCCTTTGGCTGAGTTAGGTCCTAGATGGAGTGACATATTTTGTGAATCTCATCATTAGTTGCAAGTGAGGTAATATATGAACTCTAGTTACGAGAGTATGATGCTTTGTGCAAAAGATACTCAAAATACATGTTCTCCCTTCTTCTTCTCTTTCTTAATATATGATGATAGGAACCTCACTTGAGTTATATAGATGATTTATATATGAAGAGTCACTCGTATAGGCTTGACCTATTCTATATTTCCCCCCTATATCATACATGTAGTACCCAAGATTGAAATCATCATTAGTTTGACTTCAAAATATTCTCTTCCCCTTCATATGACACATGAAAGATATGATGCTGAGATCATGGGATAAACTTAGTATATTCTTTTTTTCCTCCACATAATACATACAAGACATAAAAAGTTGAACTCATGAACTTGATATAAAGATATTTTTGGATCATAGGATATATGATCAGAAATACAAGTTCATAACTTTGATCCTTCTCAATGTATGCTTCTAAGCTGAGTATGAATATCACACCATAGGGTGAAACCCTAATGGTCAAGCATGTTACGTAAGCCCTTCTTATGTAGAAAAAAAATCCTAATATCAAGGATGAAGATAAATCTCCTCTAGTGCTGAAATCATTGTAAAATGTTGATCATAAAACATATTAATGATGTTAGATTTGAATGATCTGAATATCATGGCCTACAAACGAATTCCTCTTAAACTTTAAAAGTATGAACAAAACATGTACCCTTAGGGGTGATGTAATCCTAAGATATCATAATGTCAATTTATGATTAAGACTTTAAGTGATTCTTCCACATATATATAAGGTGGGGTGGACACACCCAAGAATCTCTAGACCCTAAGCTGAAAACTTAGAGTGCATGCAACTATGGTGGTCTTAGAACCTAAGCAATAATGAGGTATATGCAGTTGAATTCCTGAATAGCCTCTTAAGGATGAGATTAGTTGAATTTTGAGGACGAAATTCCATATTAGGTGGGGTGAATGTGATGGCCCTGAATTTTGGAACTTGATATACAAAATATCATTGTTGACATACATGGAATAGAATGGTTAAATGATGGATCTTGAGGTTTCAATTTGTTAAATGATGTAGGTTGAACTCATTTATTAAGATTCAATGAATAGTCGAATTGCATGCAAGGTTTATACAATTATTTAATTGAGGAAATAAATTAATAAACAAATGTTGGACTTTGGATGTCAAACTTGAAAAAGAGTTAGATTACATGTTGGAGAACTAATACTTCAAATTATATGGCTTTTTGATTAACCATTTGAGAGATATCGAGGTTTGAATGTTTGATTCAATGGCATGAGTAAAAAAATGAATTATAAGTAAATTAGGAGCATGTTTTGACGATGGTGGTTGGTTTAATTACTCTGTCATACAACCACTTAGTCTATTAAGCATGCGTTGCCATTTTAGCTTTTACCCTAGCCAATGACGAGAATACGACCCGGTCACCGTCTTCAACCTCCGCATCTCACGGAGATATTGGTTGGTGATCCCTTAGGCCTTGACTGCTTCTATCTCTCAACTCACACTTGAATTTATCCGATGGAGTAGATCTGCAGGAGCAGGAGGAGTCCAACAATACAAGTCTCGTGGGACTTTGAGGCGAGTCCAAGGATACCAACCTTGAAGCCTCCCTCTTCTTTCTCCATAGCGGCAAGCAGCAGCCGACCTTGGAGAAGGGGCCCTCCTCCTGAGCTTCCAACAGCAGGCATGAGGAGCCGAGGAGACAGAACCCAGGCACACGATCCGAATCGAGAAGGAAGGAGCTGGTGAAGGGAAACAATAGTTGAATGCACATTGGAGATCATCCTCCCAGCGGCAGCGCTTGAGAGCGAGCTCAGCACTCAGGCACACCCAGAATCGAATAGAGGAGCCGACCGAGACATCTCTGAGCCTTACTGTGTGCTTGCCGGAGCCGCTTGCGCTGGCGGTGGCTTCGACAAGAGCTTGGAGCCCACGCACGCAAGACGCCTGACGGCGGCGCACAGTAGGGGAAACTGAGGCCCTTGGTCGTGATGGAAGACCTGCTTCCATGTCTCACCGGCGGCTGGTACCAGGAGATGCTCGCAAGCATCTGCGTGCTGGAGTTCATGCGAGAAGGTGCCAGGCGGGTCCGCAGCCCCAGCGGCGGTCTGTGCCAGTTAACAACGCACGCTGGCATCAGGTGTTGGGCATCCAGCATGAGAGGAAGAGAAGCAGAATCAGTAAGGAGACCGAGGAGGAGGAGATGGTGACTCTCTGTCGGAGATCTACTCCATGACGACGGCGTCATCCAAGGGAACATACGAGCAGCGGATGTCCAGGCTCTCATGCGGGCGAGGAGAACAGGAGGCGGCGGTTTCATTCAGGGCGTGAACATGTTCACGTGAGAAAGAGGGAGGGAGTGGACCGGGTCCAGCTCCCATCCAACCAAGTAAACCGGGTCTAGAACCCTGAACCCGGACCAGACCAGGCAGGTGTAGGAAATGAGTGGGCTACTTGCACAAGACAGGCCACGAGCCACGTGGCTCCCGCCTATTGGTCATTCAAGGTAATTATTTTCAGTAATTCCCAAATCTTTCATAATTCCTAGTAATTAGCACGCTTATAAGAAAAATACATATAATATATCAAAATTCTCAGAAAAATGCATAGAACAAGATAGAAGAATAATATCAGTCTTTTGTTGCACTAATAATAGTGATATCATGTAAGATGTGAAATACTCATATGATGGATAATAAATATCAAATGATATTCTAAAATTATGATAACATGTCAATAAGTCTATATTCATGTTTATAATACATATGATGTCAGTTATGGTCATGTTGATGTATGAAATCATATAATTTTCTCCCTAGGTCTAATTAGGGCTAATAACCCTAAAGAAAATGTAATAAATACATGCATGCTCAATAAATGATGAAATTTACAGAGTAAGCTCATATATGTATTTGGAAACTCATATTTAATTATGAGATCATGATGATGCATAGAATGCATGTTATATGAAGAGCACCTTTAATACATGTGATGTAACCCTAATATGGTTAATTAAAGTGACATAATGTTAAATATGTCCACATAATAATGTGACACATGAGTATATCCAGTTGATGAACTATAATCTGGAAAATGACATCAGTAAGATAAATATAAGGTAAGGATACAAGTAATGATGAGAATAACATAATGATCTAAGTAAACCCTAAAATGAACACGACTAGGGTTAAGATGATCAGAATATGATGCTAGTATATGATTTTGTTATTAACCAGGTTATGACCAGATTATCTAGATGATCATAGATATGTGAGGAATATATGAACTCAGGTACGTGGGTTTTATTTAAGTATATGACTATGGTTTTCTTGCTTGTAATCATGATATGTATGTATGCTCTCTTCTATTTGCAAATATTGGATGTAGTAGCACTATATAGTACTCGATGTTTTATCACTTGTAAACATAAATGATAAGTAGATGCTTTGTAGTTATTTAAGGTGTTCATTATCCCCCTTACGAGGGAATGGATTAATGTTGGCTAGTACACCTCCCTAGAGCACACGGTGTATGGGGAGTTTCCCTAGAGTACTTGGTACACGGGGATGGGCCCAATATTTATGTTTTGGTACTAGTCCACCTTGATAATGCAATTCATCTAGGAAAATGACTTAAATTGGCATATTTCGCTTAATAAAGAAGTGTTTTCTATAAATTTTCTTTCCTTCTGCAAATCTTTTTCAAAATTGTGAAAGCCATAAATATATGTATCTTTCTGCCCATGTACACAACACCTTGTGTGTTGATTTTTTATTTCACGTATGTTTTAGGTTCAAAGCTAGCATGGGATAAAAGACGTGAAGTGAACAATGTTCAGGTTGTACCTTTTGTGTTAAGATCCTGATTAACATACATGTTTAGACTTGTAAAATTCTCTTTCAATATGAAATTGTAATTCATGTTGTAATATAAATGTATTAAATATTGAGAATGTTATGGTGTATGTATAGTTGTTTGTTCATGTATGCGAATTATGCTTCCGCATCGCTCTCTGATATGATTGGATGATGTTCTCGGATTCTGACCTCTCATTCCCAATAGGGTTTGGAGAAGCCAAAATTCGGGGACGTCACAGAGACTGCCGAGGATAGTGACATTTAAGAACATCGAGCACAATCTTATAGATATCCAATTATCATATAAAAGGTACAAGGAGACAATAATGGAGGGAGCTCCGTGGAATTTTGAAAACAATGTGCTTTTGATCAAAGCTGTAGGGATGGGAGAGCAACCATCAAAGATCGATATAAAGAATTGCCCTTGTTGGGTATGGCTATATAATATACGATTGGGTGCATACATGATGAAGCTTTTAAAAAGCTAGTAGGTTCTATCGAAGAGGTGCTAGAAGTGGAGCACAATGTTGAGGGATGGTTGAGGGTGAGAAGAGTGAGAGTTAACCTGGATGTTGAAAAGTCACTGAAGAAAGTACAAAGAATGCGCTATGTGGATGGAGGAGTAGCTGAAGTTGAAATCATATATGAGAGACTTCCACACATGAGCTTCAAATGTGGTCATATTAGGCATATGGAATAGGAATGCCCATGGCAAGAAGATAGTGAAGATAAACCAAAAAGATGGGGATCTTGGCTCAGAGCCTCACCCAGATATCCAAACAATAGTGAGAATAGACCACATAGCTAAGAAGGCATCATAAGGAATCTATTCATGGACGAAGGGGCAAGAAATAGACAAGAGGTACCCACAAGCAATCAAAAGAAGTCAGTAGGTGAAGAGGGGGAGTCAGGAGGAGGAAGAAGGACTATTGGAGGGGCAGAAAGTGGAAGTAGTACCACATCACTAAGCTTTAAAGAAAAGCAATTAATTCTATATGTGCATCTTACAAAAAGGAAAGGGAAGGAGATGAACGCAATAAACAAGGGGAGAAGGATAAAAGAATGATACGAGAGGAGAAAGTGTCAAAGGAAAGCGAGGATGCCCCTGAGGTGTTTGAAAATAATCCCAACTCTAAAATCAATGAAGGAGGAAGTAAA
Source organism: Alisma plantago-aquatica (assembly GCA_963693085.1). Taxonomy (NCBI): domain Eukaryota; kingdom Viridiplantae; phylum Streptophyta; class Magnoliopsida; order Alismatales; family Alismataceae; genus Alisma; species Alisma plantago-aquatica. The sequence continues at coordinate 1,074,246,878 of OY856412.1, forward strand.
AGGCTTATAGATACCGAGACACAAACAATAAAGGAAGTCGAGGTGAATGCAACTACAATTAATATAGCAGACCACAACAACCAACCCTGCTAACTTTTAATAGGGGGAGCAATAATTGAAAGTAGCAGCAAGCAAGATGAGTTAGAAGAATCTATGAGTTGAGCTTAGAAGAAATAGAGAGGATATAAAAGGAAGCAGAGTAGGAAAAGTGAAAAAATAGCAAACAAATTGTCACCTGAGAAGGAGATTGATAAATATAAAAAGAAGAGGAGGGCAGGGCCATTCAAGGAAGGAAAAAAAGAAAGAACATATGGAAAATAGATTGGGAAAGATGTGTAGAGAGGAGGGAACCAATATGGTATGGGAAGCACACCCTAAAGTAATGAATTTTGGTGATGATCAATGTCGTGAAGGACAATGAAAATCCTATGTTGGAATATCCAAGGGGTGGGTAGCCTTGGTACAATCAAAATGCTTATAATGTCACTTTTACAGGCGTTGGTTGTATAAATACACCGACACCTAAACTATACAGCATCGGTTGATAACATAAACCGACATCAATCTATGAAGGGCGACCAGACACGGGTATCACTTTTATTCAGTTTAGGTTACTTAATAACAAACCGACGCCTAAAATTAACCGCCAAATCCAAAATTTCTAGCGAAAAAATTACCTCCAAAATTTAACATATGGCGTCGGTTGATAAATAATAAACCAATGACTAAAGGTTATTCGCGAGACAGAAATTGGGTACATTTTGGTCGTCAGTTTTACTACAATGACCGACACTTATGAGTTTTCCCACGCTGCTCGCGGGGAATTTTTCACACCCGTTAAGTTTCAGATTTCAGAAGACACCAACGACTATGGTCATTAATCGAGAACAATTTTTGTAATAGGCATATGTATATAGACGTCAGTTGTTTTGTAGTTAAAACCGACGACTATAATTGAGAATAGGAGTCGGTTTTTGTGGATAACCAGCACCTTTAATTTTATGTGTCGGTTTGTTTGAACAACCGACACCTATGGTACAGTTGATAGCCCCACAAAATAGAGAACTTTTCCCCATTGTCTCTATTTCATTGTGAACCACTGCTAGGTCTGGCGATTGTTGCCGTCGGTGCTCCTTGCCATTGTTGCCCCCGCCGTCATTGCTCCCCCACGCTGCCACCACTCCTGGTCGACGCTCCTGTTGCTCCCCCACGCCGCCACCACTCCTGGTCGATGCTCATGCTTCTCTCCTCTCCTCGCCACCGCTCCTGTCCTCACCGCCGCCCTCGCCGGTGGCTGCTTTGGTGCTCTCCTTGTTAGCGTCGGCTGCCTGCTGCTAGGTCTCTACTCCGACCGCTGCTCTCCAGGCTGGGCCTTCTTCCTCTGCCCTCAAGGTATACCCTGCCTTCTTCCTCCTTCCTTCCTCCACCTAGGAGGTGCCTAGCGGCCCAAACGTTCACCTAGGGTCCCAAGCCCAGGTGCCCTGCCTAGTTAGGCCTCTGGGCGTATGCTTGGGCAGTGCCAAGGCACACCTAGGCTGTTGTTAGGCATTTCTTTATTTTTTTATTAAGTTATTTACTTATTTGTGTTTATTTATGTACTAATTTTGTTATGATTTAATCATCTACTTAATGAAATTTATTTATCAACTAATTTAACTTTATTTTTCAATTGATCTATATGTATTCTTTTAATGTTTGTATTAATTTATGTACTGATTCAGCAACTAATTGATCATCTACTGATTTATATTAGTTTATCAATAGATTTGTATTTATTCATCTACTTATTTGTATTTTTTGTCTACTATTTTTATTTAGTTATCTAATCATTTGAATTTATTTGTGTACTACTTTTGAAATTATATAATCATCTAGTGATGTAACTTTATCGCAAGCTCATTATGAACCATTAGATCTGGATCTTAGGGTATCTCTACCATCCTAACTATGAAATTGGTAACTTGTTTCATTGTTGAGTATATTGAGAATCCTAATCACCCTTCTTGCTTAATGATGAACTGTAATGCACACATGTGACATGCTTGGAATGTAAATGATGAACTTTTCCCTAAATTGCCAATCATGCTTTTAAAGACATCAATAATCACCCTAACTTGAAGAACTAGGATTTTAGGTATAAGAATGACAACGCACATATTTTTTGGCCTAGAAATCCATCCAAGATTTACTCATTAGGAGTAAATCTTGGATAGTCCCCGGTTTGGGACTGTTGTTGAACACCTAATCTCGCTTAGGATGTAAGTGTATAATGTGTATTGGGTTTTCAAGAAAATTTCAGCAGCATTTCCCCATTTGTTCTCTAAGTACATATGTACTTGGAGAACAACGGGGAAATGCTGCCGAAATTTTCTTGAAAACCCAATACACATTATACACTTACTAGTGAGATTAGGTGTTCAAGAATGGGATAGGTGGTACACATTTATTATATATAAGAATGACATCACATGTATTTGTTAACCCTAGACCCTAATCTTGTTGTAATGTATACTTGATTTCTCTTTGATCATAGAATGGATAGATCATGGATGTCCATTCGCAATCGCTGCACCCCAGAGTTTATTTCTAGTCTTGACCAGTTTATTAGATTTGCCGATGAACATAGGAAACAACCTGGAGATAGGTTCTACTGTCCATGTAGGCATTGCGGTAACAACTTGAAAGTCAGCACTGGTGACGAAATCAAAAGTCATGTCATGTGCAATGGGATTATACAAGGCTATACAGAATGGCATTGGCATGGAGAGATTTCAAACCCAAAACCAGTGGATGTCGATAGCAGTGCTTGTGTGGAAGAAGAAATTTCCTACGATGATGTAGATGTGAATGAACCAGTTCCAGTAGACATCGTTGATGCGATGTTGGATAGTTGTGGGGTAGAGCACACCGATCCACCTCCCATTTTTAGAAACATTGTGCATGATGATGAGATATCATTATACACAGGTTGTACTAAGTTTACGAAGCTTAGCGTTGTGTTGAGATTGTATAAGCTGAAAGCTAACAATAGATGGAGTGACAAAAGCTTCACATCATTGTTGTCTTTGTTGAAAGAAATGCTTCCTGAAGGAAACGAGCTGCCGATCCCAACATATCAGGTAAAGAAATTGTTGTGCCCAATGGGAATGGATGTCACGAAGATACACACATGCCCGAATGATTGTGTATTATTTCAAAAGGACTATGTGGATTTGAAAGATTGTCCAAAATGTGGTGCGTCACGGTATAAATTGATGACTTCGGGGGAGTCCAAAACTGGTTCTCCTACCAAGGTGATGTGGTATCTACCAATAATATCACGGTTTCAACGTTTGTTTGCCAATCCAATAGATGCGAAGAATTTGAGGTGGCATGCAGATGTTAAGAAAAATAATGATGGGATCCTACGACATGCGTCTGATTCCCCACAGTGGAAGAAGATTGATCTATTTTACCCTGAATTTGGTGAAGAAGTCAGGAATCTAAGACTTGGGCTTTGTACAGATGGGATGAATCCGTACGGGACATTGAGCAGCCAACATAGCACTTGGCCAGTCATGCTTGTTATATACAATCTTCCTCTCTGGCTGTGTATGAAAAATAAGTACGTAATGTTGTCGTTGTTGATATCGGGCCCTAAACAACCTGGAAATGACATCGATGTTTATCTTGAACCTCTGATTGATGACTTAAAGAAACTCTGGGGTGAAGGTGTGATGACCTATGATGCTTCACGAAGAGATACATTTCGTTTGCATGCTATGTTGTTTTGCACTATTAATGACTTTCCAGCATATGGGAATTTGTCTGGATATAGTGTCAAAAGAGCTAAAGTGCATCCTATATGTGAAGAGAACACTGATTCAACAAGAATAAAACATGGCGGTAAGACTGTATATCTCAGTCATTGTAGGTTTCTTACAAAATTCCATATGTATCGTAGGAAGCACAAAGCATTCAATGGATTGAATGAGGAATGGAGTGCACCTAAACCTATGCCATGGGAGGTTGTTTATGAAAGAGTAAAAGACTTTGTCAATGAATTTGGTAAGATATCACAATGTACTATGGCCACACGGAGTGAAAAATCTTTATTCAAGAAGAAGGCAATATTTTGGGATCTTCCTTATTGGAGTTCTTTGATAGTCAGGCATTGTATCGATGTCATGCACGTTGAGAAAAATGTATGTGATAGTGTCATTGGTACTTTGTTGAATATACCAGGTAAGACTAAAGATGAGATAAAATCCAGACTGGACCTACGTGAAATGGGAATAAGGTCAGAATTAACAAAATTTTGTGAAATGGAAAATCAGAGAACATACTTACCTCCCGCTTGTTACACATTGTCTAGAAAGGAGAAGAAAGCCTTTTGTGAATGTTTGGTAAATGTTAAGGTGCCACAGGGTTACTCATCCAACATCCGTAGATTGGTATCAATGAAAGATCTGTAGTTGATAGGTCTTAAATCTCATGATTGTCACACTCTAATGCAACAAATATTGCCTGTGGCAATTAGATCTATATTGTCGAAGCATGTAAGGTTTGCGATCACACTAGTACATTTTCGGTCTCTAACATCGCTTCTTTTAGCGTCACTTATATTAGAAAAACTGACCGAATAAGCTAAAACCGAAGCAACAAGTCATTAGAAAACATTCGGGTACCGCTTTTAGCTATTGGGTCGGTTTTTTAAGGTTAATCGACGCTAGAAAAAGACCCGCAAAATCATCAAATTCGCAGCACGCATAAACATAGCATCAGTTTTATATAAAATCTGACCCGACATGATTCCCGCAGAGAAAAAGAATTACATTTTTCCTTTCGCGCGTGGATCTATACCCTCTTGGGTCGGTTATTCTCTTTAACCGTCCCTAGAGGTCTCCGCGCAAAAACCTTTCAGGTCGGTTTTTCGAGACAGCCGTCCCTAGAGGTCTCCGCGCAAAGACCCTTGCGGGTCGGTTTTCTGAGACAGCCGTCCCTAGAAGTTCAGCCTTTCGGGTCGGTTTTTTAAAGAACCATCCCTAGAAGTGTCGCGCAAAGACCCTCTTGGGTCGGTTGTTTGAGATAACCGTCCACAGAGACCTGTTGGGTCGGTTTTTTGCTTAACCGACCCGAGAAGTCTGCAGATAACCCTTACTCTCTCACTCGCACTCTCACTAGTGCACACTCCCCACTCTCACACTCTCTCTCCTAGCCTCACTGTCAACTCTCGTTCTCACTGTCGCTCACACTCGCCGACGCCAAGGTCCTCCAAAGATTCGCCGCCACCAGCGTGTCGTTCGTCGCTTGCCGCTCCATCACCAGCTTGTCGTTCGGGTCGTCACCTCCATTGTTGCTCGCTAACTTGCCGCCAAAAGCGCCGCCAAGGTTTCGCCAGGTCATAGCTCACCAGCTCGCCGCTGTTGCCAAAGCTCACCAGCTCACCGCCAAGATCTCGCCGCCATTGCCATAGACCAGCATGCCCCCAAGGTCGCTCTTGCTTCTCCAAACAATTTTGCCGCCGCCAAGGCTTTCGACGCCACCACCTCTCCGAACAGATAGGTAAGTTCATTTTCCGTTTCAGACTCCTACTACGACCATGCTTGGTGCCACGGTCTGTGCTTTGCACGGCCATGCTTAGTGCCACGCTCGCCTTTAAGCCAAAAATTTTAGTTTTTAACTGTCTTCTAAATTTGAGTTGTACCACGGCCGTGTCGTGCTATACGGCCGTGCTAGGTACGTTGTACCACGGCCGTGCCGTGCTATACGGCCGTGCTAGGTACAGTTGTACCACGGTTGTGCCGTGCTATACGGCCGTGCTAGGTACACTGATCGTGTTGGCTGTCTTTTGCATTTGAGTTGTACCACAGCCGTGCCGTGCTATACGGCCATGCTAGGTTCACTGGTCGTGTTGGCTGTCTTTTGCATTTGAGTCTTGATTTACTTGATTTACTATTATCTATTATGAAAGATCCTGCATGATGTTTAATTTACGCCTTTCTATTTATTTCTATTAAGAGCACCTAATTGATTATTCAATTCAGTACATATAAATGAATGTTTATCTAGTAAACCAACCAATAATAAAAACATGTATTCTTTTATATCTACATCATGCAAGGGTAGACATTGTTTAGTTTTAGATTGACACTTTAGGGTTTATAGATGAGACCACCTATGCATAAATATGACAAATACATTTATATATATACTTAGAAACCCGTTCAAAATTTATTCATTAGGAGTAAATTTTGGATAGTCCCCGATATGGGACTGTTTTTGGATATTTAATCTCACTTAGGATGTAGTTGTATAATGTATGTTTAGTTTTGAAGAAAATTTTTAGTAGTATTTCCTCATTTGTTCTCTGGGTACATATGTGAGTGGTTATTTGCCATTTACATTGATGTACTTGGAGAACTAAGGGGAAATGCTGCTGAAATTTTATTGAAAACTAAACATACATTATACAATTACTAGTGAGGTTAAATATTCAAAAATGGGATAGGCGGTACACTTTAGTATAAAAGTAATGAATTTCCTATAAAAAAACCTTACAACTTATAGTATCAATATTAAATGCTCAGTTTGATAATTAATTTTAATGTGATCTAGAAAATGGATCGAAGTTGGATGTCTATCAAGAACCATTGCAGTCCAGAGTTTACCAAAGGTGTTGATGAATTTATCAGATTTGCTGAGGAACATAGGAAACTACCTACAGATAGGTTCTATTGTCCATGTAGAAATTGTGGTAACAATTTGAAAGTTGATACTGTTGAGGAAATTAAGAATCATGTCATATGCAATGGGATCATACAAGGTTATAATGAATGGTATTGGCATGGAGAGAAACTTAATTATGGATCAGAAAATGTCGATATTAATAGTGGTGACATAGAAGATATAGATAATGATGCTAATGTCAATGATGAAATGATTCAGGATGACCCGATTCAGGATGATATGGTTGATGAGATGCTACGTAGCTGTCAGGACAATGTCATTGATCCACCTTCTTTATTTGCAAACATTGTCCATGATGCTGAAAAACTATTATATAAGGGTTGTATTAAGTTCACGAGGTTGAGTGCTGTGATGCGATTATATACTCTTAAAGCTCAAAATCGGTGGAGCGATAAGAGTTTCACTTCATTGTTGTCTTTGTTAAAGGAAATTCTTCCTGAAGGCAACGAGCTTCCAATTTCTACATATCAAGCAAAGAAAATAATGTGCCCAATGGGAATGCAGGCTAAGAAGATTCATGCATGTCCAAATGACTGTGTGTTATTTCAGAAGGACTATAGTGATTTGATAAATTGTCCAAAATGTGGTGCGTCAAGGTACAAGACTACAAATTTAGCTAAGGCTAAAAATGGCTCTCCTGCCAAGGTGATGTGGTATCTACCAATAATACCACGATTTCAATGCTTATTTGCTAATACAGAAGATGCACAAAATTTGTCTTGGCATGGGTAGTTAAAGGTCAATGATGATGGCATCCTACGACATGCATCTGATTCACCACAATGGAAGAAAATTGATTTATTATACCCTCAATTTGGTAAAGAAACAAGGAACTTAAGACTTGGACTCTGTACAGATGGAATGAATCCATATGGTACATTAAGCAGCCAACATAGCACGTGGCCTGTTATGATTGTTATATACAATCTTCCTCCTTGGTTGTGTATGAAAAATAAGTATGTCATGTTGTCAATATTGATATTAGGGCCCAAGAAACCTAGAAATGATATTGATGTTTACCTTCAACCTCTAATTGATGACCTAACGAAATTATGGGAAGAAGGTGTTATGACATATGATGTTTCACGTAAAGAGATCTTTACTTTGCGTGTTATGTTGTTTTGCACGATTAATGACTTCCCAGCTTATGGAAATTTGTCTGGATATAGCATAAAAGGATACAAAGCATGTCATGTTTGTGAGGAAAATACTGATTCAATTCGACTGAAACATGATGGTAAAATCGTATATCTTGGTCATCGGAGGTTTCTCCCACCACTGCATCCTTATCGAAGGCAACGCAAAACCTTTAATGGGTCAACTGAGGAACGAAGTGCTCCTAAACCTATACCATGAAATGTTGTATATGATAGGGTGAAACATATTGTTAATGAATTTGGAAAGAGTTCAAGTAGTCGTACACTCGCATGTGACAAATCTCTATACAAGAAGAGGTCAATATTCTGGGATCTTCCTTATTGGAGATTTTTGACAATTAGACATTGCATTGATGTCATGCATGTTGAAAAAAATGTGTGTGATAGCACCATCGGTACGTTATTGAACATACCAAGAAAGACTAAAGACGGCATCAACTCTAGAAAAGATTTAGAATTAATGAGTATAAGAAAAGAATTATCAGTTGAGATCAGGGATCGCCGCACATATTTACCACTAGCTTGTTACACTTTGTCCAAAAAGGAGAAAAAGACTTTCTGTGAGTGCTTGTATAATATTAAGGTTCCACAAAGATACTCTTCTAATATTCGTAGATTGGTATCAAAGAAGGATCTGAAGTTGATAGGTCTCAAATCTCATGATTTTCACACCTTAATGCAACAAATTTTACCTGTGGCTATTCGATCTATATTGCCAAAGCATGTAAGGTTTGCAATCACAAGACTCTGTTTCTTCTTCAATGAAATATGCAACAAAGTGATACATCCTGATACTCTCGATAAATTACAAAATGATGTAATTGTTACCATGTGTCAGCTTGAAATGTACTTTCCTCCTTCATTTTTTGATATCATGGTTCATCTTATAGTACATATTACAAGGGAGGTGAAGATGTTGGGTCCAATTTTTTTACATTGGATATATCCATTTGAACGCTACATGAGTGTTTTTAAAGGTGATGTTCGGAATCGTTATCGTCCTGAAGGGAGTATTATTGAGGGTTATGTGGATAGGGAAGTGATGGACTTTTGCAACGATTTTTTGAATTCCAATGAAACTTCAAGCGATCTAAAAAATGATCTTATTACTGAATCTTATTGTGGCAAAGGAACTCTGGGAGCACGAGTGAAAGGAATTAGTCGTGAGTTGTGGTATCAAGCACATTTGTATATTTTACACAACATCGATGAAGTTAGTAGCAACATCACAGAACACAATGATCTTATCAAGAAAAATCATCCGCGATCCAGTTCAATGTGGCTTGCAAGAGAGCATAATCGAACATTTATTAGGTGGTTTGAAGAGAAAGTCTTTAAGCAGCTATTTGAATCACCAAATAATGTTGCTGAGAACATTTTCTTTTATCATGTATACATTTTATTATATATCACCACTTGTTATTTTATTATCACTTATGTTTTCTTTTATCATGTATATTTGCAGGTTGTTCTAAAATGGCAAGTGAAGATGAACATTCTGATCATGAGCATGAGGATGCTAGTGGTGATGTTAAGAAGAGTAGAGGTCCCACAGTGATGCGTCGGCTGCAAGAGCTTAGGGCAAAAGGGGAGAAATTGTCAATCCAGTTTGAAAGGGGAGGAGTACCTATTGGGGAACATGCTAGTACTTTTAAGCATTATGTAGGGGAAACCACACGCAGTAAGGTGCCAATAGATATAGAAAACTGGCATGATGTTCCTATTGGCTTGAAAGACCTCCTTTGGAAAGATATATCTGTGAGTTGAATTTTGATACTATATTATCTTGTTTTTTGTTTATTGATTCCAGTTTTTTATTTTGACATATACTTTTTGAAATAAGATTATTGCTTCATTTGTATATAGGGTGTTTTTCATTTAAATGAAAAAGACCACATGAAAAGAGTGTTGCAGCGTTGTGGTGTACGATGGAGGGAATTTAAGACATATCTCAAAAGGGATTATATAGATAATCCTAAGCAAAAGAAGAAAGCAACAGACGTATATATTTTTATAGATCCTGAGGTGTGGGGCATATTTGTTGCACAAAGGAATTCAGAAGAGTTTTAGGTATACAATTAATGTTTTTATATATGTATATGTTTGCCAAGTTGTAAATTGCAATACCTCATTTTAAATGATCAGGCTATTCATGAGGCCCAAAAGGAAAGACGGGCCAAAAATGTGCATAACCATCACATGGGATCCCTTAGTTATGCCCAGCGTCGAGAACAACTGGAGAAGCAAATCTCTTCTGGAGAAGGGTAAAGCACAACTCAAGTTGAGTGTCCACCCCGTTATAAAATTTGGCTTGATGCTAGAAAAAATAAAGCAGGTGAAATTACCAACCCTTCAACTAAGGAGGTGGCACAAAAGATGGTAAGTTCATCACAATTAAGTAATTAAAGAGTAGGATTTAATAATATCTAATTTTTTGTGATGTAATATTTTCATTAAATATGAATAGGATGATCTCTAATTGTTTGTGATTTAATATTTTCATTAAATATGAATAGGATGATCTCTATGAGCAAAGAAAACAAGGAAAGTTCATACCAATTGGACGCATGGATGAACTATCAGTTGCTCTTGGTATGAAAGAGCATCCTGGCCGTGTTAGGGGATTAGGAGCTGGCATAGGATTCAAGACTTATTATGGGCCTTCAGAATCTAGAAGAGGTCGTACAGTTACACATGACGAGGTTGAAGCATTAGTATCACAAAAAGTGCAACAAATATTTTCTTCATTTCAGCCTATTCAACCTTCTCAACCTCCTCAAACCGTGCGTCTCTCAGATGATGAGGTACAAGCTCATACTCCAATTGTAGAAGGTCATGGGAGCACTCCCAATGAACCACCACAACAATCTGCAGTAAGTTTGTTCTATATATGTTAATATGATATATATAATATAGTAGGTATCTGGTTTACCACTTTGTATATAACTTATATAATTTCAACTAGGTTGGTATGAACTGTAAACTTGCAGTGGAGGTTCCAGAGTACAATGTTGTGGCAGCGGGTAAGGTATACAACATCGGTGGTACATTGCATTGTCAATCAGTTTCTGATGACATTTGTCGTGTGCCCATCCATCTTGTGTATGACGGAATGGGGGACAAACCACTACCCATACCTTCTTCTGAATATGGTACAGTTGATGAAGCAGAGGGTGCTATGGTGGGATGGCCTAGACACTTGGTTATCATTGACAAGGTATATCTACATGTTTTTCATATTTGACTAGCTACATATATGAACTCGTTTAATATAAGTATGTATTTAATTAACAGGTTTGTAAACCAAAAAGTAAAAATCCTAGTAGTCGTCCTCCTATGCCCAAGCCTTCTTTCATTCCAGAAGCCACATTCGATGAATTGGGAAATAAAAGTAAATGTTTGGCTCGATACTTAGCCAACCAAAGCCCAGGATCACATATGGGGGTCAATTTAACAGAAGATGCAGTTGGGAGGGACTTTGAGAATTTTATTTTTCTTGATGATATTATAGAGTTGTTCCGGTATGATTGGCTAAATACTTCGATATTAGAAGTATGGATAAGGTAAGAATTAATCAATATAGATTACTCGAATATATACATTTTTAGCTTATTTGTAACATATCAAATTTTTACAAATGTTTTACAGCCATTTATATACTGAGATGACAAACTTTGATATAAAGAATGTTGGATTCTTAGTTCCTTCACTCACTAGTCAAGTGCAGACACAAATGGATGATGCGAATGAGTACTTCAGTACTGCATTCAAATATTTTGGTAGTGTGGGAAAGGAAATTATTCTAATTCCTTTTAACGTCCAGTAAGTATGATAATTCAATAGAATTCTAATATTGACTAAATGATAATTCTAATTTTTGTTTTCAATATAAATTTACTCAGATTTAGACATTGGGAACTAGTGGTGGTTGTCCCAAAATTGATGACTTTCTATTATCTTGACCCAATGGGAAAAACAACAAGGGGTCACAAACTGAGATTGCCAACTATGGAGTAAGCATAAATTTAGTTTCTATAACATCAATTGTTATGCTTCAACATGATATTTATACTTAGAATTTCTATTTTGACAACTATCGTAATCAAATTGATTGATAGGGGTATAAAGGCTTATCGTGAAGGTGGAGGTATAATACCCCCAAAATTAAAGACACTAACTTTGAAAAATGTCAAGGTAACTACTTTGACTGCTTAGTCGTATATGTACAACTCTTACAGTAATGTATTAATGTCAAATTTTATATGTTAACTCTCTTATAGTCTTATTTCTTTATTTGTACAACTCTGTTTGTAGAAGTTTACTAATATTAAGTTATAATTCTTTATTTGTAGTGTCATATACAAAATAATGATTGGGCTTGTGGCTACTACGTAATGAAGTATATGCAAACTATTTTGAAAGAAGCATCACTAGACATTCAGAGTATAGATAAGGTAATTATTAAAGAATAACATAATAAATTTACATATGAGATTTGCATCATTTTATAAAATATATATGAGCATGTGCTTTTTTTTGCAGATCTTTACAACTCATCCTTACACACTTGATGGGTTAAATGAATTCCGAGAAGAATGGTCAGATTCTTTTCTCAATGAAGTCACTATAGCATTGGATTGAAATTCATAACTTCATTTCTGTATGTAGATTTGAAACTCTATCAAAATTTACTTTTTGTAGTATGACATTAATATCACTTTTAAACTTGCAATCTATCATTGTTGTTAGTATGTGCTATGTGTATGAATGTTAGTATGTGCTATATGTCTCATTTGAATGAATCTATCTTAGACTTGCAAGAATGTTAGTAAGTGTTGTGTATGAAGACTCAACTCAATATATGTGAATAATTGTTGTTATGAAACATCAATTCAAAAAAGGATTGGACATCAAAGTTTGCAAATGGCTTTGGAATGCATTTTTGGCTTGCATCATTGCATTTGCAAGTCTATTTCTACTGCAGGTTTTGAATTGTGTAAAGCAATTCTGTTTTGCAGGTTGTTGTACTGAAGATTTCTGTTTCTGCAGAATTTTTCTTTAAAAAAAATGTAACTTCTCAGGTCGGTTATTGAAAAAACCGTCCCTATAGACTTCTTAGGTCGGCTATTCAAAAAACCGACCCATTAGGTTCTATCCCAAAATTCTACAGCAATTTGAAGACTTCTAGGGTCGCTTATACAGAAAAACCGACCCAATAGACACTTCTTGGGTCGGTTATACAAAAAACTGACCCAGTAGGTTCATGAAGACTTCTAGGGTCGCTTATACAGAAAAACTGACCCAATAGGTTCTATCCCAAAATTCTACAGCAATTTGAAGACTTCTTGGGTCGGTTATTCCAAAAAACCGACCTAGTAGGTATTTTTTAAAGCTATTTGAAGACTTTTAGGGTCGCTTATGGAGACAAATCGACCCAATAGATACTTGTTGGGCCGGTTATTCAAAAAAACCGACCCAGTAGGTGTTTTTACAGCTGTTTGAAGACTTCTAGGGCCGGTTTTTGTTGCTCTTTTGGGTCGGTTTTTTACCTCTTTTGGGTCGGTTTTTTACCTCTCTTGGGTCAGTTTTTGTACTTTTCTTGGGTCGGTTTTTGTTCCCTCTAGGGTCGGTTTTTTTACCTCTCTAGGGTCGGTTTTTCTACCTCTCTAGGGTCGGTTTTTTTACCTCTCTAGGGTCATTTTTTTTACCTCTCTAGGGTCGGTTTTTCTACCTCTATAGCGTCGTTAGTACTGTAGCGACGCCCACCTAGGCGTCGCCTAAAAAGTGACGCTGTAGGCTTCAAAAAACCGACCCGAGAGACCAATTCTGTACTAGTGTCACCAGACTTTGTTTCTTTTTCAACAGTCTGTGCAGCAAAGTTATTGACCCTGATACTCTCAATAAATTGCAAAGAGAAGTGATTGTTACCCTATGTCAGCTTGAGATGTATTTTCCTCCATCGTTCTTTGATATCATGGTACATCTTGTTGTCCACTTGACTAGGGAAGTGAAAATGTTGGGACCAGTTTTCTTACATTGGATGTATCCCTTTGAACGATACATGAGCATTTTTAAAAGTGATGTTTGAAACTATTATCGGCCTGAAGGGAGTATTATTGAGGGTTATGTGGCGAGAGAGGTTATGGATTTTTGCAATGACTTTCTCAGTGGTAATGACACTCCTGATAATGACAAGAATATTGATGAGCAATTTGGCAAAGGAATTTTGGGATCACGTGTGAAAGTAATCAACCGTGAGCAGTTGGAACAAGTTCACTTGTATATTTTACAGAACATGGACGAAGTGAACGTTTATATCGAGGAACATACCAATTTCATCAAGAGACAATATCCTCAAGCCAATATAATGTGGCTTGCTAGAGAGTATAACAAGACATTTATTAAGTGGTTTGAAGATAAAGTCTTACATCAACTATCTCAAACACCAGATGATATTACTAAAACTATCAAATGCCTCGCCTTTAAACCAAAATTGACTGTTATGTCTTATGAAGGGTATGACATTAATGGATTCACATATTACACAAAGCGCCAAGATGATAAGAGTGTCGTCCAAAACAGTGGCGTCACCCTTCAAGCATCGACTATGTTTTTTGCAAGTGCAAAGGATAAGAGTCCACGTGAAGCTAAAATATCATATTACGGTGTCATTGAAGACATATGGGAGTTTGACTACATAGATTTCAGAATTCCGCTCTTCAAATGTAATTGGGTTGATAACACCAAAGGAGTTATAGTGGATGAATTGGGTTTCACTTTAGTGAACTTTGAAAAGATTGGCGAGAAGGGTGAACCATTCATATTGGCATCACAGGCGAAACAAGTATTTTATATCGATGATCCTGCAAATGATAAATGGTCGGTTGTTCTTCATGGTAAAAGATAGTTCATTGAAGATCCTATAGATGAAGAACAGTACTATGTTAAGTATGATGACTCCAGTCCATTCTCAGTTGGGTAGCCAGCACCAGCAAATATTGAAGCTAATGATGACTTGTATGTGCACGGAGATCACAATGAAGGATTGTTAATTGATAAAAAATCACAATATTAGAGGCATGTTTATATTTTTTTATATGTTTTATTTTTATGAATGTGAACTTTACAATGTGAATGTGAACTTTACAATGTGAGCTTTACAATTTGAATTACTTTACAATGTGAATGTGAATTTTTAGATGGCTGAGCATTCTCTTGATGACCGTGCTGATGATTACCATGAGGGTGAGGACATCAATGTGCCACCTCACAATGTAAGTTTTAAAAATATATCATATATTTATATCTATATGTCCATTTATAGTTATATCTTGTAAATGTGTTTATTTTCTCAAATTTTAGGTTGATGATGCACATGTACCATCTGAAGCACTTGAGGCACTTGATCAGCAGCACCAAAAAGTTGACAAGAGAAGGGGCATCACTATGATGAAGAAGTTAATAGCGCAAAAGGGCAATGGACCCAAACTTGTTGTGGATTTTGATAATGTAGGAAATGCATCTGGTGTGAATCGCAATTCGTTTGTTTCATATCTTGGGTATGTTACTCGTAGCCATTGCGGTTGTAAGATAGATTCTTGGCATAAAGTTCCTAAGGAGAAGAAAGATGTAATATGAAAGGATTTATGCGTGAGTTATTATTAATTTGGAATTCTATTTTGTAGATTACTAATTTTTTGGATACTAGTTAATAGCAATTCTATTTTGTAGAGTATATTTTAATTGGATGAAAAGCTACATCGTAAATGTGTGATGCAACGTTGTGGGAGAGTCCTAAGGAACTATAGGACAAATCTCACCCGAGAATACATAAAAGAAGGTGACAAGAGGAAGAAGACAGCCACTGAACAGTGGAACTTCCTGGACAAAGAAGAATGGGACGTGTTTGTTGCTTCAAGACAAACTGATGAATTCAGGGTATTAGGCGTCAATCCCAATCTCATTAATATATGTTGTATTCACCTATTCAAGATTAACATTTAGTGTTACTAACCAAATCATTAATGTGCATACTAATTAGGCCCTCAGTGAGGCACAAAAATCAAGGCGTGCACTGAATGTGCATGACCACACAATGGGTCCAAAGGGGTATGCAGGCATTCGCCAAAGACTACAGTCTGAGGCTACTGCTCAGTCTGCTGCTACTCAGGAGTCCTCTACTATAGGTAGCACACCTCTACCTCGCCATGATGTCTGGATAGTTGGGAGGCAAAATAAGAAGGGAGAAATAAGGAAGCTCACAACTGCTGAGGCGGCTGCAAAAATGGTAAAATACAACTCTTACAACAATCGTTCGAATATTGATTATTTGTGGTGTTTACTTAATTACAAATTTTTGTTTTGGCGATTAATGGGAGTTACACGAGCTTAGGAAACAAAGCAAGTTCATCCCTGAGGGCATAAGGGATGAATTGACAGTTGCTCTGGGTAACCCAGAACATCCTAGATGTGTTAGGGCTGTAGGCGCTGGTGTGGGCATCAAAGCTTTTTTTGGGCCATCCCAGTGCAAACATGTCCCAAAAGTGGGACTTTCACAAGAAGAGGTAACATATTATTTCTTTATAATGTTACTGTAAAAGAGAATTCAATAATTAGAAGCTAACGTTTCTTTTATCCATGTATAGGTAGATAAGCTAGTTGATAGGAAACTCGAAGAAGCACTGAAAAAGTGGCAGGCATCTCAGACTGCCACTCAGCAGACAGTACCTATTATGGCATCCCGCTCTACTCCTACTGCAGAGGTTGGGAGTAATCCTGTAGACCCACCACCTAGCACATCCGCTGTAAGTATTTTTATGACATAGTAACTAGTTTTTTAATTCAAGATGATATGTTTTCAAGATGATATGTATATATGAAATTGTAGTCGTTTCAAAAAAAGATGATATGTATATATGTATATAACATTCTTTACACAAAAATTTGTAGGGGTTGAAGCCATGCCGTCTAAAAAGTAAAGAATATGTCATTGCAGAGGCATCAACATACCCATCCCTACCAGGGGAAATGTTTCACGGGTCTCCATTACCAGCTGGTTGGATTCGTGTGAGCCCCGTACATATATTCTCCAAGTGAATGGATCTTCCATTGCCATATGCCCACCCAGATTGTGAAACACTTGGTGAGGTAGAAGGCAGAGTGATATTGTGGCTAAAAGCGGATGTCCTCTTTACTGAAACTGTATGGTAAATTTACATTACGTTAAATTGTTAGTGTGTGTATATGATGTCAGTTGATATGAAATTATATATATACAGGTTAAAAAGAAGACACCCATAGCATCTAGGCCTCCACTTTGACCTCCTACATTACCCAGTTGGGTTCCACAGGACCTACCTGTCCTGTTAGGTCCTAACTGTAAGGGTAAGGCAATATGGTTAGGCGAACATGATATAAATTGCCCTATAACTGTTTCTATAGATTCAGATGCTGTAGGTCAATCATATGAAAGCAAACTATTTATACAAGATATTTTGGAGTTGTTTCGATATGATTGGCTAAATACATCTGTGATAGAGCTATGGATAAGGTGAGATCTTCTTTATACATCCATATACCTTGTGTAGGATTTGGTGATCTGGTTTCTTATTTATTAATGCATGCGTAATTAATACATATTTTGCAGCTACTTAGACAAGATATGTGCAGATTTTGCATTCGAACATGTAGGATTTTTGATTCCATCTTTGATTAGTCTAGTAGCTTAAGACCCTCCATCAGTTCAACAATACTGCAGTGAGGCTTTTACAAATTTTTCTCAAAGTAAGAAGACAGTGATAATAGCTCCATTCAATGTAGAGTAAGTTTACTTTGCTTATTATAATTTGGACATAAGAAAATTACATTTTTATTGTGGATTTTGAGATATTAATTTTTAACTTTTTTACCTCTAGTGGTATGCATTGGGAGTTACTAATTATTATCCCCGAGATGTTCACTGTCTATTATCTAGATCCTAAGGGGAGTAAATTGAATTCAAAATATGGACACAAAATGAAAATGGCATTATTCCAGTGAGAAATATTTCATTTTCATATTCGTTAACATATGTTATTACATTACTATTTAATTATGCAATGTACTGTGTTACATTAACATGTAGGGGTTTAGATGAGTTCAAAAAGGCTAGAGGAAAGGTCCCCACGAAAAAGAACCAGCCAATAATTTGGATGAACGTGAAAGTAAGTTCCCTACTGTAATATATATATTATTTATGTGAACAGTGCTTAATTAGTTTTATTTTTTAATATTTTGTATGTTTGAATTTATAGTGTGCTACACAAGACAACGGATGGGCATGTGGATACTATGTGATGTGATTTATGTACATGATTATCAAAAATGTCGAAGTGGACATTGATACTATTCCTGAGGTATTATATAGTCTCATTAGATAATATGAAATATATCAATCTTATTTATAGCTCATTAATTATATATATACATCATTCTCTTTACAGGTGTTTAAAACTGACCACACTACAGGAAAGGCCTTACCATATGTACATGCTCCCTATAGGACGGGAGAATTAAATGAAGTAAGAGAAGAATGGGAACAACCATACAAGTAGTGGGGGTTTTAAAATATAATTGGGATGTTGATAGAGAATAATGACTAAAGAATGATATTTCGTAAATGAATTTCTGAATTATAATATATGTGTGAATGTTTCTACATGTCTGGATATTTCTACATGTGTCTGAGTGAAAATGAATGAAAATGTTGGTTGCTATATGAATGTTTCTACATGTGTGAATGTGAAAATGAATGGAACTATAGATTGCTAGCTACATGAATGTTTCTAAATGTGTAAAAATCAAATGGAACTGCAGGTTGCTAAATGTGTGAATATTTTTGTTGTTAATTTTGCAGGTTTGTGGCCTGTTGTTGGATGATATCAATGGATGTCATAAAACCTGCAGTTCATAACTGAATTGCAGGTTTCTCATCCTGCGACCAGCCACAGCAAGTCTACAGACTGGAAGAAAAAAAAACAATAGGTGTCGGTTATTTGTATAAAACTGACGCCACATAGTTACAGTGTCAGTTTCCCTACTCGTAACCGACGTCTATTGCCTTAACACCACGGCCGTACTGGGGTATATGACGTCAGTTTCTTAGCTAATAATCGATGCCTATATGAGGCTAGACACCACGACCGTGCTGGCCAGCACGGCCGTGGCAGCGGACCAGACACCACGGCCGTGGCAGCGGACCAGACACCACGGCCGTGCTGGCCAGCACGGCCGTGGCAGCGGGCCAGACACCACGGCCGTGCTGGCCAGCACGGCCGTGGCAGCGGGCCAGACACCATGGTCGTCCTGGCCAACACGGCCGTCTGGGGGTGATATGGCGTCGGTTGTTACTAATAAACCAACGCTGATAGTGCCCCAGATGGCGCCCTTTTGGTGGCGCGACGGTATATGACGTCGGTTTCTTATCTAATAACTGACGCTGATAGTGCCCCAGATGGAGCCCTTTCTGTGGCGCGAAGGTATATGGCGTTGGTTTCTTATCTAATAACAGATGCCTATAGTCCCCTGCTGGCGCGTTTTCGGTGGCGCGCGAAGGGTTTTGGCGTCGGTTTTTGAACCGACGCGTAACAGTTCGGCTTTTAGCGTCGCCCACATAGGTGTCACTTAGAAACTGACACTAAAGGCCTTAAATAACTGACACTAAAGATCGGTTATGTACTAGTGAAGTGCTCAAGAATGGGATAGATGGTACACATTCCTGGATGTGAGTGCTAATAGATGATTAGGGCTCAATTTAAACATATTTATTTTTTGAAAATAACTTATTAGCTAACACCTGATAAGCTACTCATCTCCCGTCTAATCATAGAATGGATCAATCATGGATGTCTAATCCAAATCGTTGCACATCGGAGTTTATTAATGGTCTCAATGAGTTTGTAAGATTTGAAAAGGAACTTAGGATACAACTAGGAGATAGGTTCTATTGCTTTTATAGGAATTGTAGTAAAAATTTGAAAATTGACACTATTGAGATGATCAAAGATTATGTCATGTGCAATGGGATTGTACAGGGTTATACATAATAGTATTGGCATGGAGACATTCCTAGTATGAGATTAGTAGATGCCAGTTGTGGTAGTTGTGTTGAAGAAGAAATGGCTGACAATGTTGATAAGAACAAATGAATTTTAATAGACATGGTTGATGTGATTCTAGATAGTTGCAGGGTAAATGTTATAGACCCACCTCCTTTGTTTAGAAATGTTGTGCATGATGTTGAGAAACTGTTATACTTAGGTTTTACTAAGTTTAAAAAGTTGAGTGTTGTGTTGAGATTGTATACTCTGAAGGTTAACAATAGTTGGTACGACAAAAGTTTCACTTCTCTATTGTCTTTGTTGAAAGACTTTCTCCTTGAAGGCATTGAGCTTCCATTCTCAACCTCCAAAATGAAAAAAAATGGTGTTCCCAATGGGAATGGAGGCTAAGAAGATACATGCATACCCAAATGATTGTGTATTTTTTTAAATGGCCTATATGGATCGGAAAGAATGTCCAGAATGTGGGGTGTCTAGCTACAAAATGACGAGCACTGTCAATTTCATGGACTAAAAGGTTTCCTAGACACTCCCAACATCTTGGCCCGTCTATGTCTGTGATGGTGAGGCATTTTTTAGGTTTTGACTCGTCAGGTTGATTCACTGCTCTAGTGGTTGTTCTACTCTCAAGGGGAGTTAGAGGGAAGAATGGCAGAGGAGGTAGGTGTGGAGCTCTAAATATCCACAATAAAGAAGATGATGTAGTCAATTTTATGGATGGAAGAGTAGAGGTCAAAGGGGGACTCGTGGAGCTAGCGGTGGTCCCTAGACTACTAACATAGATGTCGTTTAACTTCAATGCACTTAGCAGGACAACAAAGCAAACATGGAGACTAACAAGGATAGTGGCATTTAAGAAGATCGAGCACAATCTTATAGATATCCAATTCTCATATAAAAGGTACAAGGAGACAGTAATGGAGGGAGCTCTGTGGAACTTTGAAAACAATGTGCTTTTGATCAAAGATGTAGGGATGGGAGAGCAACCATCAAAGATCGATATAAAGAATTGCCCTTGTTGGGTATGGCTATATAATATATGATTGGGTGCATACATGATGAAGCTTTTAAAAAGCTAGTAGGTTCTATCGAAGAGGTTCTAGAAGTGGAGCACAATGTTGAGGGATGGTCGAGGGCGAGAAGAGTGAGAGTTAACCTGGATGTTGAAAAGTCACTGAAGAAAGTACAAAGAATGTGCTATGTGGACGGAGGAGTAGCTGAAGTTGAAATCATATATGAGAGACTTCCACACATGACCTTCAAATGCGGTCATATCAGGCATATGGAACAGGAATGCCCATGGCAAGAAGATAGTGAAGATAAAACAAAAAGATGGGGATCATGGCTCAGAGCCTCACCCAGATATCCAAACAATAGTGAGAATAGACCACATAGCTAAGAAGGCATCATAAGGAATCTATTCATGGATGAAGGGGCAAGCAATAGACAAGAGGTACCCACAAGTAATCAAAAGAAGTCAGCAGGTGAAGAGGGGGAGTCAGGAGGAGGAAGAGGGACTATTGGAGGGGCACAAAGTGGGAGTAGTACCACATCACTAAGCTTTAAAGAAAAGCAATTAATTCTATATGTGCATCTTACAAAAAGGAAAGGGAAGGAGATGAAGGCAATAAACAAGGGGAGAAGGATAAAAGAATGATACGAGAGGAGAAAGTGTCAAAGGAAAGCGAGGACGCCCCTGAGGTGTTTGAAAATAATCCCAACTCTAAAATCAATGAAGGAGGAAGTAAAAGGCTTATAGATGCCGAGACACAAATAATAAAGGAAGTCGAGGTGAATGCAACTACAATTAATATAGCAGACCACAACAACCAACCCTGCTAACTTTTAATAGGGGGAGCAATAGTTGAAAGTAGCAGCAAGCAAGATGAGTTAGAAGAATCTATGAGTTGATCCTAGAAGAAATAGAGAGGATATAAAAGGCAGCAGAGTAGGAAAAGTGAAAAAATAGCAAACAAATTGTCTCCTGAGAAGGAGATTGATAAATATAAAAAGAAGAGGAGGGCAGGGCCATTCAAGGAAGGAAAAAAGAAAGAACATATGGAAAATAGAATGGGAAGGATGTGTAGAGAGGAGGGAACCAATATGGTATGGGAAGCACACCCCAAAGTAATGAATTTTGGTGATGACCAACGTCGTGAAGGACAATGAAAATCCTATGCTGGAATTTGCAAGGGGTGGGTAGCCTTGGTACAATCAAAATGCTCCAAAAGGACAGCTGGAGAGAGCGGCCTAAGTTAGTATTCTTGATGGAGACCGTGATAAGAGTAAGAGATTTAGAAAAAACAAAAAGAAAGTGTGGGTACACCAATGATTTATGTCTGAGTAGCATTGGGAGATTGGGAGGTATGGGGTTATGGTGGAGGGATATTGATGTCTCTATCATCACCTACTCCAGTCATCTTATCCTAGCAAAGATCACAGAGGTCAACGTGAAAAAATGGTTATTTGTAGGGATCTATGGATAGGCAGATAATAGCAATAAATATAGATCATGGGATCTTATAAATGATATGAAGAAGGATAACGAGGATCATATCATCTTAATGGGGGATTTTAATAAGATTCTAAGTAGTGAGGAAAGGAAGGAGGAGTTGTTAACAGTGTGATACAAACAGATAACTTTAGAGAGGTGATAGTTAGATTCCTACACACTGACCTGGGATACGTCAGGAATAAGTTCACATGGAGAAAGGGGCTTGACAAGGATACAACTATTAGAGAGAGGTTAGATAGATCCCTTGTGTCACATGACTGGTTAACCATGTTCCCTAATGCATGAGTTCAACATTTACCTTTCATGGGATCAGACCATACACTTATCCTCCTTAATACAATCAAGCATAGGAAAAGCAGTAGGATTAAAAAGTTTTTAGATTCAAGAAGTTTTGGTTGGAGGACAACAAATGTAGCGAGGTGGTTTATAATGGTTGGAATGACATCAATATGAAGTCTATTAAAGAAAAATTCAGAAAAGTGGCTAATGATTTGAGTGAATGGGAAAATAGAAGGCTTGGGAATATCCAAAGAAGGCAAAGGAAAGCAGAGGAATAGTTGATCAAAATACAAAGCGAACCCATGACCAACAACAACTTGAATCAGGGCATCAAACTCGGTAAAAAAATAGAAGATTTGCAAAATCTCAATGAGAGATACTGGTTTGTGAGAGAAAATGGTAATTAGTTGCGAGACAATGATACAGACACTTCCTATTTCCATAAAAAGGATTCTTGAAGGAAAAGGAATGAGATTAGCAAGCTGAAAATGAAGAGGGGGAGGAGAATACAGAGGAGGAAGACATAGAAAACATCATAACTAACTTTTATACTTATGTTTTCATATTGCAAGGCACTCCTCATATTGAGGAATTCACTTCAAAGATAAAAAGATGCATCAATGATGTGATGAATTTCCATCTACAAAAGGAACCAAATAGAGAAGACATAGAAGAATGCCTCAAGTAGATGCACCTGACAAAGGCACCGGGACCTGACAGCCTTCATGTTGGTTTCAAAAGCTGGATAATATCAATAAGACTAATATTGTCCTTATCCCTAAATGTAGCGACCCAAAAAGTATGAATGATTTCAAACCTATTAGTCTATGCAACACAATGTACAAGATTATCTCAAAGATGTTGGCTAATAGATTCAAGGGATATATGAATGATATTATATCAGGTAATCAGAGTGCTTTCATCCCTAGGTAGCTGATTACTTATATTTCTCTTATCGCTTTCGAAATGTTCCACCAAATGAAACTGAAAACAAAAGGCAAGAAAGGGTATATGGGAATTAATCTTCATATGAGTAAGGCATATGATCAGGTCGAATGGGGTTTTATCAATACAATGATGAAGAAGATGGGATTTGGCAACACCTGGTGTGAGAAAGTAGGAGAATGCTACAAGTATGTCTCCTTTTCAATTATTATCAATGGTAATAGAAAAGGTCTTAACCCACCTCAACGCACGTTGAGATAGGGTGGCCCGTTGTCACCTTTCATGTTCTTATTGTGTGCAGATGTCTTCTCAGGGATGATCTGCACTGCTTTGAAGTAGGGAAGGCTCCATGGGATGAAGGAGTGTAGAACAGTCTAAGCATATCCCACTTGTTTTTTTGCTGATGATAGAGAGTTATTCTGGACAGAAAATTAATTGCTTAAAGTCATAAGTGGTGTTTATAAAAAATACTCAACCTATATCTATTACCCCAATCCTCAATATCCTCAAGATGAAGCATGTTGAAAAGCACAATAAGTATTTGGGTCTTCCTACAATTATTGGCAGGTTAAAGAAAGAAGTTTTCAAGACTATCAAAGGCAGGGTTCGGCGCTAGCTGAACAGATGGAAAGAAATATATTTGAGTCAGACGAGAAAAGAGTTCCTTATAAAGGAGGTTATTCAAGCTATCCCCTCATACATGATGACTGTCTTCCACATGTCGAGGAACATTATTGACAATATTTACATGATGATGGCAAATGTTTGGTGGGGAAGCATAGAATACAAAAGGAAGATACACTGGGGTTATTGGACTAATATGTGTAAGACGAAGAGTGAAGGGGGTCTTGTCTTTAGGAACCTTAGGGTCTTCAACAAGGCTCTCCTAGCCAAACAATCATGGAGGATTCTCACGAAGTCATCATTCTTGGTTAACTAGGTCTTAAGCTCTAGGTATTACAAAAACAAAAATGTGCTTGATGCCTACAGGAGTTACGACCCCAACTACTCATGGTAGAGTATATGGGATGCTAAATCCTTACTTAAAGAGGCTTAAGGTGGAATGTTGGGAATGGGAATAACATAAGCATTTAGGATGATCCTTGGTTGCCTAACACTAAGGGTGTATGCTCTAGTATATAGTGAAAAGAGAGTATTTGGGGGACATGATTAATAGCAAGGTCTGTGAGCTGATTGATGATAGAAACCAGAAGTGGTTGGTAAACTGAATGGTGGACATCTTAACTGCTGAGGATGTGGAGACCATTCTTAATATACTGTTGTGCAAAGTAAATGAATATGCTCTATAGTGGTACCCTACCAAAGATGGTATGTTTGCGGTAAAAATGGCATACAAGATGGGTGTCAATCACACTCTTCCTTACTGGCTAAATCAATAGGATAGAACGAGTATAGAATGGGAACTTTTGTTGAATCTTAGATGCCCACCAAAGCTAAAGATGTTTTTGTGGATAATGAGCAGAAAATATATGGCTATGATGTCTAATCCAAAGAGGATACATGTTACAGATATTGATATTTGTTCCATATGACAGATGCCAAATGAAGATGCATTCCATTGCCTGTTTGATTGTGTATATGCAACAGAAGTTTGGAAGCATAATCCTTACAACCTACTTATTAAGGAAATTTTGAGAACCTCTTTCATTTATTCCCTAATATAGTTATAAAAGAGAATTATGCATGATGACTTCATTTCCATTTCAGTGATTTTCTTCGAAATATGGACATCGAGAAATGAACATATATATAGCAACAAACTACCAAATATGCAATTGATAATAGCAGGCTTCCATAGATGGAATGAAGATCACAAGCTACACAGTGAAGGCAAAATTCAATAGGAAGAACAACCAAACGACAGAGTCGACTTCAGATGGAAACCCCCTGGGGAGGAGGTTATAAAGATAAACACAGATTCTGCTATGATAAACAAGTTGTGAGTCATATGTGAGGCTATTTTTAGGGATCATCACGATAGGTATTTGGCCATGGTGGCACACTCTTTTGATGGGTCATGGACTGCACATATAGTTGAAGCTTATGCCATTTTTTTCAGCTTGGAGATTGTGGTTCAAATGGGAATCATGAGGATGTGTGTGGAATCATATGCAATGGGAGTCATACAAAAACTGAGAAGAAAGGAAAATGGGTGTCGGCCCATAGATCAAATTTATAAAAGCATCCATAAGACAACATCATGTTTTAATTTTTGTAGCTTCACTCATGTAGTCAGATAGGGCAACTGTTGTACTCATTCTTTAGAAAATATGGGGTTGGGGTGCGAGGGAGATGGGATATGCTTGGAGGACTTTCCTACTCTGTGTAAGAAATCATGTTGTATTTTGAGTCTACCTAGTAAAATGCCTTTAAAAAAAGGTACAAAAGGATGACATCAGGTAAGACTAAGACCCAGTCTCCTTCTAAGGTGATGTGATGTCCGCCTATAATACCATGGTTTCAATACTTGTTTGCTAATAAGGAAACACAAATTTATCTTGGCATGTGGAGGTAAAGAAAAACAATGATGGTATGTTATGGCATGTGTCTGATTACCTACAACGGAAGAAGATTGATTTATTATATCCTAAATTTGGTGAAGACTATTCAATTCAGATCATGTTGATGAGGAAGAGTACTATGACAAGTATCATGAGTCTATTCCATTATTTGTTGGTTTACCAAGTGTAGATGTTGAATCTAAGATTGATGACTATAAATGTGAAGATCACATAGAAGGGATATTAGTTTAAGTTATACTACATGTAATATTTCATATGTTATTTGCATTGTATAACACGTATATGTGTTCATATGTGATCTAACTTTTCATATGTGATCTGACTTTTTATATGTGATTTGACTTTTTTATATGTTTACTTTTGATTTTATAGATGACATCTGACCAAGAGAATAGTGATCCCAAGAATTAGGATCTGGAGTGTGAGGATTCAATTGAGCATCCTGACCAGGGTGTTGATGATGTTAATAAATCAAAACTTGAGAGAGGGATAACTTTGATGAAAATTGCCACAAAAAAGTAAGGGAGGAAGTGTGTCTTTGAATTTAATGAAGAAAGCACATGTACTAAAGATTTTTTCAGCTACTGTGAGGTCCTTGTTTGAAGCAAAGTGCCTCTCAGTGTTAAGCATTGGAGACAAGTGAGTAAAGAAAATAAAGACCTCATTTGGAGGGAGTTAGATGTGAGATAAATGCATTTACATTTTTGTAGTCTTTTCCTATTCTTTCTTTTCACATTTCTAAATAGTGGTGAATATTAAACCTTTTTGGGGCCAGTAAGAGCTTGATGAAGAGTTGCATCACAAGTCTATTATGCAGATCATCTGGCAAAGACATAGAGATTGATGGAGAATCCTCACAAGAGACTACATCTTTGGAGACAATCAAGATCAGGGCCCCACTCTTAAATGAAACTATATTCATTAATATGATTGGTTGGAGTTTATTGAGAAGAGAAAAATAGATGCATTCAAGGTATTGAATTAATTACATTTTTATGATTTCTTATGGTTACTTAAAAATATTTATTAGTGAATTAATTAGGCCATTCACAATGCTCAAAATGATATGCATAACAAGAATGTGCACGACCACTGATTGGGTTCAGGTGGTTATATTAAATGCTGCCATCTGAGAGAGTAAGAGAAAGGGCCTTCTATTTCTATTCCTTCCACTGATGAGTCTTCTCATGCTTCTGGATGGTTGCCTCACTATATTGTGTGGATATTGCAAGGAAAAAAAATCCAGATAAATCCTCATCCAAGAAACCCAGGAGGTGGCTTTGAAAATGGTAAATTTCTTGGTCTCACCATATGTCCATGTTCATTTTTCATTGGAATGATAAGTTGTGACAAAGTGGATTTTAGCATAATAATGAGATAATTACTATTTTTCCCTCATTATACTCACTCATGGTCCCCAATTATTTTTCTTGACTCCTAAATCAATGTTGAGACTCAAATCCAAAATATGGTGATCAATGTGATGTTGTACACATTATACCACCTTAAATTTGATTAATTCATCACTTTGTCCAAAGAATAAAATTGGTTATCAAACTTCATCTTTTGGTTCCTAAACTTTTTCTAAATTTTCTACACATTTTTTTGAAGCTATGGATCAAATTTTATATCAATTGGACTTTTCTACTATTTACTATGATTTCTTGAAAATAATGTATCGAAAATCTCTTTATTTGCCTTTTATTTGGGCCTTTTCCAAGTCAGAAATCCAGGGCTAGCTTTGGGGGCAAACCCCAGCCCTTAGATCAGCCTCGAGTGGATCAGGGTCTGACCTCATGGCCACTAACCTATCTTCAACCACCCACTGATTGCAGGGATGAGTAATGATGATCGAGATACGAGATCTCCCGCTCACGACTCAAGTTCAAAAATCTAAGCAAATAGAAATCATGCTCTCACACTTTCGAACTCAACTAGCCCTAGTTTGACCTCCTTTATTGGTCCCTCTAGCCACCAAAACCTTTCCCTTGGCTAGGTGCAAGAACCTCGATTTGTCCCTAAACCCTAGCCCCAATGCTATATAAAGGGACCCCAATGCTTGCAATGACCTCACCAAACTTCAACCCTCATTTGCGTGACCATACCCTCCTCTAGTGACCCCCATTTCCCATTCTACTCTATGCAGCGCCGCATACTTCTATTTTGGGCATCCTGCCCTCAAGCTTCTTGCCCAGAATCTAATGGCTCCACCCTCTCCACGATGTCACCCTGGACCTGGACGGCAACTCAGCCGCCTCCCTCACCCACTCCTTCTTCCAAAGTTGCTCCATACTGACAAGCCCATCTACCCTATTCTTGGGCTCGTGCGAGGCTCTGTGTGGACAGGAGACAGAGCCCTAAACCGCTGGCTCAGCATAAGATCGGCCAGCCCAAAAGACCAGTGAATCGTTGATTGAACCAAGGAATTGAGCATTGAACCAAGATCAAACCAGGGCATCTTATCTAGCAAGATGTCCTACCTATGTGGCACAATCCTGGACATCCTTTGTGCATCCAACGGTCCCTTGTTTAGATCTTTTTAAGGTATTTATTTCTCCTCTCTACTTGATATTCAATTAAATGGCCTAATCTTGTATAAATCAAATCTTGTGATTCCTAGCTTTAAAATGTACAAATAAATAATCAATTTTGATAAAAAAAACCCAATGGATTTATTAAAAATACTTTTAGAACCTAATTCGTTGTGGATCTTTCTGATATCCCTATATTTGAACTCTTTCTTAGTAAGTTTATCAAATGATTCAATAATGATGTCTAATCTTTGGAAACCCTAGATTTGGACTCTAATGATTATCTTGAAACCTAGACCTAATCTAGTTGAATCATCTACTCTTGAAAATGAATCATTAGTAATGTAGCTCTACTTACTTGATTCAATCTTGATTATAATCTTTATAATGAGTAATCTTGATCTTAATCTTACAAAACACTTGATATAGTTTTGACCCATCAATCTGATCTTGATTTCCAAATTATGCTAAGTATCATGATGATGACTTAGGAATGTGATGATGACTTGTATAATGACCATAAATTAGGGTTAACACATATGCTCCTAGAAACCTAGGTAAGTCATTCACACTTGAAATATTCTTGACACTTGAAAAATGTTAGACATATTGATATAGTATGAATCATAAGTGGATGACCTAACCCTAAGGTTGACCTAGGAAAGTGTAACCCTAATCTCAAATATCGAAACATGATATCCAAATATCTTGATCTTGACCCTTGATCCAAACATTGTGTTTTAGGATCTGACTCGAGGGGTAGACCTATTACTAGTGGATTTGTACTCAAAATCTCGGCAAAAGGTACACTATTATATAACTCCTCCTTGATTGTATTGAAGATACTTTTATGTATCTCTTGACAGTATACTTGGCTACTTACTTGGATGAGATAATGTTCCCTATGATTAGTCTTCCGTTTTTCTATACTATATTTTGAAAAACATGAAAACATAAATTGCATGCCCATTATGACTGCCGGTATTTGATAATGATGATGATGTTGATAATGTTGATAATTGATATTGGGTGCAAGCAACCCCCCTCATTCAGAGGTGGGACTTGTACATTGGCTTCCTATGTTCCTATGGTGAGAAGGAGCCTAGTGACCTTCCCCATCGCTTTGGGGTAATAGAGTCACACAAAATATATAAGCATGCTTCTCGAATTACACCATAATGGGAACTCATAATAAAAGTCAAATTGCTTGAAAAACTTGTCAAATAAATGTTCGTTTTACAAATTTCTTGTTATTATTTTGAATATAAGTCCTGCCAAGTATACTATTTTGTTATAAATCACTTTGCTTGATTCTGATAGCATACCGTGCAATTGCATGATTGTGTCTTGATTTTCTTGTTTTTAGGAAATACAAATGGAATATTGAATAAGATCGCTTCCACACTCTACATACTCTGATGACAAAGAAGAAATCAGATAAATCTCCATATTGGGTTAGTTGTTCTTTAAATATCCAGTTTTTGAGTTACTATTTTTTATTGTATATTCCAGTGTGATAGATCCTATTGGGCCACTCAGGGATAGGCACTTCAATCCCTTTACACTGTCTAGGCAGTGAGATTGGGATTGGGGTAAGAACGGTTATGTGACATAAGTTTTATTGAATAGTCAATTTTGATGATGAATTGTTGGAGCTGGGTGAGAAAATAATGGAGGATAGTTCACCCCTCAGGCACACACAATAAATTGATGGTTGCTCTAGGAACGGAAGAGCACCTTGCATTTGCTAGGATTGTTGGAGTTGGGTATGGGAAAAAATCTTTTTTTGGTGCATCCCAACTAAAGCACAAATCTGCTAAGAAAGGGGAAATGGACACAGATGAGGTGCAAAGATTTATAATTGCAATCTTGTAGGAGTTTAAGGCTTCTCAGGCAGTGCAAGCACCTCCAGCAATCAAGGAACATGTACAATGTCACACACCCATAGTGTGTATTCAGAGTAGTCCTTCAGACTCGCATGGCATATCCAGGTAAGATGAAATTTAAGTCAATCTATACATACATTGTGATAAATAATCCCTCAAGTCAATATATATGTGTGTCACTTAAATTTTTTGTTTAATAAAATTGTAGGTGGCCAGAAAATTTTGTCTTTCCATCAATGTTCCATTATACAATATCGTGGCACATATCGAGGATTATTCACTCACCAATGCAGTTCATTGTATTCCCCTTCATGTAGATCACATTCATGTGAACCTCATATGTGTCATTCTGATAATGAGAGACGCACCTCCCCCGTATGAGAACCCAGATGCCACCACAGTGGAAGAGGTAAAATAGGGATTTACCGGATGGCCCAAATGACTCATTCTATATTTTGAGGTATGACAAATGTATATTGAAATTTATATATATAATCCAAAGCTAATATGAGAATACATGCATGCAGCCCACAACAACTAACAAGCCTCTAGGGTTCCAAAGCCTCTACCCCCACATTTTATTCCACAGGAGTTGTTTGAGTCCTTAGGCCCTAATTGCAAGGTGTTGACAAGATGGTTAGATAATATAAAGCAATTAGATACCATGGTGATTGGCCTTTGAGAGGAGATGGTAGGTATAAATCGTGACACTATTTTAGTATTGACAAATGTTGGTGAGCTATTTCAGTATCAATGACTGAACACATCATTGATTGAACTTTAGGTATGCTGAGTCTGAATACCCAGTCATATGTGAAGAATATATATTTTTTAAATTTTTTTTGTATATTAACTGATTGCATATATTTTCCATACATTTGTATTATGGGTTTGTTGATTTTAGAATATAAAATGTGGCATTTGTAATTCCATCAATGATTAGTTATGTACTTAGAGATATGAGTAGTGTCGAAGATTACGTGAGTACCGCAGTGAAGGTTTTTGATTCTGCAAAGACCATTTTCATAGCTCACTTCAATGTTGTCTAATTTTTAGGATTGTTGTTTACATGTCTAACTTATGAATACAATGTGTTGTGGAATTTAATTTAATTTTATTTTTCTTTTATTTACCTCATAAATATGCATTGGTTAGTGATTGTTCCTGAAACTTGGACTGTGTATTTCTTTGATCCTTTGGGTGTAATACTGACACCAAGTGAGGGACACCCAATGAAATTGGTGATTCACACATAAGTATAGTTTTTTTTTGCTAAGTATATTTGTTAATGTTTATATCATGTGACACTTCATTAATGCAACATATTTGTTAACTTAACTTATAGGGGTGTGAAAGCATTCGGTAGCGGCGGTGGAAAAGTAGATTGAAAAAGAAATTAGTATCTTGAATGAGTGTTGATGTAGTATTAGCATTATAATGCATATATATTACCAACTCTTCTTAATTACATCTATTAACCTAATTGTAAATCTATAGTGACATGTATAAGACAATAATTGGGCATGCACATATTATGTGATGTTGTACATGTAGATAGTTGTCATGCACATGCAATAGATCAAATGTATAGAGAAGGTATTGTTAATAGTCTTGGATCATAATTAATGATGTAGTCTCATTTAATTATACTAACAATCAAATCTAATTAGAATTACAGTTAGTACATTAGAAGATTGATTTGTATTTGTGCATTTGTATGAAACTGAATGTGTGTGTGGATATTGAATGTTTAGTACATTAGAAGATTGATTTGTATTTGTGCATTTGTATGAAATTGAATGTGTGGCTGAGAAATAAATCAGTTGAGCTATGAGTTCATGGATATGTGTGTGCATTTAAAGTGAAAAAATGATACAATGTTGAGGGTTGTTAGCATGTTTGTGCCTATCGTATCAAATGCAAGTCTATTTGTAAATATATCTTTCTTATTGCATGTTTTTTGGCCTATTGTTAAGCTACGATGCTTGTAGAGTCCTATAGTTCTGAGGAACTTTTCAATTCTGAAGAATTGTAGGCAGTAGAAAGTCTACCAGTTGGGTGTATGTTTGTAGACTTACTATATGAAAAACATAGACATTTCTTTTTGATTATATATAAATAACTGACTATATTACAGATAGAGAGATGGATAAATATTCCCATCCCCCTTATCCTAGCATCGTATTTGGTGAATAGGGTTGCGACAGTGGACGTTTCCTTTCTCAGTCCAAGGGGTTGTCATAACTCTTGCAGGTTCAAGGGATAGTGCTCGGGCACTTGGTCCGGTCTCTAGTATGGCAGAGGAACTTACGGAAAGGTGTGCAAACCTGAAACTGACGGATGAGGAAGAGGATACTATCGATCTGGGGGAGGAAGAAACCAGGGTGGGAGAAGATCATACAGATCTAGCGATCGTTGCGAGGCTACTCACAGACAGGGCGTATAACTTTTGCGCCTTAGAGTGAACCCTAACGCAGGCTTGGGGGTTGAAGGAAAAGGCGGAATTCAAGCAACTTGGGGGAGGGGTTTTCGTCGTATAGTTTACACACTGGTGCGATCGGCAGCGCATTATCGACGGTGCGCCATGGAATTTCGATGGAAAGCTTCTCCTTTTCAAAGAAATATGCAAGGAAGATCAACTGGGGAAGATTGCAATCATCCATACCCCTTTATGGATACGGCTATATGGGATGCCGCTGGGTATAGAGGGGAGACGGCGGTGATGGAGGTGGCTAGAAGAGTCAGAAGGTTTCTGCAGAGGGAGGGCGATGATCTTGGATGGGACTCCTCCATCCGGGTTAGGGTCCTCCTGGACGTGACTCAACCACTGAAGCAGATTCTAAAGATCAGAGTGAAGGAGGGACGAAGAGTGGAGGTAAAGGTCAAAAATGAAAGGTTGGGAATTTTCTGCTTTGGCTGTGGTCTGTTGGGACATACCGAGAAGGACTGTGAGCGGGGGCAACTGGAGGGAGAGGAGATACAGCAGTGGGGAAACTGGCTTAAAGCTTCGCCGTGGAAGCAGCGCTCGAGGGAAAGGGAGGGTGTGAAGGGGGACGGGAGTGCAAGGCAGAAGCTGACCTTTAAGGTCCCAAGAGGGGGAGGGAGTACGGCGTCGGGGGGGGGGGGGGGGTCTGAGACATCTGGGCATGAGGCGTAGGGGCCTGGAGGGTGTGTGGAGAGCAAGCAGGAAGGCTCAGTACCATTACCGGGCCTGTGGGGGCAGTGTGTGCCAAGGAAGATAACACCACCAGGGGCAGATGTGAAAGCGGATGCGGGCAGCCAGGCTGCGTCAAGCGCGGCAAAAGTGAAATACCGGTAGGGCATCAGCGGAAAGGAGTCGGGGAGCGGAGGAGAACAGATGTACTCGCCAGACGTCAGGGAGGATGAAGTCGTAAATCTAGAGGAAATGCATGTGAATGATGGAAGTCACAAACAGAGGTACTGTCGGGACCTCCTCCTGAAGATAAAACTCACCTACCAAGGAGAAGGGGACGGTGAGGGTGATGGCCATGATAAACAAGGTGACCACGAAAGTAGGAAGGAAGATGATACGGTATCTGGGGAATATGGCAACTACAGGGGAGAGTAGCGGATGGGAGGGGAGCAGTAAAATAATATTAGGGAAGAGGAGGGGAGACTCGAGGAGTGGTGATGGGGGGCAAGGACGAGGGCTCAAAAGAAAATGATAACGGGGGAGAGTAGAAGAAAGAAGAAATACAGTGAGAGGGAAGGGGGAAAGAAGAAATGTACACCTTGGGTGTATAAGATGAGTAGGGGAGCTAGGCTGGGTATTCCAGAGGAGAACGTGGTATGGGAATCGTCGATGGGTAGAAGAACCAGAGAACATGACACAGATGCAATGGAGGTGGATTCACACAAACAGACTGGGGGAAGAGGCAAGAAAGCAAAATTCCAATCGCCGAAAGGTAGAAGCATCACCAGTAGGGTTCTAGAAACCCAAGTAGCGGAGGTCGGTGTGGACTGACCCTGCGAACAGCAATGAAAATCCTATCTTGGAACTGTCAGGGGATGGGTGACCCTGACATGGTCAAGGCTCCCCGTGGTTGGTGCAGGAGAGAGCGCCCAAACATTGTCTTTTTGATGGAGACAATGATTCCAGGAAAAAAGTTGGAAGAGATGCAAAGAAGCTATGGGTTTCCGAATGGGATATGTCTATCTAGCACAAGGAGGACTGGGAAAGCAGGGGGTTGGGTCTCTGGTGGAGGGAGACGGAGGTGGAGCTTCTGAGTTATTCCCAACGACATATGGCATGTCTTGTTTTAGATAAGCAAGGCATGAGGAAGTGGATAACTATTGGTATATATGGCTGGGCAGATCAACAACAAAAGAGCAAGACGTCAGACCTTATCAAAGAGCTAAAAGAGTAAGCAGAGGAATCGGTTCTTTTCTTTGGAGACTTCAATGAGATCACTTCCAATTCGGAGAAGAAAGGAGGTCCCCCACGTGAGGAAAAATACATGCAAAATTTCTGGGATGCTATGGATGATTGTGCTTTGACGGATCTGGGTTTTGTTGGGAATACTTTTACTTGGCAGAGGGGTCTGACGACAGCAACTCTTTTGCAAGAAAGGCTGGACATGTTTTTATCTGATTTGGAGTGGAGGAGCCTCTATAATTTTTGTAAAGTTTTACATCTCCCTATTTATGAATCCGACCATGCACCTATTGTTCTAATAGCTAGTGATAGGAGGACACTGCGGAATAAAAGAGAGAGATCCTTCATGTTTGAGCCTATGTGGGTGGAAGAGGAGGAATGCAATGATATAATCAAAGAATCGTGGGTGGCAGGAGGAGAAAACAATATCAAAAGCAGGATAAAACTATGTGGAAAATACTTGCAAGAATGGGCTACCGAGAAGTTTGGGCAAAGAAGAGAAAAAATAA
This sequence comes from Alisma plantago-aquatica, assembly GCA_963693085.1. Classification (NCBI taxonomy): domain Eukaryota; kingdom Viridiplantae; phylum Streptophyta; class Magnoliopsida; order Alismatales; family Alismataceae; genus Alisma; species Alisma plantago-aquatica. The sequence continues at coordinate 1,074,282,466 of OY856412.1, forward strand.
AGCAACTAGAGGCAGCTCTTACGAGGATTCAGGCTGCACCACCGAATGCAGAACGTCTACGGCAAGCAGATGAGACTTCACAGGAATTACAATATTGGCTCAAGAAAAATGAAGCTTATTGGTGTGTAAGAGCATGAGTCAAAGAAATGAAAGAGGGAGACAAAAATACTGCCTATTTTCACCAGAAAGCAACAAATAGGAAGGAAAGGAATCGAATCACGGGGCTAAAAACTGCACGAGGTGATTGGACTGAGGAGGAGGAGGAGGTCAAAATCATTATTATGAATTTTTTTGAAGATTTTTTCAAATCCAGCAACCCATCGGAGTTTGAACGGGCAACGCATGGGATATAGAGAAGGATTAGCACCGCACAAAATGACATTCTGGAAAGGGACATTGAGGATGTGGAAATTTGAGCTGCCTTAGACCAGATGCACCCGAATAAGGCTCCAGGCCCAGATGGTATGAAAGCCATGTTTTACCAGAAGTACTGGCACATTGTGGGGAAGGATGTGTCTAGCTATATTAAAGGTTGGTGGCGGGGGGAGTACAGTACGGGGGACCTGAATGAAACTCTAATTGTCCTTATTCCAAAGACTAAGAAACCTACTGAGGTAAGCGAGTTCTGGCCTATTAGCCTATGCAATGTGATATATAAGCTGGCTTTAAAGGTCATTGCAAATAGACTGAAACCGTTTATGAATGAGATGGTATCGAAAAACCAAACTGCCTTCATACCGGGGAGAATGATAACAGATAATGCTCTCATTGCTTATGAGCTCTTCCGTGCCATGAAAGGGGGAATGGGAGGGGAAAAGGGAAATATCGCACTGAAGCTGGATATGTCTAAAGCTTATGACAGAGTGGAATGGAAGTTCTTATTGCATGTCATGGGTAAATTGGGTTTTGGAGTATGGTGGAGGGACAGAATCAGTGATTGCATCACATCCGTTAAGCACACCTTGGCCGTGAATGGAGACAGGACCAGCAAGCTCAAGCCTTCCCGCGGACTGCGCCAGGTGACCCCCTATCCCCTTACCTCTTCATTTTGTGTGTTGAGGCTTTTTCTACATCCCTCCTTTCTATTGCACGTGATGGCCTGCTACATGGTATAAAGCCATGTAGAGAGGCACCCTGTATTTCATCTCTTTTTTGCAGATGATAGTATACTCTTTGTGAGAGCAACTTCTACGGAATGCTTGAAAATTGTTGAGATTATCAACCAATATGAACAAGCTTCAGGTCAAGAATAAATCTATCTAAGTCAGAAGTGGTTTTCAGAAAAGGAACATCACCATCTAAGAGAGAGGAATTGAAAGGTCTTCTGAAGGTGAGGGAAGTGAATCGGCATGCTAAATACTTGGGGTTTCCAGCGGCAATTGGCAGGTCCAAAAAGCACGTCTTCATCTACATAAAGGAAAGAGTGTGGAAAAAGTTACAAGGATGGACGAAAAAACTTCTATCAAAAGTGGGGATAGAGGTGCTCATCAAGGCGGTGGATCAAGCAATACCTACCTACGTGATGAACATCTTCCAGCTTCCGAGTGGGTGCATTGACAAAATCCAAAGCATAGTGGCAAGGTTTTGGTGGGGAGACAAGAAAAATGAAAGGAAGATAGCTTGGACCTCCTGGAGTAGTATGTGTTTTCCTAAAAGAATGGGGGACCTGGGATTTAGGAACCTCCATGTTTTCAATCAGGCTCTTCTCACAAAACAACTCTGGTGTTTGGCTATGAATCTGTCATCTTTGGAAGCAAGGGTGATCAAAGCAAGATATTTTCCGAGGACAACTATTTGGGAAGCCCACAGGGGGTACAACCCCAGCTATACATGGCGTAGTTTGTGGGGATCAAAAACACTGCTTAAGGAAGGGACGGAGTGGAGAATAGGTAAGGGAGAGGAAGTCCAGATCTGGGATGACATCTGGCTTCCAGGAGAGGGTAGAGAATTGAGGTGGTTGGTGGGAGAGAGGAGGGGGAACCAACCATGGTGAAGGAACTAATGATGAATGAGGGGAATCAGTGGGACATAACAATCATACAGCATTACTTTCCTGAGGAGTACGTGACTCGCATCTGTGCAATCCCTCTATGCTCTACAAATACCATGGATTCCTGTACATGGTGGCCAGCACCGAAAGGTACCTTTACAGCCAAGTCGACGTACTGGCTGGGCCTGTTGGGAAGGGAGGAGGCAAGACGGCATGCAGAGGGAGGGGAACAACACCTATGGAGGAAAATATGGCACGCCAGTTGGGCCCCAAAGATAGCACATTTTCTATGGAGAGTTGCTACAGGTGGTCTTGCAACGATGGGCAGACTCTACGATAGGCATTGTGTTGAGACTGGAAGCTGCAAGCTATGCTACTCGAAGGCGGAGAGTATCCTTCACATGCTATTCCATTGCCCTAATGCTTCCGAGTTATGGGATGCTAGAAGCGGACAGGTACGAAGGATAGTGGATGAAGTACAGAGAGGAAACGTCCCCACCACGGTGGAGAGGCTCGTGGACGTAGAGCCACCATCGGTTAGAGACGAGCTAGTGGCAGTGTTGTGGGCAATCTAGAGGAGCAGAAACGAACACATGTATAGCGAGCAGCACACAGGGACACACTACCTCTTTGTACAAGCGATGACATTGATCAAAGCCCACCGAGCGCATGAGCCATTGCCGGAGCTGACAGAGGAAGCCAGATGGGGAACACATTTTCAGAGGTGGTCTAAGCCGGAGCCGGGGATCATCAAGGTTAATGTCGATATTTCCAGAGGCGAGGATGGACAAGCAGCGGTAGGATGGGTGGCAAGGTGTTGGACTGGAAGGGTGCAAGTGATGGGGGGTTTCAAACTGGGTCCAACACAGCAGGTAGCGGAGGCAGAAGCCTTAGGCGTGCGGAAGGTGGTGGAGTGGGCCCGGGATCTCGAGTTCAAAAGGATCGTTGTCGAGTGTGATGCGCAAATGGTGGTACAGGCTTACGACTCTGCCGTGGTGCATCGAGACTATGTCGAGGCTATTGTGTTCGACATTATAAGTCTTAGTTCTTCCTCCGATTTCTTTTCCCTTTCATTTAGTAAATGTAGTACTAATAGAGCAGCTCATATGGCTGTGAACATTATGTGCAGTAACAGTAGTCCTAGTCTATTTTTTACCAATTCCTTTCCTTCCTACATTGTAGACGTGATTATGGCTGATTTAGCCGAGTAATGAATGACGGGGGACCACTTGTGGTTCCTCGTCCCTGATTCAAAATAAAAAAACTGACTATATTGCACTCTACATCGGTTACTTATAGTAAACCAATGGGGTATACCTAAAGTTTTCACTATTTAATCACTAATGAACTGAAGTCATGCTATTAGGCATTGTTTATTTCTCATTAGTCAAGTTACGAGTAAATGTCAGAGCAAAACCATTTTTTCTACATAATTAACTTAAATGCATCAGTTGTTGTTTAGATAACCAATGAGGAAAAGTCAAGGAAATCTACAATTTCATCGCTTGTTACTGTTATGTCGTTGGTTTTTCTGTATCATGGAACCAACGACAATATGATATGTCATCCATTTCTTTAAACGAAGACGGATGCCTTATGTTTTAGTGTCACCCACTTAGTCATTTAGTTGGTAACCAATGTTGTATGCCCCAATGTGATATCTCATTTCTATAGTAGTGCAGATAGGCGCATGATGAGAGGATAGACAAGCACTACCTGCCTTAGTATGGGAGGATTGGTGAAGTTATCTTTAAGCTTCTAGAGTGTGGTCTCACATTGGTCATTCCATCTGGTGGCAGAGTTCTTTTTTAATAGTTTGAAGATTGGCTCACAAGTGGGCATGAGTTTAGCAATGAAGCAACTAATGTATTGAAGACACCCAAGAAGGCATCATATCTCCTCCTCAAATTTGGGGTAAGGCATTTCTCGAAGGGTTCTTGCTTTCCCGGGATGTACTTCGTTCCCTCTCTATTTGACAATATATCCCAGCATGTTACTTAAACCTAAAGGTGCATTTCATAAGATTTAGAAGGAAGGAGAAATGTCATATTCATTGAAATAGCTTCTCGAGGTTGGTGAGGTGGCTTTCAGGATTCTAGATTTAGCAATCATGTCATTCATGAGACCTCCACCTCTATGTTCATCATCTCATGAAAGAGGGCAACCATCACCCTTTGATATGTAGCTTTGGCATTCTTCTGACCAAAAGGCAATCCTCGATAGCAAAACACTCTCTATTATGGTGAAGTTGGTCTTTTATTTATCTTCTTTAACCATCTTGATATGATTGTAACTGGTGAATCCATCCATGAGACTTAATAGTGCATGGTTGGTCATGTTGTCAACAAGTACGTCTATGTGTGAAAGCGGATGTCATCTTATAGGGATGCCTTGAGGTCGTAGTAGTCCACACATGTCTGTACTTTGTCAACTTTTTTGGAACTAGTATAATGTTGTTGAACCATGTTGGATAGTTTACTAGCTCTAAGAAACTATAAGTGTGTTGCTTTTGAATTTCCTCCATGATCTTGAGGTTCCAAGTAGGTTGCAGCTGTATAGCCTTCTGTTTGATAGGGAAAACACTAGGGATGATGGGTAGTTGATGGAAAGTGATTGCTTCATCCAGCCCAGGCATGTCGACATAGCACTGGGAAAGCATGTTGATGTAGTGTAATAGAAGTTGTATCGGTTGGATTTTGATGTGTTGAGGTAGACACACCCTAATTTTGACTTTGTATGGATTGGGGCATGAGATGAGATTGATCATCTTTGTCTCATCTTCAATATGAAAAGGTTGATGCTCCTTTATCATATATTATGGGACAAGTACTTATTCAAATTCTATCACTTCATCATTGTAGATCTATGCCACCTCTATGAAGTAGCTAGAAAACTCTCGAAGTGCCTACTCATCTTCATATTCTATTGGATTTTTTGGATTTTGTAATTTGTTGGTATTTTGTATGTTTTGCAATTTTTTTGGATTTTTCTTAGGTAAGTGGAGGTGCAATAAAACATGGAAAAATAGCCACTTTGTATCTCTACTACATATGCTTGTCATTCTTATAATAGGATTCTTTTTGGGTGTGAGGGGAGACCTAGCCCTAAAGACGTTGTGGTCATCCACGCATTAATTCAAGAATTCCTCTTATTTCCTAATGGGATGAATGAAAGTTTGTCGGTCTTCCATGGCCATGGAATCAAATATGGTGTTGACACCCTGACCTTCGATCATGTCACAGGCGTCATTGTAGTTGTCCCATGTAGTGTTGTAGTCTTCTTTTGTGACTTTAGCATCTATGATTTTAGCATCATCTTGGTTGGAAAACAACCTGGGTGATCGTAGATTCTAATTCAACCATGGAGGAGGCGAGAAGAAGGTCGCACCTTATAGCTCATTCAAGGGAATGTTTCATATTTGAAGATCATTGAAGGAATGTACTGCAGAACGTCTCGTAGTTGGAGATGTTAACAAAGACTATTGTAGGCTTCTCTTGCTCATAATTGAAGGTCGAGAGGGGAATCCATGGAAGAGTTTTCAAGATGAGAGGGATAGGTAGATGGTGACCCGAGAAAGTGTTGGTGTTAATATATTTCAAACTAATAATCGACAAGAACCTAGTAGTCGAATGAAAGGATGATTTGTGATGACTGACGTGCTTTAGAATCGTGAATCACCCATAAATAGTGGTAGGATCTTACACCAACATGGATGGTTCTAGGGTTTTTTATTGAGGTTAGTGGTGATGAAGAGTGGGGATGGAGGTTATAGGAGGCCCAATTGATGGTGGGGAGGTGACCAACATAGTAATTGTTGTGGTTTCCATATTTTAGGTGGGAAGTATTCATGATGGAGGCAAGAGAAGGGATTTGAGCCGGTCAGAATGTTGTTGGTCATTTGGATCATTGGAAGACAAAACTTGAGGAGTTTGAATTAGAATAAAAATAGCTGAGGGGAGGAGAGGATCATCTCATTGTTTTCCTTCAGTAACCACAACTACGGAATTCAGAGTATAGTTTTGTGAGGGTTAGGAACGGGTCAACACCCATTTCACCCGAAATTAATTTGGAATTTTTTTCTTTTTAAATCACTCTTACTTCAAGGATTTTTATCTCCTAATCTATTGCTAATTTCAGCTCAAAATATGAAACCTATCTTTAACTTTCCTTAATCTAAATTTCAAAAATGTTAGTCCTTATATTCATGATTCTGAGGTGGCTAATAAATTTAATCTCTTAACTTGTACAAAAGTGATTAACTAATTATTAAAATTATGTTTTTTCTATTATTCCAATGCCAAGAATTTATAAATGAGTTCAACTATCTGATTGGGGGTTCAGATGGGATGGTTTGATCAAATTGAGGATAATTTGCAATTTGTTGCTCAAATTTTGAGATAATTGAATGAGGTACAAGTATGAATGCAAATTTACAAAAACAAGATTTTAGTTTTGGAGGATCATGTATAATAGCTCAAGATTGATTTTAGTGCCAAAGTTTGGTATCTTACACATTATACACAACTTAGCCCTAAATAAGCAAATAATGAATAATGAGAGTTTAATAGGAAATGGCCCCACATTCATCCATATTATGTTCCTTTTTCTAATATTTGAATATTACATTATAGATTAGATATTCACTAAACTTTTGTCATTGTAATACCTTTCAAATGAGTGAATGTGCATACATAATCCTAAATGCATAATCATGTCAAACATGTATTAGCCTAGATAAAATTAAAATTTTGACTTGATATTTTGAATCCTCCATTTTGATTTGGAAAATGTGTCAAATATTTCAATAGAATAAAAAATCATAAATTTTTCAATTGATTCTAAGAAGAAAAGAATAGGAAAAAATTATAATATATACTAGTAGTCCAACTAATATAGTCGATTGCCATGATTTAACTTAAGTTCCAATTAAAGCAGATATGTTCTACATGTGACACATTGGTAGTCATCTTACTATCTTGGGAAGAGACAAATATTTCTCTCCCCCTCTCCCATAACCTGTGGTGGATACCGGATGCCCGGGAGGGTGATAAATCAAGAGATGCTTCTCTGTGTGGTTTCGAACCCGGGTCCCTTCATTGGGGACCAGCGAGATTTGCCAATCGGGCTATTCCCTTGCCGGCGTCATCTTACTATCTTCTTTGTGATAATAGTAGTCAATTTAAGATCAAAACTAGGATACATCATCTCCTTCTTTGTGCAAAAAGTGTGTCGATGAGAGACAACAACAATCCACAACCACTCTTGCCATTAGTATATCCCTCTCCTCTTCACTTCTTCAATTGTTCTCACTGTGATAAATATTTCAGAAGGATAGCCAAGATCTAACCCCCTAATACCTCATATACAAGAAAAACCAAATATTACAACACATACCTTGATTTACTAGTAATTTAAGGGTCCTCAATAATCTAGGTGTCAATTGTATCTTTATTAATACTTTACATTATTAAATTATTTATTTATATTTTCTCATTGGTAAGTCACAAATATATGTCAGTCACACATTATGATTTGGACCATATTTTTATAGTAATAGCCTGCACATGGTTGTAGGAAGAAATTTAAAGATACTTAAAGAATTAATTAATAAAGGCATTTTTAATTCAAAATTTTATCAAATTTTTCATCATAGAATTGTAGAGAATTTAACTATGAATCCAAAAAAATAACAAACAAAATTAGAGTAAAATGAGATATTTATGACATTTGAACTCTCATCGGTTGTCAACTGAAGGGATGTGTCAACTGATAACCCCTACCAACGGGTTGTGCCTTCGTATGGGCTCATCAATTGATGGGCCTGCCAACTGATGGAAATAAACTATGCAGCCACTCAACATATCCAATCACAAAATTGTGTCACAACTTTAGATATATTTGTTTCATTTGATTCATATTTTAATTCTAAACACAACCACAACCCTAAGCCAAATCAAAGGAGAACGGAAAGGAAATTTCAAGGGAAATTTTGGGGAAGAATAGGAATAATAGAAAACCTATCCATAGATAGATCTTTGTAAGTTAGTTCTATATGTAGATTCCTTCTCTCTTGTTCTTTCCATTTCTTAGAGTAATCACTGTCTCATTTGAGGTTTTGTTTTACCTCTTCTCTTTATCTTCTTTCTCAAGAAGACTCTATTTAGTGAAATGAACATAAAGTTAGGTTGTTTGAAGGTGTTTTTGGATCTTAGCTCAAAATATGCAAGATGAGTAAGCCAAAATCTAGGCATACCAAGGCTAGATTTGAGATCAATAACCTAGGATTAGTTTAGGTAAGTGTAAATCATCCTTTAACATTGATTTTTTAAAACTTGAGCTAAAAATCATTAAGTGTAGTTGTACTTTATATCTTTAGTAATCTTTTCAATTTATTGAGTTTAAAATGTGAGATTTTAGTTGAATAATTGATTGTTTTAGTATATTTGTCATGACTAACATATGCAATCATCTTGATAATAAATTAATTAGCTTTGATGATGTGGTGAATGTTAATAGTATAATTAAAGGCACTTGGAGTCTGTGGGATGCCATGATCTCTAAAGTAATGAATCATATTATGAATATATGATCTAGTCGATGATTTTTCCAGATAAATTTTATGAAGTCTAAAGAATAGTTCATTCCAGTATATATCTGTGTGCTCAATTTATTTGTTCAAGTAGTTTCTTGATTCATGCCAATGTTTCATATTAAATTCAATGTCCATTAAATGATAACAATGGATCCTTAAGTACAAATTTAAGCTAAGAATAATAAACTAGTAATTCTATCAGTGAAATTAAAGAATCAACTAGACATTAGATGCCTTGAACATCATAAAATTCCTCACAAATTTCTTCTATGAAGGAGGAAACATGCTTACTGGTCGGTATAGTCTGGGATGAGGTAGCCAGAGCATGCAAGAAAGGTATAGGGACTAAGACCAATGAGGGAGGTCTCATCAAATTAGTGAGGTATTCAACATTAAATTGAGATTCTAGTGGTATCTAGTACATTTCAAATAGTTCAGATCTGCTGAGTAGGTTAGCCCGTGTGGAATCACTAATGCAGGTAGTTAATCAAAATGCTTTGACTCTTTGTCTGAGTTCCTGGTTTAGAGGAGGAGTCCAGATTATCCGGCCAGTTGTTTAACCACCAAGGTCACACAGAAAACCCCCATTGCAGGCTGCACAACTATTTTGGTTGACTTAAAGTCTCAGGTCTACTTTGTATTTTATACAATGATATTGTAGCATGTTGCAATACTTTTACATACCATGGTACACTTCATGTGGGCCCAAGGCATAAAATAAGGAATAAGATTAATTAATGGATTTATTTTGTTTACTTATTATAGTCATTATCAATACTACTACCATGTTGTGTGGTCTATATTCTTCAACTACCATGCTTATGTTCTTTGTATTATAATTCAATTATGAATATGTATCTAGATTATAATAGATTCTTGATGACTTCACACGCACTGAGCCATTAGCTTAGACACTCTAATAAAATATTTTTTAGGTACAACTCGATCTCAGTAGAACTAGTTAGAAGCAAAGTTTCATTAGTATTAGATTAGTTTAGGTCATGAGAGGAATAACTGCTTCTATTAAATGGTCTCTTATCCTTCCTCTGGTCCTGGGAATGTGAGAGTGAGGATTGATAGTATTTTTTAATGAGTTGTATTTTATGTATATTATATATAGAAATAGCTTTTTCTATTGATTTTTTTTGTAAAAGATAAACTCAGTTGTGATCTCATGATGTTTATGCCTAATTAATAATCTATCTAAGAATTGACTAGTATGTTTCATTATTTATACATATTTAAAGTAAGGAGTTTTACATGTTTATTTCAGTTACCAATTATAAGTGTATGGTTAGTGTAATCCCACCTTGATGGTCTTAAAACTTGGTTAGTGGGTTCGGGTTGCTTTAATATTTGTTAGCAGAGCTTAGGTTTGGGAATGAGGTGGTATGAGACCAATAGGATTCAAATGTTCCTTTTTTTAACACTAACACATATATTTATATAATGGAATGTAGACGGCAGGATGAGGACATTGTGGTAAGAACAAGTTGATAGCCATTATGGCCCTATCCATCACACAATGGTCGACGATGATAAGATAGGGATGAGGCATATGGGTGTATCATATATTTTTATAAATAAAGAAGAAATATAAGATGAACATGAGGTCTTCATATCCTAGCAAGGATCTAATGAGATCCTATGAGTTGGTGAAGAAGATTTATGAGATTGTGTTTATTGGGGCAATAGACCCAACTTTAGAATATGTGTGGCTATGACAATTGGAAAAGATTTTTCATTTAGTGAAGTTATCATTTGAAAAGTAGATTAATTATACTATCATCTACATACAAGAGATTCTGTGTTACGGTGGTGTGGAGTTGAAGATAAGAGGAGAAATATAGTGTTCACATGGAAAGAGTTTGTAGATGAGTTTCACCTAAAAATATTTCCTTCCTACCTTCCTAAGTGACAAGATCAGATAGTTCAAAAACATTAGACAAGGTAGTATGATCTTTGGTGATTATGGGGCATATTATATAAGATAGATTAACTTATGTCCACATATTGTATGAGATGACATTAAGGCATGTAGGGGGTTTCAAGTAGGGTTAAGATGATAAATTACACATAGCATATCTATAGTTGGCCGAAGGGATAGAGAGAACTTTAGAGAGTTGTGGATGTAGAAAGACATATTGAAGAGTCTTTTAGTTTTGATAAACATTCTGAGGGTAGAAAAATAATCTGGAGATTTCAATAAAGGATAGTAGAGTAGTGATGGATAGAAAGGAGGTGGTGGATTCTTTTCCATACTAGGATGAGATCGTGGTAGTTCTTTAAATCAAGGGTATGGTTCAAGTGATGTTGTTTCTTCTCATAGTAGAGAAATATCTACCTCTAGAAGATGGAATATGCCACCAAGGTTGGCACCTTAACTAAGGCCTTTAGGATCATCAACATCAATGATATGTCCTTGTATACAGGACTGTATGTGACACTTGTTTTAGGGAACACTATGGTCAATGTTAGGGAACTATTTTTCAAAGATGCCACTGTTGTGGATAGATGGGAAATTTTAAGAGAGACTGTTCTCATCTTTAAAATACACAAATGTAGAGTATGCAGTCACAATTTAAAACTCTACAAAGTTAGGCTCTAGCTTGAGGTGAAATTTCTTCAATGGTTTCATGCTCTAGAGGGGGAGTACCTCATAGTAAAAGTGGATAGTGAGGACACTGTGGTGGAGGGAGAGAGACACGACATTTCTTCTCTATGACTCGATGAGAAGAAGTAGTCTTTCCCAGAGCTATTACACGTGAGATGCTTCACTTTAAAAACATTTCAGTTACAATCTTGATAGATCATATGTGACACATTCTTTTATACAGAGACCATTAGTTAGTGGATTAATTATTTGACAAAGGATCTATCTAATGAATCGTTGTTAAGATTTTCATTAGGTGAGATGATAGTTTTGATAGAAGTGTGTCGTGTATGTCTCTTAAGTTTTAGTGGGTATATCATAGGGGTTCATCTCATACTGATAGACATTAAATCTTTTCAAATTATTTTGGGTATGGATCACCTTGAGACTTACCATGTCCATGTGGATTGTTGGTAGAAATAGACTATTTTTCAACAAGGTGGCTTTACATGTGTATTTACCATAGACAAAAAAGTTTTATCCACATGCATAGTATGAGTTTTTGTAGATGATAAGTTAATGAGAAAGGGTGTGAGGCCTTTTTAAAACATGTAATAGACATAAAGGATGAGAAAATAACAATTAGTATAGAGGATGTTCTAGTAGTAAGTGAGTTCCTAGATGTTTTTCATGATTAGTTACCATGTTTACCTCCTGATAGAAATGTTGAGTTTTAGATACAAATTTTTCTTGGTAGACACCCAATAGAAATATCATCCTACAAAATGACACCCCTAAGTTAAAGGAATTAAACTCGATTTTAGGAGTTATCAGATAAGGGTCCTTTCAACCTAGTACGTCATCTAGGGGAGCTGAAGTGCTTTTTGTGAAAGAGAAGGATGGAACTATGTAGTTTTTCATAGACTATAGGCAATTGGATAAGATAACTATCAAGAACATATATCCTTTTCCTAGGATTGATGAGATATTTTTTCACTTTCCTAGAGAAACATTCTTCTCAAAGATATATCTCAGTACATGTTATCATCAATTCAAGATGAAGGTATCAGATGTAGCTAAGTTTGCCTTCAGGACAAGTATGGAAATTATGTATTTGTAGTTATGTCTTTTGGAATAACAAATACTTGTACAACTTCTATGGACATGATGAATATAGTTTTTGATCCATACCTAGATCAATTTATAGTAGTGCTTATAGATGATGTTCCTATATCTTTCAGTGATACAGAAAAAATATTAGCAATATTTGAGGATACCTTGTAGTTGTTGAGATAATATCCACTTTATGCTAAGTTTAGAAAATATGTGTTCTGGTTTTTCTAAAGTTTCATTTCTTTGACCACTTAATTTTACACAAAAAAATGATGCAAATGATTTTAAATCTAATCTGAAATGCAACTAAAACTAGGATGAAATATGCATTCATTAGTATACTAAAATATGATAAAATATTGTTTTTTCACAAGAAAATTGCCCTTATGAGGGAGGATCTTTGAAATGGTAATACAAAATACTTAAAGCATTTAGAATTTCCCCTTGAGTGTATAGGGTGCAATAATAATAATATGCCCAAACCCATAAAAAAAGATGAATAAATTTTCCACTTATGTGTAAAGAATTGATACTAACATTCTTAACTTGTTCTCTTTTTGGGATAAAATTGGAAATATGAAAGAAAAAAATCATTGCTTAGAAAGGGATAAATAACAATGGAAATACTTCAACAAAAAAATATGAATTGCTTTTGTGGATAGTTGGTATGTGCATACCAAAATTGTGTCAAATAACCATCACCATGGGTTCTCTCATGAGACTTCCCCAACATTCTACTACTTACTCTTTCACAATTGTAGTAGGGTGTGTCCATCCTTCCATGGATGTAAACTTGGATGCTGGAATTAAATGACTCTTATTAGGTGGATGACTTAATTGGTGGTGAGGTTCACTTTTGAGGAATCAAGTCCATAGATCTTTCCTCATTTCCACAAGGTTTCTCTAATGGGAGTGGAGATAGGTCAAATCGGTACTATAGAATGTTAATCAATATGAATCATGAAGGAAAATATAATGGTTATCTGGTAAGTGTATATTTTTTTTATAATGAGAAAAAGAATGTTTCATTGTTTTTTATTTTCTTAAAATTGGGGGTTATTGATTATTTTGTCTGTATACTCAGAAACCATTTGAGGATTTAGATCACTAGATATGTAGCAAGTCTTTCATCTAGGATTGTGCTCCGTAGTGATCATAGGGACGTTTTGAATCCATCTAAGGGTTCAAAACATTTGAAATTTTTGAAAATAACCTAGGAATTATATCACCAATGAGTTGTTTACAAATTCAATATAATGCCCTTATAATTTAGAGGGTTTTGAAACATTATTCCTGATAATGGTCTGAATCTGTAAGAGTTTCACCAAAATGTTGCCATTATATCCACAACCCACTTCAATTTGAAATGTTGTGTGCACTAAGAGAAATGCCTCATACAGGCATGATGTAACTTGGGTTTTGAAACAATTTTATGAACAAGTGAAGATAGGAATATCCAACTTAATTAGTTTTTGAATATCTAGGTATAATGAGAACAATGACTTATGCAAGCATGATGCCACTTGTGTTTTCAAGAAAGGTGTTACTAAGGAGCCAAAGTTTGAGAAGCACTTTGGCTCTATCCTGCATTTTGTAAAAGATTTTATTGAGATCAATGTATTATGTGGGCATGATGTAATTTTGGGTTTTAGAAAATTTTTTTACCAAGGGGTCAAATATGGGCAACATTTTATCTCTGTCTTAGACTTCTACTATGTTAGATGCCTAATGTAGGCATAATGTAGTTTGGGATAAGAAATGGTTGTAACAAGGGTTCAAATTCTAGCAACATTTTTTATTTACATTGGGTTTTAATAATGGATTTTACCAAGACCAATGCCTTGTGTGGGAATGATGTAGCTCGGGATGTAGTAAAAGGTTTTATTAAGAAGACAAAATTCAAGGAGCACGCTAACTCTATCTTAGATTTTCAAAAGGGTTTTACCAAGATCAATGTCTTATGCAGGCATGATGTAGCCCGTGTTTCCAACAAGTTTTACAAATAAATCCAAATATTGGGAAACATTCTCTCTCAATATTGGGTTTTTCAAAATGTTTAGGTGTATTTTTATATGTTTTAAGAAAATGTGCATCCCCCATTTCATCCCTCATGGGTTTAACACATATTTCACCATCTTCTCTACTCATGTACTTGCAATGGGTGAAATAGATGTCCTTAGTGATCATTAGGGTTACAATATACTTTGTCCTTCATGGGTCTTTAGGTTTTCTAGGCTAGGGTACTTCCATCAATATACCCCCTATCATGATGAATACAATCAAATGATTTTATGAGGGAGTGGGTACATTCAAGGCTAAGGATTATCCAAGTTGTGTGGGATCCCTATCGCTATTAATATCCATGTATTCCTAAGCTCAGAAGCATAAGTGTTACACTTCCCTACTTGACATCGTAAAAGTGGGAGTGTGGACTACAATGTGTGGCATTTTAATAAACCAAAACTCAATTTTCTATGTAATAAGAAAAAGATAGGACATATATGAGAAATCATTATGTACTTGAGCATGAAAGGAGTAAACATGATGCAATTAATGGTTTCATGCAACTATGTTAGTTAGATAACATTTTCTAGTAGAAACCACCCTTCAAATGTATCAATTATTTTATCCAAAAGGTGTGGACTTGTGAGGATATTTCCTCTTGTGAGAATAGTGCCAATCATTGTTTCTTTGTCTTTCCTTGGGAATAGCATGTGCCCTAGCATTAGTGTAACGTCTGGTATCACCCCATATCCAAAAGGGGGATGAAAAGTAGATAATTTTAGGAATAAAACTTTTCCCTTTTCGATAGTGAAAGCATAAAAGTGTTAGATTCGATGTTTTGTATGAAAAATGAGGAAAAAAAAGATAGATCCTGAGAGCCTCAGTATAAACTAAACGATTATCGATGTTGAATAAGAAAATAGAAATAAAAAGAAAAAGTTGAGATCAGATCTGACGATCAGTTATGAGTGGGGAAGGATTAGCACCCATATCTCACCCGATAAACTGGTATCAAAACACTTTTGGGTTGTAAGGAAGTTGAGTGATTCAGGATGGTTACATTAAACAAAATATGAAAACAAGATGATAAAATCAAATTTTATTGTGGGTGAGCTTTTAGATATGAAAATGTTTGTTGTCTTATTGTTATAGCTATAAAAGTCCTAATTTTTAGGTGGGTTATGGTATTGATCACGTAAGAACCTCCCATGAAGGAGATACATCATTGGTGACAAGGACTGATGTGTAGGATGTTAGGGGATGGATAGAAGAGGTGTGCATAGAGAACAAGATCTTATTTTTTGGAATTAGTAGAAAATGTCAACTATAAGTGAGGTTGAGTAGATATAGTAGATGATAGATCATATCCATTACTAGATCATATTAGGTGCAATAGTTATAGATCATTTAGAAATACATAGCAGATTCAACATTAGGTGCAGTAGTTAAAGCATTTTACCAATCTACATATCTTGCAAAGCAGGTGGTTTTAAAGGAAAGATTATTTGATCACAAGAAACACGAAAAAAGCAAAGAGAGAGGTATTCATTTCTTTGGGTTCATGTGGGATGAGAGGGGTTTGTAATATGTTGGGTATGGGGTCTATTTGTAGGTAATTTTTTAGTGTTCAATATTCTAGGTAGAAACTTTGGGAAGTGGTAGTTGATCATGCCAATGTTCCACGTAGGGTATGCAGAACAAGGTGATTCTCCCATGGCACACGGCAGATGGCTCTAATACATATGGTATCCCATGGTGGACAAAAAAGGAAATCTCGTTTTCTCTATAATTCTACAAATATCTTGGCTAAAAGGGGAGAAAATATGTACATGAATATAAGTCAAAACTCTCTCAGATTTTTTTTAGAAAAGAAATTGAAAAAAAGGAAATATTCTATTTTAGACAATTTAGCTAGGCAATTTGTGAAGAATAGCCTAATCAAGGTAGAATTGAAGAACAATTTCACTTTCAATCAAAAAGGAGGTTTCTTTGTAGAAGATCCCAAACTGGGTGAATGTGGACAAAAAGAGGTAATTCAAAAAGGTGGAAAATATGGAATTGTCAGAAAAAGATATATGTGGAAATTGGGTAGAATGAGGAATCAATTCAATTGTGAGATAGAGGATCAACACAAATCATGAATTTTTACTAAATGGGAAAAAATGAGGTGTCAACACTTTGCCCCTCTCAAGGCAAGGTCCAAGATAAGAGTGAGAAGAAGCCCATGCTTGAACCAAGTCTGACTCCCATATTTGATCACAAAAGGCCAAATAGTTGGACTCATAAAGGATGTTCTGAAAAACCTTGTGGAGGGTGATAAGATGGCGTGATGTCTCTTCCTTCTAAAATTGAATTAGTAAATAAAATATTGGAAGTAAAATATTTCTCCAGGGTAAGGGAAACCTAAAATTAAACAGTTTCTTGTGTCTGCCCAATCATTCAATCCCTTGAAAAGTTGATGAGTGTATCCCATTATAGCTCCAGTTTTGAAACTAGAACATGTCTAATTCCCCCACTAACTCATGCCTTAGTGAGAAAAAGTTGAATTTGTAAAATAGAAAATAGGTGTGGTTTGTCAGAAACATACTTAGATCCTAAGCCTTTGAATGTTGAATATAGGGGAAACTGCTCTACCTAAAATTATATCTTGGAGAAAAAAGAGTAGGCATCCCTCTTCCCACGCATCTATATTTTTAGTTTTTTCTGATTGGGCCAATTGTGAGTCAAGATTAGATCTCTTAAAAGGAACAATACAAAGAGTTTTCCTATCAAAATAGGGCTTGGATCATCAAGATAAGTGTTTGCATTTTAGACATGCTTCTAGATTTAAGGTGACCTTTCCAGTCAGTGAGTGTACCAGTTAGTTGTCTTATTGATTAAGGTAGCTAACATTGGACTGAGATTGGACGTTCAGACTATCATCTACTAAAAGGTAGCCTCCACAATGTGTTCCCTTACAGGTTTGTCATATGTCTGATGGAGTACAATTGCTCCTTGACTATCTAGGTTTGATTCCTGGAAATCAGATATTTGGGCCATAACTTAGGGTCATGAGGTAGAGTTGTAAATTTGGTTCATCTTTGAGTCATGATCTGAGATTTTTAGAAGATGCGTGCATGAAAGCAAGCTGATGACCCTTGTTCCGATCCAAGATTAGTCAAAATAATATGTATTGAAAGGAAATTTGGATTCTAGTTGTAGGTCATAAGTAAGGATCTCGGATTAGAGGGAAATAAAATAAGGACATGGATCCTATTCGAGATGAGGCTTGTGGTCTAGTTTAAGGTCTTGGTCCATGACCCAAACAAATTTTTAAATGGATGTGTTATTTTGTTCAATTTTAACCTTGTGAGCCAAGACCCAAAAGAGATTTTGAAAATGATGCATGATGTGGTTTAGTTTAAGGTCATGAGTTCGGACCCAAAAGATATTTTCAAAATGATGCGTGATTTGGTTTAGTTTAGGGTTGTGATCGAGGACCCTAAAGAGGTTTTTAAAATGATAAATGATTTAGTTCATCTTAAGGTTGTGAGTCGGAACCCTAAAGAGACTTTAAAAATGAGGTTTATGATTTTGGTATAGTTTTAGGTCACAGGCCAAGACCCTGGTGATTCTATGTAGATTTTGTGGATACTTCTCTTTGATAAAAATAGAGTTTTGGTTTTTGATTCAAGATTTGACATTTTTAGGTTTTTACAATTTTTCACATTTTTGAAAAAAATTAGGATTTTAGAAATTCTGCTAAAAATTTAGGGACCTATTTGTAATTTTTGCATTAATTTTTTTGCCTTTAAAAGAGATCGAATTAGAGGAGTGTCGAGCAACCTTCCCATTTCTTCTTCTCTCGCACAAACAACATCGACAATGACCAGCTCACAACATTTGAAGTGACAGCGAAGAAAGAGGAAGAACGGTGGCAGATCATGGTGATCTTCCAACTCCAGGCTCGCAGATTGGGGCATTCTTCTAACATCAGGATATGTTATCCTGTCAACAGTTTCACAATGGCAGGGTGCTTCTTCTAGTGCTCTTTGGTGGAGTTTTAGTGTGGTTTTCAGCTACATCCATCTCAGGGAAGGTATAACTTTCATTCTTGCACATTGGTTTGGTCATTTTAGCCCTTAATGGAAAATACAAATTTTGGCTTCCAAATGTTTTTCATGGTCTGGAGGTTGAAGATGAAAGGCATGTGTGTTCTATTTTATGGTCAGGATGATTTCATCATTTTGCAGTTTTCTCGGTAGTTTGTTGTCTGATCGGACTGATTTCAAGTGGTGTTGAATGCTTTGATATTTCTATTTTTTCTATAGATGGTTGTTCATGATTGGCATGGGGAAGATCCCTTTGTAGATAGGAATGATGTTGATGATAATGTGTGGGGTGTGGGTTACCCTAGGTATGGGAGTTTGCCTATCTGATTGAATATGTGTCTGCTCTATGAATATTCCAATTGAAGTCTTCCTTGAGCAGGTGTCACGATGTTGCGAGTAGGATCGAGGGAGAAACGCTCCCTGCTGAGAGAGTTGACCATCATTTGGACATGTTGTGGATGCATATGCACCATTGAGTTTCTCAAGTGTGTAGTGAGATATAACTCAAAAAATTTCCTCCTTACTATTTTCAGTCTACTTTACTGAGTTTGAATCGAGACTTTCACTATGTACTAGTGATCTTGATTTGGTCTTCTGCCTTATTCCTCTAAGGTGTCAGATTATCAAAATTTTATTGGAGAACTTGTTGGAATGAGTTGTGGTACTTGTATGTGAACTTGGTGGTTGATGAGGTGGAATTGTTGGAGGCGGCGGCTTTGGCAACATAAGTCACCTTGGGGTCACAAATAGACTTTATCTCCTTCCATTGACTGAGTACTTCCACGTGGAGAACAATATTTTTCACTTTTCCTTCGGTGAGTTGGCTATTACCCTGAGTGAATTTTTTGAGAAGGGGTTTCATGGGAAGGGGTTTCATGGGACTCCCATTAGTTATTTATTTGAATGTGAAGAGTTGGATCGACAGCTCCTAGATGAAATTCTAGGAATGAACCTTTGAGATATTGGTATGGCCTCAATAATGAGGTCAAGTTTACTTGGTTGAGGTCCACCTTCTTTCATGAGGGTGAGCAGTGAAGTTCCAGTGATGTGTTGTATGCAACCATGTGGATTTAAGTGTTCCCATTTGTCTTGATCACTGGTTTCTTATTTTGCAACTACTCTAGAAATAGAGGAGATGTATGTTGGTATCCTTTCTACTGTACCTAGATGTAGTTCCTTCCGTTGATAGGGTTGTCGTGTGTACTTGAGGTGGTACTATATAGATAGTCAATCCATTCTCTTTTCTAGAGAGGCATATGATCATCTCTGATGTCTTGATGTGTTGAGTGTTTGAGGCTGGTGTTGCTTTTGTGCCTTCTTGCATTATCTTTGACATGCCTTTTCTTATAGATGATTGATTGTGATTTGGGTAAGGGGAAGGATGATCAAAGGTATGAGTTTTGTTTCCGACCCCCTTCTGAGGTAGTTCCTTCACCTAAGGTAGTATCCTTGCTTGAGGCTCCACCCTATCCATCGGTTGCTACTCATGGCTTTGGGGACTTCACCAGGTTGCGGCTCCATTGAGGTTTCGGTATTAGAGGCTCATGTCACTTCCCAAGTGACTTTGGATGGATCTCATCCTTTTTGGAGATGGATGAGGCTTTGGATGTGGCAGGAAGATTCTTGGGCTCAATTATCCCACCATACTTTGGCCATAGTCAGCACTTTGGAGGACCTTCTGTTGTTGGGGGTCTTTCTTTGGACGTCCTCATTTAAGGTGTAGATCTGTCTTCAGGATGTACATGGGCAGGTTCTACTCATCGTAGAGATGTTCCCATGGTTGTCGAGGTGAGTTCTAGAAGTTCCTCTTCTGTTCATTGGTGGTCTACCAACGGTATTCACATTGATGTGAGCAGTGAGTGTCGTTCTTCAGGGTCTTTCTACATTGATCATTGGGCTTTGGCCAAGTGCTTTACTAGGTTGTTGAAGAAGTAGTTGTTTGCTTTTAGCATATCTATTTCATGATGTACTTTCCTTTACTTCAACAAAATCATGTATTACTCATGTTGGTATTTTGTAAACTCTTTTGAATTTTAAATGAAAATTTGAGTTTGAGTTGAGAAATGGCTTTGAGGTTTTGTGATATTTAATTCAGAATTGGATTTTCTAAGTTTCGAATTTGGTAAATCATTGGTGGATTGATGAATTACCTCATTTTGTGTGTTGATCTAAGGTGGCACGTCATAGTGATCCATAGGCCTAGACTTAGGGTCTTGTCTTCCTTGGGGTATAAGTCAACAATCACCATGGATGTGGAGTCATTCCATCAAGGAAAAGGACACAAAGTCCCCTATTTATATATATGATTTTGTAAAATAAATAGGGTTGTAACCCTCATCTTTTCCTCACAATTGGTTCTCTCACAACTTAGGGTCATGGGAGAAAAGGAGATATAAGAAATCCCACTCTTGTGGTGTCCTCCCACATACTTGTCTTTGGTGTGATGTTGCATCATTGATCTTACTAAGACTGGCAAGCTTTTTTGTGACTCGTCAACTTTGTCATCTGGTGTATATCCCTATGGAAATGGAGTTGATGTCGGTGGAGATCTGCTTTTAGGATCCCCTGAGTCACTCTTTTGTTTTGGAAACATCATTTGGAATCCCACCATGGAGGATGTGGATAATATTACACGGCTTCCCCTTCATGATTGATGGCCTATCATGTCAAGGAAGTTGAGCTAGGATGTCGAGTTGGGGAGTCTTCTCGGCATCAAGAAATCCCAAGTGGCTTGATGGTTGACTAGTGACGGTCGGTTCATTCATATTGGTTCCTATGGATGGTTGACAGAGTCTTCAAATCATCATATCGTAGAAAAGGAGTTTCTATCAAAGCACATTCCGATAGGTGATCCTTTTCAGCTGTGTGGATACCTAGCTCATTGGCTTGTTGGTTTACAGGTTGCATATGTGCATTGGGGGTGGATGGAATTCCATCTTGATAACTGGGCATGGGGTGTGGTCATGCCTAATTTTTAGTGTTTGATCATCTTTCCTGGTCTTGAGGGATGCATTGCATACTACCTTGTATTAGGGCTGTAACTGGGTAGGGTATGGTGCGGTTATGGTCATATCCATAAACGTAACCGTTTAGTTAAGCAGGTATGGGTATGGGTATATACCCGCTTTTTCAAAAACTATACCCGCACCATACCCATACCCACGTAACCATTGATTATTGGATGGGTAACTGGGTATATGGTTATGAATAGACTTGCTACAATAACACATCATAAAATTTGGGAACAAAAAACAATAAACTAATTAAGTGATATTGATATAGATATAGTATGACATCAAATTCATTCTATTTTTTATGAATATATAAGGTGATAAGTAAATAATGTGTCATCTTATAAAGAACA
Source organism: Alisma plantago-aquatica (assembly GCA_963693085.1). NCBI lineage: Eukaryota > Viridiplantae > Streptophyta > Magnoliopsida > Alismatales > Alismataceae > Alisma > Alisma plantago-aquatica. The sequence continues at coordinate 1,074,304,213 of OY856412.1, forward strand.
ATCAAGAGTAACATGTTGATAGAGCTAAATCAAAATATAAAAAAATGATGATTGTTGGCTCTATTAGGGAATAGTACAGAATTTTACTACATTATTAATAGAATAATAAAGTCAATGATTAATCTTAGACATCATGTTGTCTTACCTTCACACTGGTTAATATAGAGCATCACATTCTAATATAACTTATACTACTTTCAGGTAATTATACTTACAAAATATGCACCATTACATTCTAATATAAATTTATTATATAAAAATATAATTAAATGGGTATATGGGTATACAGGATATGGGTACATACATAACCATAAATTTATCCTGTGAGAGGTGGATATATGGGTATAAGGGTAATCGGTTATATGTGATTATAAAAATTTATACCCATGACGGATATAAAGGGTATGGGTTTAAGGGTATGCGGGTATACCCATATCCATTTACAACCCTATCTTTTATCATTGTTATTGAATTTCAACTGTCAATTGAGTATGTATCAAGCTGAAGCTCTTCCCCCATTCCTCACGAAGTTGTTGCTTTATTCTCTAATGGTTCATGAGAAAAATGTAGAGATGTTGTTGGATCAGAAGTGGTTGACATGGGATTCCCTCCCTATAGGTCAGTACTTCTCTCCCAAGTACTTGGAGTGGCTTGCATTGACACCTTCATTGCTACTGACTTGTGATTCTTTTGGAGAACCACATTTATGTCTTTTTCATTTGTTTATATGTTTGTTACCATCAGGTGCTAGAATTTTGTAATGATTATATTCTGGATTAAAGATTTTGGTTCATGAAATGTGGCATTATAGTTGTGGATACTCCATCCATGCTACCTACAAATGTGCATTCATTCTTGGGTCCTTGAGGTGCATATGACTATTAGCTCCTTTTGATAATTCGTCCAATCAAGACAATATAAAACTCATGTCTATGTGTTTTATGACTCTAGGAATAGTTGTTGTTTTTTTTATGTGAGGGTCACCTCCTTGCTTGAAGTTGGAAGGTTGAAACCTCAAGCACTTTAAGTACCTCTCATCATGTTTTGATGATAGATGTTTCCTCCATCTGAACATTCATGACTTGTTCTATTATGAGGGGATCCCTCATGATAGGGGGAGAAGATGGATAGAGATTTATTGGACATGGGTGTCGAGCTAAGAGCTAAACATATGTCATGTAACACGTGCATTAGCAGCGATTCCCAACCCTGTTGGGCCATGGTGCTAGATGTTAGAGAAATCTTAGTGGGTTTTGATCCAAACATGCCTTAGAGTAGAGATCCACCACGAGCATGTGTTTTCCTATTTAAATTGCTTTCTGGATTTTTATTATTTTCTCTTTTGAAGGTGCCAACTAGCTATGGGTCTTTTAGTTTAAAGCTTTTTCTTTGACGTTGATGCTTTCGGCCTTAGTACGAGAGACAAGGGTTCTATAGGAATTCAATGGGGTTTGCATAGTGAGAGTTTCCCATCTCATGACTCCCAGGTTAGCCCGTTCGAATCTTGGTCTCACCTTTTGTCAAAAGTAGATAAGAGTTATTGTAGGGGGTTTTCAACCTCCATCCTTCTCTTGATGATCCTTCCCTTTCCGGTTGACTCTGGAAGATAAAAAGGTTATGCATCTCCCTAGATAGAGATTCCAGGATGTTTTATTGTGAGTATTGGGTATGAATTGCCTCAAGGATGTCATCCTATTATTTGATCACAAGGCATCTCCTAGATTGAGCCACATTCATGAACATTTTATATGTTTTTTATTAGCTTGAACATATTTAAGGAGTTATTTTTAGGTTGGCAAACCATTGGGGCCTCAGTTTACGGTCATGATCCTTCTATCCTAGGCCCTAGGTTCTACTTTGACCTTCATGCTTTAAGCTTCATGGGGGTACACAGTCAAGTATTTAAGTATATTTTAAATGTTTGGAAGGGTGCACTCCTTTTCACCATTTTTACTTGTCATTGTAGTCTGATCAACAGGAGTAGCATTTGGTGAAATTGTTGTTTGTATGATGAAGATAAATATCTCCATCCATGTCTGTCAGGCACAGGCTACCCCATTCTTATATGTCATGGACGATGTACGGTCCCTCCCATTTAGGGTTGAACTCGCCCCTAGAATTAGCATTCTAGATGACTTGTAACACCACATTGTCCTTTTGGAAACTGCATAGTCAAACCTTCTCATTGGATGCATGAGCCATTCTTGCTTGGAAACACTATGCATGGTACAGGGATTTTTCCCATCATTCTTCAAGTGTGTTGAGGTACTAGACTCGGTCTTAAATCCATTTAATATCCGGAATATCTACTTCTTGTACTATGTGGAATGATGGGATATACATTGCAACTAGCAGTATTGCCTCCATCCTGTATACCAAGGAGTATGGTGTATCCCTTGTTGAAGTTCTGATGGAATTATAGTAGGCCCACAGAGCCATTGGAAAATGTTCACGTTATTTGCATGAGATCTAATAATCTTCTTCAAAATCTTGAACAAAATTATTTTAGAAACTTCTACTGCTCCGTTCTTCTAAGGTCGATATGGTGAAGTTTGATGATGTTTGATACCCAAAGAGCTTAGATACTCCTTGACAGTATTGGAGATTAAGTTTTTGCTATTATTAGAAATGATCACATGTGGTATCCCGTACTGACTTATGATATTATTCTTGATGATTTTGATTATTTGTTGGGTCGATGCATTAGTGATGGACACTGTCTCTACCCACTTGGTAAAATAATCAGTTGCGACTATGATGAAGAAATTGGCATTCAACACTTTAGGTTTGATCTTTTTTATCATGTTAATGCCCCATGTTGAGAATGGCCAAGGCATGTCCATATTGTAAATTTTATTGGTAGGTGAATGGATGTAGTCTCTATGGTATTGGTAGGATTGACATTTGTGGACAAATTGGCAGTAGTCAGTTTCCATGATGTTCCAATAATATCCCAAGAGATGTACATTTTTGGCGAGCTTGACTCCATTCATGTGTGTGCCACATGACCTTGCATATACCACCTTCATTAGAGCTTCTACCTCTGTCTTGTTGACACATTGAACAAGGGTCTGATTGTAGGATTTGTGGTATAGTTGTTCTACCCCTTGAACATACTGGATGGCTCATCCTTTGAGTGTTAGTTTCTCTCTATGGGAGAGGTTCTCAAGAATCACTTGGTTTGATAGATGCATACTAATTTTATGAAACGAAGCCCTTTCTTCAATCATTGGGTGCATCATCGATGACCATGCGATAAGCTGATTGAGTGAGTGCCTCAGTTCCGAGAGAGAAGTTTTGATCCTCCTAGATGTCAATCCATGAAGCAAGGGTTGCTAGTGTGTCAACAAAACCATTGTACTCTCTTATGATGAAGTGAAAGGATATATGTTCCAAGCCTCAAGCTACAAAGCACATGTGCTCCTGGCATGGTACCGAATTCCGATCGTGCATTTTCCATTTGTTCTGGACTTGGGAGATAACAAAGAGGGAGTCACCCTGAACCTATAGGCTTTGTGCCCCTTATTTTCTAGTGAGATGGAGACCTACAATGTAGGCTTGAAATTTGTCCATATTCTTTGCGGTGTCAAATTCTAGCCATCTTGATATGAGTAACTGAACTCCCTGGGAGTTTTGCAAGACCGAGAATATTTTGGATCCCTTTCAATTCATGAATCCTCAAAGAAGATTGTCCGTGTGTGAGCATCTAGAGGGATCCCCATGACTGGTGAATTGATCATACTTATATCTCCATCTGGGAACTCATACTCATGTGTAGCTTCTTCTAGTAGGGGGAAATCTACTAATTGATCTACGAGGGCTTATGCTTTGATTGCCTTTATAGGGAAGATAGGTAATGTCAAATTCTAAGAACATTATGTGTCATTTATAACATAATCTGGTCAATGTTTGGCGATTACATAAATAGTGAAGTGGATCATGCTTGAGGATTAGTTGTAGAGGATACATCATTATATAGTGGCACAACTTCTCATCGTGTGGATATGATCCAGGTAGTATTTCTCAATTGTAGAGTAGTGGGCCTCCTTTTCATTGAACTTCTTACACAAGTTGTAAATGGCATGCTCGTTGTTGATTTTTTCTTAACTCAGGACTCCACTCATCGATGTCTCATGAATAGCACTACTGTAGAAACCAGATATCTCGTCTATTGTTTTTTCAAAAGAAACTAGCATTGTACTCTTTAGTGTCAATTCTTTAAAGACAACCACCACGATTGACCACTAAGAAAATGCAAGATGCATTTTATTTCTATCATCAGTTACTACTCAAAGCAATTGACATGATATATCTCTCACAAAGTAGAATTTCACGTAAATTTTTGTGGGGCATTTCATTTACCTCCAAAAACCTATGTCGTCGGTTCTTTGTTAAATAGACAAAGGGTTAAATGACTGTGCATCAAACATCTCCTTATAATTATTATGTGTATATAGTAGTGCTTATGTCTATAGTGAATGACAAGAAATATGTACTCACCCTGTGTCCCGTGAAACTATTACCACCCCCGAATGGTTTTTCTTGTCGATTGTCATCACCTCAACCAACAATGTAGGCCTCATTGGGTTGTATCTGGATTGCAGAGTTAGTTGTTAGTTTTTTATATCCAATTCACGAGAAATGTATTTGTTTCGCTGGTAGTTTTGGTGTATCAACCGACGACCTAGGTTGTAGGGCATCATATTTTTAATTGATCGACACAGAACGTCTTATTTAAAACCCATGAGAAACCACTCTTTCCCATCTACCCCTACCCACATTTCTATAGAATTTTTTGCTCTGGAGATTTCCCTCTTCTGCCATCACCACCAGTGACACCCAAGATGGGTGTGCTTCTACTACTCTCTCCCACTATTGACTCCACTATGTCTACCAGCCGCTATCACTGTTTCTCTCTCCTCTATCGGCTATTGTTCTTTCCTCTGTCAGCTATAGTTCTCTCCTCTACCGGCGGATGCTCTCTCCTCCACCATCACTATTTCTCTCTTCCTCAGTTGATGTTGTTGTTGCTTGTTGCTCCTCCACCTTCATCTCTTCTACTACTCTCTCCTCCATCTTATGAGGTAGGTCTTTCCCTACTTGATATTTTTTACGTCGAGGATTAGGAATGCATATGCAAGTATGAACAAATTCAAACTATGAAATTGTGAATGGCTCATTATATTAGTTAAAGTTTGTTTGATGGAAACTACTACTCAAATAACCATAGTAATTCTAGATCTAATAAGTGCACCAAACCCTGACTTCTGGAAGGGATGCATTTATTGGATTAAAGGTCAATTTCTTCCTTATCAACTTTTAAATAACCAAGTTGGGTTTTTCTCTCAGTAATGTTGTGATTATATAAATTAGGAGAAAATATGGCCAATTTGGATTGTATGATTGTGATGAAAATGCATATATGTAACTATGTATTTGATTACAATTGAAAATTATGTGTAAATCATAATATGTTGTAGGCCTAGATTTAGTTAGATTGTAATGAATCATATGATTGTGATGAAAATGCATATGTGTAACCATGTATTTAATTAAAATTGAAAATTATTTGTAAACCATAACTGACATTTATTTAGATTGTGATGAATTGTAAACCCTAAAATTATTTCTAACTATGTATTTATTTAGATTGTGATGGATTGTAATGAGATTTAATGAATTTTAAACCCTAAAATTCATATATCAGATATCTGAATAGAAGATTCTAAACCCTAATTTCAAAATTGTGTTATTCACCTACAAACCCATCCAAGATTACTCATTAGTAGTAATCCTTGGATAGTCCTTGATTTTGGACTGTTCTTGAGCATTTCATCTCACTTATAATGTAAGTTTAAAGTGTGTCTTCGATTTCAATAAATTTTGACAACACATCACCTTTGTTCTCTCGGTACATATGTAGGTCGGTATTTTCCCATCTACAATGGTGTAGTTGGAGAACTATGGGGAAATGCTGCCAAAATTTTTTTGAATCAAACACACATTATCCACTTACTAGTGAGATGAAGTGCTCAAGAATGGGATAGATGGTACACATTCCTGGATGTGAGTGTTAAACGATGATTAGGGCTCAATTTAAACATATGTATTTTTTGAAAATAACTTATTAGCTAACACATGATAAGCTACTCATCTCCCGTGTAATCATAGAATGGATCAAACACGGATGTCTAATCCAAATCATTGCACATCAGAGTTTATTAATGGTCTCGATGAGTTTGTATAATTTGAAAAGGAGCTTAGGATACAACTAGGAGATAGGTTCTATTGCTTTTATAGGAATTGTAGTAACAAATTGAAAATTGACACTATTGAGATGATCAAAGATTGTGTCATGCGCAATGGGATTGTATAGGGTTATACATAATGGTATTGGCATAGAGACATTCCTAGTATGAGATCAGTAGATGTCAGCAGTGGTAGTTGTGTTGAAGAAGAAATGGCTGACAATTTTGATGAGAACAAATGAATTTTAACAGACATGGTTGATGTGATTCTATATAATTGTAGGGTAAATGTTACACACCCACCTCCTTTGTTTAGAAATGTTGTGCATGATGTTTAGAAACTGTTATACTTAGGTTTTACTAAGTTTAAAAAGTTGAGTGTTGTGTTGAGATTGTATACTCTGAAGGTTAACAATAGTTGGTACGACAAAAGTTTCACTTCTCTATTGTCTTTGTTGAAAGAATTTCTCCTTGAAGGCATTGAGCTTCCATTCTCAACCTCCAAAATGAAAAAAAATGGTGTTCCCAATGGGAATGGAGGCTAAGAAGATACATGCATACCCAAATGATTGTGTATTTTTCTAAATGGCCTATATGGATCGGAAAGAATGTCCAGAATGTGGGGTGTCTAGCTACAAAATGACGAGCACTGTCAATTTCATGGACTAAAAGGTTTCCTAGACACTCCCAACATCTTGGCCCGTCTATGTCTGTGATGGTGAGGCATTTTTTAGGTTTTGACTCATCAGGTTGATTCACTGCTCTAGTGGTTGTTCTACTCTCATGGGGAGTTAGAGGGAAGAATGGCATAGGAGGTAGGTGTGGAGCTCTAAAGATCCACAACAAATAAGATGATGTAGTCAATTTTATGGATGGAAGCGTAGAGGTCAAAGGGGGATTCGCGGAGCTAGTTGTGGTCCCTAAACTACTAACATAGATGTTGTTTAACTTCAATGCACTTAGCAGGATAACAAAGCAAACATGGATACTACCGAGGATAGTGGCATTTAAGCAGATCGAGCACCATCTTATAGATATCCAATTCTCATACAAAAGGTACAAGTAGAGAGTAATGGAGGGAGCTCTGTGGAACTTTGAAAACAATGTGCTTTTGATCAAAGATGTAGGGATGGGAGAGCAACCATCAAAGATCGATATAAAGAATTGCCCTTGTTGGGTATGGCTATATAATATACGATTGCGTACATACATGATGAAGCTTTTAAAAAGCTAGTAGGTTCTATCGAAGAGGTGCTAGAAGTGGAGCACAATGTTGAGGGATGGTCGAGGGTGAAAAGAGTGAGAGTTAACCTAGATGTTGAAAAGTCACTGAAGAAAGTACAAAGAATGTGCTATGTGGATGGAGGAGTAGCTGAAGTTGAAATCATATATGAGAGACTTCCACACATGAGCTTCAAATGCGGTCATATCAAGCATATGGAACAGGAATGTCCATGGCAAGAAGATAGTGAAGATAAACCAAAAAGATGGGGATCATGGCTCAGAGCCTCACCCAGATGTCCAAACAATAGTGAGAATAGACCACATAGATAACAAGGCATCATAAGGAATCTATTCATGGATGAAGGGGTAAGAAACAGACAAGAGGTACCCACAAGCAATCAAAAGAAGTCAGCAGGTGAAGAGGGGGAGTTAGGAGGAGGAAGAGGGACTATGGGAGGGGTAGAAAGTGGGAGTAGTATCACATTACTAAGCTTTAAAGAAAAACAATTAATTCTATAGGTGTGTCTTACAAAAAGTGGGAAGGAGATGAAGGCAATAAATAAGGGGAGAAGGATAAAAGAATGATACGAGAGGAGAAAGTGTCAAAGGAAAGTGAGGACGCCCATGAGGTGTTTGAAAATAATCCCAACTCTAAAATCAATGAAGGAGGAAGTAAAAGGATTATAGATACCGAGACACAAACAATAAAGGAAGTCGAGGTGAATGCAACTATAATTAATATAGCAGACCACAACAACCAACCCTGCTAACTTTTAATAGGGGGAGAAATAGCTGAAAGTAGCAGCAAGCAAGATGAGTTAGAAGAATCTATGAGTTGAGCCTAGAATAAATAGAGTGAACATAAAAGGCAGTAGAGTAGGAAAAGTGAAAAAACAACAAACAAATTGTCACTTGAGAAGGAGATTGATAAATATAAAAGGAAGAGGAGGGAAGGGCCATTCAAGGAAGGAAAAAATAAAGAACATATGGAAAATAGAATGGGAAAGATGTGTAGAGAGGAGGGAACCAATATGGTATGGGAAGCACACCCCAAAGTAATGAATTTTGGTGATGACCAACGTCGTGAAGGACAATGAAAATCCTATGCTGGAATTTCCAAGGGGTGGGTAGCCTTGATACAATCAAAATGCTCCAAATGGACTACTGGAGAGAGCAACCTAAGTTAGTATTCTTGACGGAGACCATGATAAGAGTAAGAGATTTAGAAAAAACAAAAAGAAAGTGTGGGTACACAAATGGTTTATGTATGAGTAGCATTGGGAGATTGGGAGGTATGGGGTTATGGTGGAGGGACATTGATGTCTCTATCATCACCTACTCCAGTCATCATATCTGAGCAAAGATCACAGAGGTCAACATGAAAAAATGGTTGTTTGTAGGGATCTATGGATAGGCGGATAATAGCAATAAATATAGATCATGGGATCTTATAAATGATATGAAGAAGGATAACGAGGATCATATCATCTTAATGGGGGATTTTAATAAGATTCTAAGTAGTGAGGAAAGGAAGGAGGAGTTGTTAATAGTGTGATACAAATAGATAACTTTAGAGAGGTGATAGATAGATTCCTACACACTGACCAGGGATATGTCAGGAACAAGTTCACATGGAGAAAGGGGCTTGATAAGGATACATCTATTAGAGAGAGGTTAGATAGATCCCTTGTTTCACATGAGTGGTTAACCATGTTCCCTAATGCATGGGTTCAACAATTACCTTTCATGGGATCATACCATACACTGATCCTCCTTAATACAATCAAGCATAGGAAAAGCAGTAGGATTAAGAAAAAATAGATTCAAGAAGTTTTGGTTGGAGGATAACAAATGTAGGGAGGTGGTTTATAATGGTTGGAATGACATCAATATGAAGTCTATTGAAGAAAAATTCAGAAAAGTGGTTAATGATTTGAGTTAATGGGCAAATAGAAGGCTTGGGCATATCCAAAGAAGGCTAAGGAAAGTAGAGGAAGAGTTAATCAAAATACAAAGCAAACCCATGACCAACAACAACTTGAATCAGGGCATCAAACTCGGTAAAAATATGGAAGATTTGCAAAATCTCAATGAGAGATATTGGTTTGTGAGAGCAAATGATAATTAGATGTGAGACAAGGATACAGACACTTCCTATTTCCATAAAAAGGATTCTCGAAGGAAAAGGAATGAGATTAGAAAGCTGAAAATGAAGAGGGGGAGGAGAAGACAGGGGAGGAAGTCATAGAAAACATCATAACTAACTTTTATACTTATGTTTTCATATTGCAGGGCACTCCTCGTATTGAGGAGTTCATTTCAAAGATAAAAAGATGCATCAATGATGTGATGAATTTCCATCTACAAAAGGAACCAAATAGAGAAGACATAGAAGAATGCCTCAAGTAGATGCACCTGACAAAGGCATCGAGACCTGACAGCCTTCATGTTGGTTTCTTCCAATCTTTCTGGAGCATAGTAGGAGAGGATGTCACTAGTTTCATCGTCGAATGGTGGAAAGGACATCAAAAGCTAGATAATATCAATAAGACTAATATTGTCCTTATCACTAACTGTAGAGACCCAAAAAGTATGAATGATTTCAGACCTATTAGTCTATGCAACACAGTGTACAAGATTATCTCAAAGATGTTGGCTAATAGATTCAAGGGATATATGAATGATATTATATCACTTAATCAGAGTGCTTTCATCCCTAGTTAGTTGATTACTTATATTTCTCTTATCTTTTTCGAAATGTTCCACCAGATGAAACTGAAAACAAAAGGCAAGAAAGGGTATATGGGAATTAAGCTTGATATGAGTAAGGCATATGATCAGGTCGAATGGGGTTTTATCGATACAATGATGAAGAAGATGGGATTTGGAAACACCTGGTGTGAGAAAGTAGGAGAATGCTACAAGTATGTCTCCTTTTCAATTATTATCAATGGTAATAGAAAAGGTCTTAACCCACCTCAACGTGCGTTGCGATAGGGTGGCATGTTGTCACCTTTCATGTTCTTATTGTGTGCAAATGTCTTCTCAGGGATGATCTGCACTGCTTTGAAGTAGGGAAGGCTCCATGGGATGAAGGAGTGTATAACATCCTAAGCATATCCCACTTGTTTTTTGCTAATGATAGTGTTATTTTTACTCAAGACACAACATAGGAAGCTACCATGGTTAGTTGATTCTATCAGCTACTATGAGAGTTCTTCTAGATAGAAAATTAATTGCTTAAAGTCATAAGTTGTGTTTAGAAAAAATACTCAACCTCTATCTATTCCAATCCTCAATATCCTCAAGATGAAGCAGGTTGAAAAGCACAACAAGTATTTGGGTCTTCCTAAAATTATTGGCAGGTCGAAGAAAGAAGTTTTCAAGACTATCAAAGGCAGGGTTCGGTGCTAGCTGAACAGATGGAAAGAAATATATTTGAGTTATACGGGAAAAGAGTTCCTTATAAAGGAGGTTATTTAAGCTATCCCCTCATACATGATGAGTGTATTCCACATGTCGAGGAACATTATTGACAATATTTACATGATGATGGCAAATTTTTGGTGGGGAAGCATAGAATACAAAAGGAAGATACACTGCGCTTATTGGACTAATATGTGTAAGCCAAAGAGTGAAGGGGGTCTTGGCTTTAGGAACCTAAGGGTCTTCAACAAGGCTCTCCTAGCCAAACAAGCATGGAAACTTCTCACGAAGTCATCATCCTTGGTTAACTATGTCTTGAGCTCTAGGTATTACAAAAACAAAAATGTGCATGATGCTTACAGGGGTTACGACCCCAGCTACTCATGGCAGAGTATATGGGATGCTAAATCCTTACTTAAAGAGGCTTATGGTGGAATGTTGGGAATGGGAATAACATAAGCATTTAGGATGATCCTTGGTTGCCTAACTCTAAGGGTGTATGATCTAGTATAGTCAAAAGAGAGTATTTGGGGGACATGATTAATAACAAGGTCTGTGAGCTGATTGATGATAGAAACCAGAAGTGGTTGGTAAACTAAATGGTGGACATCTTAACTGCTGAGGATGTGGAGACCATTCTCAATATACCGTTGTGCAAAGTAAATGAAGATGCTCTATAGTGGTACCCTACCAAAGATGGTATGTTTGCGGTAAAAATGGCATACAAGATGGGTGCCAATCACACTCTTCCTTACTAGCTAAATCAATAGGATAAAAAAAGGATTATGACAAACTTTACAGGATGCCCCCGCATCCTTTGCCCAACCATAGCCCGGATAGCTGGAGGGTGGTAAATACAGCACTTAGCATGGGGCTTGAACCCGGGTCCTCCCCAGAGGAGGACATCGTGCCTACCACATGAGCTACGCTGGTCGGGTTAAATCAATAGGATAGAATGAGTATTGGATGGGAACTTTTGTTGAATCTTAGATGCCCACCAAAGCTAAAGATGTTTTTGTGGATAATGAGCAGAAAATCTATGGCTATGATGTCTAATCCAAAGAGGATACATGTTACATATATTGATATTTGTTCCATATGCCAGATCCCAAATGAAGACGCATTCCATTGCTTGTTTGATTGCGTATATGCAACAGAAGTTTGGAAGCATAATCCTTACAACCTACTTATTAGGGAAACGCTGAGAACCTCTTTCATTTATTCCCTAATCTAGTTATAAAAGAGAATTATGTATGATGACTTCATTTCCATTTCTCTGATTTGCTTAGAAATATGGACATCAAGAAATGAACATATATATAGCAACAAACTACCAAATATGTAGTTGATAATAGCAGGCTTCCATAGATGGAATGAAGCTCACAAGCTACACAGTGAAGGAAAAATTCAATAGGAAGAACAACCAAAGGACAGAGTCGACTTCAGATGGAAACCCCCTGGAGAGGAGGTTATAAAGATAAACACAGATTCTACTATGATAAACAAGGTGTGAGTCATATGTGAGGCTATTTTTAGGGATCATCACGATAGGTATTTGGCCATGGTGGCATACTCTTTTGATGGGTCATGGACTGTACATGTAGTTGAAGCTTATGCCATTTTGTTCAGCTTGGAGATTGTGGTTCAAATGGGAATCATGAGGATGTGTGTGGAATCATATGCAATGGGAGTCATACGGAAACTGAGAATAAAGGAACATGGGTGTCGGCCCATAGATCAAATTTATAAAAGCATCCATAAGACAACATCATGTTTTAATTTGTGTAGCTTCACTCATGTAGTCGGAGAGGGCAACTGTTGTGCTAATTCTTCAGAAAATATGGGGTTGGGGTACGAGGGAGATGAGATATGCTTGGAGGACTTTCCTACTCTATGTAAGAAATCATGTTGTATTTTGAGATCTACCTAGTAAAATGCCTTTAAAAGGTACAAAAGGATGACATCAGGTAAGACTAAGACCCAGTCTCCTTCCAAGGTGATGTGATGTCCGCCTATAATACCATGGTTTCAATACTTGTTTGCTAATAAGGAAAAACAAATTTATCTTGGCATGTGGAGGTAAAGAAAAACAATGATGGTATGTTATGGCATGTGTCTGATTACCTACAATGGAAGAAGATTGATTTATTATATCCTAACTTTGGTGAAGAATATAGGAATTTAAAACTCAAACTTTGTACTAATGGGAAGAATCCATATGGAACATTAAGCATCCAACAAAGCACTTCGCATGTCATGATTTTTATATACAATCTTCCTCTATGGTTGTGTATGAAGAATAAATATGTTATACTGTCCTTGCATGTCTCAGGCCCCAAACAATATGGAAATGATATTGATGTTTACCTTGCACCTATGATTGATGACCTAAAGAAACTCTAGGAAGAAGGTGTGATTACTTATGATGCTCTGTGCTAAGAGATTTTTAATTTACATGCTATGTTGTTTTGTAGTATTAATGACTTTCCATCTTATGGGAACTTGTCTGGCTACTACGTCAAAGGAACCAAGGCATGTCATGTATGTGTGGAAAATGTTGATCCAATCCAACAAAAACATGGTGGTAAAACTGTATATCTTAGTCATTGAAGGTTTCATCCAAAGACATATTCTTATTGAAAACTGTGCAAAACATTCAATGGCTCAACTGAGGAACTGAGTGCCCCTAAACCTATGTGAGGGGAGGATGTATATGCAAGAGAAAACAACATTGTAAATCATTTTGGTAAGAGACCATGTACTATGCCCATAGGTGAAAACTCTTTATTGAAAAAGAGTTTGATATTTTGGGATCTTCCTTATTGAAGTTCTTTGATAGTTCGACATTGTATCGATGTCATGCACATTAAGAAAAATGTTTGCTACAGCATTATTGGTACTCTGTTGAATATATAGGGTAAGACTAAAGATGGCATCAAATCCATAATGAAACAATGTGAAATGGGTATAAGGAAATAATTAACAAAAGAAGTAACCAAGGGTCGTCGCACATATCTACCCCCTGCTTGTTACACCTTGTCTACACAGGAGAAGAGAACTTTTTTTGAGTGCCTACGTAATGTTAAGGTACCATAGGGATACTTAGACAATATTCATAGATTGGTATCAATGAAGGATCTGAACTTGATAGGTCTTAGATCTCATGATTGTCAATTTTAATGCAACACATATTGCTTGTAGCTATTTGGTCTATCATTCCTAAGCATGTAAGGTTTGGAATCACTAGATTTTTCTTCTTATTCAACACTCCATGGAGCAAAGTAATTGATTCTGATATTCTAGATAAGTTGCAAAGAGAAGTGGTCATTACCCTATGCCAACTTGAGAAATATTTTCCCCCTTCAATATGTGTACCATGGTACATTTGGTTGCCCATTTCACTATGAAAGTGAAAATGTTGGGTCTAGTTTTCTTGCATTGGTGTGTACTTTTGAGTGGTACATGAGTTTTTTAGCGGCGATGTTCGAAACTTTTGTCTACTTGAAGGGAGTATCATTGAGGGTTATGTTTCTAGGGAGGTTATGAACTTTTCCAGTGACTTTTTGTGTTACAACAAAACTCGTACTAACAGTGTGAACCTGACATTTATTCTGGAAAAGGTATTTCAAGATAACGTCAGATAAATATCAATCATGAGCAGTGGGAATAATTACACCAGTATGTTTTATACCACAATGACAATGTGAGTATTTTTATCGCCAAACACACCAATGATCGCAAGACAAGTTATCCCCAAGCCAGTACAATGTGGTTTGCTAGAGACCATAATCAGACATTTATATAGTGGTTTAAAGTGAAAGTATTCAATCAACTATCTCAAATACCAAATAATGTGACAAAACTATCAAATGCCTCGCATATAAGCCAAATATGCATGTTACATCTTATGAAGAGTTTGACGTAAATGGATTTTCATACTACACAAAATGTCAAGATGATAAGAGCATTGTACAAAATATTCGGATCACCCTTTAGGCATCTTCATTGTAGTTTTCTAGTGCCAGTGATAAGAGTCCACATGAAGGAAAGATGTCTTATTACATTGTCATTGAAGACATATAGAAAATGGACTACACGAAGTTTAGAGTTCCATTATTTAGGTGTAAATGGGTTGATAATAAGAAAGGGGTTGTAGTTGACGAAGTTGGTTTCACAATAGTGAATTTTTAGTAGACATGTGAGAAGGATGAACCCTTCGTCATGACATCATAGGAAAATTTTGTATTATATATCGATGAACATGTAAAAGATAATTGGTATGTTGTTCTTCATGGCAAAAGACTATTCAATTCAGATCATGTTGATGAGGAAGAGTACTATGACAAGTATGATGAGTCTATTCCATTATTTGTTGGTTTACCAAGTGTAGATGTTGAATCTAAGATTGATGACTATAATTGTGAAGATCACATAGAAGGGATATTAGTTTAAGGTATACTACATGTAATATTTGATATGTTATTTGCATTGTATAACATATATATGTGTTCATATGTGATCTGACTTTTCATATGTGATCTGACTTTTTATATGTGATTTGACTTTTTTATATGTTTACTTTTAATTTTATAGATGGCATCTGACCAAGAGAATAGTGATCCCAAGAATTAGGATCTGGAGTGTGAGGATTCTATTGAGCATCCTGACCAGGGTGTTGACGATGCTAATAAATCAAAACTTGAGAGAGGGATAACTTTGATGAAAATTGCCACAAACAAGTAAGGGAGGAAGGGTGTCTTTGAATTTAATGAAGAAAGCACACGTACTAAAGATTTTTTCAGCTACTATGAGGTCCTTGTTTGAAGAAAAGTGCCTCTCTGTGTTAAGGATTGGAGACAAGTGAGTAAAGCAAATAAAGACCTCATTTGGAGGGAGTTAGATGTGAGATAAATGCATTCATGTTTTTGTAGTCTTTTCCTATTCTTTCTTTTCACATTTCTAAATAGTGGTGAATATTAAACCTTTTTGGGGCCAGTATGAGCTTGATGAAGAGTTTCATCACAAGTCTATTATGCAGCTCATCTGGCAAAGACATAGAGATTGATGGAGAATCCTCACAAGAGACTGCATCTTTGGAGACAAGCAATGCAACATACCAAATCTAGAACCCTACCCTAGAAGTTTAACCTTTTGGACTTAGCCAAACAAGGTTAAGGTTAGAGTGATCCTAATAATCTAATGCGTGAATAATGTAATATAATATGTCAAATAATTCATTTGGTGATAATAAGATGATAAATAACTTAATTACATGCATACATTGGTTAATGGGCCTCTAATGGGCCATATGATGTAATCCATGTAATAAAGACTCAAAATAAAGAATAGACTTCAAATTCGTAATCTACACATCAAAATAAGCTTACATGTCAATTTTCATTTAATTTGGACAACCTTGAAATAATATGGTAATATTAAGAGAGAGAAATTGCCTAAAAGGTGTAAATAATAAATAAATATAATAATTGACTCCAAAAGAGGAAAATAATGTTAGATTCGTAATCTACATAATAAATATAGCCTTTGGGTGAATTTTCATCCAATTTGGAGAAAGTTTGCTTAAAAGGAAAAATCAGGAGAGAGAAAATATGAAGAACCTTCAAATATTAATTAAATACACAAACAACTCCAATATGTAAAAATGATGGCAAATTCGTATTCAACATATTAAATGTGACTTGTGTTTCAAGTCTTATAAAATTTAGATAATCCTAAAGCCATTAATGAAGGAGGAAAGAGAAAATATGTTTTGATTTATTTAACACATTAATGATTCTCAAAAGGCAAAACTAAGTGCATAATCGGAATCTACATGTCTTTATTGGACTCTGTGCAAAATTTGGCTTAATTTGGAGTTCGTTTACACCCTCAAAAGAGGAGAGAGAAATTTGAAATAAACTTTAATGTCACTTTACTCCAAAATCGATTAGATTATAGTTTTCTCAATTTTCTCGGTAACGCATGCTTTCCTAATCTCGGGTCACTGTCAACCGTCGGATTCCTTTTTATTTTGATCGAATGGTCTGCTGGTTTGCTTTCCCAGCCGCAGTCACAGCGTGGACCCGTTTGTTTGGACCGCTCTTTTTGGATCTGACGGCCAGCAAGTCGTCTCCTACCTTGAGTAGGAGACTGACTCGCGGGCTACAGTGACTGCGACTTCTCGGCCACCTTTCCCCCTCCTCGGTCCATCTTTCTTTCTGATTTTTCTTCCAACAGATTCATTAGGTGTTTCCGTATCGGTCTATCCCTATTTTCTATACCTATTTCTCCTCATTTAAGGAAACCCCAATTCGTGGGGCATAAGTTTCCGGCCGACTTTACATTACGCTGAGTTTCAACCCCTAACCTATATATAAGGGTGCCCTGAACTTCTTTATTCCTCACAAGAAGTTTCTCACATATCAATTTCCTCGCACGCTTCAATTTTGGTCGTCGGTATTCCAGTTTTTGCTCCAGGTTTGCGGCGCCATGTTCGAGCTCAAGGCTGAACCATCAGATCAATTATTTGTTCTGGTGAGTTCAGACGGCCCTTATCTTTCTTTTTCTTCTGTTTTCTCGACAGATCGTTGATTCTTTTGGATTCGCCCAAACTCGCACCGAGCAGCAGTCAGGCTGCTTGCAGCCATGGCGGGTGCTCTTCTGGGGAAGAAACCCCTCAGTGCAATCTCCCTTTTACCCCTCTCCTTTTTCCGCTTCGCAATGTTTTTCAATCGGGGGCTTTTTCATCCTTTCGCCCTCTAGCTCCTTTGCCTTGGGCGAGGTCAACCGAGAGGCTGACTGATGATGTGGCTTCTGCTTATTGGGCCAAGTCAAAGGTCGGCCCCTCTCCCTCTCTCGCGAGTTTTTTATTAGCTTATGTGGATTTTCGCATTTTTCTGATTGGCCGAGATTGCAAAATTCATATCTTTTGCTGGGATTGTCCAAAAATTACAAATAAATATTCGTTGGATTCAGAAAAATGCAAGATTTCTTATGGTTTTGGTTTTATCACCTGAATCTAATGTTTTAAACAGGTGTTTTTAATGGATCTAAGTAATAATGAATTAACTTGTATAAATCATAACTAATAATTTATAAGTCAGAAAAATATAATAAAATATGTTTTGAGCTCTGGAAAATATAATCTAAAATATGGAATTGTTTTGGAAACCTAATTCACATAATAATAAAAAGTTAGTTTTTAGGATTTTGTATATTAATGGAAACCTAACCCTAATTTCACATATATGCTAAATAGGTGTTTTGAAGCCTAGGCTTGGACCTAGATGTGACCCTGGATCGTTTGACTCTGAAGTTGAGGTATGTTTGCATCCCCGATTATTCTTGTTGATCAATTATCCTATTTTATCTTTCTTTTGGTCCTATGGACATTAGCCTACACATTGTCTTGTTCTTTTGAAATCATGCTTCAAGTGAAGTATCTTATTTTATTGTTGATCTTGTGATCACATATATTCTCTTGAAATCTTATCTTGTTGCCGTGCAATTTGGACTTTTGATATTATATGCCCACTGTGATGGGATTTTTACTTGTTAATATATGCCCACTTTGAAGTGGATTTGCTTATATGTTTGTGTTGACCATTGTGTGATGGAAACGTTGTTAATTCTGACTATACTTCTCTACTTGCCTCTATATTTTCATGCTATGTGATTCAGTAGCACTAGAGTAGTGTAAATTACATTGGTTTGTTTAGAGCAGATGTGTTATTTCCTGCTTTTTTGGGACGGCAAGGAACCTCGTACCCAGGGCAAGATGTGTGTCTTGACCCATTTTATATTTGGGAGTTTGACGATGAGTCATTCTCTATCAGGTTTTCAAGGATGTGAAGCCTTGGACGCCTTTGTGTTTATATTGTTCTAGTGTTATGTTTATCTCACATACATGCAGGATATTGATTGTGGGGTGTGTGCCCTACTTGTGCTTTGTTTCCCACCATGGTAGTGGATTTATTTATGGCACAATCCTTTTATATGTTTTGCTTTATGGCAAGTATCCTTTTTGTTATGATCTTATTTCTTGATACCCGATTGTGTGATACTTATCTCTTGCATGGGAAGCTTTTACATTTGATGTCCTTATTATCCTTATATTGCTCAAGTTGCTTTTTAGTATGCACATACCAGCCTTTGCTGATGTTTCCTTTTGTTTCTCTTTTGCTGGGGTATGCTTCCAACCCTAGGTGGAGGACATGGATGGCTTGACGTGTTGACCTGGACTTAGTTTGTGATGTTGAAGCTTGGAGACAATCTTGAGGTGGTTTAGATTCCCTCTACGTGGATCCTTGTGATGTAAGTTTAAGTTTGTAACCCTTTGTTTTATAATTGAATAGTCAAATATTTTCTTCCGCTGCTATACATTGGTCTTTTGATTACCATTATATAAAGATTTGAAAATTTTACACCCACTCAAACATACCTTGAAGGTGTGTTTGGACTTGAGGTTTTATTGTTCAAATTTTTAGTAGAGAAAGTGGTTTCACTTCTTTACAGCATGGTATCAGAGCCCATGGTAGTCGGAATCGACTATTTCAATTTTGTCTCCCCATTAGAACCTTTGACTTTTCTAGATAGCTCTAAGTGAGATGTTAACCTTAGAATTGAACAATGATGATCTTTGTATGCAATAAGGTTGGATTTGAGGATGTGAATATGTTAGGAGATCTAAATATGGAAATATTGTGACTTGGTTTCTCGCTTTGATTTTGGGCCCTAAATTTCAGTTTTCAATCGTAAACGTTTTTCACAACAAGTTATTTTCAATTATACTACTATATGTACAAAAGTTTTCTCAGATTTATCGATGTTTTCTTGAGCTAAGTCACAATTAAGAGAACTCTAGTTTGAGTAGAATCTAACCCTAGTTTTGTACCTAGGAGTTTATATAATGGTGTAGTTGACCTACCCTATGACTTTTGGATGATCATGTAGGGTTGATAGGTTAGAGACACAAGGACCTAAAATCTCAACCCTAGATGGCATGACTATAGTTGGATACATAAATAATAAAAGTATCTAGAACTTTCACAACTAAGTGATGTGGGTAGTTCTAAAAAGTTGTTTAGTTTGACTTGTTAGGTTGAACCCTTTAAGGGGTGGAGAGTAGTTAGTTGTTGATGTTTGGATCTTTAGATTTCGAGGACGAAATCCTTTTAAGGGGTGGAGTGTTGTAACACACCAGATCTAGAACCCTACCCTAGAAGTTTAACCTTTTGGACTTAGCCAAACAAGGTTAAGGTTAGAGTGATCCTAATAATCTAATGTGTGAATAATGTAATATAATATGTCAAATAATTCATTTGGTGATAATAAGATGATAAATAACTTAATTACATGCATACATTGGTTAATGGGCCTCTAATGGGCCATATGATGTAATCCATGTAATAAAGATTCAAAATAAAGAATAGACTTCAAATTCGTAATCTACACATCAAAATAAGCTTATATGTCAATTTTCATTTAATTTGGACAACCTTGAAATAATATGGTAATATTAAGAGAGAGAAATTGCCTAAAAGGTGTAAATAATAAATAAATATAATAATTGACTCCAAAAGAGGAAAATAATGTTAGATTCGTAATCTACATAATAAATATAGCCTTTGGGTGAATTTTCATCCAATTTGGAGAAAGTTTGCTTAAAAGGAAAAATTAGGAGAGAGAAAATATGAAGAACCTTCAAATATTAATTAAATACACAAACAACTCCAATATGTAAAAATGATGGCAAATTCGTATTCAACATATTAAATGTGACTTGTGTGTCAAGTCTTATAAAATTTAGATAATCCTAAAGCCATTAATGAAGGAGGAAAGAGAAAATATGTTTTGATTTATTTAACACATTAATGATTCTCAAAAGGCAAAACTAAGTGCATAATCGGAATCTACATGTCTTTATTGGTCTCTGTACAAAATTTGGCTTAATTTGGAGTTTGTTTACACCCTCAAAAGAGGAGAGAGAAATTGGAAATAAACTTTAATGTCACTTTAATCCAAAATCGATTAGATTATAGTTTTCTCAATTTTCTCTGTCACGCATGCTTTCCTAATCTCGGGTCACTGTCAACCGTCGGATTCCTTTTTATTTTGATCGAATGGTCTGCTGGTTTGCTTTCCCAGCCGCAGTCACAGCGTGGACCCGTTTGTTTGGACCGCTCTTTTTGGATCTGACGGCCAGCAAGTCGTCTCCTACCTTGAGTAGGAGACTGACTCGCGGGCTACAGTGCCTGCGACTTCTCGGCCACCTTTCCCCCTCCTCGGTCCATCTTTCTTTCTGATTTTTCTTCCAACAGATTCATTAGGTGTTTCCGTATCGGTCTATCCCTATTTTCTATACCTATTTCTCCTCATTTAAGGAAACCCCAATTCGTGGGGCATAAGTTTCCGGCCGACTTTACATTACGCTGAGTTTCAACCCCTAACCTATATATAAGGGTGCCATGAACTTCTTTATTCCTCACAAGAAGTTTCTCACATATCAATTTCCTCGCACGCTTCAATTTTGGTCGTCGGTATTCCAGTTTTTGCTCCAGGTTTGCGGCGCCATGTTCGAGCTCAAGGCTGAACCATCAGATCAATTATTTGTTCTGGTGAGTTCAGACGGCCCTTATCTTTCTTTTACTTCTGTTTTCTCGATAGATCGTTGATTCTTTTGGATTCGCCCAAACTCACGCCGAGCAGCAGTCAGGCTGCTTGCAGCCATGGCGGGTGCTCTTCTGGGGAAGAAACCCCTCGGTGCAATCTCCCTTTTACCCCTCTCCTTTTTCCGCTTCGCAATGTTTTTCAATCGGGGGCTTTTTCGTCCTTTCGCCCTCTAGCTCCTTTGCCTTGGGCGAGGTCAACCGAGAGGCTGACTGATGATGTGGCTTCTGCTTATTGGGCCAAGTCAAAGGTCGGCCCCTCTCCCTCTCTCGTGAGTTTTTTTTATCTTATGTGGATTTTCGCATTTTTCTGATTGGCCGAGATTGCAAAATTCATATCTTTTGTTGGGATTGTCCAAAAATTACAAATAAATATTCGTTGGATTCAGAAAAATGCAAGCTTTCTTATGGTTTTGGTTTTATCACCTGAATCTAATGTTTTAAATAGGTGTTTTTAATGGATCTAAGTAATAATGAATTAACTTGTATAAATCATAACTAATAATTTATAAGTCAGAAAAATATAATAAAATATGTTTTGAGCTCAGGAAAATATAATCTAAAATATGGAATTGTTTTGGAAACCTAATTCACATAATAATAAAAAGGTAGTTTTTAGGGTTTTGTATATTAATGGAAACCTAACCCTAATTTCACATATATGCTAAATAGGTGTTTTGAAGCCTAGGCTTGGACCTAGATGTGACCCTGGATCGTTTGACTCTAAAGTTGAGGTATGTTTGCATCCCCGATTATTCTTGTTGAGCAATTATCCTATTTTATCTTTCTTTTGGTCCTATGGACATTAGCCTACACATTGTCTTGTTCTTTTGAAATCATGCTTCAAGTGAAGTATCTTATTTTATTATTGATCTTGTGATCACATATATTCTCTTGAAATCTTATCTTGTTTCCTTGGTGCAATTTGGACTTTTGATATTATATGCCCACTGTGATGGGATTTTTACTTGTTAATATATGCCCACTTTGAAGTGGATTTGCTTATATGTTTGTGTTGACCATTGTGTGATGGCAACCTTGTTAATTCTGACTATACTTCTCTACTAGCCTCTATATTTTCATGCTATGTGATTCAGTAGCACTAGAGTAGTGTAAATTACATTGGTTTGTTTATAGCAGATGTGTTATTTCCTGCTTTTTAGGACGGAAAGGAACCTCGTACCCAGGGCAAGATGTGTGGCTTGACCCATTTTATATTTGGGAGTTTGAAGGTGAGTCATTCTCTATCAGGTTTTCAAGGATGTGAAGCCTTGGCCGCCTTTGTGTTTATATTGTTCTAGTGTTATGTTTATCTCACATACATGCAGGATATTGATTGTGGGGTGTGTGCCCTACTTGTGCTTTGTTTCCCACCATGGTAGTGGATTTATTTATGGCACAATCCTTTTATATGTTTTGCTTTATGGCAAGTATCCCTTTTGTTATGATCTTATCTCTTGATACCCGATGGGGTGATACTTATCTCTTGCATGGGAAGCTTTTACATTTGATGTCCTTATTATCCTTATATTGCTCAAGTTGCTTTTTAGTATGCACATACCAGCCTTTGCTGATGTTTCCTTTTGTTTCTCTTTTGCTGGGGTATGCTTCCAACCCTAGGTGGAGGACATGGATGGCTTGACGTGTTGACCTGGACTTAGTTTGTGATGTTGAAGCTTGGAGACAATCTTGAGGTGGTTTAGATTCCCTCTACATGGATCCTTGTGATGTAAGTTTAAGTTTGTAACCCTTTATTTTATAATTGAACAGTCAAATATTTTCTTCCGCTGCTATACATTGGTCTTTTGATTATCATTATATAAAGATTTGAAAATTTTACACCCACTCAAACATACCTTGAATGTGTGTTTGGACTGGAGGTTTTATTGTTCAAATTTTTAGTAGAGAAAGTGGTTTCACTTCTTTACAAGCAAGATCAGGGCCCCACTCTTAAATGGAATTATATTCATTCAGATGATTGGTTGGAGTTTATTGAGAAGAGAAAAATAGATGCATTCAAGGTATTGAATTAATTACATTTTTATGATTTCTTATGGTTACTTAAAAATATTTCTTAGTGAATTATTTAGGCCATTCACAATGCTCAAAATGATAGGCATGAAAAGAATATGCACGACCAGTGATTGGGCTCAGGCGGTTATATTAAATGCCACCAGTTGAGAGAGAAAGAGAAAGGGCCTTCTATTGCTACTCCTTCCAGTGATGAGTCTTCTCATGCTCTTGGATAGTTGCCTCACTATATTTTGTGGATATTGCAAGGAAAAAAATCTAGAGAAATCCTCATCCAAGAAACCCAGGAGGTGGCTTTGAAAATGGTAAATTTCTTGGTCTCACCATATGTCCATGTTCATTTTTCATTGGAATGATAAGTTGTAACAAAGTGGATTTTAGCATAATAATGAGATAATTACTATTTTTCCCTCATTATACTCACTCATGGTACCCAATTATTTTTCTTGACTCCTAAATCAATGTTGAGACTCAAATCCAAAATATGGTGATCAATGTGATGTTGTACACATTATACCACCTTAAATTTGATTAATTCATCACTTTGTCCAAAGAATAAAATTGGTCATCAAACTTCATGTTTCGGTTCCTAAACTTTTTCTAAATTTTCTACACATTTTTGTGAAGCTATGGACCAAATTTCATATCAATTGGACTTTTCTACTATTTACTATGATTTCTTGAAAATAATGTATCGAAAATCTCTTTATTTGCCTTTTATTTGGGCCTTTTCCAAGTCAGAAATCCAGGGCTAGCTTTGGGGGCAAACCCCAGCCCTTAGATCAGCCTCGAGTGGATAATGGCTATGTGCAAGAACCTCAATTTGTCCCTAAACCCTAGCCCCAATGCTATATAAAGGGACCCCAATGCTTGCAATGACCTCGCCAAACTTCAACCCTCATTTGCATGACCGTACCCTCCTCTGGTCACCCCCATTTCCCATTCTACTCTATGCGGCGCCGCAACCTTCTATTTTGGGCATCCTGCCCTCGAGCTTCTTTCCCAGAATCTAATGGCTCCACCCGGACCTGGACGACAACTCAGCTGCCTCCCTCACCCACTCCTTCTTCCAAAGCTGCTCCATACCGACAAGCCCATCTACCCTATTCTTGGGCTCGTGTGAGGATCTATGTGGATAGGAGATAGAGCCCTAAACCGCCGGCTCAGCGTAAGATCGGCTAGCCCAAAAGACCAGTGAGTCTTTGATTGAACCAAGGAATCGAGCGTTGAACCAAGATCGAACCAGGTCATCTTACCTAGCAAGATGTCCTGTCTATGTGGCACAATCCTGGACATCCTTTGTGCATCCAGCGGTCCCCTGTTTACCTCTTTTTAAGGTATTTATTTCTCCTCTCTGCTCGATATTCAATTAAATGGCCTAATCTTGTATAAATCAAATCTTGTGATTCCTAGCTCTAGAATGTACAAATAAATAATCAATTTTGATCAAAAAAAACCAATGGATTTATTAAAAATACTTTTAGAACCTAATTCGTTATGGATCTTTCTGATATCCCTATATTTGAACTCTTTCTTAGTAAGTTTATCAAATGATTCAATAATGATGTCTAATCTTTGGAAACCCTAGATTTGGACTCTAATGATTATCTTGAAACCTAGACCTAATCTAGTTGAATCATCTACTCTTGAAAATGAATCATTAGTAATGTATCTCTACTTACTTGATTCAATCTTGATTATAATA
Organism: Alisma plantago-aquatica; assembly: GCA_963693085.1. Lineage (NCBI taxonomy): Eukaryota > Viridiplantae > Streptophyta > Magnoliopsida > Alismatales > Alismataceae > Alisma > Alisma plantago-aquatica. The sequence goes on from OY856412.1 coordinate 1,074,329,514, forward strand.
TTTATAATGAGTAATCTTGATCTTAATCTTGCAAAACACTTGATATAGTTTTGACCCATCAATCTGATCTTGATTTCCAAATTATGCTAAGTATCATGATAATGACTTAGGAATGTGATGATGACTTTTATAATGACTATAAATTAGGGTTAACACATATGCTCCTAGAAACCTAGGTAAGTCATGCACGCTTGAAATATTCTTGACACTTGAAAAATGTTAGACATATTGATATAGTATGAATCATAAGTGGATGACCTAACCCTAAGGTTGACCTAGGAAAGTGTAACCCTAATCTCAAATATTGAAACATGATATCCAAATATCTTGATCTTGATCCTTGATCCAAACATTGTGTTTTAGGATCTAACTCGAGGGGTAGACCTATTACTAGTGGATTTGTACTCAAAATCTCGGCAAAAGGTACACTATTATATAACTCCTCCTTGATTTCATTGAAGATACTTTTATGTATCTCTTGACTGTATACTTGGCTACTTACTTGGATGAGCTATTGTTCCCTATGATTAGTCTTCTATTTTTCTATACTATATTTTGAAAAACATGAAAACATAAATTGCATGCCCATTATGACTGCCCGTGTTTGATAATGATGATGATGTTTTTTTTAAAATAGGTAAATATATTGCCAAAGGAGGTTGTGTGAACCACAACACCTACAAAAAACAAGACGTATACTAGGGGTGTTATCTACAAAAACCCTAGTATCTTTTGTCTTGCTCAGACAGGCCTGAGCAGGGGCCCTTTTTACATTTGAAAATACATGCCAAGTTTAGGGACAACTTAGCAACTATCATACCTTCGTCACAAGATTTTCTGCTATGATTCCTATTGTTTCTTTCTTCCCAGACGTAGTAACACACACATGTTAGACAAAGACCACCAACATCCATTTTGCTCCTACTGTCAAGGACACTCATGAGGTTGGTGATCGTATCAGTTATGTTATCATTAGAAAGATGACCCCATTCACATTTGAGGCAAACTAGCGCCCAGATCCTACTAAAGAACCTACACTTGCCAAATAAATGGCTATGGCTCTCATCAGCCGCCTTGCAAAGGACGCAAATACTGTCCACCTACATTCTCCACCTTTTCAATCTATCCATAGTAGGAAATCTAGAGAGAATTTCTCTATAATATAAGGTGCTCCATTTGGGTATTATCCTCCTGCTCCATATTATCTTATGCCAGCTAACATTATCACCAGCATAGTTGTTGATCCATGGTATCACCCTCAGGTTGACAAGGCACACAATACCATGATCATCAACATTATAATAGTTTTGAATGAGCACCCACTGCTTGCACATATTCCTCCAAACTCTAGATGAGCTATTGTCAAATCCTTGGTCCAGCTCGCCATACCTATTGGTCATCCATTGAGACCAAACGTTCTCCTTCTCCCTTAGGAACCTATCCACCCTTTTCTTTTGACTTTGAGTAACCAGCTGCATAGGGCCAGTGATATTGAGGCCACCTTTGATGAAAGGTGTAGCAATGTTGTCCCAAGACACACCATGTCCTTTGCCACCCCAAATGAAATCAGCAACAATTTATCTGATACTATTAGTGGTGGGCATCGGAATATCACACACGTCGCACCAAAACTGGATCATGGCCTGAAGGACCGATCTGGTCAGCATAAGTCTTCCCGCCATGGATAACCAGACAGCAGCCCACCCATCTATCTTAGCTCTGATCAGATGAAGACATTGAGTGAAATCCTTGGCGTAGCCTTTGCTTCCGGCAACAGGAGCACCCAAATACCTAGTAGGCAGCCTCTCGACTTTGATCCCAAAAGCTTCCCACAATCTGCCCCTCTCATTGAGAGGTGGTACTTGTACATTGGCTTCCTATGTTCCTATGGTGAGAAGGAGCCTAGTGACCTTCCCCATCGCATTGGGGTAATAGAGTCACACAAAATATATAAGCATGCTTCTCGAATTACAGCATAATGGGAACTCGTAATAAAAGTCGAATTGTTTGAAAAACTTGTCAAATAAATGTTGGTTTTGCAAATTGCTTGTTATTCTTTTGAATATAAGTCCTGCCAAGTATACTATTTTGTTATAAATCACTTTTCTTGATTTTGATAGCGTACCGTGCAATTGCATGATTGTGTCTTGATTTTCTTGATTTTAGGTAATACAAATGGAATATTGAATAAGATCACTTCCGTACTCTACATACTCTGATGATAAAGAAGAAATCGGATAAATCTCTATATTGGGTTAGTTGTTCTTTAAATATCTAGTTTTTGAGGTATTATTTCTTATTGTATATGCCAATGTGATAGATCCTATTGGGCCACTTAGGGACAGGCACTTCAATCCCTTTATCACTATCTAGGCAGTGAGATTGGGATTGGGGTAAGAACGGTTCTGTGACATAAGTTTTATTGAATAGTCAATTTTGATGATGAATTATTGGAGCTGGGTGAGAAAATAAAAGAGGATAGGTTCACCCCTCAGGCACACACGATAAATTGATGGTTGCTCTGGAGTTGGGTATGGGAAAAAATCTTTTTTGGTGCATCCCAACTAAAGCACAAAACTGCTAAGAAAGGGGGAATGGACACAGATGAGGTGCAAAGATTTATAATTGCAATCTTGGAGGAGTTTAAGGCTTCTCAGGCAGTGCAAGCTCCTCCAACAATCAAGGAACATGTATAGTGTCACACACCCATAGTGTGTATTCAGAGTAGTCCTTCAGACTCACATGGCATATCCAGGTAAGATGCAATTTAAGTTAATCTATACATACATTGTGATAAATAATCCCTCAAGTCAATATATATGTTTGTCAATTAATTTTTTTGTTTAATAAAATTGTAGGTGGCCAGAAAATTTTGTCTTTCCATCAATGTTCCATCATAAAATATCGTGGCACATATCAAGGATTATTCACTCACCACTATAGTTCATTATATTCCCCTTCATGTAGATCACATTCATGTGAACCTCATATGTGTCATTCTGACAATAAGAGATGCACCTCCCCCATACGAGAACCCAGATGCCACCACAGTCGAAGAGGTAAAATAGGGCTTTACCGGATGTCCCAAATGACTCATTCTATATTTTGAGGTATGACAAATGTATATTGAAATTTATATATATAATTAAAATATAATATGAGAATTCATGCATGAAGCCCACAACAACTAACAAGCCCCTAGGGTTCCAAAGCCTCTACCCCCACATTTTATTCCACAGGAGTTGTTTGAGTCCTTAGGCCCTAATTGCAAGGTGTTGACAAGATGGTTAGATAATATAAAGCAATTAGATACCATGGTGATTGGCCTTTGAGAGCAGATGGTAGGTATAAATCGTGACACTATTTTAGTGCTGACAAATGTTGGTGATCTATTTCAGTATCAATGACTGAACACATCAGTGATTGAACTTTAGGTATGGTGAGTCTGAATACCCAATCATATGTGAAGAATATATATTTTTTAATTATTTTTTGTATATTAACTGATTGCATATATTTTCCAGACATTTGTATTATGGGGTTGTTGATTTTAGAATATAAAATGTGGCATTTGTAATTTCATCAATGATTGGTTATGTACTTAGAGATATGAGTAGTGTCGAAGATTACGTGAGTACCGCAGTGAAGGTTTTTGATTCTTCAAAGACCATTTTCATAGCTCACTTCAATGTTGTCGAATTTTTAGGATTTTTGTTTACATGTCTAACTTATGAATAAAATGTGTTGTGGAATTTAATTTAATTTAATTTTTCTTTTATTTACCTCATAAATATGCATTGGCAGCTGTTAGTGACTGTTCCTAAGACTTGGACTATGTATTTCTTTGATCCTTTGGGTGTAATACTGACACCAAGTGAGGGACACCCAATGAAATTGGTGATTCACACAAAAGTATAGTTTTTGTGCTAAGAATATTTGTTAATGTTTATATAATGTGACAATTCATTAATGCAACATATTTGTTAACTTAACTTATAGGGGTGTGAAAGCATTCGGTAGCGGCGGTGCAAAAGTAGATTGAAAAAGAATTTAGTATCTTGAATGAGTGTTGGTGTAGTATTAGAATTATAATGCATATATATTACCAACTCTTCTTAGTTACATATATTAACCTAATTGTAAATCTATAGTGACATGTATAAGACAATAATTGGGCATGCACATATTACGTGATGTTGTACATGTAGATAGTTGTCATGCACATGCAATAGATCAAATGTATAGAGAAGGTATTGTTATTAGTCTTGGATCATAATTAATGATGTAGTCTCATTTAATTATACTAACAATCAAATCTAATTAGAATTACGTTTAGTACATTAGAAGATTGATTTGTATTTGTACATTTGTATGAAATTGAATGTGTGTGTGGATATTGAATGTTTAGTACATTAGAAGATTGATTTGTATTTGTGCATTTGTATGAAATTGAATGTGTGGCTGAGAAATAAATCAGTTGAGCTATGAGTTCATGGATATGTGTGTGCATTTAAAGTGAAAAAATGATAGAATGTTGAGGGTTGCTAGCATGTTTGTGCCTATCATATCAAATGCAAGTCTATTTGTAAATATATCTTTCTTATTGCATGTTTTTGGCCTATTGTTAAGCTACGATGCTTGTAGAGTCTTTTAGTTCTGAGGAACTTTTCAGTTCTGAAGAATTGCAGGCAGTAGAAAGGCTACCAGTTGGGTGTAAGTCTGTAGACTTACTATATAAAAAACATAGACATTTCTTGTCAATTATTTATAAATAACTGACTATATTGCACTCTACATCGGTTACTTATAGTAAACCAATGGGGTATACCTAAAGTTTTCACTATTTAATCACTAATGAACTGAAGTCATGCTATTAGGCATTGTTTATTTCTCATTAGTCAAGTTACGAGTAAATGTCAGAGCAAAACCATTTCTACATAATTAACTTAAATACATCGGTTGTTGTTTAGATAACCAATGAGGAAAGGTCAAGGAAATCTACAATTTCATCGCTTGTTGTTGGTATGTCGTTGGTTTTTCTGTATCATGGAACCAACGACAATATGATATGTCATTGGTTTCTTTAAACGAAGACGGATGCCTTGAGTTTTAGTGTCGCCCACTTAGTCATTTAGTTGGTAACCAACGTTGTATGCCTAAAATGACCAATGTGATATCTCATTTCTATAGTAGTGCAGATGGGCGCGTGATGAGAGGATAGACAAGCACTACCTGCCTTAGTATGGGAGGATTGGTGAAGTTATCTTTAAGCTTCTAGAGTGTGGTCTCACATTGGTCATTCCATCTGGTGGTAGAGTTCTTTTTAATAGTTTGGGCTCACATGTGGGCATGAGTTTAGCAATGAAGCAACTAATGTATTGAAGACACCCAAGAAGGCATCATATCTCCTCCTCAAATTTGGGGTAAGGCATTTCTCAAAGGGTCCGTGCTTTCCCGGGATGTACTTCGTTCCCTCTCTATTTGACAATATATCCCAGCATGTTACTATATTTAAACCCAAAGGTGCATTTCACAAGATTCGGAAGGAAGGAGAAATGTCATAGTCATTGAAATAGCTTCTCGAGGTTGGTGAGGTGGCTTTCAGGTTTCTAGATTTAGCAATCATGTCATTCATGAGACCTCCACCTCTATGTTCATCATCTCATGAAAGAGGGAAACCATCACCCTTTGATATGTAGCTTTGGCATTCTTCTGACCAAAAGGCAATCCTCGATAGCAAAACACTCTCTATTATGGTGAAGGTGGTCTTTTATTTATCTTCTTTAGCGATCTTGATATGATTGTAACTGGTGAATCCATCCATGAGACTTAATAGTGCATGGTTGGTCATGTTGTCAACAAGTACGTCTGTGTGTGAAAGCGGGATGTCATCTTATAGGGATGCCTTGTTGAGGTCGTGGTAGTCCACACATGTCTGCACTTTGTCAACTTTTTTTGGAACTAGTATAATGTTGGTGAACCATGTTGGATAGTTTACTAGCTCTAAGAAACTATAAATGTGTTGCTTTAGAATTTCCTCCATGATCTTGAGGTTCCAGGCAAGTTGCAGTTGTATAGCCTTCTGTTTGATAGGGAAAACACTAGGGATGATGGGTAGTTGATGGAAAGTGATTGCTTCATCCATCCCAGGCATGTCGACATAGCACTGGGAAACCACGTTGATGTAGTGTAATAGAAGTTGTATCGGTTGGATTTTGATGGGTTGAGGTAGACGCACCCTAATTTTGACTTTGTATGGCTTGGGGCATGAGATGAGATTGATCATCTTTGTCTCATCTTCAATATTAAAAGGTTGATGCTCCTTCATCATATATTATGGGACAAGGACTTCTTCAAATTCTATCACGTCATCATCGTAGATCTACGCCACCTCTATGAAGTAGCTAGAAAACTCTCGAAGTGCCTACTCATCATCATATTCTATTGGATTTTTTGGATTTTGTAATTTGTTGGTATTTTGTGTGTTTTGCAATTTTTTTGGATTTTTCTTCGGTAAGTGGAGGTGTAATAAAACATGGAAAAATAGCCACTCTGGATCTATACTACATATGTTTGTCGTTCTTATAATAGGCTTCTTTTTGGGTGTGAGGGGAGACCTAGCCCTAAAGACGTTGTGGTCATCCACACATTAATTCTAGAATTCCTCTTCTTTCCTGATGGGATGAATGAAAGTTTTTCGGTATTCCATGGCCATGGAATCAAATATAGTGTTGACACCCTAACCTTCAATCATGTCACAGGCGTCATTGTAGTTGTCCCATGTAATGTTGTAGTCTTCTTTTGTGACTTTAGCATCTATGATTTTAGCATCATCTTGGTTGGGCTAGCTGGGGAAAACCCAGAGAGGATTGCAGCCATCTAGTTTAGGTATTTCTTTCACCCTTTCTGGTGTGGGGTTGACAATGTTCATCTTGCTAATGTGGTCATCTTGATGATGTGTGATGCTTTTATTGACATCTGAGTGTGCAGGGCATGGCTTATTGATAGCGGGAATCAACATCGTGTTGATTGCGTTCTCATTTGGAGGGATGACTTTGCTCTCGAATGGTTGAATTTTCTAGGTAGTTCATATGCCCTAGTCTTTTTTGATGACGAGAGTGATCTCCCTGATGCTAGAAGTGATGTCAGAATAGTCCTCCTGGTTATTATTGTTGACTTCTTGCACTAAGTAAGGCACTGTAATGAGAATGATTGTGTTGGTTTTATCTGAATGATCTTCATTGATTGATATGGTACAAGTAAAATATGGGTAGGTACATTTATGATCAGGGCCAATATCCCATCGGTATAGTACCTAGAGTCGACTCTCTTCATCTAGACAAAGATGTATGGCTTTGCATCTTAGATCTTAGGTCATCGATAGGTTGTTAAGGTAACCTCTTTAGGTTAAGTCCCTCATAGTGGGGCACAACATTACAGGGTTCTGATACATAATCCACCTGGTGAAGTAAGGTCATGTGTAGGATGGGTCATGCAACCCAAGGACCACCCCTTTCTGTTTGAGAGTGACCTGGAATGATCTCTATACGTCCTTTTTGTCAATCACTGAGTCCTTTGTCTGGATGGATATTCATCTCATGCACCCATTGTGTGAATAGTCCAGGGTTGTGTGAAAGATGACGTCTCCTCCCTTGGCAATGTGAAACATCTCAAATCAAAGAAGGAGATCATCATCTGTGATGCATGTTATGGTACCAGGATCATCATCCTGAACTATGATGATGGTGTGGCCTAACTAGTACTTTAACTTTGATGTAGAAATGAGGGAACTATCCAGTTATGATGAATACATAGCCTCCCCAGGAGGAAGTTGAAGGAGGATCTCAGCTCTATGATGACGAATGGGACAGTGAACGTGTCAGTCTGATTTGAAGCTCCAGTGTGATTTTTTCCAAAGTGCCCTTGATCAGTATGTTGAAGGAGATTGATTTCTATGTTGTTGATATGAGGTTAGATGGATCCTTCCCTAGACTGACTAGTGTCTTTAAGGGACACACATTAAGGCATGCTCCATTGTCAATGTAACATGAGGGTATCTTGAGGTTGTTGTATGTTGTAGTGATAAATATGGTCTTGTTGTGATTTTCTTATGCAAGAATCTCATTCTCAGTGAATGAGATCAAGTGTGGGGTTATAATCAACCTGATGGTGGATGAACGAGATTTTGGTCATATGTTTTTGGATATGTAGGCTCCTACTAGCATCTACATGGCTACATCCTATATGATGGGGAGTTCTGCCTTAGTTGTTCCAATGATACTTTTCCTTTTGGTTCACTAAGGAACTAGATTATGTCTCATCCTTCAGGATTTGTCTCTTTACAAAGCTTAGGTGTACGATACCTTCTTGGTATTAATGGATGAAATGTAGACCTTGTCGACCCCTCTTCTGTGATGTTGGTAGGGACTCCTATGTAAGTAGTCACCTTCTCTTTTCCCTTACCAAGGGATAGTGATACCTCGGGAAAATTCGAGTGTTGGCCTCTCTTTTTTGTGATAGTTGAATTTGTTATGGCTGGTAACACAATTATAGGGCATGAATCTAAAGGGACTGCCACTTTTGGGACCCAAACCTTCTACACCTTTGGCTTTGGATTCACCATAGGTTTTTTGATTTTTTGTGCCTTCTACCCTTCACAGGACCCCAATATGATGATTGGATGTACTTTCTTCCCTGGGGAAGGGATTTTGTATGCTAATAGACTTCTTGAGGTTGATTAGAATCATCTGTTTCCGTTCCTAGATCAAGGTGATGACCCGAGAACTTTGAGACTGGTTTTTGACTACTTTCTCCAAAGGAAAATGAGTCCATAGGGAGATTCCTCTGGTGATGAAATCACAACCACTATGTTTGAGGAAAAAGATGCCTCTTCTGAAGCAACTATGTGGTCTTCTCCAGCAGCTATGAGATATTTCAAGGAATGTTTGAGTGAGATGTAGGAATATGTCTACCCTTTGCTCTATGATAGTCACAAAAGGTGTTGGCATTGTAGCTTTTTAGTAAGGGATTCAATGGATCCCTTATGGATAGAAACTTGAGTAGAATTTTGATGTCCACCAAGATTTTGCTGAAGGAATATCCCAAGGGTGTGAACTTCCTCTTTGGTTTGGAGGGATCCTCGGATGATGGACCAGTAGTTTCTAGCTCGACATGAGATGTTGAATTACTCGCTTCCTAAGGAGTTCATGCAGATGTCTATTTCATTGTTGGTTGGGAAGGTAGTGGTGCGTACCCATAATATCTGTTTGACGGCCACGGAAATTGCAAAGGAATGTACTGGGGTTGATAACTGGGTGGCATCATGTGATCCTTTGGTGGTTGAGGTGTTAGCATGAGCAGTTTGTGCCACTGATGTCTGAGCTCATGAAACTTGCATAGCTAGTGATTATAACTTTCCCATTATAGTGGGGACAAGTATAGCTCCCACCATAGCATTTGACATCTTTTTCTTTTCTCACTTGAACGTTTGATTAGTCATTGAGGGTGTGGACGATGGTGGAAGGTGAGGCCTATCTTTTGATAGACCCCTCTCTTGATTGAATTATTGATCTAGACACCCTCTTGTATGAGATATGAGAAGGTAGTGTACCTTCGTAAGGATAAGAGAGTAGTGAGTGTTAGCATGGTGGCTCTGATCACCATGTCAAAAGCCTCCTTGTCTGTAGGCTTAAATTCTACATGAGTGGGAAGCTTCTCGCATCCCCAAACAAACTCGAAGAAGATTTCCTCCTTTTTTTACTATAGTGATTCCAATTCCTCCTTGGTCGGGACCCGGTCTAGATTTCAGGCATACAAATTGATAGATTTATTGACCGTCTTGGCCCATGTGTTGATGGTAGTCATATTTTTCTTGTTTTACCAGGTCAATGCGAGACTAGTTAAGATTTGTGTGAAACAATGTATTAGTACTTTATCATCATTATGGACTATCATTGTATCTTATCAATACGCCTTGATGTGTGCCATGGAATCCCCCTTTCTGAAGTACTCATGGAATTTGTCAGGAAGCTTCATGTATAGAAAGTGGCAAAAGTCATTGAATGTCTTCCCACTATCCCTCTTCCCCTCTAGAAATTTGATCTTTTGTATGATCTCAACCAATAGGGTATATGCAATAGTGGGTTCTTGTATGATAGTGCGGCTACCACAAGTATAACTGGTGGTTTGATTTTCACTGGTGATGCCATATATACATGTGGTTGGAATCCATACTCTCCTACTTACATGTTGTACCAAGAGGGGTGTGGTGGATGCAAGAAGTGTAGGCTGAGGACTTGTTGTGTGTATTTCATATCGACTTTTTGCACATTTTCACACACAAATTCAATTCATTTTTTCTCCATTTAGCCTCTATTCATATTCATCTTGTTGCATTTTTTAGTTATTTTTCTTATCACATGATGTTGATTGTAGACATGTATTGAAAAGCTCAAATTGGAGATAACCCAACTCCAATGGGACTTCTCCATATTTTGCAGCTGATTTAGAGACATTTCCTAAAGAAATAGCATCAGACATGGTGTGTTCCCTAAGAGACATGACGTGTCCCTTTACACAAAGCCTCACGAGATGAAGAACACGTCGTGTGTTATGACACACACGATGTGTGTGTTTCCAGAAGCTCCTAGCCCAAAACGAAGAAGTGGTGACACGACGTGTTCCTGGGACATGAAGGCCGACTACATTTTTCTACCAACACACATGATGTGTATTTAATCAAACATGTTGTGTTCCTTTCACTTGAATCAACTCCAAGAAGTCATCATACATTGTGTCTCTATTCGACACAGCTTGCCTCTATTCAACATGTCATGTACCTCACTACAGTAATAATACTCAGTGGGATCAAACGACAGGACACGGTGTGTCCTCCAAAAGACACGTCATGTCATTATCAGTTTCTGTAAAATCAAAAATGACTGACCCTAGTTTTCAAAGAGAAATGCAACCTAATGGGTGGTTACTCTCAGTCATTTTGAAGTGTATTTTATCCAAGAGAAGTTCCAGAGCTTAGGAGGGTGGTTTTAGGATGGAAGAAGGTGGCTTCTTGTGAGAGAACCTCCATTCTACCTCTTTTCTTCTCCATTCTCTTCTCCTAAGGTGCAGCAGAGCTACTTCTCTCAACCAAGATCTCTGAGAGGGAAGATTGTATGAGTTGGAGCAGTTTCAAGGGTGGAATTTCGTTCTCTAGTCGGAGTTCTACTTCCCTTTGGCTACATCTTTGGTTCCTCTAGCTTTTCCTTCTCTTAATCATGCAAAACTCTAAAATTACTGCTTCTATCTGCATATCTTCATTATGGACGTGCAGAACTCTTTTCTTGGACATGAGAGAGTAGCTCCTATCCCATTGTTCATGTGAACTTGAAATTTTTGCTCATTGCTAGTTAACTTGCCTTTTCCATGGATGCCTATGGTTTTTTCTTGCTTGTATGGTTAGTTGGCCACCTTTTGTACAGGTTTTATTCTTGCCTTGTGTTTTGGGAGTATGCATGAGGAAGTAAGGAGTAGGATCTATCACTACTACAGAAACCCCATATGGCGTCGGTCTTTTAACCCCATTTGGCGTCGGTTTCCGACCGACGCCTATGTGGGCGCCGCTAAAGGTCGAACACGTCAACAGAGTGATGCCCCTTAGGGTAACAACCACTTCTCTTTGCAAATTATCGAGAGTATCAGGGTCAATAACTTTGCTGCATAGACTGTTGAAAAAGAAACAAAGTCTGGTAATTGCAAACCTTACATGCTTCGGAAATATAGATCGAATTACCACGGGCAATATTTGTTGCATTAGAGTGTGACAATCATGAGATTTAAGACCTATCAACTTCAGATCTTTCATTGATACCAATCTACGGATGTTGGATGAGTAACCATGTGGCACCTTAACATTTACCAAGCATTCACAAAATGTTTTCTTCTCCTTTCTAGACAACGTGTAACAAGCGGGAGGTAAGTATGTTCTTTTATTACCCATTTCACGTAATTCTGTTAATTCTGACCTTATTCCCATTTCACGTAGGTCCAGTCTGGATTTTATCCCATCTTTAGTCTTACCTGGTATATTTAATAGAGTACCAATGATGCTATCACAGATATTTTTCTCAACGTGCATTACATCGATACAATGCCTGACTGTCAAAGAACTCCAATAAGGAAGATCCCAAAATATTGACTTCTTCTTAAATGAAGAATTGTCACTCCGTGTGGCCATACTACATTGTGATTTCTTACCAAATTCATTGACAATGTCTTTTACTCTTTCATAAACAACATCCCCTGGTATAGGTTTAGGTGCACTCCGTTCATCATTCCATCCATTGAATGCTTTGCGCTTCCTACGATACGGATGGAATTTTGAAAGAAACCTTCGATGACCAAGATATACAGTCTTGCCGCCATGTTTTAGTCTTATTGAATCAGTGTTTTCTTCACATATAGGACACACTTTAGCTCCTTTGACACTATATCCAGACAAATTCCCATATGCTGGAAAGTCATTAATAGTGCAAAACAACATAGCGTGCAAACGAAATGTCTCTCTTGCTGAAGCATCATAGGTCATCACACCTTCAGCCCAAAGTTTCTTTAAGTCATCAATCAAAGGTTGAAGATAAACATCGATATCATTTCCGGTTTGTTTAGGGCCCGATATCAACAATGACAACATAACGTACTTATTTTTCATACACATCCAGGGAGGAAGATTGTATATAACAAGCATGACTGGCCAAGTGCTATGTTGGCTGCTCAATGTCCCGTACGGATTCATCCCATCTGTACAAAGCCCAAGTCTTAGATTCCTATCTTCTTCACCAAATTTAGGGTACAATAGATCAATCTTCTTCCACTGTGGGGAATCAGACGCATGTCGTAGGATCCCATCATTATTTTTCTTAACATCTGCATGCCACCTCAAATTATTCGCATCTTTCGGATTTGCAAACAAGCGTTGAAACCGTGATATTATAGGTAGATACCACAACACCTTGGCAGGAGAACCAGTTTTGGACTCCCCCGAAGTCGTCAATTTATACCGTGACGCACCACATTTTGGACAATCTTTCAAATCTACATAGTCCTTTTGAAATAATACACAATCATTCGGGCATGCGTGTATCTTCTTGGCCTCCATTCCCATTGGGCACAACATTTTCTTTACCTGGTATGTTGAGATTGGAAGCTCGTTTCCTTCAGGAAGCATTTCTTTCAACAAAGTCAACAATGAAGTGAAGCTTTTGTCGCTCCATCTATTGTTAGCTTTCAACTTATACAATCTCAACACAGTGCTAAGCTTCGTAAACTTAGCACAGCCTGTGTATAACGGTATCTCAGCATCATGCACAATGTTTGTAAAGATAGGAGGTGGATCGGTGTGCTCTACCCTACAACTATCCAGCATCGCATCAACGATGTCTGCTGGAACTGGTTCGTTCACATTTACGTCATCGGAGGCAATTTCTTCTTCCACCCAAGCACTGCTATCGACATCTACTGGTTTCGATTTTGAAATCTCTCCATGCCAGTGCCATTTTGTATAGCCTTGTACAATCCCGTTGCACATGACATGACTTTTGATTTCCTCACCAGTGTTGACTTTCAAGTTGTTACCGCAATGCCTACATGGACAGTAGAACCTATCTGTAGGTTTTTTCCTATGTTCCTCGGCAAATCTAATAAACTGATCAAGACCAGATATAAACTCTGGGGTGCAACGATTACGAATGGACATCCATGATCTATCCATTCTATGATCATAGAAAACAAGTATATATTAGGAAACAAGTATATATTAGGAAAAGATTAGGCAGCATTTCCCCGTTGTTCTCTATGTACATATGTACTTAGAGAACAAACGGGGAAATGCCAACAAACACATTTGATGTCATTCTTATATATAATAAATGTGTTCCACCTATCCCATCCTTGAACACCTAATCTCACTAGTAAGTGTATAATGTGTATTGGGTTTTCAAGAAAATTTCGGCAGCATTTCCCCGCTGTTCTCTAAGTACATATGTACTTAGAGAACAAACGGGGAAATGCTACCAAAATTTTCTCAAAAACCCAATACACATTATACACTTACATCCTAAGTGAGATTAGGTGTTCAAGAACAGTCCCAAACCGGGGACTATCCAAGATTTACTCCTAATGAGTCAATCTTGGACGGGTTTCTAGGCCAACAAACACAATAATAGATATCTACAATGAAGCCGGACTCCATACAAACAGTATATAATTTAGTGATTGTTCATTCTAATTTATACCAATGTACAAGTAATATAAAAAACAATGATTGTTGACTTTTCTAGGCCAACAAACACATGTGATGTCATTCTTATATAATAAATGTGTACCACCTATAACAAACACATTGTCCAACATTAGGTTCAACACTTGAAACATACATTCGTTTTCAACATAAAAAATTTGTATCATTAGGGTCCAACATGTGGATTATATGGGACATACACATCAAGGTGGTCATAAGGGAGGATATTTCCTTATTTATGAGTAAGCGATATAAGATTAGGATCCATATAAAAATTAGGGCAGAAGTAAGAAATAAATCTTCTTTAGGATACAATAGACCCTTATGGATGTATTTAGGGTCATAGGTACCATCATAGAACAAAAGGGGTACACTCTAGGATTTAAGATCACACTACATCATGTATTTTATACAAAATTACATGTATGTGTATATAAAAAATATATTTATAAGGAACTTCTATACATATCTAATCAACAAATCAGTAATTAACTAAGTATTCATCAATACTTACTATTAATCAGTATCTCTAATCATTAAAATCGGCAAGCAGATCAGTAATTGTAAATAACAAACTATGAATTGTTGAATTAAAGTAATCACTAAAGTAATACTAACCAGTAGTACCAATCATTAATCACTGAAAGCAGCAAGGAAATCAGTAAAACTAATCATGCATTACTAGTATATAAGGAAGCAGCTTACATACCTTTTCCAGCAGTGGTGGTCGAAGCAGGAAGAAGGGGTGGCGCCGGGCGTGAGCAGGTGGTTGGAGCTAGGGCGGCGGTGGGCAGGCAGGTGGGCAGGCAGGTGGGCACCAGGCGTGGCGGCGGCGCCGGTTCTCAGGCGTGGCGGCGGCGCAGGCGGTTGGAGCAGTAGGGCGGGCAGATGGGGGGGCAGCAGGGGCGGCGGAGAAGAAACGCGCCGGAGAGGGGCGCCGGAGAGGGGACGCCGGAGATGGGGCGCCGGAGAGAAGTGCCAAAGAAAAACTAGCAGCAGCAGCAGAGAAATCGCCGGAGAAATCACCGCAACAGGGAAATAGGGTAGCAATGAAACAGAAGAAAGGGGAAGAGTCGGGCGATCGCGGGTTATGAAGTTCCCCAATAGCATCGGTTTTTTACAACAACCGACGCCTAAACAGCTTTAGCGTCGGTTGTTGTAAACAAGCGACGTCCAATTGGACGATATTTTCATGAAAATGTTTGGCGGGAACCACCTTCAGCGTCGGTTATACAAGGATAACCGACGCTGAAAGTGACATTTTCGGCGCAAATTTTCATCGCACATAGGCGTCGGTTTTCTAGGTATATAACCGACGCTGAAAATGACACTATTTTTTTTATCGAAAAATGGATTTCGCGGGCGACTTTAAGCGTCGGTTTGTTATAAACAACCGACGCTTAATACAAAGCGGTACCCGTGTCTGGCTGGTCTTCGAATATAGACGTCGGTTTGCTTAAACAACCTACGCCTTATATGATAGGCGTCGGTTTTCCTTAATAACCGACGCCCAGAAAAGCGACACTGAATGCTATTTCTGTAGTAGTGTATGGCAATACTCTCTTAACCACAGGAGTGGATAGAGATTATTGAGGGTATAGGTTGTGTTTGAAACTAAGCATATATGCGGGAGCGTTATGTGATGTTGAGAACCATCTCATGGCATTGGGAAATGCATGACGATGACAATCTCCTTACTTGTTAAACAACGATCTTTAATTCTTATGTTCATATGATATGATGGTATGTTGGTGAAATCTAATGCCCAAGCTCCTAATCACATAATCAACACCTTTTTAATTTAAGCCCTTGCTTTTGTTTTCCTCTTTAGTGTGTAATCAATCCAACTTTTATAACCTGGTTTAGATTAATGAAAGTTAACAAATTTATGCCTAACTAGCCTAGCTCCTTGTGTTTGACACTCAACTACATTGACTCTCATACACTTGTGGGTGATTAGTGAGTTGAGACCTCTCTTTCTAAAACTCCCAACAAGTTTTTGGTGATGTTGCCAAGGAGCTATGGTAATTTTTAGTTAGAGTAGAAGTGTTAATTAGTAATTGAGATTAGGTCCCCATTTTCCGCATTTTACATTGTGATATCTCTTAGTTTTTGTGAATCTCACTCAAGTTTTGCTTTACAGGTTGCATGTGTCATTCTAAGAGAGGTCTATAAACATACATCTTTTTAGACACGAAGATAGAACGGACTTCTAGTAGCCGTAAACGAGTAAGGAGGGGTGAGAACTCTCAAGATTGGAGGGATCACAACCTTCATCACCACATTATGTACATTCTTCACCTTCACCCGATCTTCCTTAAGAGTCAAAGATGAGGATAACCGTCCTCTCAAGGACTTCACTATGCCATCTGCCATAAATATTTTTGGAGCCATTGATCATGTTGTGATAGAGGCCAACAACTTCTCCATTAGTCCTATAAGATGCAGATGATCCAACCGAACCAATTTGGGAGAACGCCAATGGAGGATGTGAACCTCCACATTGTTGAATTTATGTGGTATCTTAACACATTCAAGATTAATGGTGTTCCAACTAAAGTATTACGCCTACTCCTATTCCCATTCACTCAGAAAGACCAAGACAAGGTGTGACTCTCCTCTTTTCCTCAACATTCTATCAAAGCTAGGATGATTTGTTGAATGCCTTTCTAGCAAAATATTTTCCTCCTAGGAAGATAGCCCAGTTGAGGAATCAAATCACAAACTTCAAGCAACTAGAAGGTGAAATGCTTTATAAGACTTGGGAGAGGTTCAAAGACCTCCAATGCCTATGTCCTCGCCATGGTCTGACAAACTGGTTGCTTCTACAAACCTTCGATAATGGGTTATTCTACAACACCCGTATGACAATTGATGATGCTATAAATGAAGACTTGATAAACAAGTCATACAGCCAAGCCTTTGCTATCATTGAAGATATTTCACTCAACCACATCCATTGGTACTCTAAAAGAACCAGTCAGTCCCTCTCCTCTTCTAGCTCAAATGAGAAGTCCAGTGGGAAACACACTATTGATGTCGTGGACTTAATTTCAGCCAAACTTGATGCCCTGACTCAGAAATTTGAAAGGTTGACTACCCATTCAGTTCAGACAGTTGAGCAAGTTTGTGAAGCTTGTAGAACATCTGAGCTCAACTCTGCTTCTTATTTTGCACCACAGATGAATGTCAATGAAGCACCTGAGCAAGTCAATGCAGTGGGGAATTTCAATAATAGACAAGCCTATAATCCATTTTCTGAAACTTATAACCTAGGATGGAGAGACCATCCAAATTTATCTTATAGGAATAATAATTCATAGAACCTACAGTAAGGACAATCTCAAGGTCAACAACCTATGAGCAACTATCAACCGATGAATACCAATTGCCAACAGCCATCAGGGTACAATGCTAGCAATAATAAAAAATTCAACCACTTTCAACAAGTGACTCCTCCCTCTCAAAAATCAAGCTTGGAAAGCCTCCTTGTGACCTTTTCTAACTACACAAATACATCAAAATGATGAGTTTTGAGCACATGGCAACTTGTTGAAAGATGCTATCACACTTCTCTCTACTAAGTTTGATGGGATTGTCACACACACCAAAATTTTTGAGAACCAGATAGCTCAGCAAGCATTAGCCAATCAAGGATCATCTTCAGGTTCCTTGCCTAGTCAACCGGTCATGAATCCCAAGGAGACTTGTAAATCTATGACCTTAAGGAGTGGACTTGTAATAGGAAGATCATCACCGCCACCTAAGAGGAAATTTGGAGAAATTGCTGATACTACTATTGAAGATGTAGCTGAAACACAAAGGAA
This sequence comes from Alisma plantago-aquatica, assembly GCA_963693085.1. Classification (NCBI taxonomy): domain Eukaryota; kingdom Viridiplantae; phylum Streptophyta; class Magnoliopsida; order Alismatales; family Alismataceae; genus Alisma; species Alisma plantago-aquatica. Next base: position 1,074,347,634 of record OY856412.1, read on the forward strand.
GAAAAGTGCTAGAAATTTACAGCAAGGTGATTTTTCAAGCAAACCAAATGCTCCTTTACCCCACAGGTTTTCTAGAAAAAAAGATGATGTGAATTTCAACAAATTTATGGTCATTCTAAAAAAGCTATATGTAAACCTGCCCCTAGTCAAAGTCATAGCTAAAATACCCTCCTATGCCAAGTTCTTAAATGATATCTTAACAAAGAAGAGGAGATTCGGATAGGTTGAAACTGTGATGCTTTCTAAAAGGATAAGCTCCATCATCCAGAACCATATTCCTGAGAAACTAGATGATCAAGGTGCCTTTACTCTTCCTTGCAAGATAGGAGACTCTACTTTTCATAAAGGTCTGGTAGACCTTGGAGCTAGCATCAGTTTGATTCCCGTTTATTTATGGGAAAAGCTAAACTTGGGAGATCTTTAGCCAACATCTATGACAATTCAACTAGTTGGCCTCTCTATTAAGCATCATATGGGAGTGATAGAGGATGTCCCAGTTTAGATAGGGAAGTTATTTATCCCATGTGATTTTGTGGTCTTAGACATGCATGAAGACCCAACCAATCATGTACTTTTTGGAAGACCCATCTTGTGCACTGCAAGCTATTTAGTTGACATTAGTGAAGGAAAGCTCACCATCCAGGTGGGAGATGAAGAACTTGTGTTTTCAGTCTATGATGCAATGTAGGCACCCAGCTCAAAGGAGTATCTTTGCCTTGTTGACACCATCGACACATTGTTGGAAGAAGAAAAGAATTTTTTTGATACCTCTTTAGGTGATCTTGATGAAGATGATGTTAACATCATTCACAACAATGAAAGTACTGAAACTTTGGAGAATCCATTAAGTGAAGAAATCTCAAAGAATAATGAGGGGAGAAACATCGCAGCTCCAAGCAAATAGGTAAAACTAAAACTCCTCCCACTGGGGTTAAGGTATGCTTTCTTAGGCCCAAACTCTTCTTATTCTGTCGTTATAAATGCCAAATTGAATAATGATCAAGAAGAAAAACTTTTGAATGAACTTAGTTGCTACAAAGATGTGATAGGTTATTCTATTGATGATCTCAAAGGAATTAACCCATACATTTATATGCATAAGATAGCTTTGGAAGAGAATGCCAAACCATGTATAGACCCACCAAGGAGACTAAACCAGAACATGATGGAAGTTGTAAAGAAAGGAATCTTAAAACTTAAAGATGATGGAATTATTTATCCAATCAATGACAGTCATTGGGTAAGTCTTATACATGTTGTGCCTAAGAAAGGAGGAACAACTATGATTAAAGGAGAAAATGATGAACTAATAATTCAAACAAGAACCGTCACCGGATGGTGAATGTGTATTGATTATAGAAAACTCAATAACTCCACCAGAAAAGACCGTTTTCCTTTGCCCTTTATTGATTCAATGCTAGAAAGACTTGCTCACTGTTGATATGTTCGCTACCTTGATGGGTATAACAGGTTCTTTCAGATCCCCATCTATCCACCTGATCAAGAGAAAACCACATTTACTTTCACCTATGGAACTTATGAATACAAGTAGATGCCCTTTGGGATTTCGCATTGCACCCTCCACTTTTCAAAGGTGTATGATGGCTACTTTTTCTGATTACAATGAAAAAATCATGGAAAATATTCATGGATGATTTTAGTGTATATGGTAATTCATTTGATGATTGCTTGTTGAATCTAACTAAAGTTTTGTAGAGATGTCAATAAGTCAATCTTGTGCTGAATTCAGAGAAATGCCACTTTATGGTGCAGACTGGAGTCGTTCTTGGTCATATCATTTCCAATAAAGGGATTGAAGTGGACAAATCCAAGGTGGAAGCTATTGAAAAGATGGTTGTTCAAACCAATGTCAAAGAAATCTACAGCTTTCTAGGTGATGCAGGTTTCTATAAGAGATTTATTAAGGACTTCTCAAAGATTACAAAGCCTCTATGCTCCTTGTTAACAAAAGATGATGAGTTTGAATTCAATGACGATTGCCAAACTTCCTTCTAGAAATTAAAGGATGTCTTAATTTCAAATCTTGTTATCCAACCACCAGATTGGAGTTCTCCTTTTAAAGTGATGTGCGATGCCAGTGACTACGCCATAGGAGCAGTCTTGGACAGAGAAAGGACAACAAACTCCATGCTATACACTACGCAAGTAAGACCCTTGACGATGCACAAATCAACTATTCTACTAAATAAAAGGAGATGCTTGTCATTGTTTATGCATTTGATAAATTCAGACAGTATCTAGTGGGTTCTATGGTCATTGTGTATATGGATCATGCTGCAATAAGGTAATTGATGGAAAAAAAGATGCTAAACCCCATCTCATCCACTAGATTTTGTTACTATAGGAGTTTGATTTAGAAATAAAAGACAAAAAAGGAACATAAAATAGTATAGCTGACCATCTCTCACATCTCTCTACAAACATTGATGACAAAGTACCCATTGATGACAAGCTACCCACTGAGAAGTTATATGTAGTGAATTTTCTAGCCTTTCCCTAGTTTGTTGATTTTTCCAACTACCTTGCCATTGGTTGCCTTCCACCTGATTTCACCTATCAGCATAAGAAGTTTCTTCATGATGTTAAATTCTACTATTGGGATGACCCCCTATTGTTCAAGCTATGCACAGATGGACTCATAAGGAGATGTATCCCAAATGAGGAAATTGGTCTTGTGATTTCAGATTGTCATTCCTCTCTCTACAGAGGACATTTTAGAGCAGACAAAACAACAACCAAAATCCTACAATCTAGTTTTTATTGGCCAATTCTATTATGTGATGTGCACACATTTGTCAAAGCTTGTGATAATTGCCAAAGAGGTGGGGGAATTTCAAGGAGAGATGAAATGCCATTAAACTCAATTCTAGAGATAGAAGTTTTTTATGTGTAGGGCATAGATTACATGGGCCCCTTTCCATCTTCATGCATCTACAAGTTCATGTTGGTGTCCTGTGATTATGTTTCCAAATGGGTGGAGGCAATCCCTACTCAAGCTCCAGATCCAAATTTGGTCATTAAACTATTTCAGAATATTATTTTCCCCAAATTTAGAGTTCCAAGAGAAATCATTTCAGATGGTGGCAGCCATTTTAATGAGAGAAACTTCAACAACGTGCTTAGAAAATATAGAGTGAAGCATAAGGTGTCCACACCTTATCATCCTCAAACATCAGGCCAAGTGGAGATCTCAAATAGGCAACTGAAGGCTATTCTAGAAAAGATTGTCTCCAGTTCAGGAAAGGATTGGGCAATGAAGTTAGACAATGTGTTATGGGTATACAAGACAACTTTTAAAACACCCATTGGAACAACTCCTTTTAAACTTGTCTATGGAAAATCATGTCATTTACCCATAGAATTGGAGCAAAAAGCATTATGGGAAATCAAGTTCCTGAACTATGACCTTAAGAAGGCAGGAGAGAAGAAATTGTTGCAACTCCAAGAGCTAGAAGAGTTGCAAATGGATGCTTATGAAAATGCCAAAATATACAAGGAAAAGACAAAGAGATGGCATGATAAGAGAATCAAGATCAAAGACTTCAAAGAAGGAGACCAAGTTCTGCTTTTCAACTCCAAACTCAAATTGTTTCCAGAAAATTGAGATCCAAGTGGTCTAGACCATTCTTGGTCCTATGTGTTTTTCCATATGGGATAGTGGAGCTGCAAGGGAAATAATCATCCTTCAAGGTCAATGGACAACACTGCAAGCTATACATCATAGGGGACGAAGTCGACAAGGGAGCCTCTTGCTCACTCCAAAATGCTTGACCAACAGATTGAAGATTCCTACTCCGGAGTCTAAATGGAGGAACTTGTGGGAGTTGACCCCACATTAAAATAGATTTTCTTTTTGTAGTTTGAGTCAAGAACAATCTTTAATTTCCTGAAATAAGCTTGTCATAGGTGAATGTAATAATGTAGACACTTATACTTGCATCTTATTTCTTTGCAGGTGTTGATAAGAAGTTGAATTCTATAGAAATTCTAACAGAAATGATGTGTCTTTATTTGACACGACGTGTCATCACTCACAGATGACATAAAGCAAGAAGAAACTCAAAAAGACATGATGTGTCCTCACATGACATGTTGTATTGTTATCAGACAAATAATATGAACCTCTCATCTGGAAACGCACATGGCGTGTCCTAATTAAGACACGACATGTACTTCATAGACAACATCGAGTAGGGATTATCTAGAATTGAACACACCCTGTCGTTATATGAACACAGTTTGTCATTATCAACAAGAGAGTGATACAATCAGTGTCTAGATTCGTACACGGCGTGTGCCTAAAATGACACAGCGTGTCTTATACAGCACAGTTTTGCTCATAAGTTCGTGGGTAGCCTCTGGAATTAGAAACGATGTGTCTTCGAATCACACATCATGTACTTTGTCCAGAAGGGGGTTTTTAACCTTAAACACCATGTCTCCTCCCTCACTCACTCATTTCATTTGGGTCATGTGAATAGTCATGTACAAACCTCCGCCGCCATCAGCTACCTCCAGCTAGCCATGTGCAACCCACAACTGCAAGAAGCTCCATCTTCGAGCTGCCACCTAGCTAGGCTGGCAAGATTCTTCTTAGCCATCCTGACATTCCCCTCTTCCTATCTCACTCCACTAGAGGTTGAATCTCGAAGCCCGCCGCCACCATGCTCCATCATGAAATTTGGCTCCCAACATGAAGCGCCTTCTCTACAGCCATCATCGCCGCCAACCATTTTTCTCCTCTCTCCTCAGTTACATGGCATGAGCTCCTCCAATTGGTCATGTTCTACATTTTCAAAAGTAGCTTATTCCTAGGTACACGATGTGTCTTGGAGAAGACATGCCATGTCTTCCACCTATTCAGCTAGTTCTACTGTCAAAGAACGTGTTGTCTCTCTGCAGCAACACGTCGTTTTCAATCACATTCATCATTTTCTCTGCAGTAATGGCACCCGTCAAGAAAACATACAACCGCAAGCATGGATCAAGATCCTCCTCGGCTCTGGCTTACATATTTATGATCCAATTTAGGGTCACACCAGAGGAAGACCCTACCTACCAGTTCCTCATCATAAGGAGGGTGCACGCTACTCGTTTTTCTTGTGAGCAAACACTCACCACTCTCGGGTTCAACGACGAAGTACTCTCCCACCTAAAAGATCTTGGTTTGTGTTACATCTATTGTTTGGTAACAAATACTTACCCCCACCTTGTATATGAATTTTTGATGACTCTTACTATTGAGAACGACCCCCAAAAGAAATTGGAACCCTAAGCTATCATTCGTTTCCGTCTTTTGGGCCAAAGTTTCAAGCTCACTTTTAGACATTTCTGTGAAGTTTTAGATTGCCACTATGAGGGGGCACTAGGTTATCCGCCATCTTTTGACAGCGATAAATTCTGGTTTGAAATCTCTAACGAAGACCGTCATGATGCCAAGAAGGCTAGGGCATCTGCTATTCACAACCCCATTTTCCGATATGTGCACCGCCTTCTTAGTACAGGGTTTTTGCAAAGAAGGAGACCCAAGGTGTATGTGGTAAATAGGATTTGTTCTTTCTATGGGGCATGGTGTATGGGAACAAAATTAATGCAGGCTGTTATATTCTTACTAGGTTCTTAGACATTAAGAAAATGAAGAATAGAGAATATGGGGACTTAATGTGTAGGGGCTTAATAACTCTTATTGCCAATAAGTTGGATGTAGACCTGACAAGTCTAGAAGCTACACCAGGTAGAAACCTAGTGGATACTCGATATCTTCTTTCTATAGGCTTGATCTCAAGGGTTTCCAATAATGACACCAAGTTTAGGTAGTTCTTTGATAAAGATCAGTACATTAACATTCCAGATTTGGAACACATCACCTTGAAAAATAAAGACAACAGGAAGGTCATTTTGAATACCCCCGAAGAAGTAGATGTCACCAGAAGTCTAGATGCTTCTGAGGCACCCCCTATTGCTCCATCACCTCCCTCCATAGGCATGTGGACGGAGTACTCCTGGGCCATGCCTGATGTTAGGCATCTTTACGACTATGTGCAATAGTAGTTTGACCATATGGACGGCTGTGTTGACCTGATGGGTCAACAATTCTCTGATATGAATGACGTGGTTCATTGCATGGATACTTAGCACATCTCTCAGGGCCACTATCCATGCCACAGAAGCACCAGCCTACACCTCCTTCACAGCCTGAGTTTGTTCTGCAGCCCATGAGGTTTGATATTCCAGATGGCGATGATCTCATCAGCCAGTTCTTCCCTTCTGATCATATGGGTGTTGGCGCCTCCCACTGATGCATACCATGACGGGTATCGGATTTTCTCTTCCATAGGTTTGATTGATGCAGTGGGGACACTACAAATTTCAAGCTTAGGGGGGATGCAACCGGGCAGTAATGTAGTTTAGTTTTTGTTCTTTTTCATTTTCATGTTGTTTGTCATGCTTGTTCCTTAGTTTCTTTCTGTGACAAGTCTAATATGATGTGAGGCTCTCTTGATGTAATGGACTGTTTTGCCTTGTAAGTTTGAACAACTTGTCCTCTTGCTCCTTAGTTGGTCATTTAAAGGAATTGTCAAAGAGCATGCATAGATCAATTAAAACCATGTGGCCTCCAACGTGTGCTTAATTTTGGCTTATATTTGTAGCTTGAACATTCACCTTTCATATCTTTGATTGCTTAAAACATGTAATGGTCTAAAATAGTGTGGATGAATCAACTTTCTAACACCAATTAGAATATAGGATGCCCTTGCAAAACTCTTAGTGCATATACAATCGCTCTTTCAGTGAAAAATTTTCAAAACAAATGAATGAAATCTAGCTAATTTAACATTTTTAGTTGATCCTCTCACACGTTGGAGAACTCTCAAAATTTCTATTGCCTTATTTCACCCTCATTCCCCGTTAAAGATGGCTAACAACCCACATATCATGCTAGCCTAGTGTGAGACCGATCAGACAATGATGGTTAGGTGATATGCATAAAAAAGGGTAAAAACACCCCAACCGGCACTCCACATGTGCATAAGCCTACATTAGCAGCTGATGCCAGAGCCCAAAATCCATTGTCAAATCATCTTCTAGGAAAACATAAGATCACAACTAAAATTGTTAATATTAACTAAGATTTCATATTTTGTATCGTTAATAGTTGAGAAATCGTGTTGTGCATCCACTAGTTGTTTGGCTTGGCTATCCAAATTATGTTTAGTGTTGTTTAGTTGATTGATTCACTAAAGTGAGACCGCCCTTACTGAATTAAAAAAATCTCTTTCATTGATGTTTAAGTTGAGTTGATGGCTATGAGTATAAACATGTTGATGGGCCTTATGCACATCTTTCTTTCATTTAATCTATGCATAATCTTAAAAATTCCTTCATTTGTGTTTCTATGTTCTTTTTTTGCTTGAGGACAAGCAACAATTCAAGCTTAGGGGATTTGTTGTGGGTATTTCATACCGAATTTTTGCACATTCTCACACAATTTCAGTTCATTTTGTCTCCATTTAGCGTCTATTCATATTCATCTTGTCTCACTTTTTAGTTATTTTTCTTATCGTATGATGTTGATTGCAGACGTGTATTGAAAAGGTCAAATTGGATATAGCCCAACTCAAATATGACCCCAATGGGACTTCTCCACATTTTGCAGCTGATTTAGAGCCATTTCTTGAAAAAACAGCATCAGACACAGCATGTTCCCTAAGAGATATGATGTGTCCCTTTACAGAAAGCCTCACGAGATTAAGAACATGTCGTGTGTTATGACACACACAACGTGTGCATTTCCAACAACTTCTAGCCCAAAATGAAGAAGTGGCGACATGACGTGTTCCCTTGAGAGCACGGCATGTTCCTGGGACATGAAGGCTAACTACATTTTTTTGTCAATGCATACTGTGTGTATTTAATCAAACACACTATGTTCCTTTCACTTGAATCAACTCTTGGAAGCCGTTACACGGTGTGTCTCTATTCGACATGTTGTGTACCTCACTGCATTAGTAATACTCAACGGGATCAAATGACAGGTCACGGTGTGTCCTCCAAAAGACATGTCGTGTCGTTATCAGTTTCTACAAAATCGAAAATGGTTGCCCCTCATTTTAAAAGAGAAATACAACCCAATGGGAAGTTATTCTTGGTCATTTTGAAGTGTCTTTCTTTCAAGAGAAGTTCCAGAGCTTATGAGGATGATTTTGGGGTGGAAGAAGGTGGTTTCTTGCAAAAGAACCTCCATTCTACCTCTTTTTTTCTCCATTCTCTTCTCCTAAGGTGCAGCAGAGCTACTTCTCTCAACCAAGCTCTCCAAGAGGGAATATTGTCCAAGTTGGAGCAGCTTCAAGGGTGTAATTTCATCCTCTAGCTGGAGTTCTATTTCCCTTTGGCTACATCTTTGGTTCCTCTAGATCTTCCTTCTCTTAAGCATGTAAAACTCCAAAATTACTACCTTGTATTTGCATATCTTCATTATGGACAAGTAGAACTCTTTGCTTGGGCATGGGAGAGTAGCTCCCATGCCATTGATCATGTTAACTTGAAATTTATGCTCATTGATAGTCAACTAACCTTTTCCATGGATGCCTATGGTGTTTTCTTGCTTGTATGGTTGGTCGGACACCTCTTGTATAGGTTTTATGCTTGCCTTGTGCTTTAGTAGAATGTGTGAGGAAGTAAGGAGTAGGATCTATGGCAATACTCTCTTGACCATTGGAGTGGCTAGAGATTATTTAGGGTTTAGGTTGTGTTTGAAAATAAGCATAGACGTAGGAGAGTTATGTGATGTTGAGAACCATCTCATGGCATTTGGAAATGCATGACGATGACAACCTACTTGCTTGTTAAATAGCGATCTTTGTTTTGTGTGTTCATATGATATGATGGTATGGTGGTGAACTTTAATGCCCAAGCTCCTAGTCACATAATCAACACCTTTTTTACTTTAAGCCCTTGCTTTTGTTTTCCTCTTTAGTGTGTAATAAATCCAACTTTTATAACCTGATTTAGATCAATGAAAGTTAACAAGTTTATGCCTAACTATCCTAGCTCCTTGTGTTCAACACTCGACTACATTGACTCCCGTAAGCTTGTGGGTGATTAGTGAGTTGAGACCTCTCTTTCTAAAACTCCCAATAGTAGTGGTCCTTGGCCATTTGGATATTACATTTTCACCTTTTTACTTGTGTTGGTCTGCTTGGCCACTTGTGATTCTTCATGTGTGGTTACAACTTCACTTTCTTTCTTCTTTCCTTTAGCTTCTCCCTTAGGATTTAGAAAGTTCATTGCTACCTTTGGAGGGATCATGATTGACCCAATGTTCATGAATGGTGAGCTCTGATAGAATCCTGGCTAGAATGCTTCTGGATGATGTGGGTGTTTATTCCACATGCCATAAGGGAAGAACGACGTGGATGGCTCACTTGTTTATAGATCCTTGTTTAGAGAACCATGGGTAGTACCATCCTCCTATATACTTTGAGCCTGGTGGAGGCAGTAAAAGCATGTAGGAGGCTTGCTTAAAGGGATGTCCATCTTGAGATTCTACAGCTCTAGTCACTATGACAGCTTCCTTTCCTTTCTCCACCTCTTCTGGCTTGTCTTGCTTGTTTTAGACAGCCTCTCCCTTCAAAATACCATCAGATTGTCGACATGTACTGCTTCTTCCAGTCATTTGGAGTGACCATTGGGCAGATCGGGTGAGGTACATGCTCATTGATGTTCCTATGATGTCTTGAAATGAGTACCAAAGGATTCAAAAGTAGGGTGTAACATCATGAGAAAAAATATTGTATACTTTAGGACAGGTCCCTCTACACATATTATCTTAGATAAGAAATTGAAAAGGCTTCCTCCCTGGTGAGGGAGATGTATGTAAAGGATACTCTCAAATGTCTTGCTTTCTCATCATGATGGAAGGCACCTGTAGTTTTTTTTATGTTTTGGTGGTTGTTCCTGCCCCTAGCTTGGGATATATCAGGGAACCTATCCACTTTTATATAAGACATAGTTGTCAATACCATGGAGTAAAGGAAAAGATTGTGGGGTGTTTTTCCTTTCAGAAATGCTTCAAAATAGTCATTCAAAGTAGGACGGAAGGTGGGGTTTTTGTGGTTGATAAAGATTAAAGTGACCCTCACTGAGCTAGTGATTGTGCTTAATCAACCCCTTTTGTTCCCCAAAGTGTCTTGTTCAGCGGTGTTACCAAACTAAAACCCTTAGTAGCATCCATGATACTCTGGTTTCCTCCTACATCAAAGGGTTTCTCTAGAGAGTTCTTGATGTAGGAAGTATTAGGCTTTATTGTATTTTTTTTTTTTTTTTTATATTTAGGGACCTAAGTGCAAATTATCTAGTTAATGTACTTATTCATAACATGTTTTATGTTTTTATTTATTTTAGGTTTTATTTAATTCCAAATTTGGTTAAATAGGAGTTTATTTCCATTACTTGTAGGTTAAGTCATGTAGTCTTATTAAAGTCAATCTTGAGGCCTTTGTCCAGACAGCTGAATATGATTTGAAAAATTGATTGTTTTTGGTTTATCTCCTTTTCTATTCTTCTTTATGAAGTGTTCCACATCAAGTGGTATCATATCCAAACCCTAAACTATTAGTGCATGGCCCCTTCTCTTCTCTCTTTCATGCCTCCTTCTTTTTCCGTGACATCTAGATACTCTTCCGCCTGATCATCTACCTAAAGTCATCAACTACCAGCCATTGTCTGAGATGCTACCGTGAGGCCTACCTCCAGGTATAGCCATAACTTTTGGCTCTAGTATGGCACCTATGATCATCCTCTCATTTGACTTCCTAAAATGTAGGTTGCACTTCACCTGCCACCAACACCTGTCGTCCTTGACCAAACACGCCTCTCTCCTCGCTACCTTGCCCTCACACAGCCTACAGCTCGTCGAACACCCCCTTCCATTGTGTCCCATCCAGCAGCCCCTCACTCAGCCTCAGTAACTAATTTTGCACCATCACCCTTCTAACCTGAAATCTCGTCCATAACTCTGTTGCTCACCCTATCCGGTGATCTCCCCCCTGTCACAACCCTGCTCTTGTGGGATAGGATGCCAAACCAGTAGCCTCACAAGGTCCTTTACCCATGCAGATATCATAGAAAAAGAAGGAGGTGGGAGAGAGAGAAGAGAAGGGGGACTGTCATAATGATTAAGGGTATGGCTCTGATACCACTTGATGTGGTACACATTGTGAATAAGAACATAAAAGGAGATAAACTATAAATAAAATATATTCTCAAATCATATTCAATTGCTTGGACAAAGGCCCCAAGGCTAGGCATTATAAGACTACATGAGTTAGGTCCCTTAATATAAAAATAAGTAAAAAACAAATAGAATAAATCCTAGTACGTCCTACATCAGTTCTTGCAAGGAATGGTTGCTAAGGAGGAAGCCTCGATTTGGCATATCCTCATTGTGGTGTTCAGTAAAAGGTTGTGGTCTAGTTTTATGTCATATTCTAGAACCCTATTTAGGAAGATAGAGTTTATGATTGGGCCAATTTTAGGTCATGGTCCAGGACCCAAAAGGTTTTGAAAGTTGAAGTGGAATTAGTTTAAGATCATATCCAAGACCATGGTGGGGTGGAGCCGACATTGGCAAATGATGTCTTACATGATGTGGAGGAACTCCCCTACTTTCCTGAGTTTTGGGGACAAACCTTTTTTTGAGTTTGTGAACAAAAGATTGTTTGAGTTGCTAATCTTTGAAAAGATTGTTTTGAAATTTGAATTTGAGATTGTTAATCTTTGAAACATGTTGTTTTGAAATCTAAGTTTGAGGTAGTTAAGATTTGAACAATATTATTTTGAAATTTGAGTCTGAGATTGTTAATATATAAAACATATTGTTTTGAAATTTGAGTTTGAGTTGTTAATATGTGAAAAATATTTTGTTTTGAATCTGCAAAATAAGAGGTGTTACAAACAATCTCAATAATATTTTAGCATCAAAGACAGTCCATATGCATAGATAGTAGCCGTCCACCCTTTTTAACCCATAAGTTTATATTTGTATTATGTCCTCACTCAAGCATGATTTGTATAGGAATGGTTGATCC